>JANCRA010000091.1:0-600000 GCA_024362935.1 Setophaga petechia | reverse complement strand
TATGATGGCAACATTTCTTTTAGGGCCTGATCCAGCCTTCTTTGAAGTCAAATGGAGTCTTTCCATTGACATCAGAGGGTGTGGGATTTGTCTCACAGCAACTTATACCAATGAGAACAATATTTTGCTCTGAAGTCATTACTTTCTGCCGTGGATGTTTGGAAAACAGCTCGTCACCTGACAATACACCCTGAAGGTACTGACAGTCCATGTGTTTTCATTATTTCAAAATGAGACTTGGTAACAGGCTCAGCTGTTTAGGGAAGGTAATATTTTTCTTAAGTACGCCTACCATAAAGTAAATTAGCAAAATCTTCTTTGAGCTGTAACTAAAACATAAGGGCACAGCTGCCCTGGAGGAGTAAAAGGGCTCTCAATGTAAACTCCACTGATATCATCACCATCAGAAGGTCATAAAATTGATTGATTATAAATACAGTCCTCATTTGTTTACAGCTTGCATTTTTGGGTCCTGGGTAATTAGCACATTAACCATCCCTCAAAGTGAGCGCTTACAGGTGCCGCTCCCAGATAGCCAAAGTGGAAAACTGCACAAGAGCAGCCTGATTTTCCTGCCACAATTCCAGGATGGAGGGGAGAAATGTCAGTTATGTGTTTAGCTACTTGATCACACCTACCCAGGAGCCAAGGGCTAAGGGGGCATTAAAATGACCTCTTAATTTCCTTCAGCGCTAAGGTAGCACCCAAAAAATGAGAGACATGTCAGTAATGTGAGGGAGATCTCCTCTTTGGGAAGCCTGCGGCTGCCAGAAGTCTTTTAAGATTCTTTTTCCCTCGGCACAAGCCAACAAAGGAAGATAAAGATCACCCTATTTGTGGTAACTGGTACTTAGTTCCTTTTAGTTACACTTAAAATAAACTCTCTTTGAGTTCTCCAAAGGTTTCAGCCTTCAGACACAGCACTACCGAGCTGTAAGCCAGCCACCTTCCTCTCAGCCCCTCTTGGCTCCAAGTTCACGACTACTCTGTGCTCAGGACATTAAACTTTAAAGTCACGTTTTATTTGTACAGCTGGATGCATCAGGTTTATGCTTATTGTCTAATTAGCCAACTAAACCACTTCTGAAAGGGTTTTAATGCTTTACCCCCAGTGAGATCTCTGTAGTGAGTGTGTGTTGAAATGCTAATGGAGACAAAGAATTCCTTTTTGTAGGAATTTGCAGTATTTTGGATACATCTCCTGGGCCAAATCTTCAACTGCTGTGGCTTGGTTGGAGTGAGGCAGGTTATTCCCAATTTCAGACGTTGAAGGACTCCTGAAATTTAACAGCATGCCAGAATATTCACTAATATTCTGGTTTTTAGATGGCTTAAAACTCTATGGCCAGTTTCCAGGTTTTTCCTCTTTTCCAGTTTGTTAGAAATGCCCCCTGCACGTGGTACAAGATAACAGCTACAGGATTCACCAAAGCACTAAAGATTAAAGTAGGCATCATCTGCCCTGGCATTTACACGATTTTATAGATTAATTCTTTCAAAACCTTTCCACTGGCATCATCTGCTGCAAAAATAATTTTAAAATCTCATACTTACATTTTTTTTAATCCATGAAATGAGAGTAGCAAGTGAGCAAAAAGTGAAGTCCCTGGCATAGCTGATATCATCTGTGCATTAAAAATGAGACCTTGCTTTACTTTTGGGGGAATTTCTGTTAATGCTACAAGTTCCTAAATGGAAATATTCTAGAGAACTGTCTCTTCTGATGTATTTGTACAAGCTAGAGCATAAAGGAGCCTGAGAAGAGCCTCTAAACACTACAACACCGGCAGTAAATAATGCTAATAACCCTTAATTATGGGCCTTATTTAATTCCTGTTTCCAAGTGCCATGAATGTAGCTAAATGAATGTGCTAAATGATAGCAAATTAGCTTTAAAAATGTTAATGGAAAGTTGCTTAGTGCTGAAGGCTGTTTTTTGCCCTTCTGGCAGGAGGGGAACTCCTCCATTAAGATTCCTCTCCATCCCAATTGAATCCATAGCTGACCTCTTGGTTTTAGACCCTCACACCTCTACACACCCAGAGACCTGTTTTCACTTTAAATCCAGAAAATTTTAGTTGTTTTACTCCTAAGATTGCTTCATCTTGAAGCAATGGTTGAACTCATGATCTTAAAGGTCTTTTCCAACCTAACTGATCCTGTGATTCTAGGTTTTGGATGACTGAATCCTCCTTTACACAGTTTGATTTTGCACTAACTCAACAGCCATCAGAACATGCAGCAGCCAACCCCAGCTTGGCTCATTTCAGATCTGTTTTGAGTTCCAGGTGGCAAAATTTTCCCATAAAGTTTATCCAAAGAGGAACATGACAAACATTACAGGTGCAGAACTACACAGTGCTCCCTTGGTCTGATAAAATTTAGCATTTCAGTGTTCCTGCATCCTGGGCATGATGCCTCCTTGTAAAACTGTCTCATGACCAAACCACAGAAGAGGAGATCAAGCAAATGATTCAGTTTCTAACTTTTGAAATCTCTGGGGTTTTTATACTGGAGCCAGTTGCCCAGCTGAGCCCATAAACTCAACTGGAAAATATGATGTGCTTGGTCAGACCGTGTTCCTGTAACAGTGATGACCCAGCAACATGAGCACAGCAATTTTTCTAGCTGCAAGTGCTGATCTTTATTGAACCAATTGGTACAAAGAAGAGTAAAAATTAATCACAGAATATCCTGAGCTGGAAGGGACACACAAAGATCATCCAGCCCAACCCCTGGCTCTGCACAAGACCATCCCCAAGAATCCCACCCTGTGTCTGAGGCATTGTCCAAACACTCCTGGAGCTCTGGCAGGTTTGGTGCTGTGACCATTCCCTGGGGAGCCTGGGCAGGGCCCCACCACCCTCTGGGGAAGAGCATTCTCAAGAGGAAGAGCTTCTGTTCCAAAGGTTGTCCATCCCCTCACCTGCACACCTGTATCATTTGTGCTAATATTATTCCTCCTCACAAATTTGGCTTCAGATTTGATCTTTGCAAGCATTAAGAGAAACAGGTGATGAGAGAAAACAACACCACCACCCTACACGACCCCCCCAAACCTTATAGTTGCAAAAAAAATAGCCAGACCAAACTTGCAATTTATCCCAGAAATGTCTCTGGCTATTCTGAAATGTTTTGCTGCTACTCCTCATAATTTATTTTTTTCACACTGCTCTCCCCTGTACTTTGAGGCTGGATGATCACTTCATGTAAATTGTCACAGGCACCCAAGTCATTGACTTAAGCTGGTTTATAGCAGTTAAGGATCTAGTTCCTGACAGCTCAGCTCTGGCAAAGAAAGGGCTGAATTGTGTTTTGCAAACAAGCAATGCAGTGAATTTCATTCTGTTTCTCTGTTCATGAACCAACATTGGTTTGGTAAGAGATATTTGTTATTCAAGTACTTGTTGGACAGCTTGGATCAACAATGGCTCATTCCAGAAACAGTTCATTTCAATTTCTTGCTGCTCATGGGGTGAGAACTGTCACCTAAATCAGATGGTACTGATGCTAATCTTTGAGGGGATGAGTAAGCCTTTTAAAAATAGGAGAACAAAGGCTGATGAAGAACAAATATACTTGTTCACATGTAAATGCAAGTACAGATAGAAAGAACAACCAATTCCCAAACTAGCATGCAAATAAAAATATGTCCAGGCATAAACAGAGAGATATCAAGGACACTGACAGCCTCAGTCTGGTATGCCCAGGTGGAGAAAAATTATCAGTGTGGCAGGGATGGTTATAGCCAGTCTAATTAAACTTCTGTCCTAATGGCAACAGGGTTTCAACCTCTAATTCCTGCACTGACCCCGCTAAACTGTGGTTGAATTACAGAATCCTCCCTGCACAGCTATTTAGGCTTTCAGAGATGAAGCATTCAAGGCATCCCTTAGTAAAATGCAGCAATGCTTAACTACTCACTGTTGCTATTTGCTTACGTTTTCCTGTTCAGAGCTGATCCTAGTCATGTTCCCACCTATTTCTTTCACATTATTTCTTTCACTGCTGGATTACAAATCAGCACTGGTACCTTTTTGTGATGCACTCCTTGCAGCCAAGTAGACTCTTCACCTCCTCTTTCAACACTCACAGTGACCATTTCACAGTACTCAACCAGCACCTTTCTCTAAATATTGGAGAGTTGAGGTGAACTTCAGGAAAATATCAATTAAAGGTTGAACTTCATATGAATTTCTATGGGACATCAGGAAGAAGACATCAGAATGTGCCTGCACTGCATAATGGAGTGTGCAGGGTTTTCTCACACTGTTTTCATGTAGGCACAGGCAGAAAAACAAGGGATTTTTTCAATGCTCTGTCACTTTAACTGCCTTATTAAAATGTCTCTGAAGATCCTGCAACTGCACTCACTACTCTGCATTGCTTCTCTGCTGACACCAGCTCAGGACAGTCTCCTTGGCTTGAGTATCTGCTCGGCCAGCCAAGCCAAACTGACTTCAGAACATTTTATGAAAATGTTAATATTGCTTTGTTACCTTACCAGGCAGATGTGAAGCTGTTCCCAGTTGGATTTCAACATCCCAGTGCTGGTGGGTCAGTGCCTATGGCTGCACAGAGCCTTATGGAGCTCCTCAGCACAGCACTGTTAGAGGGATGTTATTGCAAAGAGGAGTTTCTACATGCCATTGCTGCAGCTCTCACCTCATCACCAGCCAAATGAAGGAACAAGGAAAAATACTAAAAGAAGGAACTAAAAGTGAGCTGGAATTAATTTCACTGAAATAAATATTTTTGTACAATCAGCTGTACAAGCAAAGCTGTTACTGCATCACCCAGGAATGAAGGTTCATTTCTCCAAGATGCAGAACTTTTCTGTGGATTGTTCTGAACCCATCGTGACTCCTCACTCTCACCATACTTTCTCTTTGGAAGTAGCATAAAGAACTTGTTCTACAGCTTGGCCATATACAAAAGCTCCTGAGCACAAGGTTACCTCCAAAGTGGAAATCAAAGTTTCATTAAATGCTTATCAGATACAAAGATTAAATTTCTCTCCAGATAACCACAGGATGCTCACAGTCCCCTTTGAATTCCATAGCGGATACCTCACTTAAACTATTAGAATTGCTAGAAATTACTAAATCATAGAATCACCATAGACTGGTTTGGGTTGGAAAGAACATTAAAGATTATCTAGTTCCAAATCCCTGCCATGGGGAGGGATTCCACTCACTAGATCAGGTGCTCAGGATCCCATCCAAATCACCTTTTCATTAACATTTGAAACCAGGGCCTGCTTCTAAAGAAGAGCTTTCAGTTGGCATAAATCAGATTATCTGTACAGATACCAAAGAGCCACAGAAACTGCAGCACTGAGAATCTGTCCTGCCCAGATTCAGGGAGCTCCTGCAGAGCTCTCACACAGCCCAGCAGTGGTGTATAATATCCAGATTTCAGGAAACCATCTGGGAATTCCCCACTGTGCCCCTCAACCACAAAGGTTACCCTGTGTTGGTTTAATTTAGCTGGTTGTGGTCTGCCCCGTGCAGGGAGAGCACATCCTTCCAAAGACATCAGTGACTCACAGCCAGAACCAACCATTGTTGAGGGAATTTGTTGTTTGTCAGGGGAAACTGAAAAAAAAGTTTTGCCAAGTACTTCCTTTGGTAACATCCTATACATTTAAATGTCACAGCTGCTGCCCAGGCATGGGAGGTAATGTCCCCATAATGAGCTACAGCTAAATAAGTGCATCCAAATCACAAGAGTGCCCTTGAGCTGCCCCAAGGAGCTGCTGTCCTTCCCTCAGGCATCCCAGTGCTCTGCACGTGTCCCCACAACTGATCCATATGAATCCAGTGTTTGATAAACACATTCCAGCAAGTGGCAGGGCCAGGCCCCTCTCAGGGGAAAACAGAAAAAAGGGAGAGGCTCTGGCAGTAGTAATTCTAAGGAATGTGCTTCCTACACTTTTGTTTTTTAATTACAACTGAAGCAATTAATGGCTTCAAGACAAAAATGAAAGAAATTAGATTTTCTTGGATATATAGAATCACAGCCTTGTGGGATAATTAAATAAACAAAATCCGTTGTAGAAGGGAGAGCACCCAGCGCTGCCTGTGGGAGAGGGAAAAGTCACTGAGCTCTGCTCCCTTAGCCTTGCACTTCACTATCTGAACCATCTCCAAGTGAGTCACCTGTGTGAGGTCCACAGCATCGCTTTGTTTCCCAAATTGCTCCCCAGATCTGCATCAGCATCTGCCTCTGTGTCAGGGCCCTGAGGGCACTCATGGCCCCCGCTGGGTTTCCTTCCCCAGCCCTGCCCAGGAGCTCAGCCCAAGGCCATCAGTCCCAGCCTGAGCTAAGCCTGCAGGCTCAAGCCGTGCTAACCAGAGCACAGCCCGTGCTGCTGCTGTGCCTGAGCATCAGAGCAAGTGTGACCCCTGGAGCAGGCAGCTGGAGCAAGGCCATGAGAAGATGAGCAAGGGGACGCTCAGGTGGTGACCCTGCTCACCCTCCCACCTCCATGGAGCACCAGAGCTCAGGGAGGAGAAAATCACATATGGAGCTTTTAGACTGTGGTGTTTTCCACACAGGTAGAAAAAGAGATCTAGAAAACTTTTTCTGTGTTAAAACACCCAATTTTAAACACAGACTAAATTTGGGGGTTATATCTCCCAGGAATGAATTCTACCATCACTCCAGCTTTTCCCAAAAAACTTCATAGAAAATAATCCATGAGAAACAGCTTCTTGCACCAATCTCACTTCAGTAACTTCACAAAAGCAGTAAGAATTATAGAAAAACCAGCACAGACAGCATTCCCCAGACTTGCACATGCACATTCACAGTTTGCTTTGACATCAGGCTCGAGTTTCCCTGAAGTAATCATCGATGTTTCAGGTTTCAATTTTTCATTGCCCACTTTGGGGCCTGACTTTCAAAGAACAAAGAACTTCCTGAAAATCAGTTCCTGACATTATGGGCCAGTTGTTAATTAGAGATGCAGGTGCCTACATGAGGCATTTCATTTGAACATTTTTGCTTACACACTCTGAGCCATCGACTTCCTCCTCATCCATCAGCTGTGCAACACACAGAGCTTGTGCATCACCAGGGAGCTGAAAGGAGCTTCCAAAATTAAAATAAAACTTTGGAAATCATTTTCTGGCAAGTGCATTGAAGGCCTGCCTGCTACTGATGTGGACAAGATTTGTTTTACTTTTTTGGTGGGCAAGATGAGTTCTGAAAGAGCAACTCTGATGAAAATTGCACTGGCATTTAAGTGACATTTTGGCAAAACACCGTGGAAACATTTGCTCACATCCTCTCAACGTTTAATTTTTTCTTTAAATGTGCTTTTTATTATGTCACAGTTGTTAAATTTGTAACAAAAATTCCCTTGAGACTAAACAACAGTGCTTGGTATGTGAAAAATGAACAATTCATTTACATCAGTAAACTGAGATGAAATCTTAAATAAATGGATCACTGAGTATCAATAGATGTTATCTTTATGAAATGTCACCATTTTGTGGACTGATCTTAGCAGCAAGATGTCCTAAATAAACTCAACTACATAAAAATATTGTCATATTAATTCAGTTGTGACATAACTACCCAGATTTGCTTCCTCTGGTGGGGTTATTTCTGTCACTCAAACATCACTGTCTGGGAAAGCAACTATGCACTTAAATTCATTTTTAAACTTTCATTATTTTTAAATGAGCAGCATAATCCTAGAATCAAATCTTGAAATGTATGGACACTTCCAGCTATTTTTGATGGGAGGGAAGAGGAGCTGAGGTTTCTATGCAAAACAACTCGGATAGATTCCTGTTAAACCTGGTGTGAAATTTGACTGCTGGTGTGTCCTGTGGTGTTGCTGCCTTCATGGGCTCTGCACTAAAAGCTTCTGCCAGGTCTAGTAGAAGATGTCCCTGCCCATGGCAGGGAGTTGGAAAGAGATGGACTTTAAGATCCCTTCTAACCCAAAAAACTCTGTGATTCCATGGTTCTGTTCTTGCTGCCCTAACTTTACTTGTGTAGGACTAACACTTCATTGCATAAATCCTCAGAGCAAGTAAGTAACAACTTAATTTATTTGTTGTGCAAAGTGTTGAGGACATTTCTGGGTGCTGTGGACATGCTGAAACCTGTGTATTTCCCAGCCAATATAAAGAGATTTCAGTGCATTTGCATCTCCCACCAGGACTGAGGGCTGTAGTCCCACTTCAGTGGGATTTCTCTTCTCATACACAGCACTCACTGTGTGCTGGTGTGGCAGCAGGACCATTCAGAATAGGAACTGACTCCTTTGCTTTTTTCCTTTAAAAAGTAAATTCAGCCCATTTTGGATTCTGGTTTCTAGGGCAGAAATCCCACAGTGCTTTTAGCCTTGAGCATTTACTCAGACATCCTTTTGGCTTTGGTAAGAACACAAACAGCAGCACAATTTAACAGACACACCAGTGCACTGGGATTCAGAAGTTCAGGAATCAGCTCTGCTGCTAACTGTGGCCACCTGCTTTACCTCTCAGTGCTCCTGCTCCTCTCCCACTCTGTCTGCCTCCTCTGTTTGAACTGTAGGCTCCTTAATGCAAATACCATCTTCCCCTAATAGTGCTGAGTGCCCAGCCCTGGAGCACTGACCTCTTTTGGGATTATCAAACATCTGTACTATAGAAAATAAGAGCACAGAGTGAGTCCTTGACTCTTGGCTTTACTAATGTGGGTATTTCAGCCATGGCCTATCAGCCCTGTGCTCTCCAGCTTTGTTATCTCTAATTACTTATCTGCTAAAGTTGTTCCCTTCTGCACAGCATAACCCTTCCCTGTCTCCTTCACCCACTGCTCTGTGTTATTCCCTGAGACTGCATTCACAGGATGTCAGGGCACTTGTAAATTCAATCATTCCACGCTATCAGAAAATGCACAGGTCAAGCTGCCCCTGCCTTGAGCCCCCAGAACACAGGCCATGATGAACACACCTTCTTTATATGCTCAGCCCATATTTTTTCTCCACTGGGGTTAGACATGCTCTTTATGGATTACAGAGGTGGAGAAGAACTCAAACAGGGTGGGGGGGATGGTGTGTTCCTGACCCCAGGTCTCATTCCAGCATGAGGACAAATGGCAATGGACCTGCCTAGGGCTGTCCCAAAGTCTGACTCCATTCAATCTTGTTTGAGAACCACCTGTAGCTTTCATGCCAGTGCTGGTCTCCTCTCAGAGTCAACTCACTCCAGTTCCCATTTTCACACCCACACTTTATAACTCTGTCTCCTTTTGCCTGGCCAGAGTGTCCCCACTCCTTGTCCCATAAATGTCCCTCTCCACACAGAGTGTGTCACTGTCCTGCTTCCTCCTCTTCCTCTCCTCCACCACCACAGGTGATTGTTTCTATCCCATATGTTCCTGATTTTATTAACCCCACCCAGTTTTCTGTCTCAATCTCTGCCCATACAGCTGGCTCTATCCCATTTCTTGTACCCACTCTAAGTTTCCCTTGATTCATTATTCTCAGCCCCTCTGTAAGTCCTGTGCAGTTTCCTCACACCGTTTCTTCAGAAATAACCTTGGAAAACTACTTGCTCTCATTTCCCTTTCCACAATCTTTGTGCTAATCCTGGTCTCATCTGAATTTAACTCATAGATTCCTCCTCTACATTTTCTGGCATTTAATGACCCAGGAAAGAAAAGCACAAAAGGACCAAGTTCTAAAGCCAGCTTACATCTGAGGGGGGGCCTCGTGGTGTGTGCAGGTTCCTCTCAAGGGACAGTGGAGGGGGAGCTCCAATCTCTGTGACAGTGACAGGACCTGAGGGACTGGCTGGAGCTGTACCAGGAGAGATTTAGGGATTTCAGGAAAGGTTCTGCCCCCAGAGGGTGCTGGCACTGCCAGGGCTCCCCAGGGAATGGGCACAGCCCTGAGGCTGCCCTCAGAGCTCCAGGAGTGCTTGGACGCTGTTATCAGGCACAGGGTGGGATTGTTGGGGTGTTTGAGCAGGGCCAGGATTTGGACTGGATGATCCCTGTGGGTCCTTTCCAGCTCAGGATATTCCATGATTCTGTGCATCCCAGCACTCTGGACTGCAGTTATGTTTGGGGCAGGCAAACCCTGTCAGGATTTCAGCTGAATCCCCACTGAGCACACACAGACTGAGATCTTCCAGTCCTGTGATTTGCCAAGGTAAGGCAGATTGTATTGATATGGCAAAAATATAACATCCTCGGAAGCAGCAGGACAAATACACCGTGAAGAAATGATGTAAGAAAAGATTTTTACTGTTCTTCTGAATGGAATTCCTGTCCTCAGTCACCAAAAGAGTACCTGCTGCTTCTGGGCAGATATTTTAAGGCACTTGATTCATTAATTACACTTCACCTGATAAGTTTCTGGGCCAGTACCAAAAATAACTGTATTCTCTGCTCAGACATATTTTGAATGGTGCCATGTGATGATGGGGGGAAGGGAGAGCATGCAATTCTGTAACCTTCAAAGCTCACAGTTCTCATTAACCAGCACTAAATGTCAGAGCCTTTCTAGCCAAACCTGGCAAAGTTATCAAAAGAGTTTCAAACTGGGACTCCTACAGGAACAAATCCACTTAATATTTGCCCACATCACCTCTGCTGGCCATGGGTATCGTGAATGTGTCTTTGATCTATTTCTGTGAATGTGATAAAAGGCAACATGTCCCCCAACCAAAGCAACACCTTTCTTGACTGGATGGGCTTCCAATATTCCAGAAACTACTACGGAAACTATTTACAAGAGCATGGAGTGACAGGACAAGGGGAAATGGCTTCAAACTGTCAAAGAGTAGGTTTAGATTAGATGTTAGGAAGAAATTCTTGGCTGTGAGGGTGGTGAGGTCCTGAGTTTTTCCAGAGAAGCTGTGGCTGCCCCTGGATCCCTGGAAGTGTTCCAGGCCAGGCTGGACAGGGCTTGAAATAACCTGGGGTAGTGGAAGGTGTCCCTGCCCATGGGGGGTGGAACTGGTTGCTCTTTAAGGTTCCTTCCAACCCAAACCAGTCTGGGATTCCACATTTCTATGAAACACACAGCACCCAATGGCCTAATCATGCTGCATTGATCTACCCAGGACAGAGAGACACGAGCACCTTTCCTCTCTATCTGTTCTCAAGACACTGGATCACATCTCTAGAAAACAAAGATCAGAAGAAATCCAGCTGTGACAGCCCAGCCCAGCCTCTGTGCAGGTGGCAAATTCCCCCAGGAGTCAGTCAGACAATGCTACTGCTCATTAGGGGTGGGTGGGACAGGAGAAATGGGAATAGACATTTCCCTTCATTCATCAAACTGGAACAAGATTGAGAGTTCTGAAAAAAAACAAGCACTTGGCAGAGTCAATGACTGGGGACAAATCAGGAGAGACTTTGATCATTAAAAGTGCAAAGAATGAAGCTTAAAAAGCAGTTGTTACATAAAGGGGATTCTTTAGTTACAGGAATGTTTGATCCGATTCACAGCTAAGGATGTGTACCCATTTTAAATGGAAAAATCCTTTAGCTTTGGTATGAATTTATCTATCCTGCCAGACAAATTGCTCATATCAAACTGTCATTTGAATGTTCAGCCATTGAAAACACAGTTAAAGCATGTCCCTTAATTAGAAATCCCGTGGAAACGAAAACAATCCTCTCTGGCATCTACTTACCCTGGATGGTAAATTGGACTTATCATCTGGCAGGGCTTCCTTCCTGTTTGTGTGGGAGGATGGAGGCAGACAAGGAATCCTGCTGCCCTTCCAGCAGCCCTTGGAGACAAGCAGCCTCCCATGCCAAGGTTTCATCTCCCACAAGTGTCTCTCTGCAAATAGGTCTGGGAGACACGATGAGCTTCTCAGATTAGAGGTGGACGGGACAGGCGTCTTCTGCTCAGTAGGGACCAAGGGAAGCTTAGCTCAGTGTTTTAATGGATAAATCTGTTTTAAATCTGTTTCATTTCACTAGATAGGAGTCTCTTTGATGGGGCTGAATTTATTTTCCATGCTAGTAAAAACAATAGAACTCACTTATTACCTTCTGCTACTGGAAAGATGAGGTAACCCAGCTATATCTGTCCTTCCAACCATTTTACTGCTGTCTTTTTTTAAATAAAATATGTTGTTCAAAGTTCCATTTACCAACAACTTGTTATTATATAAAAATTTCGAGCTCATTAAAAATAAAAGAGGTTCTAATCCTTACAGTCATGAAGAAAATCTTAAAAGTCTAAAAAGCAAAAAGTAGATTTTACCTTTCAGTACCTGCCTAGAGTCAACAAATGCACCTTTGGGATAAGTTAAGACCTTTGTAATTTGAAGTCTTTAATTCAAGATTGAATAATATCTTGAATGAAATGTTGTAGGTAGTAGGTGGTCTGGTGCACGGGCTTTTGAACTCAACTTGAGAATCATACAGTGAAATTCTCAAATTTCTCAGATCACAATTGAGAACCACTCCCGGAGACCTCAGACTATTCACTGACAAATGCTCTGGTTTTGTTCTTGTGGTGACAAATTCACAAGCTTTCAATGATGTGCACTGGCAGTGTTGATGCACTGCATCCAATTTCTTTGAAAACTTGCCTTGTTTATGGCCCATTTTTACAGGACATTTCTCACTCTATAGAAAACAGATCCTGAGCTCTCAGCCAGAATGGTCAGTTCACTTGAGATGAACTACATCAGGATTTTACCTAAAGTAGATCTAACAATTTCTCCTCTGAAGGGGTTACCAGATCAAAGAGCATATGCAAGAAAACCTCATCTCTCATATTTCCCAGGTTTTACAGAAGTTACAGACCAGCACCACAAAGCCTTGGTAAGAATTTCCTCTTATCCCACAAAAGGACCTGAGGAGACTGAAGAAGTGATATAAACCTGTTCTACAAGGACTCCACATAAGCAGGTTCAGAGGTGAAAGAAAAATCACACAGAAGGGAACCTGCCTGTGCCAGGCTTTCTCTGGAAAAGCTACTTCTGCTGTGGGACTACTTCAGCAAGTCTGGAGTGGTTCTGTTCCTTTTCCATCACTTTCCCCACCAAGAAGTTCCCCATTTCTTGGCTAAGCTACCCAGGACAGAGGCTGAGCAGAGGAGATTGACTGCTAGAAGCAATAAAAATAAGAGAAGGGTATTAAATAAGGCACTGCTGTAGAGTAATAGGGAGGGTGGAAAGGAATGGGCTCATGCATATTACAATCCTATAAAAGAAAGAATTCTTAAATGAGTATTAAAGAGGACTGAGTTACAGCATGAGAAAACTAGTTTAATCACCTATTGTGCAGCTGTAGTTAATTCTGTACAGATTTTACAGACATCCCAGCTATCATGCAATGCTCCATGCAATCACTGTGGGTGACACTCCACTTTTATCACAAGTCCTGTTAATGATGTCATTACTTGGGCAAGTCTTCCATCAACCTCAGTTAGATGTTTCCTTAAGTAGGACCCGAGGTCAGATAACACCTGATGAATATACATGGCAGGAGGACAAATCTGCTTCCTGACTGCACAGAAGAGAAACATATGGTATGTGGGGATACAGAAACACACACACATGCTTTCCACCCTCCACCTCAGCAGGATTAGATCCAACCATCTTGGTAAGAAACCTTTAAAGCCCCTCTGGTGAGGGGTGTCTCCATGGGAAAGCCATGTAATAATCTAAAATTCATTGGAATTCTAGTCTTTGCTTGGGAATGTAAATTACTTTCTACAGATTGGGTTTGAAAATTCATTAACAGCTGGTTGATCTCATGACATCTAAGTCATGACCGAGTGATCAGAAGACTCTTTCTGATGACCACCTGAAAATCTAACAAACAGGGAGCTTGATGGCTAAACAAGCAATTAGCAGTGCCAAACTAGATGATTAGTTATCAATCAGCTCAGCTGCTGATGTTCATCAGACACTTTAAAGAGTAGCAGCAAGCTAACTGGAAAATTATCCTTAATCACTTATCAGTTTGCTAAATCATGGAGAGCCAAATGAGCTCAACAAGTTGTTCATTAAATCCTAAACAAGCCCAATCTCTTTTCACAGTGCTTTTAAATCTCCAGGCATCATGTGAAGTGTGTCTTATCCTGACAAGAACATCCCCCACACATGCAGGAAAGAAAAAGAAAAAGAAGATAAGAGTCATATTTAGTGTAACTCAGTGAAAAGCCAATTTTTCACTTGCCAGACAGCTCCTGCTTTTAGAAATTAAGATGCAGACAGCCCACATGCCCAGACCACCTGTAGCAGGTTCACCAGCACAGGGAGTTACACAGAGCATGGCAAACACATGCAGATCTCGGAACAACATGGATTCTTTCCATCAAGTGAGAGAAGGAAGAGGGTCAGACCTCCTGGAGCTGCAGAGCCCAAATTCTGAGAAGGGGTTAATCTGTCAGCCCCAGAATCTGAAAAGAAAGAAGGAGCAGTAAGGAGTGGGAGATGAAATAATTTGCACCCAACTAGTAAATCCACATGAATGACTTGCAAGCTGCAAATTTAAAGATACCTCAGTGCCTGCTTAGTTTGGGTATGAACATCAAGGTTCCTTCCATTGCAATGGCTACTGGAACAGAGTCACTGCTGTCTGTCACTGCTAGACTACAACATTATCACTGAGTTTCATGAAATTAAGAGTAAGCAGACCCTGGACCAGGCTGTGCACTGAGGAAACTCCTGAACTTTCCCTGGCTTTAAAGCCTGGTGAAAGCACTTGCACTTGGTGTGTTACTGCACCTGCTGTCCCCAGATTTCAGCACACACTGACAAAGGAAGGCCAGCCCTGTCCCCAGGGTACTGATGGGAAATTGCAAAAGGAATCACTGATGTCACCATTTCTGATGTGGGAATGTATTGTAAACACACTCCCTCACAAAATGAAAACTTCTCCAGAAGAAGAAAGGAAATTCTGCTCCTTGGAAAAAAAAAGCCAGATGACTTGGGTTACAATAGTTAACTTTCCTCATGGCCATAGAAAAAACAATTCCTGGCTTGATTGGAATTGTCCATATGTGCTGGTACGTGTTAATGTTAAATCACTGCTTGGTTGAGCCTCTCCTGGTGACCTGCAGTAACAGTGAAAGCCATTTCATTTCTTCCTTTGATTTTCATTGCTGTTCTTCTATGAATTACTTCAAATATAGAGCCAGGCTTTTCTTGACCTTTGGACACATTGCTGTAGCTGCTTCTTTCCACTGGTCTCTCAGTATTAGAGAGAAACCAGCCAAGATTTAGAAGCACTTGTAATTGCAATACTTTTGTGTACTCCAGACCCAGGGCTCCTGGTCCTTGATGCCTTTTGGTTTTGTGACTTTTAATCTGCTGAGTAAGTGCTTGTTACAAGAATGGCATTTCTGCCCCTGTGTGTTTGAAGTGCCACAATCCTGACAGTTGTGCAGCAGATGAGTTCAGTGACACAGCAAATGCTGCAACCATGGAGGGATGTCTGTGTTCCTGGGTGGAAAGCTGTCCTTGCCAGACAAGTGAATGTCAGGTTTTATGTTCTTCTTTCACCTATCCAAGCTGAACCCCTTCTGCCCTTGTGGAGGTTCCCAAATAGGTATGAATGAGGAACAATCACAAGTCTGGAACACATGTTTCTAATCTAATAAGAATTTTTGAAAATGCCAATCTGTGTAGCTAATTTTTATTCACTCTTCCAGTTGCTGCTTCCTCCCTTGTTCTCTTCCCATGAATATTCAGGATATTCTTTATTTATGGATTACAATGATCACAGCATCTGAGGTGAGTACCTACAAACTCCTTGGCTGTTCTTTCAGTCAGCAGCCTGCCCAGTGACAGAGTAGAAAAGCAATAAGATAAGTTTGGCTTTGCTTTAGCAATCTTCCAGTCTTTGGGAGTTGTCTGGATGTTCCCAGTACAGCTGCAAACACAGAGAGGAAGCAGTTGTACAATTTCATAAGTACAATTTGGACAATGAAGCAAAAATACCTGGAGACAACAGTAAAGGCAAGAGCCACAAGATCAGCTTATTCCCCTGCATCTTTGGGAAGCAGGGAGGCATAAACCTCCCACATTTTATCCTTGCCATTGTACTGAGGCATTCACATCAACACATGTAAGAAGATTAAAGTAAATCATAACAATTGTGGGTTATCTCCTTAATAGTTAGGCAATTTCCTTAAAAGGAAATGCACTTTATTATCTTAACAAGAGTCGGAAATTTTTGGAGAAAGTTAACTTTCATTCATCTCAATGGCAACCTAGCAGTGGGGGATGGAAGAAGTCTCAAGTTTGATTAATAAAAGGTTGCAATCACTACTGGCCATTTTGAGGCCAGAACCCAAAAACCAGGAAAGGCAGTGAGAAGCAAAACCCCACCTGAGTTACTACAGCTGCCCTGGCCAGCAGGACCCTGCCCACCTGCTTCACCTGCAGGGTCAGGCTATAGGGAGCTGGGAAGCCCATCACATGTGTGTAGTCAGGATGGGAATGTAAGTTTGCACTAAAACTGTAAAAGACCGATTGAACAGAACTTTCCCAAACATGATGTCAGTGGGTGGGGGCACTACCAGGCTCATGATAAGCCAAGTATAACCACAGCTGAAATAAAACATTTGCATATAAATTTTCCCTCCAAAAATTTATTAGCAGCAGAGAGATAATGGTGTAACGAGTTGATGAAGAGTCGCCATGAGATCATATTTGACTTAATGTGGGGCTTGCAGGCATTGTTGCACAGAGGAAAGGCTCATTGTGTGTAGTACAGTAAAAACTGTGGTTTAAAACAAAGGGATAAAATAGTTGCCTTAACACAGCAGCAGCATTGTCATTGTAAATCTGCCATGCCACATGTTTTATTACATTTTCATAGCAGAAGAGGGAATTTACGATGTGATACTACAAGCTCCGCCAGCCTTCTTCTGTCAGTGGGGTACCTCTCTTAACTCATATCTAAAATATTTGCTGATACTGAAACGTGACTGTGAGATACAAAAACAGTCTTTTACAACTTCAGAGGACATTATATTCATCTAGCTTAGAGCAAAAAGAAGAAAAACAAATCCCTTGAGCATCAATTTCTGCAGAAAGTGGGCACTTTCTGAGGGGAAAAAAGAGAGGGAACCACTGCTGAGCTGAGGCTGCTTTTGTGGGTGAAGCAGAAACACCAATTTGACATCATCATCATCATTATTATTGTTGTTGTTATTATTATTATTACCACCATGGACAAAATTGGTGCCAAAGGTGTATGTGAGAGCTTCACCTTCATCATTACGTTTTGGGGTAATATTCACCCGATGTGGACATTTTGGGTATGAATCTCCTGTAGCCAAATATCAACAGCAATGGGTCAGGGCATTGCATTCATTCCTCCTGGCTTGACACAACATGCTCCCCACAATCAAGGAGGATCATTTACTTTCTTTCTGGAGGCCAGTTACAGGATATTCTGAATATGCTGGCCTAAATACAATTGCTACTTAACCATGACAGGACCATGTCCATTCCAAACACAAGCAAAGACTTTTGATACTAGAGGTTCAGTATTGAGAACCCTAAAATTAGAAAAGATTCAGGTGACACTGCAAATTTAATTTGCTCAAGTATTAGGCAAGTTTGTGTTCACTGCAGTAGATAAAAAACTTGGTGTCAAGTAAATCCTGAGACAAAAAAAAAAACAAAGAAAAAGAGCCACAGCTTAAGAGTAAGACAACAGTAACAAAAATCTGGTAGGTTGGTTTTAAATCAAGTGGGAAATAATAAGAAAAAGAACTTCAAAAGCATTTTCAGGGAGGAACATTCCACCAAGACAAAGTCATCTGTCCTTGCTTTCCCAAAAGCAGCATGATCAAAGCTGATTATGGGATTTCAGTTTCTTTGTATTGCCCAAGCAGAGAGGGAAAATGCAGGATGATACCAAAAGAACAAAAGGAAGATCCCGAGATATTACAAAGCAGGGAGCAGGATTTAATGTCTTTTAAAACCATCAGTGCCTCCATCCCACCCATGTGATGATGTGAGGCACAGTCCACCAGGGTTATGATTGGTTGTGCAGTTTGAGGTAATGCACTGATATAACACTAAACAACAACATATGCACAGCATTTGTAATGAGATTGGACTTTTAACCTTCTGAAACAGTGGGAAATAACAGGGCTTTTAAAAATACCAGCTCTGAGGTAAGGAGAGGGTCAGCCCAATACAATTTATAAATATAAAACCAGTTGCATAGCTGAGTTTCACTTTAAAACATAAATTATTTGAAAGACTAAGAGGAAGCCAGAGGAGGAGTGAGAAAAAGAAAGCTGGCAAAGAGGAAAGAACCAGAGACAACAGAAGAGGTGGGACAGGAGGAGGGTAGAGTCTCTCACAAACTACCCCAGCACCACCTCTGGAGCTCCACCTCACACACCAATTACTGACTGTCCATTGTCTGAGCAGCAAACTCTGAACAAAAATCTGAGGGGTAACTCGACCTCACCGACTGAAATGAAACCAAATGTTTGCTCCTCTGTAAGGCCCTAGCTGCAAACACCACGTGCTGACAGCTCCATCAGGATTGATGGACCAGATGAGGCTGTACCAGACACTCTGAAGCTTTAACTGCAACTAGAATGGATCCAACAGATTGACATGAACTTAATAAACTGGGTGAAATTGAAGACTATCATAAAATCAGAGAATATGCTGAGCTGGAAGGGACCCACAAGGATCATGGAGCCCAACTCCTGGGCCTGCACAGGACAGCCAAAGATTCCCACCATGTGCCTGAGACCATGAGAGGTTCAAAGAGTGCCAAAGTCACGAAGACCTAAAGCAAGGGACTAATGCTGGGCACAAATATTCAAAATTGTCAAATTCTGGCAGCATTTTTGGTAGAAATATTGGACTAGACAGAACCACATTGAATTCACATCTCTGCAATCTCAGCCAATGACACAGAATCCTCTATTCCAGGACAACATTTCCTTTATACATTATCCAACATTACAGGCCACTCAGTATCATTACTCAGTTCCCTACTGAACAAACTTCACTGTAGCTACAACTTTGACCTGCCTCAAGAAGAGCAAAAGAGATCAGTGGCTCACCAAAGCAGTCATGGGAATTTTATACATCAAGGAACCTAAGAAATAGATAATCTGCCTTGAAAACAAGAAACCCCAAGTCTCTTCTCTCAGAAATGGAAGGGAGCTTAGGGGAGGCCAGTTTCCCCACTCCTGTGGTAACAACCTAGAACCCATCACATGTCCTAGATGTCAGTCTTGCCAGGTCAAACATATTTTCATCTTGGTGCCATCTCGGCTGGTTTTACCCAGGAAAAGTCCAGTTCTCCAACACCTATGCACTCATGTTAGAATATATATCCCAAAACCTCTTCCATTAGGATCCCTTCAGGAGTCTACTCCATTTAGCCCTCCACTTCTCTTTCTTGAGTCTCATTTTTAAGGGCACCTTGCAGGAACAACAGCACCTTTTTCTTTCAAATCACAGCATCTGCACCAGCTGTGTGAAAGGCCTTCAGCTCTCCACCAAGAAATTACTCCCAGCACAGCCATGGCACTCAGAAAGTGGCACCTCCTGTTCACCAGGCTGCTCACAGCACTGGAATTAGCCTAAGACTGTAGTCCTTCATCAAGCAAAATGACTCAAGGAGGATTTGGCAGGAGAAAGAGCAGCAAAATCAGACCTGAGTCAAATGCAGCTCTCCAAGAAATTCCTTTTTATTTGCAAGCAAAATATGCAGACTGGAGTTGCCTTCCTGTGACTTACCCCCGCCCTCCTGCAAGGCAGCATTAGAAGGGAGCCTGTCACCCAGGGATGTTTTTCAACAATACTTCATGTCCTCTTTTACTGTCTTCTTTTTAAGCCACTTCCAAACTCAGTTCCCTTTGCTCCATACTCAGATCAGACTAATAAGAACACCACCTCAGGGAAAAGACTTGTACACAGACAGACTTCCTCTTCAGAGGATCAAACAGACCAGACTGTTCCTTTTCAAGTTTTATTAATCCTGGTTCATAATTTCCACCACATCATTAGTCATTTCCTATTATTGAATAGCTGGTAGCAGCATCATCGCTCAGTAAATAGCAAGATAACCATGCCACCTGCAATTTCTTGGCTGATACCTACCCACAACCACATCTGGGTGAAAGACGGTGAGGTAAAATTAAAAGCCAAACCCTGTAGACTTTTTTTGATCTGTGGCTCATTTCTTTTATTCACATCATCTGCTCAGCTGGCTACATAAGCTGCTGCAGACCTTGTTTAAAAACAGCTCCAGAAGATTAACACTGAAACCACCAGTTTGGAAATGCAGTGATTTTCACTGGAATTCCCTTTGCTGAGGCACGTAGGGTCTTTGGAGAGCTTGCTGATTATCAGGGTTTATTATTTGTTTGGTTTTCTAAGCTTTCCTTAGTTTGTCAATATACTTTGGGTAATTTTGATAGCAAAATGGGCAGAGAATTCAAGTGCCTTGAAGCAATCTGTTTTCTATTCAGGTTTCCTTGCCCTTTCCCTAATAAAGCTTATTCTTCTTAATAATATCCTTCTTTCTGCCATCTGGCTCAAGCAACTAATTGGGAAAGAGTAACCTGGTCTTTTCAGTGTAGTAGCTAGACACTTAAATTTCTGGAATGTCCTCTTGGACATTCTTCATTTTTCCCATGCTGAAAGGTTCTCCATACACAAGTTCTGCGTTGGGTGGATCACTTTGTTCTGCATCAGGAGTGTGTAGCTGTGGTGGCCCAGAGGCAGCTGTCAGATGATCAGAAAGGGCTCTTCTCCACCCAGGCAGCAGCATTTCCCCCTTCTCCTTCTTCCCATTACCTCAGGATATTTTCCAGGCTGCACTTTCCCCACGTGCTCCGCGGGAGAGCCTCGCGGCGGCTCCGAGCCAAGTTCACAGAGGACAATGAGCCTTTCCACCATCTCCAGGGGCAGGGAATGGAGCTCCCAGTTCCCAGGCCTGTGAAAGCATTTCCTCCCTTTCACTTGTCCCCATGAATGCAGCCTGGTACTCTGAGCACAGCCACTGCAGTGTGACTCCAGCAGCCAGGAATGGCTTTGGGTTTATGGCTGGGGTTTGTGCCACAGCCTTCCTGCATGGCCTTAGCCAACAAGTCACTGGTGCTTAGACTTTCTCAGGGCCTGTTGCAATTCATCCCTGCTGCTCCCAGCACAAATATTGGTCATTAGAGGTCAGCTGAGTCTAGGTGAAAAGAGATCATTAAATACCTAATGACTAATGCATTTAACAGCCTTTTGGGGAGTACACAGCTGCTTTTATCAGGGTGTGACCTGTCAGGACAGCAGGTCAGGCCTGCAGACTCCTTGTTCCATTACTCTGGCACTTCCAGGTGGAGTTTGATAAGTCCAGGAGCAGGATTATGTAGTTTGGCTACAAAAGGCTGTGATAACACATACACAGGAGACACCCTCACTGAGTGAGTCTCTCCTGGCATTCCTTGGCAGCTTGTAGGTCCCTGACTGTCACTGCAGTCACTTGGTGCTTCACTCTTGCCTACAAGGGACAGCAGGAGCTGGCAATGCCTGTTTGCACTCACTCTCTCTGCCTGCAGCATGAGAGAACCAGCTTTCATAGTCCCAGAGGCCCAGCTCACCAGGTGTGTGTTACTTTATACATATATATGATTTTATCTCTTTTATTTTCCAAAATAAAAACATATGCTGTTAACATAGACACATTTGTACAGAATCATAGAATGGTTTGGGTTGGAAAGAACCTCAAAGAGCATCCAGTTCCACTCCCTGCCACAGGCAGGGACACCTTCCACTATCCCAGGGTGCTCCAAGCCCTGTCCAACCTGGCCTTGGACACTTCCAGGGGTCCAGGGGCAGCCACAGCTTCTCTGGGCACCCTGTGCCAGGGCCTCAGCAGCCTCACAGGGAAGAATTTCTTCCTGATATCTGATCTAAACCCCTGTATTCCAGTTTAAAATAATTGCCTCTTGTCCTGTCACTATTATATATCGGACATTGCCAGTATAAAAATCCCTCTCCCTCATATTTTGTTTCGGTTTTTTTAAATGTAACATACATATTACATAAAACACACTTATATTGTAAAAAAGCCTCTAAAAACTAACTTCCCACAAGTGTATTTCAAATCCCCAGTCTGTTTGTGTGAACAGTTCCTAACCACCTGCTCTATTTTATAGTGAAATACACAAAGCATGGAAATTGCTTAGGTTGTGTATTTACTTATATGCCCATAATACAATCATCTGTCAAACTCTCATAATCTCCTTTCTCCCTGGCCCATCACCCTAATCCCACATTAATTTCTGTGGCTCTGTCTCCTGTGTGGTATAAGATGGAATTATTCCCCTCTTGAGCAGAGAAAGGAGAGGAGGACATCACTACAGGTCAAAAATATTGCAAGTCCAGAGCAGGATATTGCAAAGTACTTTGTGTTTTACACATTTTTTCATGTACACACATTGGAATATTAAGCTCACCTGCAATCAGATCAAGCTCAGTACTCAGAAAAAGAAAAACATAAGGACAATAAAAGCATCTGACTTCATACAAGACCACTGTGGCAACATGAAAGACACAGCTCAGTGTCTAAATCCCAGGATCACCTTTTTTTTCCCCCCTGCTCCTCCACATCTCACTCAAACTCCCACACCTTCCCTCAGTTTGGATAGTACATTCCTTCCCCCAGGTTACTCCTCCTCTCAGCTCTCCTGGCTCCTCACAGCTGGGGAAGCAGAATTAGGGTGAGGTGGCCTCAGTTCACCTTCACCTCATCTAACTCCTCAGATGTCATCACAGACTCCTCACTGTCACACAGGCAAGAGGGTCAACTCCCTACTCCCTTCCCAGTGAACATGAGCTGATCCTCCTTCCTTCCAGGCCTGAAAAGCCCTAATTAATGTTCCTAAAGACCTCAGACTACAACAGCCTAAATGGCTTGTCTTCTTAATAATAGTAATGAAATCCTGGAACCACTAACTTGATAATAATTGCTATATGGGTATAATAAATGGCTTTTGCCACCGCAAAATGAATTTTCATTAATTGGGGCTTTTGTTCTCACAGTCACCAAGATATTTGTTTGCCCTCCTGGTTAAATTCCTGCAGTAATGATGAGGGAAGCATGTAATGGGGAATGATGGGCATCTTTATAAACAAAAGTGGTTGCATGAGACATAAATCAGAGAAATGGGATCTGGTACAGTAACATCTCAAAAGCTCAGCTAAGACAGGCAAAAGCCTGTTGATCTTGATATTCTGTACAGATGACAGTCTTTATCTTCAGAGCCTATAATCCTAAGAGTTGGCCAAAAGGAGAAATCATTTCCACTCACATGTAACAAATAAGAAATGAGGGCAGTGAGAGACTGATCAAAAGCAAGGACTCTGAAGGAGGACTGGAAACTGAGCCAGGTTTCCTGAGACCAGATCAGGCCTTGAACTACAAGACCCCCCCTATTTTTTTTTCCAATCCCCAAGGCAACTTGTGGCTTTGTCAGGCTCCCAGTCACAAAGCTGCTGTGTAACTCCTCTGTTACACTGAGCACTGCTGAATTCCTGTGCACAGTACCAGGATCCAAGGGTTTGGCTCCTACCCTGATCATTCAGCCCTTTGCAGGATCAAACCCTGACATCCCCACAGCTCAGCATTTCACGTTCCCTTGCAGATATGCATGTCTGAACTCCAGGAGAGATCAGGCTCTGTAAAACCAACAGGGGGAAGGGAAAGGTTTATAATGGAGCATAATTATTTAGCAGTGCATTGAGGAGCTGCCTGGCATGGCCTGTCCTCACAGACAGCACTTCCTCCTCTAATAGCTGTCCTGATAGCTGGAGCTGTCTTGGCTTTTATCAGCCAGGCAGCCTCGCACTCTGCTCAGACCCAAATGATCAAGTGGCCTTCACAGCTGCCACCACTTCCTATTAAAAGACTACAAGGGGCTTGTGAGATTAAGGAAGGATAAAAACAAGTACTTATCATTTGGGAAGCAACATCACTGGTTATCTAAAGCAACGTAATTATATCGCAGCTTTATCTGTGAGTGGCTTTTTCCTTCCAGGAGGTAAGGAATAGAAAAACTTTTCACTTCATAATGAATCCTATTGAAACTCCATTTTGCCCTTGGCAAAAGGCCATTATCCAGCAGAAACATGTAATCATCCTAAAAATGCATAATGGCATGGAAAACGGACAAGTAGTTTCTTGAAATATTGTTTGTAAAAGGCCTAATTTATAATGGGGATTGTTTGTGTTAGGGCCTTTTGGCATGTATGGTTAACAAGAACTTGCTGTTCTGCTGCCAGTTCGTTTAATCAAGAGGGCCTTGTGTCAGCCCCCTCGATATGGCCGAGGAAACAATGGGAGCTTTTTCCCTGGAACTGCCCCATCGTGACAGAGAGAGCGCCCTGCTATTTAATCTGGACTTGTTGTTCCCCTTGATAGACACCACTGCTGTCAATGCACCCCATCCAAACATTCACACAGTCAGATCCATTGCTCTGCTGTGCCCATTGAAGAAAAAATATTAGGAATGATCTGGCAGCACCACTAATTGGGGGCAATCATGGAACTGTGGCTCCTTTGTACCGATGCAATTGTAGGAACAGCTCCTTCCCTGCAGAAATGTAGCAGCTCACACACGACAAGGAACGGGACTTCCTGGTTTTGTGGGTGCTCAGAGTTGGGTCATGTGTGGGATTGTGTGTGTTTTCCCAAAAAGAAATAAGAAAGGCTGTGGTCAATACTCTTCACTCATTTAGAGTGTTGGCATATGCTTTGATCACATTTTATATCTACAAAAAGGGGGTAGAAATGTCCCCATTTCATCTGGCTCTGTTTTTGTCACACATATTAATAAATATGTAGATTCTATCAGGCATCCTGGTCCGTGGTGCACAGAAAGGTCTCTCTGACATGTGACCTTTGCAGATGCACAAGGCATGTTTGTAACTCACCCAAGCATCTCTCTTCTGTTAGGAGATGCTTGTCTTCAAGTTCTTGTGTTCAAATTCTGCAAACTGTTTATGGAAGATCCAGCACTTGGCACAGACATTGGGACATGGGAGCCTTATTCCAGTGCAGAATTAAAACTATACACAGCAGGCTGAAATGTTCCTGCCTCAAGCCTCATGTGTAGCTGTTCACACTAAAAGCAAACTCCACACGTTAGAGGAATCTCAACATCTCTTGTGTACCAGTTATGTCCAGTAAACAAAGAGGCTCTAAGAAAGCTTTAGAAAGACTTTGGACAGTGGTCTGGAGTGACAGGAAAAGAGGGAATAGTTTCACACTGCCAGAGGATGGGGTTAGATGGGATATTGGGAAGAAATTAGTCCCTGTGAGTGTGGTGCTCAGAGAAGCTGTGGCTGCCCCATTTCTGGAAGTGTCCAGGGCCAGCTTGGAGGGGGCTTGGAGCACTCTGGGATAGTGAAAGGTGTTTCTGCCCATGGCAGGGGGATTGGAATGAGATGGGCTTTAAGGTCCTTTCCAACCTAAACCATTCTGGGATTCCACATTAAATTATCCATGAGCCATGTGGTGGGGGTGGATGGCAGCTCCTGGCATGACGTGGTGCTCCTCGGTTGAGGCCTCAGAGCAGGGTGAGTTCCAGCACTGGGTGACACAAGGCCACCCACCCAGTGAAGAAATGCTGAAGATCCAGGCTGCAGCTGTCAGGAATTCCCTTAAGGCAGAGTAGCACCACAGCCTTGCTCCTGTCTGCTGCTCAGCACTTCTGGTCAGAACAACACTCAGATCCAGGGGCTGCCTGGGTGTGGAAAGCAGGGTACAGATCCAAAGGCTGCCTGGGTGTGGGAATCAGGGTGCAGAACCAGGGGGCATCACCACAGTGAGGGAAAGATGTGCTGGGGATGAAGTGACAAGGTTGTTTGACAGCAGAGTGCAATCAGATACAGCCTACACAGGAGTGCCAAGCTGCACAATGTGGAGAAAAAATGAGGAATCCTGGATTTCAAGATTCATGGCGCAAGATCTAGACCTGAAAAGTTGCATCTTGTCACACAAACCAGCTGCTTGCTGTATATATGGCAGTTGTGCCCCAAAGTCTTGGGCACAGCTGAGATCTATTGTGCCTGGCACTGCACATACATTTATTTTAAGACAGTCCTTGCTACTGAGAGCTTAGAATAGACACAGAATGGTATTTTTAACAAAAGCACAATAATTGCCACAACTAAAATGAAAACAAAGCTATAATTTGGGCAGCTTGACAGTGTGAAGGCCTTGTGTAAAGAAATGTAGCTCAAAGGATTTTTCACTTTTGAGGCAATCTGCTGAATCCATGGGTATCTCCCTAACATATAGGAAAAAAAAGAACCCTTCTTTATTTGCTCCAAAGCTGTGTTTGTACAGCAAATGCTGAAGAAAGACCTTCTTCCTTCCATAACCAAATAAAATGATCCCTTTGGTTATTTATAGTCCTCACAGCCCAAAGACATCACTTGGCTCCCTACCACAAGCCCAGCCATGTGTTACTATATTAAAAAATGTGAAAATGTAATTATGGGGTACTCAAGCCAGTGTCTGCAGACAAAACCTGCCAGGAGGAAGAGACAGGAAACGTGTGCCCTTCGGAGCTGCACTCGGCTTTTCCGCCTCAGGACTCCACCAGGGCTCACAGAGGAGGGATGGGGGCTGGCTCTGCAGCACAGCAAAGTCACATCTGCCTCTCAGCAGAAACCAGCCTGCTGTAAACTGCAAGTGCAATCTTGACCCAAAAAAAAGAAAAAAAAAAAAATCAAATTCCCTCCCTGCCAATTCCAAGAGCCGCATCATTTACGCTCGGTCACACTGCGAGCCACCCTGTCTGCCCACAGAGGGGAAGAGGGAGTGGGGTAGGATGCAGCAGGACTTACCTCCCCTGCACAAGCCTCTTGCATCTGTCTGGGAGCTTGGCCCTCTGTGGTGAAGCCATTTCTTATGTGTTCAAATGAAGAGCAGAGCACAGAGATGAATTTTTACCCCCTCACACTCTCTTCCAGGTAAAGGGCTGGTGCTCCCAGGACAAAACTCTGATCTTGATGTCTTTTCTCAGCTCTTGTGCATCTTCCCAATTCACAAGTCTCTTCTGTCCAGCTGTTCATCACTGTCCCTTTGCATGGCAGGACAGCAGAAGGAAAACCTGTCACCCTTCATGATTTAATCCAGCTGATCCCCACAGGGCTGCAAACTCTGTGGGCTCTGCTCTTCTCCAGAGCCAGGCACTGTACCCAGGCACAAATCCTGGCCAGGGTGACTTCACAAGGACCTGGAGATCCTCATTCTCCTGTCACCTGTTTAAACATCTCCTCATGACTGTGGAGGGGGAGCAGCTGGGAGATGGTCTGGAGAAGGTAAAGCTCCCACCTGATGTGCCCAGTTCCACGAGTGGACACCTTTGAGTTCAATAAGTGACTCCAGGTTCACACTGTCAGGATGGAATCAGAGTGGAGATAAGCTGAGACAAATCCAGGCACAGCACCACTTTCTCCAAGACCCCAGGACACCCACACAAGTAGCTAGTGAGGAGTGAAGGAATGAAGAAAGAAAAAGCACTTTTCCTCAGGGCACATGAGCTGTGACAGGAAACTTTAGAGAAACTTTGGGGGAGGGATAAGTCATTTGGATGATGAATCGCCCACTGGCCTTCCACAGTAATTTCCAATCAAATTGTCTTTAGGAGGCTCCCCTTGGAGCAGGGCATAAAATCCTCTTCTAATACACACAGTCTCAGGGTGAAGAAGCTGTGTGTGTAACAACAGAGTATGTATGTGTGTGTGTGTGTGTGTGTACATATATAAATATACATATATATATATCCTGTGTTAACAAAGAGCTCACAGCCAGCTGTTCACCTGCTTCTTCCTTCCAATATCAGTCTCTTGTTTTTAGCCAAACCACAGATCAGTTTCTCCCTCATTACTGAGCATTCACTGACAAAAGAGTGTTTACTCACCATCAGAGAGAAATGCAAGAGCTACAAAATGCAAGAAATAGGAGCAGTTCTCCCCACCCAGCATTGCCAAGGCAGACAGAGAAGGGCCGGGAAGTCAAAGTTTTGCCCATTTTCAGGAGAAAACAACCCAGCTTTCCATACTGCCCAGCCAAAGCCAAGCACTCCTCGGCAATGCTCACTTTTAAACCTCCTGCCAGGCTCATTCGCTTTGGGAGTTTGCAATAATCTGGGAGTTTCCACAATTTTGCACAGTCTGATGCTGTGATTAATAAGATTACAAGCTCGCCGGTGGAAGATGAAGCCCCAGGATGTTCCCGTAGCCTCACAGCACTCGCATCCAAACTGCGCATTGCTTTAGGCTCTCTCAGACCCTGCCACCCCTCCACGAATCCCGTTTGACGGTGCCTCTTTTCTGCAGCATTTCCCCCAAATTCCCTGCTCCGGCCAGAGCCGATGGGACCTCTCCAACGCAGTATCGGCAGTGCCACCTTCTGGCCTGCGACACGAATCCCAGCCACCAGCCGGGTCCTGCTGCAGCCAGGCTGGACAACCCCCCGGTCCCTCTGGGGTACAGCTCCCATGGCCAAGCGACAAATCCCGCTGGAAGGTGATCCCCAAGGAACACCGACTGCATTGATCCAGTTCGCTGGATGGAGGAGCTGGGAGCACTCGGGTCCTTTCAGTGGGACATCAGTAACTTGTCCCTGCACCATCATCAAGTGCCACTCCTCCCTCCAGCTCCTTGTGGACCAGCTTGGGGATCCTCACACTGTTTTCCCCCGCAGGAAGATGAATAAGTAAAGGAGCAGCTGCTGATTCTCTGCATTATTTTCACAGAACTCCAGACTGGTTTGGGTTGGAAGAGACCTTAAAGCTCATCCAATTCCAACATCTCTGTGGGCAGGGACACCTCCCACTATCCCAGGTTGCCCCAAGCCCTGTCCAGCCTGGCCTTGGACACTTCCAGGGATGGGGCAGCCACAGCTTCTCTGGACAACCTGTGCCAGGGGCTCAGCACCCTCACAAAGAATTTTCTTCCCAACACCTCATCTAAATATTCCCTTTTTTAGTTTAAAGCAATTCCCTCTTGTTCTATCACTACATGTCCATGTAAAAATCACTCTCTATCTTTACATTTTTGGCCTAGTCTCTCAGGATCTCAAAATCAGCTGCTTCTCTTACTCCAAGTATCTGTGTGCAAACAATGCTCCAGTATTGAGTATTGCTGGGTACTGAAAGGAGCAGTCACCCTGCAACCAGCAGCAACTCTACATTCATTTTCAATGCTTAGGGCTCTCACCTGGCTGGCAGATGCTCCACAGCTACTTTGCACCTTCTGCCCACTGACAGGTGCATTTCCAGCCAGGAGAACCTCAGATCCATACCCTGAAGTGCAGCACCATCAGCCACAGGAGGGTGAAAACCTATTTTCAGGAGCACGACTGTAAAGTTGTTCTCTGGACTTCAGTATTTATTCTCCACATTATTTACAGCCATACTAAAAAATGAAGTGCTTCATGGAGCTTCTCTGTGGGTTTTGGCCACATGGAACAAATGGGATTTCCTGATGCTTGAATCACACTGGCAGCATTTCAGCAATTCCAGTGCATCTCTCTAAAGGAGCACTTAATGCTCATTTATTACAGGCCCCATTACACTGCTGGCAGTCACTAAAGGGGCCTTGATTTTGGCAGAAATGTCATTTATGCCCACCTGACGTCCTTTTTACACCATCCTGGACTGGTATAAAAGAGGGACAGTGTATTGCACAGCTCCAGCTTGTAACCTGGAAGCCAGAAGTTTTCCACTCACCCTGGCTTTGGTGAGATGGGAAGACAATTCCAAGGAAGAGCCGAGCTTCCCCTAATACTTATTTTTCCCCTTCTTGCATCTCTCAAGCCCTTTATAAAGTATATTAGAAAAACAGAGGAAAACAATAGAGCAAAAGCAGGACTTGTGCTGGAAAGGATGGAGTTCACTCTCTGTGTGGGGGATATGTAGCTACAGAACCTGGAAGAGGCCTGGGGGATTGGTGCTGGGAATCCCTGCCTGGAAAAGGCCTGCTTGAAGATGATGCACTTCTCCTTGTTCTGGAGTCTGCAAAACTCCTGTTTGTGACTCAAACCCAAGGGGTATTCCTGAAGGAATAACATTCTTTCTGGTGCTGCTGAAAGGAGGCCACAGAACCACCAGGTGACCTTGGGAATTTTATCCTGCCCTCTGAACCAGACAGGAATCCTTCATTCCTTTCCTTTTGCTTCTTCAGCCAAGAGGTTCTCCAAGGCAAGGGCTGCCTCCTACACCCATGGACCATGCCTGGCACAGTGGACTCTGATCTCCACAGAATCACTGAATCACAGAATTCCCTGAGCTGGAAGGGACCCACTGAGTCCAACTCCTGGTCCTGCACAGATCCCCAGCAATCCCACCCTGGGCATCCCTGGCAGCACTGCCCAAACCCCCTGGAGCTCTGGCAGCCTCGGGGCTGTGCCCATTCCCTGGCCAGCCTGGGCAGTGCCCAGCACCCTCTGGAGGAAGAATCTTTTCCTAATATTTAATATTTCTGATATCTTGGCTGGCTACTGCTGTAGCAGATTTGGATGAGGAGAGTTTACACATGTGGGAAGTCCCTTCTAGAAGTCTCCCGACTTAGCCTGGGAACTGCAATTGAGAGATGTTATCATAACAAAACACAGCCATTATCTCCCGGTGGGAAACCTTCCAAATTCCATTTTTTCTTAAATCTTATTCACCCTTTTCTAAAATGCATATATTAAAGAAATTAAGAACTTCCCAACTGAACTCACATTTTTAAATATGATTTTAAAATTCATGTACAGTTTTGGTGACAAATGGGCAGAATTCCAATCAAGCTATCACCACTGCAATTAAAGTGATTTTTCCATCTGAATATATCTCTGACATGGAAAGAAATTACACTATCACTGTATAAAGCTGTTTTGATAGATCAGTTCCCTCACTGAGCATATTTTATACTCATCAAAACTATTTATACATCCTCACATAACAGAGCTATTCTAGGAATTTCAAATCTGAATAATAATATTAGTCATTCTTGAAAGAACAAACACATGCAGTATCCTCAATAATGCAACATACAAATCCCAAGGAAGAACCTGATTCCTTTCTCTTTTTTTTTTTTTTTGCCTGCTCTTGTGCACATTCCCTGATGCTTGCATGGATCAAGCATCCAAAGATTCCACTAAACCCAACTGAAGAGCAAAAGGAAGCAGTTTGAGGCTATTTTTAAACATGCACAACATGCACCAAATCCAAACTCCTTAACATACTCTCCTGAGAGCTTTTGTAAAATCCAGCTTAAGGGAATTAGGCACTTGGATCTAATTGAATTTTGGTGCGATATGGACACCTAAGTCCATGAAGCTCATTTGGAAACTCATCCAATACATGGTTCATTTTCCAGCTGAGAAATACCTTAGTAATGGTACACTTAACACTCAACAGCCATTTGACCTATTTTACTAATGTGTTTGGGAAGGAGGTTAATTAACAGTGGATAGCCATATCCTTAAGCTTAATTTTTCCAACAACCCTGCTCATAAAAGGAAAAACTGAGTACATATTAAAGGAAGCAAGCAATTAAGTTGCACAAATAGTGAGCTCATTGAACTGCAGCTGACTTCTATCATGTCAAAGAACAACTAAACACAGAAGCAATGAAAAGATTGTTGCCACGACCGCCACTGAGAAGTGCCTGGCAATAAAGATGAATAACTTCCTACTTGAAGATTACTGATTAAAGCTCTTAGGAACCAAAAGGTTAGACATAGGCATATCTGCAGCAAAATATTTTAATGCATGTTTGGCAGATTCTGTAACATATTTACAGTGGATTTAAAGCTAAGATTTATACAACTCCAGTAAACTCAGCATTAAGCAGCCTTTAAAATCGCAGCAGTTCCAAACATCACAAGTACAGGCGTAACTGGTTCATTTTGATGCCTCGGAGAAGGAGCTACCCCTGATGTTTCCTAAGGACAGAGGTGGAGAAATGGAGCCTTCATAGGCCTGAGCACACTGTGGGAGGGAACTGGGCCTAGTGGGATGAATCACAGATCCAGAATGGACAAGGTGGGAAGGGAGCACTGAAGGTCACTGAGTCCAACCTCTCTGCTCAAGCAGCGTCCCCTCGTGTGTCACTCAGGATTGTGTCCAGGTGGGCTTGGAATGGCGCCCATGGAGAAGACTCCACTGCATCTCTGGGCCTGTTCCAGCACTCAGTCACATCAATGGTGTATGGAAAACATCAGGCCAGCACTGGATGGATCATTTCCACCAAGCTCCATGGCAGAACTTATTGTCATCCCTAAAACGCAGCTCTTAACTGGGCAAAATCCTGTTCCACAATAGATACAAGTACATATAAATACAGTTAACCTCATTTCTCACTTACCTATACCAACAAGATCAGCAAGTTGGGAGCAAAATTTCCCAGACCATTGTTTCAAAAGGCTTCCCCCCCTGCCTTTTCTTGCTATGCTCTCTGGAGTATTTCCCCAGAAAGAAAGGCTGGTTGCTTGAAAAGGAATTTTTGGTTTTAATGTAGATTTTCCCTGATGGAAATGCTTAGCTGGGTGTTTCTGCTTCACCTGGACCACCAAGGCTATAATAGCCAAAATCCAGTGCCCCACAACATCCACTGGGATAGATGCTCCATCAGTACAGGAGCAAGCCTCCCATCTTGGTAATTTCTAAATTAAGAAATGCAGATCAGCCAGTTCAGGAGAGAGTACTACTTAGGAAGAGAGAGTGTGTGTGTCCCAGAGGAGCTCTTCTAGGACCATGAGGCAGGAGCTGTGCAGCATGGACATGTTCCTCCTCCTCCACAACACAACTTGCAGCAATGCTTTTTGGATTTCCAGTCCAGTGAAGTTTTCACATGGAAGTGCAGGCCATGTACTGAACTTAATGGCAATAACTGTGCTTTTCCTGGTGACATCCCATGGAATTCTATAGAGGCAAACTGTGACAACCTCCTTTTCCTGCATCCTGAGACTCTCTGCACCACAGAGAAAGCCACTGGCCCACAGAGATATGCACAGACAATAGAGAGACATCAAACAAAACTCCAGTGGTGGAATGAGGGCAATGAACTATGCAGAAATGCAGGGAAAAGAACTGGAAAGGCAGTTTGGCTGGGAACTGACAATGAGAACATTCAGGCAGAAGACTCAGGAAAATTTATTCAGATAAGTTCTGATTATTTGCCGTCTGTGACTAAATATGAGGCACCTGCAAATGCAATAGAGCAAAAATCTACAAAGCAGAAAAGCTGCTTCATCCAGAGCCCAGGGATGAGTGGCTTTGTCTAGCAAAGACATTTCATTTTAGATAGAGAATCTATGCACAGTTCCCTGACAAATGACCCTAAATATGATCATTACACTCTTAGTTCTCACTGTAAAATAGTTCTGTGCATTAATGAATTTATAGATCACATTTTTGAATCACATTGGATCCAAAATCCAGACAAAAATCTGTAGGCTCAAACAACAATTAGCCCATTGGCTTTTAAGTGCTTGACCTTTATTTGTCTCACACACATCCTCCTTGAAGTCAACTGGCATCTTCTCCTGACTTAGGGAGATTTTGGTTCAAACACCTTCTTGTTCCATACCACTGAATGCTGATGGAAGCAAGACTTGCTATTACAGCTCTTTTTAATCTGACTTGGAAATAAGTAACTTGGAAAAAGACCTCCTTTTCCACCTACTTTCTCCTCTGACTTGTGTCTTTTGGCTCTTGAAATTTTTCTGAATCCACTTCCCCTGCAGTGAATCACATGAGGAAGTAAAATTCTTAATTGTAACACGAAAGTTAAACAGCAAGACATGACTTCATTGGAGTGGACATAAAAGGGCAAGGGATTGCTGGATGAGGTGAAAATCCTCATCTTAATTCACGGGACTTCTTGGGATTGATACAATACAAGCATATGAGAGCAGAGGGAAGTGGGGTTTTTAAAATGTTTTTATTTTAGTGCCTTTCTCTATCCCCTTCAACTGCAACCCTGAGCTTTGGGACCACACTCACAGCAAGTCACTAACACAAAGCACAGGAATTAAACATCACATTGATCCAGAACAGGCAAGACTTGCAAAGCCAAAGTGCTCACTTACCTGTAGGAAGGTAACAACAAGCACTTAACTGGCCAGGGAGTGTCTCATTAGCATGAAGGTGATAGTGAGCCTTGGAACATGAAAGAGAGGCAAGATAAAAGGACAGTAGTGGGAAATGCAGGAACTCTAATTACAGCAGCAGCAGGAAAAAGAAACCCAAGTGGTTTGCAGTGAGTGTGTAACTCACAGATGAGCACGTGTTCCGTGTTCCATCTCTGTCCAATGCCAACACTGGATTGGAGTCCTGGACTGCCTGCCCTGGCTCAAACTATAGGTTCCCCTGTCTCTAATTTCAGAAATACCCAATACTGGCCAACAACTTAGAAACAGCACAGCCCCTGATTGTCCCTTCTAGCCCCATGATCTATGAATTCTCTCTACATTCATGGGGACAAAGCAGTTTTCAGCACTTGAATATTTTTCTGATAAACCTTATTTGCAGTCTCCCCTCACCAAATACATTAAACTGTTTTTTTTAAAAGTTCCTTAAAAAAATTTACATCCACATTCACTGGCCAGTGAGAATTTTGTGCAAAATGAATACTGGCATAAGGTATTTCCTACCTATGGATGTTTAAAAAGGTAAATAGCCATGCCATTTTAAACAGTATTTGTGTTTTCTCTCCCCTAAACAGTTTGGCCTAAAAATTTCAAATATTCCTTATATTTGTGGAGGTTTTTCCAGTATATTTAAGCTAATTTTAAATTCTATTCCTATTTTTCAATACATTAAAGTGCATTTGCTATGCAACATTTGGCTTTGTTCTTGCCAGACAACAGGAGCAAACTGATTCCCTGGAATATACCCACTGTGACAAGAAGATCTGGGAGGAAACAAAAGGCATTCCTGCACATCACATGCACGGGGATATGCCCAGCTCTTCTGAGAAAAATAATGACATCTCAGACCTATGGATATTTTTTATTTTTTGTGTCATAATCACATGGATCGCCACTTTTGTGCAGATTTTAAAAAGTCCAACTGACAGAGAAGGCAGAAAAACCAATAAGAGTAAATGAAATATACTTCTAAAGGAGGTTTTGATGCTCCTTAAATCAAGGCTTTCAAATCTGCTTCCATAGGCTCCGCTTTTTTCATATCTTACCAGTCTGGCAATGTTGTAAAATCTCCTCACAACAGATAAAAACTCAAGAGAAAACCATAAAAATTGACACTAAAAGAAATTATAGGAAATCCACCACATACTACCTTGACCAATTATGTTGACATGACCAGCATGCAGGAGATCCTGTCTGAGGATGGAAGCTCTGCAAAATCACACAAGGACAGATCTCAGCCACTTTCAATTTAGCAACAGGTTATTGATTGTGCTGAACTTGCAGCTAAAGCTTCCAGCCAAGGATTAGGGGTTTAGGGCTAAGGTGAAAACCATTTTATCCATCACAACACAACAGCAATTCACTGAAAGGAAGAAAGGTGAAGAGAGGTCCCTTAGGTGTTCAGTGTGGAGCTGATGACAAAGCCTGCCCAAAGGTCATAGGAGTGGCCCTGTTACTCTTGTGGTTGTTCCTTAGGAGTTTTTAATCAATGGCATCTGCAGAAGTAACACGAGTAAGTTAAAATTATTTTATTGATGAAAAGACTAATTCCATGCTGGGATAACATGGCATGACTGGCTCCCAGCAGAAAAGGCTTCTACAAGAAGAGGAAGGAATTCTCCAGAGCCAGAAGATCTTCAGCTGCCATTTTGCCTAAAATAAAACTTCAGTTTAAAGATTTGGATTTCTGCTGGAGATTTAAACTTGTTCTTGTTGTTTTTCATGTATCAATCCTCCTACCATGGAAAAGGAAAGAGTGATCCAATGCAGCTTAGCCTATGGGAAGAAAATCACACCCTCCTGAAAGGTGGGTCTGACTCTTTTGCACTGAAAACCTCGGTGGAGAAGTTCTGCTTACAGAGCAAGCCCATCATCCAGCTAATTCAGGTAGAATCTCTAACAGCAGATGCAATGTTTTTAAAAATAGAATTTAAGCTATTTTAAGTAATCATCCACCACCTCAGCATTCCTTGCAAACAAAGGCCATCAATTCCACCTTCCTCACCAACTCACTCTTGGAGAAGGATGAGCAAAGAGACTTCATGTGCTGGTGCTTCTCACCCTCCAGGAAAACAGCATGGAAAGAATCTGCTTGTCACCCTAGGAATTGAGGAGGGGGTGGGTAAGAGCTAAATTCATGTCATTACTGAAAAGAAACTCTTTGGTATAGGCATTACTCCTGGGCTCATTACGAGGAACTATGAACTCGGTTTGACCACTGTGTTGGCGAGAGTTTCTGCAGGAGTGGGGGGAATTGAAGGGGGAAAAGGATATTAAATATACAGGATTATGATAATAAACAATAAGGTTATTTTAATGCTACTCTAGCATGCCTTTTCAAGCAATTTTAAAATTCATATGAAAAATGCATGCACATAAGGAATTTAGGGTTAGATTTCTTCCTTCCCCACCCCCTGCCTGCAGCTACTCCGTTTCTCCTGGCTTGCCCTGTTTGCTGAGCCACGTAAGTTGTGAGCAGTTTATCTTCAGAGCTGTTTTGCTGGTTTGTTTGTGTTTAGCTGGAGTTCTGATCCTTTCTGGTTAGCGTCTTTCACTGGTAATTACAGGCAGTGTACCGTGAAAAGGTTAGTTTGGTCAGTGGAGCAGAGGGCTGGGCGGGGGGAGAGGGTTAGGAGAGTTTATCAAATGATCAGAGATGCCTTGTTGGCGCTCATCCTTTGTAAACAATAAGAAATGTCAGCGTGGCTGGTTGCTGTCACTGCTGACAGTATAAAGAGCAGAGAGTGTAGCATTCTTTTGGAAAGCTGGTTTACTGGGAGAGGAAACAAGGCTATGGGATGAAGGCACTTGGTGGATATCCGAGTACCTTGGGAAAAGAGAGGAGTTTGGGCTTCTCACTCAGCAACCTAATGAAAACTAGACAAATAGTCCTGCATTTAATATATAGTTTCCACCGATTCATGCTTCTTTTGTTAGGAACAATTCCAGTCTGTATTGGAAAGAGACAGTTAAATATAAAGAAATCATTTCACATTGACAAGCAAGTTTCAGATTAAGAAGCCAGAGGAAGTTTATGAAAGAAAAGAGAGCTGCATTTGGATAGGTAAATTTCCATTCCCTGACCTCACATTCCTTCAACTTTGCAACAAAAAGGGGGGAAAAAAGTCTGATGCCTGAACAAATAGTCAAATGGTAATCGGGAAACCTAAATAAGCATCTGTGTTATGAAATGCTGGGATACAAACAGCCACAAGTAAAGCAGAAACTTTGAAAGGTCTGTGAAAGAACTGCAGCAGAAATAGGAGCAACATGGAACAATTTACAAACACAAAGCTATACCTGCAGGCAAACATTTATCTAAAGGAACAGAATGTTCTGCTATTTAGAATCTCATAGGAGAATGTGTCCTGTAAAAACACAGATACTTTTCCAAGATTTAACTGGATCAGTAAACTCAACCCACCACATTATGCAGCATTTCTAATATGTGGCCAGTCTTCCTAAACTAAAATAAAATCCAGTGTAAAATAAAGGCAGATTTCCTCCAAGAAAACAAATCACACGTGTTGAATTGTAATAAACAACATACTGTCAAAACAGTGTTATTTAAAACAACTGACAGCACTCCATATTCACTGCTGCCTTGACACACAAAAGTACTGAATGGATTTTGAGAGTTATCAGTCTATCAGTCACCCTGGGAGATTTATTGCACTTGAGTCAAATAAAACTCACAGAGCTGTTTAACTCTTGATCTTCTAGACTCCACAGAAGGAAAAGGAGAGTGAAATTAGTCTGGGAAAACAGGCAGGCTCTCTGAAGCAGAACTTCAGGTGGTGTTAACTGACACAACTCCCTTGCACTCCACTCCTAAACCCACATAGAGAGTCCACATCCCTCCCTAGTCCATAGAGATGGCACTGCCACATGCACAACCACATGATAAATAAATTCATACACCCAAAACACAGACATCAGAGACACAGAGGTGGCAGCACTCTTAAAATTTAGTGTTTTTTCACTCCAGACTTGGGATACCTGGTGCCAGAGAGACTTTCCCCTGGCAATCTCAGCCTTGGCAGGTGCCCTAAACTGGGCATCATCATTGCTGTGTTTCATGTTTCCCATGTTCCACTGTGAAAATGTGTTTCATGTTTTTCACTGTGAAAATCATGCTTGGTAGCTGTAAAGGACTCTGGAACAGAGCCCCAGTAACCTGGAATTTTTTCTTATATTTAGATTCTGGGTCACAACAGTAAGAGTGGATTTAAACCCAGACACAGATGAGGCCTCTGAGCTTCCACCAACAGTGGTTTAGACTGCTGGAGTCAGCGAGGATGTCATGAGCTTCCCTGGGCACAAGATCAGGCCATACCTCTCATACCTAAAACTGCTTTATTTCCTGGGAAATCCTACCACCAGTGAAATCAGCAGGAGTTTCACCTAAAAACTTAATAACTCATTCTAGAGCTTTTATTCCTCAATGATAATCTCAAAACAAAGCGGGCATTATCAGTGACCTGGTCCTGCACAGGGGTAAGTGGACCTCTAAAATATTTATTTTCCTTTTTTTCCCCTCCTTCTTTTTTAATTGAAAGTAACAAAAGGGACTCGTGCTGTTTGGATCACCTTTCATGAAGTAAATCTACAGACTCAGTCTTCAAGAAACGATTGTTCTCGAACTGCTTTCTGAACTAACAAATAGTAAAAATAAAATAAAATAAAAAAGATTTGCCTGTCATGGGAGTTGGTCAATAAAATGCAACAGTGTTTATTACAACATTTAAAGTCTGTGATTAAGAACACCAAAAGGCCTAAACTAGAAAGGGTTTTAGCCTGTAATTTCCCTACAGTCCTGGCCTGTACTTCCTTATGAGTTAGCTCAGCAGGGCTTTTCTTCCATGTCCATCATCAGCTTGTAATTATTGCCATTCTCAAAGCTATGCCAGATGGGCTCTTTAGAAGCCGGCATGCAGCTTGTTTATGAGAGAGTGAGCTGTAATATTACTCTGCACAGAGACCTATCTGGTCCTAGTCAAAGGGCCGTGGTGTTCCCCCCTCCCAGCCCTCCTCACTCTCCCTGCTTCCCTGGGCAAGGCTCTGCCTTGCAGCTTGCTTCCCCCTCGGAATGGGCACAGCTCTGGGCATACTGGAACCCAGAAGGTGGAGGCTGAACCCTGTCTCACTATTCACCCTCCCAAAAACATGTGTCGAAACCCAGGCAGGACACTGATGTTGGGAATGTTTTCCTCTTTCTCCCACTTCCTTCCTCCTCTCTGAGCTTGTTTCTTCCTCAGAGGAAGGACTGAGGTTTAGGGACGGGATCTCCCATGCTAGGGAGAGGATAAACATTTGTGGAGAGGCTGAGGTTAAGCAGCGGTGCAGGAACGGGAGAGGGAATAACCCGGAGTTCATCTCGTTAGAGGCGGTCAGCGTTAGATATCTGGGAAGGCCAAGACAGTGCTTCTATCAGTAGTTAATGAGGCAGGACTTGCAACAGATAGCCACTTTTAACTTACAAAAGCTTTTAGATGTCTCTGTTTACTTTGATCCATTTCAGTTCATTTGAGCCTTTTTTCTTTCCCTTTTTTTTTTAAACCTTCCCCCTCCCCACAGCCAGCACAGATAAACTGCCTTCCCCCTTCTCCCCCCACCTTAACTCAAACAATAGTATCATTTACCAACTTTTATACTTAACAAGTTTGAAGATCTTTAGTCAAGTTCTGCTACAATGGCATAAAGAAAAAACATGGCTCTTGAGAACACCATCATAAAGAGAGAGGGAGGGGAATCTGGCTGCAGAGACGTAATTAAAAAATCCGACTGCCGAAAGATAAATGAAAGGAAGGGGGGGTGGGAATAACAGGAAAGGCTGCATTTTCAGGAGAGATTTAAAGTTATTTGTTCCTGATTGGGGGAACTGCTCATTCTTTTATCCCTTGTTATTTTATCCATGTGATGCCAAAAGAACTTTCTTTGTTAAAATGTTCTCAGAACGGATAAAACTAATTTGCTGGAATGTGAAATAATCCAGAAAGTAAGAGGACTGTGCCTAATGTTCACAGACTGAGAATGGCAAATTAACCGGCCACAGTTTCCAGTCCCTGGGGCACAGGACTGGAATTTAAAGCTTCCGAAGAGAGCCCTGGTGCTAATGGATTTGCATGAAACTTGGCATGCTAATGGAGATTGTCTCTTGTAATGAGCTTTTAATTAGGTCTGCTTGGTGCTTGACCTTCTTGTAATATGGGGCCACTCCTCAGATGACAGCATTTCTAACCCACAGGTGTGGATAAACAGAGCCTGTAAACAGACACGACTTCCCCCACAGCATTCCCGAGATCTTCTCCCCCCAGCATTCCCTGAATCTTGCAACTTCTTTCCCTCAGGTTGCTCACCTCTTCATCAATCATTATTTCTTCCCTCCTGAGAACATCCTTGCTTCCTTGATTTTTATTTTGAAAGAGATTTTAAGTCAGTTGTTTTCGTTTTCTTGTCTGTTTAAAGATAATATTCCCACCCAACTGGAAAACAAAACAAAACCAGCCACAGGAAGCTGCTGTTGTAAGTACACATGGGCAGCCACAGCATGGCACAAGGATGGCTTGTGGATTCTGAGAGTTCTCTGGATTCCCACTGTCTTTCCAGAAAATAAATGTGGGGAAAAGCCTTTCTTTGCTAAACAGGCAGCCAGAACAGCCATTTCTTGACAGACACGTGAGCCCAATTAGAGAGGCTGTACCACCCTTAAATAGCCCTGAACACAAGGATATGTATTTTTGTGTTTTCATATTCCACCAGAAAGGGTTTCTTACCCCTCACTGTGTCTCTCTGAGTCACCACTCCTGCCTTTCATGCTCGCAGGGTGCCCTTCAAACACTGCCAAGATGTGGTAACATGCTGGAAGGCAGCACTTTTTGGGAACTGTGTGAATCCCTGCTCACACACCAAATTCTCACTGGGGAGGGTACCAGCAACCAGGCTTTCCCAAATGCTCCAGATCCTCTCACTGAGGAATTTTTTCTTAAAACTCTGGGTGTGAGTCTGTGCATCTGAATATGTAGCTAAAGAACAACGGATGCCAGTAAATAAATATAAATCTTTCTTTCACAGCAGCCTCTGCTTGTTCCCCTGGTTAGGAATACAACCAGCAGGCAACCTCAGAGGATACATATTCATGGATTCATAGAGTGTGAGGCCAGAAGAAACCATTAGATCATCCAGTGTGATTTCCTATATATCACAGGTCATTAACTTTCACTGGGTTACCCCTGTGCTGAACCCAATAATTTGTGTTTGACCGAGTGTCGCTCGTAGCTGACACGAACCTTTCACGAGGGCGGCCGGTCTTGATACCATGACATCAAAAGATGGAGAATCTACTGAGCCTTTTGCTACAATCCTTGGGTTCTTTAATTATTAAATACCCCTTTCATGAGAAAAGGTCTCATTTTCAGTTTAAATATATGTAGCTTCTGGCTAGCAGGTTTGTCCAGTAAATTTCTCCAATGGCATTTCTCCAATAAATTAAGAAAACACTGTAAGTATTTTATATCTGTGAAGGTATTTGTACTCTGAGATAATTTACTATCAATCTTATTTTGACAAGATAATCTAATGGAAATGAGGAAGCCCTTGCTTAATTTATACTTGCTGGGAAAGACTCAGAGCTACCTGCCAGCAATGAAAGTGAAAAGGCTCTGATGAACAAAATCTGCCCAATTCCATAATGGAGAAAGATTATTAAAGATACCTACATTGGAAATAACTATCCCTGAGCTTTTCAGGAAAACAAATGAAATAGATAATTTAGGAAACATATAACCTGAGTTGGTTTAGGCCACCATTTCTGGGAGACTGATACACCTTCATTCTCTTCAGGCAGTATTTTGGGAGTTAGACAAGTAGCTGAGGTGTAGACAACTTGTGTTAACATCTTTATGTGGCCCCATTGTCACTATTAACATCCTAGTAAAAATTGTGTCAATTCATACCAACCTAATTCATACCAACCTGAAACAGAAAAACAGCTTTTTTCCATTTAAACTTATACAAAAGGTAGAAAAGCCCAAAGTGTACTCCTAAATAAACTGGCTCTACCCAAAATGACTCTTAAAACCTTATTACTGCCACAATATCAACCTTCCCTTCTCATCCTTCTGTATGGAGCAATGGCTTCAGATGGAAAATCTGAAACTGAATATTATAATTTAATCAAAATGCAGACACTCCTCTTGGCAAATGCTTCAGATGAAGATGAAGGACAAGCATAAGACAAGTTTGTCCTTGTGGGATGAGTCATGGGAAGATCAGCTGTCAAGGCCTACAACTCATTTGGTTCTTCTTACAGATGTTTTTACAATTAAGAAAAGTGACTTGAGTGTCAAGTGGGAAAAAGAGTATTCCCCCAGGATTCATCCATTAACTCTGTCAGCAGTACCCCAAGCCTCCACATCAGAGCATGTTCCTTGCCTGTTGACAATACAATAAAGAATGACTATTTACCATATGGTAATTATAGTTCAAGATGTGTTGTCCACATGGATTCTCCTTTTGCTTCTCATGTATCCATACAGGCAGTGGAGGTCTTTAGGATAGCAGTGCCTATGGAAACATCTTTATGCTTGGATTTGTGTCTTCAGAAGAGCTACTATGACCACAAAATACTTGCTGAATGCCTCAGGGCTGTGAAAAGGTCAGAGGAAAATCCATACTTGAATCCTAGTGAGATATCCTTGTGGATAACTCCAGGTACTTTCTATAAAGTGAATGAATGAGCAGATGAAAGACAGTATCTTGCCACCAGCTCTGTAATGAGGTATTAGGGAGGAGTGTTGAAAAGCCTTGGAAAGTTGTTGAGATATTCAAAACCCAGGAGAGAATGGTAAATATTTTTTTTCTTTTTTCTTTTGTGGGGGAAAATATATAGCAGGAATTTTTAAAATGTCTCCTGATTGTAAATTCTCTCTCCTCTGGGTCTAAGTTATAGTAGAACCTACAGTGGTGAGATCTGGGAGCAAGCTAAGGAGAGATTGTGTCTAGCACATTTCAAAGAATTTCTGTCCAAGCCAGGAGCTGTTTTCTTCTTTTCCCAGTGATTATCAATCCTAGATAAATTCCTCTGCACCTCACAAGTGTTACAATGGATGTAAAATGTTCTTCTCGAGTCTGTTGCAGCTTGGATGCTTCAACAATGATAAGACACATATGAATGTATTAAAATAGACAGTTGGAATTTTCAGAGTTTTTCTCCCCAGATGTCCTGAGCCCTCCTGGTGAAACAATTCCAAGCAATTCTCCTTGTAAGACTGACAGGTAACATCAATCCTAGAGATATATGGAAGCCAAAATCAATACTCTCAGTACTGAAAAAGTAAAAAAAAATATTTACCATTCTCTCCTGGGTTTTGATCTCCTATTTTCCAATTGGCCACAGGAACAGGATCTAAACAGCATAATCCAATTATTAATTAAAGTAATGGTGTCTACTTTATATCTTATACTATCTTATACTTTATATCTTATACTACCTGTCTAGATATAGTTTATTAAACTTGCTCCTGTTCCTGATGTTTCAGAATTCCACCAAAAATAAGTGATGTAGTTACTACTTGAATCCTTAAGGTGAAAACCTGTTAATCTGTTGGACAGGAACTCTTAAAAAAATGTCTTCCTTGGGAAAAGAAAAGAACATTAAATAGATCTACCATTAGTGGTTTTCCCTTTGATCTTCTGTGTTATTGCTTAAAAGAAATCAGAATTACTGGACAATTGAAAAAGAACAATGGAAAGGTGATAAGTATAAAAAAAGTCTCCTGAGCATAGTCAAAATTCAGTAAAAGCTTGGAAAAGAACAATTCCTTTGCAGGTAAGTAAGTCCTCTTGAAGCCTTTTATTGATCTTTTTAACAGGGGTGTGAAAACACTGAGCATTCCTCAATTCTCCAAAGGCTCATTACCATTTCAGCAGGTATTCTTAAACTATTTGAACCTGCCTTTTAGATGGAATCACCACAGGACAACAGGCCTGGGTAGAAAATTTCATTTATTTATCTTCAAGATATACTGTTCTAAACTTTCCAGCTAAGGAGGAGGTTTTATGCCCTTCAAGAGCAGGTTTGCTTTGCCTCAACAAAATTAGCAACTTCCTGGATAAACTGTGGAATGCCAGCAGTGGAAATAGGGATACAAAGTGATATCATATCCTCTGTGAAAAGAACCAGCATTAAATGGATCATCACTTTTTTCAGGTCAGAAAACCAATACTGTTTTGGCTAACAAAGACTCTCCAAATCTTCTTAGCTCGTTCTTGTGCCAGCTTCCTGAATTAGGAGGAATTGGAGGGAATGTGGATAGCATTTCCAGTCTCCACAGGGAGAGCTTTTCCAGCCTCCTTTGTTAAAAGAGGCCAGAATACATTCAGCCCAAAGTTTAGTCCTGAAACAAAGGTAAAATTTCCTGATACCTCTAACTGTAAATACAGGTGCATCCAGAAACTCTTTTTTCAAGATTATTGACTGCATTGTGTGGTTTCTCAGGGACCACATGCTTTGAATTTCTTTATGGGGTAATCATTATTAGGTGATCTTCTGCCCTAGAAAGTTGGGAAACTAAATTCTAATTAGAATTCAAATTCAAACCAGCACAATCTCTTAAGGTCTAATTGAATTTAAGCTGCCTCCTCACCCCAGAGATTAGACCTTGCTCTCCTTCAATTCAAAACTGTGTGTGAATCTGAAATTCCAGTGGATGTTTCCCTGTACAGCACATTTAAGTGAGAACAGGAGAATTGCCACACTGGGGCAGAGCAAGCATCAATATCTTTTTCCCAGTAATGATCCTAAGGAGACATCCAGGAAAGAGCAAGGACAGGGCAATCATTTCTGATACTTGTCTGAATACTGTTGAGTTCCAGCTGTGCTCAGCCTGCTGGATTTCATGGTTCTTCTGTTTAGAAACTCTTCACAGATCTCTCTTACAACTGCTTGTACAGGCTCCCTTGAAACTATTTTTGCATCCATCTGCACATCCTCTGATGAGGAGCTACAGGGATGAGCCACCCATCTCCTGTGTCTGGTTTGAACAGGATTCCCATTGATTGAATTAGCTCTCAGTGCCCTCCAGTTCTTGTACTGATGTATGAACAGCAGATCCCCATGGATACTCTGCATCAATCTGGACAGCCTTTCCAGGCTGACAAATCCCAACCACCACCCCAGACATTTATCAGCCCTATTGTTCTCTGGCAGTTCCTGTGGGATAGGCTGGAGCTGTGCCAGGGGGGTTTAGGTTGGATATCAGGAAAATGTTCTTCCCCCAGAGGGTGCTGGCACTGCCCAGGCTCCCCAGGGAATGGGCACAGCCCCAGAGCTCCAGGAGTGTTTGGACAGCACTGCCAGGGATGCCCAGGGTGGGGTTCTTGGGGTGTCTGTGCAGGGCCAGGAGTTGGATCAATGCTCCTTGTGAGTCCCTTCCAACTCAGGCTATTCCATGATTCTGGGATTTTAAGATGAATGAGTAGGCAATAAATTGATTTACAGAACAGTGTAATTAGCTTCTCTTTTCATCTCCACTCCCTTCCTCATAATTCCTAATATATTATTTGGGGTTTTTGACTCCTATTAAGCATTGGAATTGACATTTCCACAGAAATATAAAAAACCCTATTGATCATTGCATCTTTTATCCTGAGTGGTAGTGGCCAGTTTAAAGTGGCAGTGGTCAGCTTAAAGCTCCTCACTTTATAGTGAAGCCCAGATCCTGTGTCCCAGTGTGCATCCATTTACAGGTAGGTCTGCTGAATTTCACCCTCTATTTTTGTTTATCAATCCCTCATTCCTGACAAGCTTCTTCACATTCTTTTGCTATCCATCAACAGCTTTATTCCCCTGACTAAATCCTGCCTCATCACCAGATGTTCTCACTGTTTCCTCTCCTCTCCTGACCTCCTATGAGTGCACTGAACAGCACAAGCTCCAGCCCAGGGCTCCACTGGTGAACTTCCCTCACTGCAAGAACTGATTTGTTTGGTTATTTATCCATGTAAGAAGTTTCTCTCCTATCCCATGGATGCTGAGTTTCATCAAAAGCATTTTGTGGAGAATTTTGTGTACAGTGTTTTGGAATTCTGAAGTGGATTATATCTACCAGATCAGTCTATTCACTTGTTCATTGATCCTTCCAAAGAACTCAAAGACATTTTTAAGGTAGGACTTCCCTTCACAGATGCCATGTTGACTCTTCCTTGCCATGTTGACTCTTCCCAAGTGAGTCATATTTCTGCATGTGTCCATTACATTTTACTAATTTGTCCATACAAACACCTGCGTTGCACCTCTGGAGTTCACTGAATCCTGGCTGAAGTCTTTTGGAAAACTGGTGTTACATTTGACCCTCCCAATGTTGGGAAAGCTGGAAGATATAAGGCTCACACATGTGACCATGGAGCAGCTGCTCAGAGAATATCTTGTCTTTACAGCACATAGAAATGGTCAGAGCTCAGCCAAACTGCTCAGTTCAGGCACAAGAGACCTTAATTGCCATGATTGCCTTTGCTTGCTACATGAAAATTGGAAAGCAAACATCCAAAACCTTAAACTCACTGCTCTAGCCAGACACTGCCAGTTTACACTCCAAATTATTTGGTTTTGTAAAAGCAGACAATGAGGACTTTGTTCAAGAAAAATGCAAGGAAGTCAACAAATAAACAAGACAAAGATAGACCCTGGGGATAAACATTTCAGCTTGGGACATTGGCAATGTGGTCTCAGTTATCAAACCCAAGTGATCCTGGTGAAGAGGGCAGGGAATCTTCCTGCAGCCACCTCAGAGTGCAGAGAGAGGGCAGGCACTGATCCCCCAACATCCTCCTGTCTTCATTTCCTACCCCAGGTGCTCAGAACAATGCTCTTGAATGATGTAGTTCCTTCTCAAAAATAAGGGTTTCTTCTAGGGGTTCATTCCCCTCCTTGTGACTCCAGTTCCAACATCCACATGTTCCTTCCACATCTGCCAAATGTTTCCAGCAACCACATCTCCCTGCCTCACCTTGTCCATACCTTTACCCCTTTCACCCCAAGCCTCAACTACCTCATCCATTTACTTTAATCCTTCCCAATTAGTTCATCTCCTCAGGGTAGAGACTTCCTTCCCTTGGGCTCCCAACATTTTAATGGCTGACTCTCAACATTAATTCACTTTCTTTTATGTGCAATAGTGATGAAGGGTCAGACTATACCCACTATTTTACACATGACACTTAATCAGAGAGAATCTAAGTTACTGAGGCTCACAGAGACAATCTGTCACAGCTGAAAACTGAACCCACATCTCCCAGGTCCACAGGAAATGCTGTAACGATGGACCAGCCCTCCTCTCTCAGGTGGTGATCCCACTGTGGAAGTGGTCGTGGCATGCAACAAAGAGAAATTAATTGTTCTAAATACACATGGCCCTGGTCCATGTTCAGACCTCTGTAGTGCTCAGATCTGTTTAAGCAGGTAAAGCAGAAAAAATGGAGTGGTTGCAGCCCCATCCTGAGATAAAGCACTATCAGTACTCTCCAGCTCAGCTAAAGGAAGGCATCCAAAGAAAATTCCGTTTGCCAGCAGAGCAGGGCAGTGATTTGGTGTAAAAGGAGCCTCAGCAGTGGGTAAGCCCAGCAGCTCTGGCAGCACCAGCCTGTTCGTGCTAACGATGACAGCTGCACACAACTGGGAAAGTTTGTAACTTTGCATGTTTCCAACCCATTTAGTTGCCCTTTTCAGGAGTGCTGTCCAAGGGGAATGGCCCAAGGCCTTGTCTCACCCCTCCCTGGAAATGGAAAGGCAGCTGGTATATCCCACTCTGTACCAACAGTCTATAAAAATGGATGGTATCCAGCAGGCCAGGAACAGGAGGAGTTTCAAGAGCTAAAGCCACACTCGGGGACTGGTGCATTTGCCAAGTGCCTACAGAATGAAAGGAAGATGGGTCTGAGGCTCAGGACTGCACTCCTGCTCACGGGTCCCATGCCTGCAGACCCCTTGTCGTGCAAGCATTCCCAGACAGATCAGGGAACAAAGTGTCAGACTTCCTTAGACTACTCACATGAACCAAACAAGTGGGATTTGGCCTGAATACAGGAATCAGTCAGTTATCCACTGCTAAAATATAGTGGATAATTGAAGATGAAAGGCAGCTGTAAACAAACAGCAGACCAGAATATTACACCATTCAATAGCACGAGGACTGAGCAGTGCATGCAAAAGTTCATTCCTGTCCATCTGAAATGGCAGGATAAACTTTGATAAACAGGACTTCACTATCAAATTACGGATCAGATAAAGTGTCCTCTGCCTCACAGACAAGAGGGAATGTTGTCACTCACAGAGGAGGTGATGCCAGGACCTGGCCCTTCTTGCCTGGACACAGTGAGGGAGCTGAAAGTCAGGGAGGAAGGGAAAGGTGAAGAGCTGGGAAGGGTAAAGTTTGCTGCTCCTGCTGCTGGGGAGAATGAGAGGACAGCAAGGCAGCTGCTGTTGCTGCTGGGAAAGATCATCTCCTCCAAGCACCCCAACTTCCCCATCAAAGCAGTAGTGGAAGAGAGGGCTCTCCCAAGGTCTGGCATGCACCGAGCAGGCTTCAGGGCCAGGAGTCTGCCAGATCCAAAACTGCTTTGCCTAGAACTACACTCATGGTCCAACTCAATATTCAGACCAGATGTAAGAGTCTGCCAAGGAACACATCCTGCCCTTGGTGTTTCTTCTCACCAACATAACCAGAGGCAGCACCAGATGCTGGGAATCCCCATCTCTCCATGTGCCCACTCCCACACAGGGTGTCTGAAATTTCTCTTCATATCCCATGGTGACATCCCTGTGCTGTCCCATGGCACAGAGCATTTGCTAAAATCCACCATCCTGCTACATGTGCACCATGTCCCATCTGGGCAGCTCCAAAGACCAACCCTGTCAGCTCCTGCCCAGGCCTGGCTGCAGCCCAGCTGACCCGAACAGGCAAAGAGAAGGGTCAGCCTCATTTACAGCAAATGACACAGCCACAGGGTGAGATTGAGCTTTGGCTCAAAGCCTTCAGTGTGATCATTCCTGCACCACCCCCAAGGAACTGGGAGAATCAACTATCACCCCTTCCCTGCTCACCACATGTTGCAGAGTGGGGGGAACCATGGCAATCCTGTGGCCAGAACATCTTGCTTTTCCCTCGTTCCAGCTCAACTCCACTGGCTGGCACACTGTGAGAGAAATAAAACACCTAGAGTTTCTCCCTGACCTTCTTCAGCATTTCCCTGCTCATCTCTGCACCATCACCCTGCCTCTCATCTCTGGGGGAAGTGGGGGAGCAGAGGCTCCCATGCAGGGTGGGAACCTTGCACGTCCTCGTGCAGCTGTGCTATGGCTGGTCCAGTTCAGCACATACTGTGGGGATGATTCAGTCGCAGTAAACTCACCACAATCTGTGTCTTTTCCTTTTTTAAACACCATCATTCCATTTCCAAGAACAGACCAATAGCTTTTATAAGCCCTACAAATATTCACCTTTAAAAATATGCTCCTTCTTTCTGGAGAAATTACTTTTATGTCTATTTTTAAAGTACAAAGGAGTTGTGGTTCTCCATGCGGTTTTACAGTTTATGGTCCCACACATTTTGCAAACTGTAAAATACGGATGTTTCCCTAGTGGAAAAATTTCACTATAAAAAATTCATGGAGTTTCCTGTTTTCACATGGGGCTTCAATATTTTCTCTTAAAAAAAATATCACCCCTATGGAAGAATCTGGTAGAGCTTAATGGCAAAGGAGCAGCATGCTACAGATGTGGGAAGTGTCCAACAAAACTCAATGGGAAATGATAACCTCTGTTAAGAAACTCATAGAGTAATTCAGAAGTCCCTATTACAGTTTCCATTTACTGATTTGTGCTGTTCTTTAGGAGGTTATTTTTCATTACAGATTGACTGGGTTCAGCCTTGTTACATCTTATGTTCCACTGAGGTAGAACAGGGTAGGAGCACAGAACAGAGCCTGAGCACAGCAGTGTTTTGGGACACACAGCAAGGGGACAGAGGGATCTCAAACATCCTGGTGTGTGCAGCATGTGTGACAGTGACTCCACAGAGTGGGGCTGACAAGAGAGACCAGGAGAGCCCCTGGAAAAGGATCAGCAGGATATTGGACTCACAGCACAGGTTGCACAGGCTTATAGCAGAGGGACTGAAACATCACAGAACCACAGATTCATAGGATGGTTTGGGTTGGGAGGAACATTAAAACTCATCTTATTCCAAACCCCTGCCATGGGCAGGGATACCTTCCACTAACCCAGGTTGCTCCAAGCCCTGTCCAACCTGGCCTTCAGGGATGGGGCAGCCACAGCTTCTCTGGGCACCCTGTCCCAGGGCCTCACCACCCTGACTGGGCAGAATTTCTTCCCAATATCCCACCTAACCCAGCCCTCCATCAGTTTGAAGTCAGTCCCCCTTATCTGCCACTATCTTACTATCCTCAGGAAACCTCCTCTTGTGAGGATCTGCTGGAGGAACCTCTGAGGGGAAAAGGAAGAAAAATGTGCCACAGGAGAGTAATCAAGGAGGTCTTAAGGTCTCCTGGGATGTCTGGGTGGCTGCTGCAACTTTGATACCACTCATTGCTCTGGGCTTAAAGTGCTTAAAGGCAAACCCTCTCTCTCCTCCACTTCTCTTTTCTATCCTTCACACCTCACTTGTGTACAAGAGTGACAACAAGCCTGGTGGCAGCAGCAGGATGTCACTGCATGGCCACCCTGTGAGGGGGCATTTTGTACAAGATGAGGACTGATCCAACAGCCCAGGGAAAGGAACTCTGCTACAGCCTGGGGTGAGAACTGGCTTCCTCCTTTCCTCCTGGAAAGCAAGATCCTAGATTACAGCAATGACAGCAGCAAGAATAATACCTTGCCTGTGTGTTCAAAGTCCTGCCTGGATTTTTTTGTGGCTGTACAAATGGGCCTGTTGACAAATATTAGTGCTCAACACAGCCTTTGCTTCCCGTGTATCAGTAAATCACCACGGCTGCAGCAAAGCTATGAGTATTTGTCTCACAATACTTTATGTACAGTCATGATCTGAGCTCTCACAGCTGCCTTTTGCACTCTATTTATTGTGATTTCAGCAATGCAGGGGTACCTGGACAAACTTACAGCCTTGTTTTATCACATACTCACCACATAATGTTGTCACATAATGCTTATCACGTAAGACTATTGGTATTTTCAGTGCAGCTCAGAGGGGAAGCCCCCCAGCTGGGTAACAAATCTTTCCTAGAACTTTTTGCACCTGGAATAATGTCTTGAAACCTCTACAAAACCCTGTGAAAAGAGTTATTTTGTCACAGAAAGAACAATTTTTTTGGCTTCTCATCTCTCATCCCAGATGAATTAGCCAAATCAGAAAATCCAGTGCTGTCAATGGAGATTGTATGAGTTCAGTTCAAGACTGTCACTCTAGAATGTGTTGTTCAAATCTGCAGATAACATGAGGTTGCCTTCAGTGCCTTAAGACACCTAGGAGTCACACTGGAATATCCTTCACTACATAAAAACTCTGGAAACTTAGGTAAGGGGACACAGACATCAAGAAATGTACTACAGTCACACAGCCAGGCAGGCAGTGTAGAGCCAATAATTGAATATTTATTTTTTATTTTTAAAATTTTTTAAAGTATTCTGTGCATTCCCTCTGCAATTCTCTGCTTTTCTACACTGGTCCAAGGGCTGACCACAGCTGGGGACAGGGATTTCTCTGTAGGTTCTTCTGTATATAAAGAGGCTGAGCAGGACTGTGGGGCATGAACTGGTCACAGATTTCTCCCCACCCAAAGCCTCTATGAGCTTTTCTCTTTGGGCTGGGAAACAGCACAGCTTCACATCCCAGAATTCAAACTCAATTCACTTCCTATTCCCCCTCTATATTCCTCTCTTTTTTTTTTCCTTTTTTTTTTTTTTAGCTGAATGGCCATAAACTTCACCAGCAGATTCCATACGGGTTATGTTACACCACCACCTGACTCCAAATCAATTACAGTCCAAAGGGATAGAATTGCAGAGAGTCTGTGAAGCCCAGCCCTGGGGTTTCCATGAGGGACAGAGAAACTACAGTGCTAAGAACAGAGCCTGGAGATCCAGCTGAAAGAACTGAGTGATTTCACGATGAAAGCATGGACTGGGAGGCAGGAGAGCCAGGTCTGTGTGCCCTGCTGCTGGCTGCCTGCATGAGATCAAGCTCTTTATTTCATATCCCAGTATATGGCTCCTTGCACACCAGAGTCCCTCATTTCTGGGGTTTCTCTGTGCTATCATAACCCAAATATTTCGTTATAAAGATGCAGAATGTTTTCTGGAGGACAAAAGCGCTGTGAGGGTCTGAGATTCTGTTTCAACAAAACACCAGAGATTTCCACTGCAATTCTAAGAAATATGAGCACACTGATCAGTAACAACTACCAGAATAACCCATATTCTTCTCTGACATCCATCATCAGAGGGAAATCACAGAAAGATGAGGATGGAAGGGACTTAATTCACCATGTTCTGCTTCCTGCTGTTACAAACAACCGTGTCATATAATCCTTTCCATAAGTCACACCTGACAAACAAACAGGTGTATTTTACAAGGCAGCAAGAAGTGCTTGTGAAGGGTACAGCCACAGAGATGAGATCAGGCAGGGTTTGGATGCCACCCTCTGCCATCAGCACCAGTTGTGCTCCACACCAGAACAACACAGAGCACAGAGGGCACCTGGCTTTGTGCTTATACACAGAAAAGGCTGAGCACAAGGTTTGCTCATCTCTCCTTCTTCATGCCTTCCCAAGAGAAGCTGGAAAAGGGATAGAAAATACAGTATTTCTTACAAACTTGGGACACACAATGCTCAGCAAAGCATTGTGCAGCACCATGTTGAAATAGCAAAGATCATTTGTTTTCTGCCAGTCTCAGAAGCAGCTGTAGCATTCCTAAAGTTCAGCTCCTTTACCTTAAGGTTGAACTCACCAAATCCAGAAAAATCTCTGAGATTCACAGCTCTTTATCCTTCATTTATCTCACTGAATGGAGAAAAACAGCAATTACCAGGCACTGTGGCAAGAAAGAAATGGATACAGGGCCTGGTGCAATGTGCTGCATCCCTACGTGTCCCAGTGAGGCACAGCCTGAAGTCTTGGCTCAGTTTTTAATTCAGCACAGCTTGGAAGGGCATGAAAGAAGGGAAAATGAAAGAAAAGTGAAGATTTCTGGATAAACCAACAGAAGATGCTGTTGCTAAGCACCTGTTCGATAAGTTACATAAAAAAACATGACACATCACCCAAAAGCCCAAAGCCAAATTTCTCTCTGGCATAACTCTACTAAATCAATCAAATTACACAAGGAATGACCTTAGTTCAACACACCTCTGCCTAGCAGCCACTCAGGGTTTGCCCTTCCCAGTTTTAGCACTGTTTCTCCAAAAGAATTGCGATGGAGACCAGGGAGTTCACCGGAAAGTCAGCCTTTGTAGATTTGGAGTTATGGGGAGGGGAAAGGAGGGGGGTTACAGCTCCTCTCCTGCCAAACCTGCCCTGAACTTCCCTGCTGCAGGAACTCCGAGCTCAGCACATCCGTTAGCGCCTTTCAGGGCATTCAAACCAATGTAAGCACAGAAAGGGAAAAAATCTCCCCTCGCCAGCTTTTGATACAACCTGGAAAACAAACAGCTTGGAAGAGTTCCTTTTTCCTCAGCAGTGAAAATCGTGGTAAAGCACCATCTTGATAGTTCCCAAAGAGATTCATTTACAAAGATCAGTATAGGGGAGGCTTGTTTGGTCTCCCGAGATGTATCTCATCCTCTGACAATTCACTGAGACCTTTGCTGTATCTCGCTATATGTGTATAATTATCTGCTCTGATACCTGAGCTCCTATGCAATAGTCTTACTCCAAGTAATCCAAACTATCCCCAAGGCATGGCACACACAGAATGGTCAGGGGAGAGAGGGGAGGAGGGGCAGCGGACTTCCCTCGTTTGCCGCTGGAAATCGGCATTTTAGGGCCTTGTAGTCATTTCCTTGCTAGTGTGAGGAAACTTTTTGTACATTTATATAAAATAGGAGGCCAGAAGTGCACACCCCCATCTTACTTCCTAATATATTATGTTCTCCCCTGCCGAGTCCTGGGACTTAGTCTGGATTTGGTAACTGAAGTAATATAAATGTTAGCTAAGAAGTATTCCAGCAATATGGTTCCAATTTAAGCTTGTTTTGAAGTCTAAAGAACTAATATGTCTCAGAGATTCTTCACTGGATGTTTAGCTCTAATGTAATTTGTGCAGGAGTGCACACTGCTCTCTAGAAGCCCTTCTGCAATGCTCCAGAAAACAGGTTCCTTCCCAAGCAGGATGGAATCACAGAATCCCAGAATGGTTTGGCTTGGAGGAGACCTTAAGGATGATTGAGTTCCATCCACTCTGCCATGGGCAGGGCAACTCTCACTGGACCAGGTTGCTCAGAGTCCTGAGTCCTTGAGGTTGCAGAGCAACCAGGAGCCCCAGCCCTGGCTGATAGTCACTGACCTCCTGTGAATTTTGAGGCTTTGCTTAGGGAATGGTGTCCTATTTGCCAGGATAAATGAAGGCTGCATGTCGCCACTGGTTTCACTCCCCTTTTCTTCTTGTTTTTCAGAGGTGAAACAACCCACCTCTGAAGGAAGCCATGCTCTGCAAGCTGTTTGCACTTTACTTCAATAACATGCTTCTTGCAACGCTGCCTTTATTTGTGTAGACATGCATTCTCAAGGTTTGCCTGCCCCCTTTTCCTCCCTCACACCCCTACGGAGCCCCTGCCTGAATCCAAGTAATGAGCTAACCCATGGAACTCATTGCCCTTTATCTTGCTGGGGAACGTGCACCTTTTGAACTGCCATCTGCAGATTGTGTTGATGCACTGACTTGTTAACTGTGCCATACTGTGAAGGAAATGGCATGATTTAGATCAAGTGCTCTGGACGGCTGTTCATAAGAAACACTTGAGCCAAGCTGTTACTGCTCAGGATGTGCCCTGGGGAGAGGGGTTTCGTTTCGGGTCATGCTCTTGCCTTGTATGAGGGCAGGCGCAAAGTACTGAAATCACAGTCCTTCCCTGAAGCTGAGGGGAGGGGGGAGGAGAAACATTATGAAACCATAGAAGCGAAGCTGCCAAATTAACTTCTCACCCTTTCAATCACACTCCAGAGGATAAAAGCCTAACATTTCTGCCTCAGAAACAGGCTCAGTTTACACCAAACAAGTTATTTCTCTAATTTATCAGACTTGCCAGCTATCATTCTAATTATTGGAAACCTCAGACTTTTTATGAAGTCAGATGTACAGTGTTATTTGCATGGTTGTAACATATCACCAGATAAATAGGTCTTGGGGAAAGCAAGGCATTTTAGAAAGGAATCTGCAGGTTTCCTTACAGAGTTAGGGATTTAAGAGCACTATCACTGTGACAAAAATGTGGTTCTGGATTTAATTTTCTTTTTAAAAAAAAAATGCTACTTCCAACATAAAGTAACATAGCTCAACATGAGAGGGAGGAGACTATGATGGAAAGCTCATCAAAAGACTCCCGTTGACTTTCACTGGCTTTGGATCAACCCTTAATTCTTTATCTTCCTTTGCCTAGTAGCACAATCATGGAAACAAGCTAACACCCAGCAGCCAGGCCAGGGGGAGGAGGAGGCAGCAAGAGCCATCGGGGCCGGCTGCTCGCCCAGCCATTCCCAACACAAACACTGATTTGTCCTCTCTATGTAAATGGATGATTAGAGTCATTCTCTAAGACAAATTTACTTTTCTGCACACTCTAAATCTGTTTAGTCACTTTAAAGGTGTCAATTATTGGAGCATGCTAAGACTATGAATTTCTTAGTAATAGCTTTAATAACATTTTGAAATGAAAAGCAGATACCTTGAAGTTGGCTTACTTTGAAAAGACATATGAGTAGATCTGGTTTTAATTTATGTCCTATTCTACATCTGGAATCCCTTATAATTAAAACTAAAAGCTGGACTACTACTTCCACCTGTCAAATGATGAAAAGATGAATGCACTAATAGCTTACTAAATAGCCCAACACGATCGAGTTTACTTTCCCGTTCTATACAGTAAAAAAGGATTTTGGACAGGAGGCTAAAGGTCTTTGGTCATTACTAATAACACACTTTCAGTATTAACCTACACACCCCACCAGCACCACCACCAGTGCCTTTTAGCACCAAGATCTCTAAACTGCACTTTGCATTTTGATCTCTTATGTGTACTCAGCTCTGCTGCTGCAGCCTCCCAAACTTTCCCAATCCACAGGTGGATTTTCTTCCCTATAACTATTTTCAGCCACTCCACATTTTTCTTCTTCTCATCTTATTCTCTCGTTAACTACTTTAATCCATCAAGTTTTCCATCTGTATTTCTGAAGCACTCTTATCCCAAATTACAGCTTTCTCACTGATGTGAGCAGTTCAGGGCATGTGGCAACTTGGACTCTGTTTTTGCATCTTCTGGTCCTGTTCCTTTATGATCCCATCACCTCCTGTTCCTGTTGATCCACCTGCCTCATCTTACTACACTGGCTGATTCATGACAATTCCCTGAATGGATTTGCACAGAACCAAACAGATCTGGACCCTCAAAAGGTAAGTAGGGCCTTGAAGTACTGGCACTATAAATAAAGTGACAGCTGTTGGATCAATGGTTAAAACACAATAAAAATACTCTCCTACAGTATTACTGACCACTTTTCCCCTAATGTGTTGATACATCCCTCATGGGGTGTAAATGGGTCTTTATAGATGCATAGTTGGATTATGAATCTTGTAGGAGCATCCAGGAGATTCCAGCTCTTCAGTGAGAGCACACAACCTCTGGAGCCCCTCTGCTCTGGAGCCAGGCTGGGAGAGCTGGAGGAGGATACAGGGAGAGCTCAGAGCCCCTTGCAGGGCCTAAAAGAGCTCCAGGACAGCTGGAGAGGGACTTTGGACAACGGATGTGACAGGACAAGAGGGGAATGGTTTCCCATTGCCAGAGGGCAGGGATGGATGGGAGATTGGGAAGGAATTCTTCCCTGTGAGGGTGGGGAGGCCCTGGCACAGGGTGCCCAGAGCAGCTGTGGCTGTCCCTGGATCCCTGGGAGCGTTCAAGGCCAGGCTGGACAGGGCTTGGAGCAGCCTGGGACAGTGGAAGGTGTCCCTGCCATGGCAGGGGGGTTTGGAATGAGATGAATTTTAATGTCTCTTCCAACCCAAACCCTTCTGGGATTCCATGGTACAGCATTGCAAAGGGATTCACCCCTCTGGTGTGTCTTGGATGTGGGGTTCCTTTTTTCAACATCTTTAGAGATAATTGGGCAAACACATGCTAGAAAGAATGGCTCTGAAGGGCCAGAAGAATCCCAGAATGGTTAGAGCTGGAAGAGGTTTAAAGATCATCTAATTCCAACTTTCCATTAGACCAGGGTGCTCCAAACCTTGTCCAACCTGGCCTGGAACACTTCCAGAGATCCAGGGGCAGCCACAGCTGCTCTGGGCACCCTGTGCCAGGGCCTCCTTACCCTCACAGGGAACACTTCGTTCCCAGTATCCCATCTAACCCTTTCCTTTGCAGTAGAAGCCATTCCCTCTTGTCCTGTTCTTACATCCCTTGTCCCAGGTCCCTCTCCAGCTCTCTTGTACATATACATTCTTTTAAAAACAAAAGAGTAGCAAAGGAGTTCACTTCAAAAGGAAAACTTTCGTTCTGTCCTTGCAGAATCCTTGCAGCAGCCAGCCAGCTGTGTGGGCTGTCTCTGAAGATTAATTGTCTCATTGCCTGCTCTGGTTTCCTCTGTTCATAGAAATATGAAAATATCCGATCTGGAAAACAGGATTTCACTCTGCTTGCTAAACAGCTTGGAATATTCTAAAATGTGAGGGTGTCTGGCCTAGATAAAGCAGAGTAATTAACACTGTTGTTGGTATCCTCACAGCTATTGCTATTTCCAGTGACCAAACCCCCCTCCAGTAGCTCTTACAGTTCTGAATATTGAGGAATAATCATTTTTATATTACTTCATTCCTCAAATGAAAATAAAAGTCTTGTCTCCTGGGTTTCTAGAGAGCTACCCAGAAGCCTCCTTGGCATAAAAATGCCAAGAGACTTGAATATTCCAGCAAAATGCTCAAGCTCAGGCAGGGAGCTATGGAAAAAGCTGCCCCAAATATTACAAATGCACAGCACTCGGCCTCTTACGTCAATGCAAAGAGTAATGTTTCGACTGCCCCAGCAAGTAGGAAATGATGCAGGTATTAAACATTATTACGAGAACAGAGACACATTAGTTTCTGCTTATGCAGTAGGACTGTGAATGGAGCTTTTTGTTGGGGAGGATTTTCATGGGGAAAGTTAATACACTTTGTCCAGACCCTGAGATGGTACAAATCAGTGTAGTTCCATCTAAATCAGTGGATCTGTGTTGATTTACAGCAGCTGAGGATCAACCCCCTGTTTTTTTGGCCTGCTGAGGATTGTATAACATATACTGCCCAGAAACGCTGATGACAAATTTGAAACTGTGTAGGGATACGCTGAACCAAAAACCTGATTCTAACCCAAACTGGCTACTCTCCTTTTAAATCACTGAGAGCTGCTGTCTTAAACATTACTGTCAAAGGAGCATTTTTAAACATGGATCAAAATCTGGTGGCTGCACCCTCTGGTCGGTGCCACGCATGCTGCATTCCATCCAAACTCCAACCCGCTAGTGCCGATTCATAAATGATGTGTTGGTTTAATCTATTTTTCACAGGGGGTGTTTCAGAGCTGGAAAATTAGAAACAGGTAGAAGGGACTATTATTACTGTCTCATAGTGTGCTCTTGTACATGAGGATTGGATTAAGATAACATCTGGTCTATATTTCTTGAACTATTTCCCTTTTATCACAAGAAAATCGGCAACCCATCTCACAACTGCTCCTAATTTAGATCTAAATATCACTGATGAAACATTGTACAACATGCTGTTATCTATTAAAATGATTTCCCTGAAGGAACAGTGGATACTTTTATATTTTCCAGTGAAGCCAACCACATTCCCCCTTAGCACTAACTAGTTACCTTATAATCATATACACAAATACTAAAAGCAAAGTAACTCTGGAAAAAGCAAATGAATGCCCCCCAAACCTTCAGCTGGTGTAAGTTACAGCATATTCAGTGATTTCAGGTCCATTGACACCACTCTCCTAGTGATAATGGTTTTGGTTCATGGTCTGAAGAACTGCGAGGTGCTGAGCATCTTTTACACTCGTTGCTTTTAAAAAGAACTGGTTAAATTATAACAAGCATAGAATCATGGAAGTGTTTGAGTGGACAGGACCTTAAAAATAATGCAGTTCCAACCCCCTGCCACGGGTAGAGATGCCACTCACTAGGTCAGGTTGCCCCATCCTACCTGGCCTTGAACTTTTCCAGGGATAGGGTATCCACAACCAAAGCTAAATCCAGGCTGAAATACACAATTCAGCAAAGTTTTTAAGGATGTGCTTTTACACACAATGAACAGCCTGAGGTTTTCCTCGGGAAGCAGAAAGGCAGAGCACAGCACCCTGTCATCCCTCCCATTTGGTTCAAACAGAGAAATTGTCCGTGGAATGCAGTAATCTTTTTTTCAGCACTTTGCAGAGTTCAAGTCCCCAGAAAGCTGCCTATTGAGTTCAGCAAATAAAAACTTCTGTTTTCTTCACGAGTCTATAATTCTTTTTCATGGACAGTAAATCAGAAAAGGGGAGGAAAAAAGCATTTTACAATCTCAAGCTATTTTGCATACCTTAAGTGCACATCAGTTTTTCCCATTTCCATCATATTGTTACCACTTAAAACAGGGGAATTAGATAAGCATACGTTCCCTGTATTAACTGCTTTAATTTAAAAGTAATTTCTACCATCTGGAATTGCTATTTACTGTTGTTTGGAAGAGGGAAAAAAAAAAGAATCTGAAACTGTAGAAAAGATCATCACAATTTCTTTCAAAGAATAACCAATCTGAAGGAGGGAGATGCATACAAGGAATGCAATTGATTATCCACTGGTCAAGTTGGATATTTTGGAGGGAATTCTGAGAATAAAAAGTCTCTATGAGTTATCAGCGGTCAGACTGGAGCCATTCAGTTTTCACCTGCTTGTGTTTGTTGTCTGGCAACCAGTCAAGGGTGCTATTAGCAGAATTAAGCTCCAGAAGAAAAGATTACCCTGTAGGAGGTAAGATAAAGACTGGAAAGTGTGGCTTGTTATCAGTATCACAATAAGGACCAGGTCAGAAAGGATTCAGTGTAGGTTTCCTTTCAAACAGGTAATCTCTGCTGAAATAATAGAGTAATTGTTGCTTTGAAACCTTTCTGTGCTGTAGCACACTGCAGCTCATTTGATACAGATTCTGGATTTAATGGAGAACTCCAACAAACCTGAAACACACACAGGGAAAGCAAGAAAAGAACAGGGCACCAGTGGAAAATGTCTTTATCCTGCAATTCCAGGTCAATATAGCAAAACATAAAATATTATTCAGGGCAGTTTTATACCTTGATTTATGTCTCCCTCCTTCTCAGGCTGCTTTCTATCTGTCTGTAAAGTTTTGGTCTATAAATGTGCAGTAACGTAATACAAAATATTGCAAGAGTAATAACATATGCAATTACAGTTCATCTCACAAATCCTGAACACAAGCAATGAATCAAAGCTTTCCAGGGCTATTCCTTGAAATACAACTTTTTCTAGGTTCTATTCAAAGGCCTGAAAGCAGTCACTGGGACAAGCTGCAAGAGCAAGATGCACATTGCAGATGAGGGGCAGCATTTTATGATTTTCTGGCAAGTTGCCTAAATGTTTGTCTTGAAAAGTAATTGTTGAGTGGGCTTCTCCTTTTTTTTCTTTATAAAGATAATGCACCTTTCTCTCAGCCATCTCCTCTGGAAATGTGCATTAACTGTTTGGAGATGAAGCTGCAGTTTGGTTTCTTACTGTCTGCAGAAAGTGTTAACCTTTGAAGGTTGAACTTTGAAGTCTCAAAAGGCAAAGATGAGCTGGTAAACAATGTCAAAGGAGAAGAAAATATAGGAAAGAATTCCCTCATTATCTATCTATCTATCTATCTATCTATCTATCTATCTATCTATCTATCTCTTACCTTATGGCAATTTTTGATTTCCAAGACTTGGAAAGGAAGTTCCCTTTTGTGTAGATGTCACCAGTCTCACACACAGTCCTTTCCAAGCTGTGGCACAAGGAGGGAAGCCTGGTAGCAGCTGGTCAAGGCTACAACATATTTTGCTGGAGCCATTTTGGGTCCTGGGTGTGAAGCAGAAAGCAGCAGATTACACAGGGCTGTTCCTCACAGAGGCAGTTCCCTGATCCTCACCTCAGTCTCCTGATGCTTCAGTTTCCATAGGGTTACCTGGACTCAGATATGAGGTACTTCACACATAAGTGTTTGAAGAGCTGCTCAAGGAACTCTGAGTTTGTACACTTTTTATTTAAGAATTGTTGTAAAAGCAAGGAATGTGCAGAAATTAATTTATGTACCAATGTTTCTATAACACTTGGAGATTGTGGGTAACTACAGAAGGATCAACACAGCATCAATTCCAGGTAAGATTATTGTAAGGTTATGAGGAGATGCACTCAGATCTAAATCCAAAAGTTCATAACCTAGATAATATCAGTCCTCTTGATGAAATGGAATACAAGTCCTAAATTCTTAAAATTATTTCATGATTTCATAACCAGAGAAGCTGTGGCTGCCCCATCCCTAGAAGTGTTCCAGGCTGGGTTGCACAGGTCTTGGAGCAACTTGGTCTAGTGGAAGCTGTCCCTGCCCATGGCAGGGGGTTGGAATGAGATGAGTTATAAGGTCCATTTCAGTCCAAACCATTCTGGAATTCTACGTTTGTAATTTTTTTTTTTTTTTTTAAGTAGTGGAGCTGACAGAATAAATCAAAAAAATCTGCAAGGCACACTTCACACAATGTCAGTTTTCAAATAGTACTGTATAAAACTTGATTCACCACCCAATGAATGGCATGAACATAGTCAAGAAAAAAGACTCCATACAGAAAATCAAATCCAAAGGTGCAAAGAATAGAGTCTGGGAACTCCCAGGGGTGCACAGGTAAGGGCACAGGGATCTCACTGTGGACAGTGCCATTCAATCACACTCCATAGTTCCTCACAGAGGAAGAGCATTGCTGCTGCTGCTGCTGCTGCTGCTGCTGCTGCTGCTGCTGCTGCTGCTGCTGCTGCTGAAGATTGCAGATGACACAAAGCTGAGTGAAGGAAAGAATAACAGTAAGGATTTGTCAAACCATGAATTTGATTTGGATTATTTGGTGGTTGAAGCTCTTTTGTCTATTTACAATCTTCTAACACAGTCAGATGCAAGGCCATGGCTTGGCCAGGGCAGTGCAGGACTGGTTGGTACTGGGGGCTCTTTGGTCCTGCATGGGATATTTCAGCTACAACTTTGCCTTCTGGGCACTTGCCTTCAAATCACTCCAAACCTTTCCCAGTGGAAATGTTAACACTGGCCTAACCCTGTCTGTGCTGCCTACAGAAAGAACTAATGGTTATCCAGGGAGGGGAAGGAATCAGCCTTGAAGGAAACTCAGTGTCCCAGTCCTTTAAAGTTGATTACCAAAACAATTCCTTGCTGTATCTTGTATTTTGCTAACCTGCTCCTATTACCCTTCTGCTTCTGTGATACCTTAAAGGCAAAGAAATCACCACAAAGGCATAAAAGGAATAAAAAAAAAAGATGGAAAGCTCCTCATTTGTAATAAAACTTAGACTCAGATTCCAAAATGAGCTGCACAGAAGCAGCCTCCAGGCTCTCCTGACTCCACTGGAGTCACTGGGGAGCACATGGCCTTGCCTACAGAAGGATCATGGCAGATTTGAGCATATGAGCTGAGGGGGCTGATCCTGCTAACACTTCATACCAGGCAGAGAGCCAGGTGCACAGAGATAATCAAACCAAATCCTAATTAAGTGTCTGAATTCCCAGGGAAATCCATGCATAGTGAGATGCCTAAATATGATTGTGGATGTCAATCCAGCTGCTAATTGCTGTAAATACACTGCTGATTTCCAGAGCAGATGATGGTAATTCTCATTTCATTCTAATTCATCTGTTTTTCTTGAATGTGAGAGAAGCAAACTCTGAGGATAACTGCACTATTATTAGCTGCATTTTCCTAAAAGAAAACAATAACTTTTACACCTAAAGATGAATCTGAGCTTGGGCAGCACAGGGAGAAAATTAGCACATCACTAGAAAATTTTAGAGAATATGTACCATAAAGCTTTGTAAGAGAATTGTAAGATCTTAAAGAGATTTACATAGTTTGAAAAATAATGACATCTATGCTTTTTTTCCACATTATCATTGAAGTTAGCTGATAAAAATATTTGGTGAATTAACCAAAATAAAAACATTCTGATCTCACCCAAAAGGCATGCTCAGCTTGTCACAGGAAATAAGAATCCTGCACCTATTAGATCATATCTTTGCTACCCACTCAGAGCAAATGATTGATATAACAGACATGTTGAATCAAGATGTTAGATCATTCTTTTCCTTCTCTACACACTCACTTGCAGCCAACAGATTTTTTTTGCCCCAGAATATCTGTGATTCCTTAGATTCTTTGGGGCTATTCCCTTAATAATTGGAGGAGCTGGCTGTGCAAAAACCTGCAGCACAGTGCTGGGTCAGAGGGATCCTGTCTGTGCTGCTGCAATCAAACCAGCCCTGCCTGAGGAGGATAAACAGTGGAGTGGGCAGAAGAGCCCAAAGTGGGGCCAGGAGGGAAAACAGACATGTCCCTGTATTTATTTAACAGAGTAGGGCCTGATCCAGGTCCCACTGAAGGCAGTGACACAATTCCTATCAGGTTGAACAGAAGTGATCTTGAAGAGAATGTTTTCTTGCAACTATCTCAATAACAGGCTGTGCTCTACAGGTGTCCAGGGCAAGAAAGAAATCCTTCCCCACCTGCACAGCTCTTCAGAGAAGCAGAACCTTTTCAAAAAAGCATCACCTGAGCAAGATGAGATCCTGTTGGCAGAATCCATTGGTTCATCCTGTTCCCTGTCACTTTCCTCCTCTTTACATATTAGAATTACAACTGGGATTTTCAGCTGTGGGGCACATCTTTAAAGAAAGCAGTTGTTCTATTCTCTATTTGTATGAGCTTTTGCTCTTCACACCTGGAGATGAGTAAGAATAATGAAGAATCATGACTACAAAGTTACTTATCTCTGCATTTTGGGATATAACTCAGAGCATGTGTCATCTTGGTAACAGAGCTGCTAACTGGACATTTTACACTAAGAAACATATCAAAAGTCATAGGGAAAACTTCATCATTTTAGGACACAGTAATGGAGTTTGACATCATCCAAAATACAGAATTATTTCCTGGTTTTTGTGTTCCTTTGTATCTTAAGGGAAGAAATGAGATTTTATTGAGTGGAAGTGTAATAGGAATGACACATTTGAGGAAAGAAGTACCCACATCATTAGCACCAGGAAATGTGGTACATTAAGAATGTAGGAAGAAATTTCTTAATAGTGTAAAAGAGAGGGTTTATTAGTTTGGATTATCCCAAGGGGTGTTTGTTTCTCACAAGACTGCAGCAAATTCTTTTCCTCTTTCAACTCCCACAGCAGCATACCTTTGGGAAACACCTACTTCTCCTCCAGTAACTTTCTCCTGCCTCTCATACATTCTTCCCTCAGTCCAAGGAGCTTGCTCTTCCTCTAAAGGACAGAACACTGTAGGGATTTTTTTCAGAATAAATCCCATATTTGTTAGGACATAGTATGGATGAAAATGAAGGAAATAATAGGAGAGCAGAAACAAAGGCAATGCTGTTTCCAATGAATATATACTGGCTACATATTCAGGATTTATTATCACTAACATTTATTCCTGACACATTCCTGACATCAGTCCATGCACTGCCCTCCTGTTGCACCTTAACTCAAAAGGTGTCACTCACCTGTATTTATGCATGAATTTATGATTTAAGCTGGATTTGTGTGGATGAAGAGATGGAAGGATGCATGAATTGTGGGCAAAGCTGTGAGAATTCACTGTAATTTTGAAAAACTGGATGGAAAAGATTTTTTTTAAGATAGAAAAATATTTGATCACAGATGATACACAGAGTCAAGCTCTAACTAAAAATACTTTGCTCTGAGGATGCTACTTGTTTTCTTCCACTGTCAGTGGGAAAACCCCAGATCTACACACTCTGGGCAGGTCTTATAACCAAAGTATTCTGAGAAAACAAATCCTAAAAACAATAGAGGCAATACAGCTGCTCAGCAGTTCCCCAGGGCTTACTGGTGCTCACTGCCAGCTCTCAGCTCTTTTGGTTTTGAGCAGGGAAGGCCAAATTCTTTAAATTACCCTACAGAATATGTAGGTCTCTCTGCCTTCCATGCTGTCACCCTGGTGGCTCTGACAAGTCTCCTGCTGCCACATTCTTGTTCTCAGGAAGATCCGTTAACATTTTTGGCTCCTTTTGATCTCTGGACCCTTCTCCTGACACTTTTCACAGCTTCCTGAAAATGGGATTCTTGCAGTCAATAATTTGCTTATTGTCTCTCTAGTGTAAACTTAAATGTTTTTCATCTTGGAAACTATTTCCTCATGTGTGGGGTTTGGGTTTTTTTGCATTTGTTTGGGAGTTTTGAGGGTTTTTTTGTTTGGGTTGGGTTGTTGTTGTTGTTTTTCACAATTCCTATTGGATTCAAGTGATCTGAGATTTAATAATCATTCTACCACCTGAAATGAGCACTGGCACCTGCCCAATGCACAGGAACTATCAGTGTTCTGGGACTTATATCTGGTAACTCTTTTTCTTTACTCTGTTTGATCAGTTTAAGTAAATGGAAGTGCTGCAGCTGACAGTGGATTTTACATGTGAATCCACACTTCAGGATGTGATAGAGGACAGGGAGTCCCACTGGGCCTGGAAGGGTTCCTTCCTACAGACCCTGGTGCAGGACAGAAGCCTAAACAAACCATCAAGCACAGCAAGAAAATACTTCTCAGCCTATTATATTCCCCCCAGTACCATCACCCCTCCAATCGGTTAAAATAGCACAGTTTTCTGTACCACAAAAGACTGTAATTTGTAAGGAATTCTAAGCACTTGGAAAGCACAAGGGGACACTGGGAGTGGGGTGGTCCTACCCCAGAGAGACTCCATCCCTTTCAAACCATGGGAATACAGCTGCCTCTCTCCACATGAAATGCAGCCTAATGAGAAGAATTCTGTTCTCAGCCTGAATAAAAATTTTTAAAAAAGGATGTTTCCAAAAGTGCACAGCTCTCCCTTAGCCCAGAATCCTTCTTTAAAACAATAAAGCCTTGTATAGATTGCACACAAAGGAGGAACATGGAAGATAAGTTTACTCTTGCTCCACAAGGAAATCTGATTATGTACCAGTGCTCAGCCCTTTGGGACAGGGAATGTCTCAGCTCTGGGGACATTAGACCCCAAGTGGCACCTATTGTCACCTCCACCTCTACATGGCACTGAAGGAAGACTGAAGTAATAAGCTGGGCTGAATCTCCAGTTTAAGAGCACAAGGAGCTCTGGACTGGAGCACATTACTCCAGTTTCTGATGGTTTCCACTCATTTCATGATTAGAAAAGCAAAAATATCAAAAGAATTGATGATGTCTGCTATTACTCATTGGAAAGAAAAATGGTCTGGTTACCTCAGACACAGGTGAAATCAGTGCATGACAGGACATTGAGATTTCATGAGCTGTGCAGGTCAGGTGGGACCAGCTCAGTGTCACAGGCTGCAGCCTCTGAAGAAGAGATGACCCAAAATGGGGTTAATGGCAGTAGGTGACAGAGATGATATCTTACACATGATAAATAGAAATCAGGTATTTAACACTTTGGGTTATTAAATCAGAAGATACATTTCAAGGGGAAAAGAAAAGAATTTCAGCTAAATTCTAACACATCCAGGCCATGCTGTCCTGGGAGCAGGGGGGCAGATGGGACCTGCACCACTCTGGGGCTTCTCCTTCAGTTGTTTTGGGGCTCATGGAAAAACGCTGCTGCCAGAAGTGACTCCAAAGAAGCTGTACCTCCAAATAAGCTGTATCTCCACTTCTGAATCCAATGCCAGGGATAACCTGAGGTGAAGCCTATGGGCTGTGGAGGATTGGGCTGTGATCACAGAATCACAGAATGGTTGGGGTTGGAAGGGACCTTACAGATAATCTAACCTTACAGATAATCTAATTCTAATCCCACTGCCACGAGCAGAGGCACCTTCCACTAGGCCAGATTACTTGATGCTTGGCCTTTTGGATAGCAGAAGTCAGATTTTTGGGTTTACTTTATCCTTGGCTTTTTGGAAAACAGGAGACAATTTTCTGAGGCCAGTTCTGCTGCAAGGAATGAATCCAACCCATTGCAGTATTCCTTCTGTGTTCCCTGGCACTCCCCTGACCTCTGATGAGATTCCCTCAGCCTGCAGGAATGCTTTTGCTACACCTGACCAAAGAAAAAAGATTATTTTCTTACAGATTTGTGAGTTGATTCAGCTTTCACTATGCAGTCAGGCAAGTAGGGGAGCAGCTGCAACAGAGGAAATTGTTCCACATCATTGAGAAGAAGGGTGAGGAAGAGGAGTGAGAATGCCCCTGTCCCCTGAAATGAGGTGTTGGACCGTTTCAGTTTTATCAGGCAAGTTCCCTGAGGTTTCTCTAAAGTGAGACAATGTGACCCATTGCACTGATGGCCTGAAGAAGCATCTAGAGGGATCCTTTTCCCTGAGAGGAGACAGTAAGCCTGGTACAGCAATATTCCTGACTTCAGATTGTCCTGAAATGCTTTGCCAAATAAGGAGAGAATTAAAGCATCTGCATGAGCTGAGGTAAATACAGCCCATGGTATCTGTGCCTTGATTCACTCTTGCCAAAAGGTCACTTTAGCTGGACCCAGAGGGAGAGCTGCTTTATACATCTCTCTCCAAACAAAAATCCTACTTTTCCCTTGAATACTTGCTTTTTTGCTCTTCTGACCAGGCACACCTGTTTTCTCTACTAACTCAAATCCTTGCAGCCACGTGTGCCCAGGGGATGGGGGGGCCCAGGGGGGAGTGTAATAAATAGCAGAAGCAAATAATTTACCCAGTAAAGAGCATTCCATGCTTTCTGTATGCAAATTCTGCATGAAAATTCTACATATATGGTGCAAAACTGCTCTGAACTGAACTCTAAAAATGTTTAATGCAAACACAGCTGTTATCAAGTGTTGTTCTTTCCAAGAGTCCATTCAGTTTGATGGTTATCACTATGCCAACAGCATTCCCAGTACAAATCTCTCTTCCTGAGACTTCAACAACTGCTTTACAGACAAGAAAAGTTCATTTTGCCCTAAACTTCATTCTCTGGATCCCTCCTAAATGTGTTTCTCCCTTTTAATGTTACTGAGCCTAGCAGATACTGATATTTAACTAATTTAGGTTCTTAGGAATAATTTTAATTTAATGACATATTTTATTACATCCCTGTTCAGCAAAATATTGTAGTGCCTTTGAGTAAATAGTCAAATCTCACTGGTGTCAGAAGAGATAAGGTATATTATTTAAACCACATCATCTGGTGGTTTCAAAACAATTCACTGAATTGTTTTGAATTGTAGTAACACCTTTTTTAAATATCAGATTTTGAGAGCTGAAGTGAATTAGAGAATTCTGAAAAATGTAAATCTGCTATTTTAGTTGACTGGTTAGTTTGCTATTTATATTACCTTTCAGGAGGAAAGGGGTATTTTTCATCCAGCTACAGAAGAGCTTTTTTAAGGATGAAAAGTCTTTTAAATTTATAATTGTACAAAACTAAAGGGGACAGCACTTCCTTCAGGGGCTGATCATCAGATCTAGCTGAGCATTGTGTTCTTGAAAAAACACCTAAAATAACTCAGCAGCTGGCAGTTCCAAATGCCACAGGAATGGGAAGGTCAGCTCCCCAGCCGAGGACTATTTAACTCAAATCAGGACCTGGACTGTTGATTATAGAATATGTTTTAATATTAAATGCATGCGCATGATTTAAAAAATCAGAGCAGGAACATTCTCATTCGTTTCACGAGTGAAATGGGAGCTTTTTGCTGCTTTGCATCCCTGTTCCTGTGCCCCGATGGAATCAATTCCCGCGGGGGAAGCGGGGACGGCAGCTTTGTCCGGGCTGCCGCTCTTCATCCCTTTCAGATGGGTGGATCTTTCAGGATCATCCTTCCCAGCACACCAACCAGCACTGCAGAGCTAATGAGGTGGAGCAGGTCATCTGCACACAAACACGGAGTGGGGACAGACCTCCTTCAACTCATAGGCAAAGACCAGCATGTGCTGCAAAGTTTATTTGTTAATTGAAGCATTAGTAGCATCTTTAATATCAAGTCATGAGAACATAACATGTTGTACTGTTGTTGCAAACCCGAATCTTATAGCCCAAACTCCATTTTAGAGTGAAGTAAACACTCCCTACACCACTTCAAACCACTCAGGACAGCCTCTTGCTGCAGCTCCTCCTCTCCCCCTCATTAGCTCACTAAGCAGCAGCATTGAGGCAAGTGGGGGGTCACTGATGTGTTGTAATTAGTGATAGTCTGTCACTGGGGAAAGCAGAGTCTCCAATTAACACAGGGCAGCTCCTTTCCTCCCTCACTGCTTCCTTTGCTCAAGGAAAAGGTGGAGTTATAGATGGGAGAATCCAATAAAAAGCCCAATGGACTTTTGCATCTCTATGACTGGCAGTAATTTTAACAGGTTCAGCTTCATTTGAGCACAGACAGAGCTTTGAGAAATACGGGAAATAAAGGAACATTGGCCTGAAACAAAGTTATCAACCCCTGACTCCTCATGGTGAACAGCGAGTGATACAGACAGTCACAGCTGAGGGGTCCTGGTGTGACTTGGCAGTTCCCTGAGGTCCCTACAGCAGGATCACCTTTGGAGACTGTGCAGAGCTCACCCTCAGGGTCCTTTGGGGTTTGTGTGATTGCTTTTAGGATTCTTGAGTAGCTGGCTTCAGGTACAAGGATGTGCTGTAGGTTCAGACTTTCATTTACTAAGCTTATTTTCAGCCCTTTGCCAGGGCATGGCACTGAGGGAGTAGAGAGTGTGAAAGGCAAGTGACTGGTTGTGGAATTTCTGAAATTCCCAGAATATCCCCAGAGCTGAGCTCAAATCTTTCCAGAGTTTCCCATCAGCAACACAGATGGACAGAGGATCATCAACTTATGCTACTACACTGGATGTCCAAATTTTAATTTCTCCTTCAGAAGAGGCATGGGCTTACCTTTATGAAGTACAAAGTAATAGCTCAGGTGGAGGAGAAAATCTGTGGCTGAGAGAAGAATCTTTCCCCAACTGTTGGGCCCAAATCACTGCACAGGGCCCCCTGCACTCTCTCCCAGAGGAATCACATAAAAAGCATAGACAAGGAAACAAAAGAAACATGTCAGAGCAAGGAGAAAGCCCAAAAACTTTATCCTTGGGTGTATTTAATTGTACCTGACACCGTAGACATATGAAGAGATTGTCTTTCAAGAATGAGCTGGAGGAACTGCTTGAAGATTGCCACTGGCTCAAACCAGACAGACTACAGGGGTCAGAATAATTCCAAATTTATCAGTCTGCCTGAGAACCCCATAAAGGAGACTGATTAGGATGATGTGCAAGAGACAGAAGACAGCAAAAAAGAAAATCAGTCATTTTCCAGGAACGAAGTTACAATGAAGATGAAAGATTCCAAGTTCAGGAAAGACTATAGCATTCCAAAATCATCATTAAGTTTGGAAAAGACCTCTAACATCATCAAGTCCAGTCGCACTTCTTTGAGTAGAATCCACACTGATATCCATGATATTACACCAGGCACCATCCCAGAGCTGCTGCAGAAAAGGGTTTATAAAGGAACTCTCAGGAAACTTCCCAAGCAAGGCCAAGAACAGTAAGTGAAAGTTTAGCTCATTAAGGAAGCAGTGAAGGGGGGAAAACTGGTTTTGTTGCACAGTACAACAACTTTTACAGAGAACAGGGGGGTTTTGTGTCTTACACAGAGGGTTAACAACCTCCTGGAAGATGGGCTGGGAATCTCTTACCAAACTGAGTAAATGGAGGTTGAGAATGGGATAATCATGATACTGTGGAGTGAGAAGTGGGGAGGAGCAGAACTGCCTCTTTCAACAGCAGGGCAAGATGTTAGGTCAGCTCAACTGTATCATATAACTTTACCCTTGGCTTTCCTAAAAGGAGAGGAAGAAAATCAGAATTTAGGTGGTCTGGATTACTCCCTAGAGATTTCTCCCTGCATTATAAAAGAAACCAAATGTGGTTGTAGCATAATCCTAACAAAAAGTGAGTAATTATTCATGAGTTTGCCTTCTCCAAGCTGCCTCACTGCACAGTCTGGTGGCAACAAAAGTCTGTGGGAAGGCAGGAGAAGGAGGAGCAGAGGTGAGAGTGTTGCTGAGGCTGTTCTGCTTTAGAGAAACTAAAACTGTTTGGACACACAGTCTGATTTAATCTGGCTCATTTTTGGCAAGCTGGGAAGAAGGAATCTTTATGTGCCAGTGGTAAAGAACAGCTGAGGTAATCATATCTTCAACTGGCACAGCAAAGCCTAGAAGACAATGTCTAAAGGTATTTTAAGGTGTTGTGGTTTGAGACTAAGTTTAAAAACCTCTATGTTGTAATAGCAAAAGTGGTAAAAAGGAGGTGTTAGAAATCTCCTTTTCCTTCCTTCACTTCCTGAAGAAGAAAGGATTATACACTAGAAACATGGGGATAAGTCACTTAACCAGTGGTTACATCTCCTTTGGCAAGGAAAGGAGGAGCCAGAGAGAATTTAGGTTTTTTGCAGACACTTACCTGTTAGGCTGTCAGAGATTGTACAGGAACAAACAAGCCTGAATTGCTTCCAAAGGTCTAAGGAACAGTAATGTGCATCCAGTTGTCATCAGGGTGTGAGAAAAGCTGCTTTCAAGCTTCTGTCTGCAGTGGATAGAAAGGAAAACTGTATTGTCATGGATGGGTGACTTGGCCCTACATTTTACTATATATTGAAATAAAACATGTAGGTTTTGCCAGCAGATGGGAGAGAGACTTGGAAAGCATTAAGGCTTCAAGGGGAAATGGGCAGACATAAATATCTGAGATGCTGTGGTGAAAAACAATAGTTCATTTGATCATAAGACATCTGTGAAATAAAAAGAAATGCAACACTGCCTCTGTACACATCTATTAGACATCTCTTAGAGCAGCTGCTTTGTTCTGATGCTCATGCTTTGAAGGAGGTTGGAATACTCCTCAAGTATTCAAAGAAGGGCTCCAAAAATATTCAGATCTTGGAAAGGAAAGCTTAGAGTAAGAGCCTTAAGGAGTTCAGTCTGTTGAGCTTAATGCATGGAGAAGGGGCCTGAGAGCCAGGAACTTCTTGATCTAATGGTAGTGTAACAAAATCCAGTGGCTGCATGGAGACAGGTGAATTCAACTCTAAAACAAAAAGTAAGTTCTTTGTAATAACCATTATTAAATATTGGAACACATCAGTACAGAATTTGGCTGACTTTGTTCTTCTTAGCATTTAAGAAAGACCAGATACTGTTGTAATTCAACACTTCAATCCAGCTTCCAAAAAACATTCCATGGCCTTCAGAAACAGGGCTTGGAAACAGATGATCAGTGGGGTGGTCCCTCCTGCCCAGAGAGCACATGTACAGGTAGCAGGTACTCCTTTAAGAAAATAAACAAAGACCTGCTTTAAAAGACAGAGTGTAAACTGATCTGACTGATGTGGTCTGATGCAACAGACTTAGCTTTATTGGATTAACTGGCAAACTTTATCAGCTTCCCAAGAGTCCCAGGAAAACATTTGAGTGCCCACCCTTTCAAAACTGTTGCTTTAAAAGGACTGAATATAAGCAACAGCAAAAAAAGGTGGATCCAGAGAGCAGAGTGGTTAACCTGTGTGCATAATAGTTAAAATGCCTGGTTTATGTATTTATATTCACAGCTATGAAATCAATATGAATCAGTTTGTAAAACCCTGCTGCTCTTGTGTAAAAGAACAACCACACAATCATATAACCCAGAAAGGTTTGGATTGGAAGGGACTTTAAAATCCATCTAGTTCCAATCCCCTGACATGGGCAGGGACACCTCCCAACACCTTGAGTTAAGCAGCAAAGAGCAAAAGTAAAATGTAAATAAAACTTGCAATAACCAATCATTTACACCACTTACAACCTGTGATTAACAGAATTTTCAGGAGTCAGCAGCACAACTATAAAAGGCCCTATTTGCCAAGCTCACTGTGCAAGAGCTTACACTTCTTTTGAGAGACTTGTCAGAGGCTGTGAGCTGAAATGTTTGGAGACCTCTAGCTTCAATTTTCAGAAACCAACAAATGCATTTGAATGCATTAATTTTTAGAATCATTATTGTGATTTTTTTTTTTCCTTTAGGAGATAGACAGTAGAAATCTTCAAAGTTTCCTGAAAACTAAAGTTCTCTGGAGAAGTTTAAAATCAAAAACTTTAGAAATGAGAAAAAAGCAGTTACTTTTTTTCTTCCTTTGTTTTCCCCAAGACTTCTAAGTAAATCAGAGAAGTTTCACAAGCAAATTCTTTAAGAATGATCCAAAAAGCAAGGTGCAAAATCCCTAACAAGAATCTCTCCTTAGGGCTGGTCCATCTGGGCTCTCAGCTATTCTCCAAAGAGGCAGGTTTGAAGACTCCTGCATGCACAACACCCCATGTGGGCTCCAAGCCCACAGTACAGCTCCTGAAAGTAGATTTTGATGGGTCAAAGCCATTTTATTGAATTAGCCCTTTATTGTTTACATTAAATCCAAGTGAGCTCAGAAATACTGACTTATCCTTCTGAAAGGCTGGATTATACCGCGTGGCTCGGATGCAAAAAAAGATTAGAGTTTTTATACTAATTACTTCCAGCATGAGGAGTGCATGGACAGGAAGAGCTCTGACTTTGGAGACACTCTGCTGGGCAGTTCAGAAATATTTGTCAGATTTTTTCTTGGATTTGTCATATTTTTTGCCACGAGTTAAATGACTGTTGCTCCATAATGTAATTTGGAGTGCCACACTGTCATTAAATCTTGCATAGGGGAATTGCCATGTGTGGGACAGAGGGAAGTAACAGCCCTTTTCCCCCTGTTCCTGGTTGTTTTATCCACTCTACCTGATGTTGAGAAGTGCAGTGTGGCATTACTTTCTTCCACTCTACATTGCTCTTGGAGAAAGAAAGAGTCTAGAAAAAGATTCTCTCATTATTACTAAGTGAGTTTTCATTCATTTATACTCAGTCAGATGAGTAATCCTGCAGGAAGCAAAGTTTCCCAGACTAAAAAACCCGAGGTGTTCTCAGCAGCTTGGAAAATCCGAGTGGGATGCAGATGTGAATATTTTGGAAACTTGACATGTCAGATCAGTGTCATGGCTGTAAATCACCAGTGCTGCAGTCAGACAAGAGCAGACACACAACGTGTGTAAGACACTCTCACATGTGTGTCCTTCCTTAAAGAAACCCTCTTATTCCCCATGATCAAACAGGCACCTGCCTGTGCAGAACAAACACAACCCATTCATGGGCAGCTTTCATGGCCAACAATGGAAATTCTTCACAGGGAAATCAGAATTATCAGGGAATTCCATAATTTGTGTGGGCAAAACAGATGGCCCAGAGGTGCCCACAGCTTTCACTGAATGACTTCGCACACAGTGACATCAGATCTTCTCACTGCACAAATTACTCCTTGGGGCCTGGGCTCTGTTGGCGTTTGTTTGAGTGATGGATACTCTGTGTGGTTTGTGAAACAGAACAAACAGGAGGCTTAAAATGAGCCTAAAGATTTGTGAGCTGCTGATCCTACAGAAAGGACACCCTGTATTGCTTTTACATCCAATACAACAAATACATTTTTATGGTTGTTCTTAGATATTGAGCAAAATGTTTGTACCCAAACTCTAAAGTTACAGAAAGGAAATGCACAGATCTTTCCACTCAGCAGTGATGGGGAAGGTAAAGCTCACAAAAGGGTCTTGTTTTAAATCTTGCATTCAATAAACTGCTAGAAGAACAAAATGAAAACAAGCTATTGTGTTAATCTCCAGATTAGCCCTCATAGTCTGTCAATTTAATACTGATTAGTAAACAATGTCCATAATTAAGCTGTTGTTGGAGACACAAATGCCCCACGAGCCCGAACTAATGCGTAGTATTCAATCCTTTTACAAAGGATGGCAGATACAATTCCAGGAATGTTAATGCTGTCAAGTATCCATGATGTACATAACAAAAGAGAAGGCAGAGAGTTGAGGTAATTAAGCTCACACTAGACCTTCTCTCCAACCTGTACGTGTTTATTGACTAAATGTTATTAGGTGCAGTAAATAAAATGCCACTGAGTCGTGGGACCAAAAATGGGATGAAGTTTATGGGGCCGTCAAACCCTGGATTCCCCTGGCATCAAAGCACACACACCCCCCTTGCTAAGGCCAGTGACATTAATGTGCATGACAGGGGTCCATGGGGCCGTGGTCCCCTAATTGTTTAGGAGACCTTTTAGTCTGGTTGCAGACTGCATGTCTTGGTATTTGTGGAGCTAATTGCACTAAAATCCGCCAGCACAGTGTTTGCAGTGATGGGTTAACTCATTTATCCTCAGGATAATACTCAGCTCTTTGTCAGCCTGGTCTCCCGCATTCACTCCTGACTGTCAGCCCAGATGCAGGAGGAGGAAGCAGACTTCCAGCAGTGCTGCCCATGGAAACACCCTGGCTGCACATGTGCAGAGCAGAAACATTTAAACAGGAAGCAAAACCATTTCTCTGAGTGTTTCCATTCTTGGTAACCTGTTCTACCTTTCTTATGAGGGTCACAAAGCCCAGACTTGAGTTTAGACTCTGATAAACTCCAACAGTTGGGACCAGCAGAGGTGCTTGGCTGATGTCCCCTTACTTTATTCTCTGCTGGATGTTGAGGACCTTGGGTAAGAAGAAGATCTTTAATGTCCCTTCCAACCCAAATCATTCCACGATTCTGTGATTCAGTTTTGAATTAGCCCCGTGCAGCACAGCACAGACAGGGTAATGCTCTGGGTTCCCTGTAACATTCTTTTTTTTCTGCTGAAAAAGAGAATCAAGGTGGAAATAATTATAAGCCATTTTTTGTTTTGATCTCAATATTTCTACATGGAGACAAGATGTCACTCTGTTTTTCCAGCAGTTTCAGTGACAACAGAGTGCATAAAAATAATTTTTCTAACAAGGACTCTAATATTTACAAACTCCAGAGTGAAAGCAATGTCCAAAAAATATATTTCCTTTGGACATTTTTCCTTGATTCATGGTATTTTCTCAGACTTCTTGCCCCATGTTTACAAACATGGAATAACAAACAAAATCATAATTATAGCAATACAGAAGCACTTTCTGTCCAGGGATCTCAGATGTCTTGGCTCTAAGAGTGTCACTGAACAAGTTTCCTATGGGATGAAATGTATTGATAGCCCCATTGTACAGTTTAGACATCTGCAAATTAAATTGTTTTGCCAAAGGTCAGAAAGAGCATAAATTAGTGGGAGAACTAGGAAAAATACTCCACAGCATCTTCCCCACTCTCCATCCCAGGCTGCCCATGGAACTGCAGAACAGCACTGAGTGGCTTCCTGTTTGGACATGTGGATTTGATTAAGGCAGGCCACAAGTTCCCAGAATTTTTGGCCAGGTGGTGACTTAGCTTTTGGGTGTTACAGAAACACAGCACCTCTGCCCTGCCCTCCTGGCACCCTGCAAACCCCCCTGCATGCAGGGAGCAGCCCTGCCCCATGCAGAGCTGCAGGCACAGAGCAGAGAGGGAAGGAGATGGGAGTGGGAATGTGCAAGTGGGGGTTAGGGGTAGCACTAGACCACAGCACACTGATTTATTTTGGCTTAAACTGCTATGGAATCACAGGTTCAGTGGAAAATGCTCCTTCTAGAAATAGAGCCAGTGTTCCCATCTCCTGAATAGACTCATAACTGAGACACAGTTTTATCCCATGTTTTAAACTCCCCTCTGACACCCAAAAAGCCTCTTTTCCTTATAAAGGGGTAAGATTTGCTCTGTCTTCATAAAAGCTACAGAAAAAAAAAAAAAAAAAAAAAAAACTACAGTTTTTTGCAGCAGCTGTTTTGGGGTGGTTTTGTGGATCAAGGAGAGATGGCAGAAAGTGTTGCTGTCACACTGAGCCTGTTGGGCAGCCAACCAGGATCACTGGAGCACTCTCAGAGAACCTCAGGAGTGCCTGGAAGTCACTCAGACACTGGGGATTTTGGCTTTGCCAAGGAGCTACCAGAGGTTTCCCCAGTCTGAGCCTTTCCAGAAAGCTGCTGCTCTGCTTTGCTCACCAGTTCCAAGCTGTCAGAGCTGGAGCAGGTGAGACAACAAAGCACAAAATGCAGCTCAAATCTCCCCAGGTTTCATGATGGTGCTTCAAAGGGAGCAAAGGTGGCAGCTGACAGCAAAGGAAATTTGGGCTTGGGACTGAAGCACAGAAGTGAGGAGTAGAAAGTATAAAATTTTTTCCCATTTGACACAGGAAAGTCACACAAGAAGTTGCCAGAGCTTTTACTGAGCCACACGGGAGATGGATAGAGGAATAACCTCCGTTTCCACTTACTATCCTGCTTAGATTGGGAAAGGCTGTTTAGATGAAGACTCCAGTTCTGCTGAAGAAAGCACATTTTCTAAGTAAACCCCATTTTGAGCACATTAGCAGAAAAACAAGAGTATGGATAAACAGTAGTCCCACTTCACATTTCAAGTACATCCGAATAAAACAGGAATTTCCCATTGCTTAGCAGGAAAGGAATATGTGTTTCTCTCTGGATTCATAAAAGAAATAGAAGCAGATATGATATTTCTCTTTATTCTTTGAATTGTCTCATCATACAGCTGGTTTGATTACAATTTGAAGAGACCTTGGAGATACTTAGATGAGAGAAGTAACAGCAGCATTCACACAGTGTACTTTAGAAAAACATTATCCCCTTTCTATATAAGAATATGGACAGGCACATGAAAATTGCTGTCTCTTTTTCCTACAGGCCACAGCCAAGAGCTAATGATTCATATGTAAAAGCACAAATGCCATAATACACTTAACCAGATGTGGAAAGCTGAAAATGGAGGTGTCAGTGGATAGCTGTCCTTAGCTCCTCAGTGTTGCAGTCATCTCTTTCCTTAAGACCTGGAGTGGAAGAGTTTGAAACTCCTCCATGCCAAACAAAGACAGCTCCTCTCACTAAGAGAGTCAGTTCTTTTAAAAATAAATGGAATATTCTCTAGACTAGCTGTAAGCTCTTTGAAAATCCACTCTTTCACATTCACACAGAACTTTGGTACCACCAAGTGCACCAAGAGGCAAATAATTACCTGAAGCAAACCTCACCCAAACACACCCTTGAGCTCCTCAGGCCAAATCTCAGCACAGGAGTGAATCCTGCCAACAGCAGCTTTTCCTTGACTTCTCAACCGCAGAGAGCTGAAGGGAGGCTCAGGCAGAATGGAAATGTGCAAAGTTACAGACTCTGCAAACATCCTCTCCTGGATCCAGCAATACCTGTGGAAAATGGGACAGCCTTCAGTCCTGTCAGCTTCCTAGGAAAATTGCTCATGGAAGCACTGCATAGCAGGCAGAATTAGCAAAGGTCTGCTACTTACACCCTTTAAAATAGCCCTGCTCTGTTGGCCTGGCATGGGACAGCCACAAGGACCTTGTTGGGACAGCTGGGGTGGCTGTGACAGGGCAGAGGGGCAGGAGAGCAGCTGCAGCAGTTGGCTCCAACATCCTTCCCACCCCACCTGCTGCGCAGGGCTGTATCTGTCTCCAGCAAGACAAGGGTGTCCAGGAGCAGGGAAGTCAGGCCTCACACTCTGATTACAATTTCAATGTGATCTTGAGCAAATTGTTTGGACCCAGATCCTTCAGGGGACTACTTTTACAGAGCCTTAAGTTGCTGCTCAGAATTACACACTTAAATAGCTTTGTCATCTCAGTTAAAATTTCTCTGTTCCAGTGGTTCCAGTGAAAAATAAGACATCAGCCCTTCCTTGCTTCTGTGGAATTCAATAGGAATAAAGAAAAGTCTCTAAGATGGCAGGGTAAGTATCAGCAGAGACATTTAATGAAGTTAACAGAGCCTGTATTAAAATATCATTTTAAAAAAGAGGGTTTAGCTCAGCTTTCTGATTATACAGAGTCTGACCTCTCCACAAACATCCTCACTTGCACATTTCAGTCATTAGTGCCTGGACTCAGAGGAAGATGTTTCAGAGAAATTAAAGACACTGAATGTTTTAAAAGAAAGTACCTCTTCTATGAGAGCTTGGCAGTGTCCTACCACTGAGAAAAACCTGTGGGACAAGCTCAGCCCTCACCAGGCACCAGGAATCCACAGGGCAAAGAGGCTTTGGCTCTGCCCCAAACACTTCATTCAGAAAATCCAATGGCACACACCAACACAGGGACCATGATTAATTGTTTCACTCTTTGCCAAACTTCTTGTTTAAAAATCCTTTTCACTGCTTCAGGCATTATCACTTTGCCTGGTGCTCATCTCTCCTTTGTGAGCACTTTGAGAAAGTGGTTTAGTGGTGAACATGGTGGTGGTGCTGAGTTGAAGGTTGAACTTGATAACCTTAAAGGTCTTTTCCAACCTTAACAATTCCATGATTCTATGATTCATTTACCTTTTCTTCTACACTTTATGCAAGGTTACCAGACTGCATAGATAAATCTCCCTTTTTTCTTGATTTATCAGCTCAGCACCAACCATGAGGATAAACCATTACCTACAGTCCCACATTCCCTGGGTAGTTCCACCCATCTCTGAAATTCCTTTGTGCTCTCCCAGCCCAGCACAGAGGTTCTTACCCTGTAGTCTGTAATTTGTGAAGAGTCCTTACAGTCCTTCCTGGTGGGCTGCAGAGAACACTTGGTTCTGCAATGTTCCTGAAGTTTCTCTCTCCAGCTGGATCAGAACAATCCTACTGAGTTGTTATTTTAAAAGATTAAAGTGCATTTGGCACCTTCTAGTATTGCTTGGTTTGATCAGCCAAGGACACAGGTGCTACAGTTCCTATTTCAATAATCTGTTGCAAAACAGAGAGGAAATGGTTTCTGTGGCTGTCCAGTGGAGAGGATATGGACTGTGTGGCTCTGAATGGAAATCTTTGTACACACACATTTCCAAACCTCAAAACAGCATCATAGACATCAATTAGAATCACAGCCAAAGCAGCTCAAGGAAGAGGACAGAAACTGCCCACTCTGTCAGACCCAAAATCTACTGAGCTCACCCTTGTCCCTGGGAGGGAAGAGGGGAGAGAGTAGCAGATATTGAAGGATGAATGTGCTCAGAGATGATGTGGACTGCCCATCCCTGAAGTGTTCAAGATCAGGCTGGATGGGGCTCTGAATTACTTGGTCTAGGGGAAGGTGTTCCTGTGCACAGCAGGGGCTGGAGTGAGATGGGCTTTAAGGTCCCTTCCAACCCAAACCATTCTGGGATTCTGTGAATGCAGGACCCAGGCCAAATACAGCACAGCTCAGTCTGAACCCCACCAGCTTCCAGCAATCAAAGGGGTGTGGAGCTTCTGAGCCAGGGTTGCAACAAATAAACACTTGCAAAAGTCACCAAGAATTTTATGGTTCTCACTTTTTGCCTTCTCTAAGTCATTGGAAGGTCAGCTGTGATAAAATATTCCAGAGCAATTCACAATTTTGTTATTTGCTGAAGTTCCTTAGAAAAAGGTAAAATGGCCTCTTTCACATCATCCAGTAGTTTCCAAACAGAATATTATCTAAATTGTGTTTAGCTGCCTTGAATCACTGGTTTTCACAGTTAAGCTAAACCCATTTGAATAATTTTTTCATCATTTACATCTCCCTTTGCAAATTAAGATACTGCTTAATCCAACTCCCATTCCAGGAACCAACTCTTGAAATTTGCTGTAGGTCTGATCCCTGGATAAATCCCAGTTACCCATTTCTCCTGCCACTGCAGAGGCAGAATTCTCAGTTTGCTCAGAAGCAAACTGGCTGTATTGTCTGTTCATCCTTCAAATCTGTTTGTTCCTCATTCCCCAAATGCAGGGTCATGGGAGATGTTCTGAAGCAGAAAAGAAGAAACACATAACCCCTAACTTTGGGCAGCTTAGTTAGAATTAAAAAAATTTAAGATGTTTTTCTGTAAGCAGGGGCTCAGGCAAAGTTTCCTCTATGTCAGTGAGAGTTTGTTCAACAGCTTTGAGGGTCTCTGGATCATTTCACAAATGAAATGAGCTGAAGTTTTTGTGTCAGTTCTCATTTACCATGCAACAATCATGACAGAGGCAGCAGTTACACCCTGGAAGGGTGGAGGATTGGGGTTACTGAGCAGAGGATTCACAGCAACTGTCACCTATCGTCTCTGCTGGTGGTTCCAACCAAGAATGCCATGGAAAATCCTACTGCATTTCCCCCTGAAGGCATTCCCTAAGGCAGAAGAAAAGTAAGTTATAATTTGCTGCAGGAAAACTGGGCATTACTCCACCAAGGCAGAAAAAAAAAAAGTGATATTTTAAAAGAAGGTTATGAAATCAGATGCCATCTTGTGGCCAAACCTCATGGAATTGCTATGGGAGATACATAATAGCCACAAAACACACAATAAATGCACAGGGAAAAAAAAAAGAAAGAAAGGATTAAAAGACTGGTGGTTTCCAGGTTAAATGTTTCTCTGTTTTCAGGTGCAGAACCAATTCCTCCACGCTTCTGACAATTAAAGTCCAATAAAAGATTTAATTAATGATGAGATGGTCTTTATGACCCCTTCCAAACAAAACCATATTGTGATTTTATGCACAGAAAAGCTACTTATGGCCTTTTAGATGATTTCAGATCACCTCTCATGTCCCATATGACTGACTGTGTGTTCTTTGCAGAATATGAAACCACCACGCAATCAGGTAAAGCCTTTACTGTCACCCATTTTAAATTACTCTCATTCCTGTTTCATGATTTTGTTAATGAGAAATCATAGGATCACAGATTGGTTTGGGTAGGAAACAACCTTAAAGATCATCCAGTTCCACCCCCTGCCATGGCAGGGACACCTTCCACTGCCCCAGGTTGCTCCAAGCCCTGTCCAGCCTGGCCTGGGACACTTCCAGGCATCCAGGGGCAGCCACAGCTCCTCTGGGCACCCTGTGCCAGGGCCTGCCCACCCTCACAGGGAAGAACTCCTTCCCAATATCTCATCTAACCCTGCCCTCTGTCACTAGGAAGCCATTCCCCTCTTGTCCTGTCCCTCCAGGCCCTTGTCTAAAGTCCCTCACCATTAAATCATGTGGCCATCCCACTGCACTGTTGGAGGACCCCAATTCCTCACTGTGAACACCACAGATATAAAATTAAATTTCTGACATAAACACAGGTACCCAGTGCCACTGAACACATCTTCGGCCTCAGGGACATCTGCACAGGATGGGGGAGACACCAGAGCAGCTAGAGGAGCCCCAGACCTTCTGCAGAGTGACAGCTGGAGCCCATGTGGGATTGCTGGTGTGGAAATGGTGAGAGATGCCTGTGTTTAGGGAAATGACCTGTTCCCACCCAATGGAAACATACAGGACTATACAGCTGAACATAAAAAGAAATCCATCTGAGCTGGTAGCAGCAGCAGTTGTGAGTAAGGGGTTAACTAGCAGCCATTACTACAGTGAGGAAATTACCCCAACAGAAGTATAATCCACATGGTAGAAGACAAGTGTTATTCACAAGTTATTAATAAAAGAGACCAAAAAGAAGGCAATGCTATACTGTTCTGTTAATCTCATAAGCCCAGATGTTCGTGAAATGAAAAACAGTCCAAGTACATGACCTTTCATACTGATGTAAAGGAATGTTTAAGATATGATGGGATGTTATATATCACAGGATGTTAAAAACATCACAGAGAAAATTCAGTATGGATAGCAAAAATGTAAAGAATTGAATAATAACAAAACGATTTATCTGATAAGATAAAAAAAGCAAAAAAAAAGCAGATTATAAATTTCCATAATCATTATTTAACACACTTTTATAGACACCACTGGTTTTACAGTGCCAAAGTACAGTAATGGCAGGAATCACTATGGCATGGAATTGCTACAAGTATTACACACTTTCTCTTAGCATGTAAGGAACTGCTCATTCTTGGAAAGACATGAGATGGCTTTATGCACAGTAAAATGTTATGCAGAAAGCACCCTACATACAAGAGAAATTAAAAATCTATGGACTCTGTTGCAGCCTGCTCTTGGAGTCAGTTCTTGAGGTAATCAATTCATTTGGGTAATTAGAAAAACTGGAGATTCTAAAATAAGATATCTCTGGATGTTGATCACACTTTTCTGTTCCAACCATGGTGAATGAACACAAGTGAAGAGCCACAGGTACTGTGGAGAGAACAGAAGGAAAATCTGTGTGTGCAGACAGCAAAGAATTCAGACATAATCTTTTGGTCTTTCCTCTTGTTTCTTTTCTTTTGAGATGCTTCAGTGTAAAACATGTGGTTTACACTCATCTTTGTGTAAACTTCTCTGGGGTGATTTCAGACACAGGGCAGGCCCTCTGTAAACAAGGTGGACAAAGCTGGGCCTCAGAGTGTGGAACACGTGTCTATTGTAGCTCTTTATTCCTAACACCACCTGGCTGAGGGAGATTCTGGGTTCTGAGCCACAGACCAGCACATGCCCCTTGGAATGGATGGAGTAAAGGCAAGGAAACCCAGCAGGATCTAAACTGGGGTCCCCACTCTCCTCTTGCAGCATGCCCACCCTGGCTGACACTGGAGCAACGTGGCCTTGCTGAGGGGAGCAGGGGCAGGTTTGGGAGGTCAGTTTACACCCGGGTCAGCTCAGACATGCTGTGTACAGTATCGGGGTCTGTTTTCTATTTGCTTGTCAAATACCAACACCAGAAAGAAAGGAATAGTACTAAATCCACCATTTTAACCTTACACATACCCACAATTACAGCTGAAATAACTCAGCAATTTTTGAGTTATATGAGTGCAAAGAAAGCATCTGCAACCAATCACCTATTTTTTGTTGGTGGGGTTTTTTTTTTCTGGCAATTCTATATCTTAAAAATTGTGAATGCAGTTCTATTTTTTTAAAAAAAAAAACTTGTTAAAAAAAAACAACACATGTGCTCTCAGGCTGAAAACACACATGCCAAATTCAGCCTGGAGAGAATTTTTACGGCTGAGTTATAAAACCCTGAAAATAGGGATTTATAATGGAAATGCTGACAGACCATTAACTACAATAATAACATAAATGGAGCAATAGAATTTCCAAGTTATCTCCTTTTTGTTTGTGTCAGCATTCCTGCACCAAGAGCCTGTGTAACACACACACAGCATTAGCAGCACATCACTAAGGGCTCTCTCCTATGGTGTTCACAGGATGCAGAGGAAGACACAGCAGAGGAAGCAGCAAAGGACAATATGTGTGATCTATGTCTTGTGTGATCTATGTTTTGTGTGATCTATGCACCACATCTAACACAATACAGAATCTAATTAACTCTTGCTGGACATAGGTTTTGTGGGGAATCCTGCCAGCAGGCAAAGGCAAGTAGCAGGCACCAGTTCACCTGTTTTGCTCTGTGCTGTATCCACAGGAGAGCAAGGCACTGCCTGCTGATCCACACACTTCCACTGCCCAGCCTGAGGATTGCTTTGAGCTTTCCTTGTGACCCACAAAAGAAAGAGGGAGGTGATAACTGGGCATGAAACCAGGGCACAGGAGGACTGTTAAAGAGTACAACTATACTTTGCATGCTCTTGCTTTAAAAGCTCAAACTCAAGCTTCTCTGGGAAGATGAATATACTGAAAATATGCAAAGTGTCATGCTGCTCAAAATAATTTGTTCCCTCTTGCAGACAGGATTAATTGTTTAAAATAAGTGGCAGCTAAAGCTATAAAATCTGTGTATTCTTAACCCTTCCAAGAAAAAAAACTCTTATTGGTGAATCCATATTTAGCCCATGACTGGAAGTTTACAATGAAGTACAGATTTCTTATGAAAACAGAATTTCAGATTCATAGAATCCCAGAATGATTTGCATTGGACAGAACTTTAAAGCTCATTACATTCCAGGCTCCTGCCACAGACAGGGTCACCTTTCACTAGACCAGGATGGATCCAACCTGGCCTTGAGCACCTCCAGGGATGGGGCAGCCACAGCTTCTCTGGGCAACCTGTGCCAGGGCCTCACCTCCCTCACAGCCCAGAACTTCTTCAAATTATTCTGCACAGAGTTGACACTGGGAGCAAAGGAAAATGCCAGATCCATCTGCAGTCAGGATTTGTCAGATTCAGGGTTTGAAAGATCCTTCAATACAATCAGCATCTGGCTTGTTCCCTGGCTCGTTTGTCCTAAGACACCTGACATAACAGAGCCAGTATCACTCCTATTTTACAGATGGTTAAAGAAAGGCACAGTGGTGAAATAAATTCCTCAATATTACATATCAGATTTCTTTCAAAACCCAGCAAAAGAACCAAGTTTTCTCCTTGTTTTAGTAACCTCTGCTGTACAAAAATCAGATTTTAATCTTTTTCATTTTAAGAGTAAAGAGGCTTAATATGACCCAGGAGTTGAAATAACTCATCTGCTTCACAAAAGCCCTGGTTAAGTCCAGAAGTGGAGAGCAAACTCTGAGATCACAGAAATTAATTTCTTCACAAAAATCCTGAGTTTTACACAAAGAGAGGAAGTTTGAACAAAAGAACAGTCTTTTTCTGCTAACATCATCAATGATTCTGACTGTCCCTCCCTGCTATCACCCTTTCCTGACATCCACCAGCTCCCCCAACGGGGAACCATTCTCCTACAAACATTCTTCTCTATTCTCTGCATCAAAAGAAGGAAAACCAGTGGCTGTAACTACTCAAGCTGCTTTACTGATCCTCCTGCCACTATTGCTCTGCTTTAGTCCAACACACGTGTCTGAGCCTGGTCTGTGCTCAGGATATTTGGCAGGCCGAGCACCCTTTGTCCCCCTCGCATGCCGAGCGCTCCACAAAACTGCTCCCAGCAGTGCTCAGTGCTCACGCCACTGTTTGGATTACAGAGCCTGGAGAGGACACGTGGCTCTGCCTATTGTTTACAGCCCAGGATAACACAACAGACACTCAGTTGTCCCAGTGTCTCGCCAAGATTAGCACGTGGAAGAGCAGGAGCTGGCCAGGGCTAAGGCTCAGCAGGACAGAGGTTAGGCTTGTGGCTAAAGGGAAAGGCTCCAAGGAGCACTGCAGTTCCTTCAGAGTGAGGACACATGCTCATGGATTATCAGGAGAATCTGTCCTAGAAGGTTTCTTTCTCCTTATTGGTACTGAGCTCTCTCACAGCAACATCTGTGAGCAGCACTTTGTACCATGTCTGATAAGCCAAAAGGCTGTGGTGCATCCACGTGATGACCCAGCCTCAGAGATAAAAGCTCTCCTCACTTCCCAACTGGCCGTGGCATTGCAGCCCACTTGGACTTGGAGCCTTGGCAACAAAGAACCTCCCTCCAGAAGGTACCAAGGGCTGTAGCACAACTTCTTTCCCACAGCCAATGTGGGCAGGATGTTTCCCTGCTATCACACCAGCTATCCACAAAACACTGTCTTAAATTCATGGAATCACAGACTGGTCTGGGTTGGAAGAGACCTTAAATATCATCTTGTTCCAAACTTCTGCCACAGGCAGGGACACCTTCCACTAGCCCAGGTTGCTCCAAGCCCCCTCCAACCTGGCCTTGGACACATCCAGGGATCCAGGGACAGCCACAGCTTCCCTGTGCAACCTCTGCCAGGGCCTTAGCAGCCTCACAGCCAATAATTCCTTCCCAGTATCTCATCTAACCCTGCCTTCTGTCAATAGAAAGCCATTCCCCCCTTGTTCTGTCACTCCAGGCCCTTGTCCAAAGTTCCTCTCCAGCTCTTTCATGTCTTCTTTATGTTCTGGAAGGGTGTAAAGGGAGTTCTGGATTGGAAGGAAGTTCTCATCCTCATTTTCAAAGGACCAAATGGCCTAAAGAAAACTGGTCCAGAAGCCTACTGCCACCTCCATAGTTCCCATCTCAAGGATGCTGCCACAGCTGATATTAAAATGAGGATTATTGCCCTGAAACAGAGCTAGAACATTTTCTGCTGTATCCAAGCCAACCAGAAGCACTTTCATCTTTCTATCCAAGCCCATCCTTAACCTTCCTTTCCATAGGAAAAATGCACTGCTCAACCCATCCAATAAACAGCAAACCAAAGGCAGTCTTCCCTCCTTTTCCTTCCCACAGTTACACAATCCATGCACTGCCATGCTTTGAAACTGGAAAGAAGTGTTTGGTTTTTGCAAATAATCACCAGAAGCGAAGCACTGAAGCAGCCAACAGAGTGTTAACCTGGCAGCTGACTGCACTAGGGAATGGCAAGTGGATGACTATTCCCAGAAGGAAAATTTAGCTCAGTAATCCCCAGCCTTGCTGGCACTGCCTGAAGAAGGTTGGCATCTCAGAGCTTGATAATATGGTATTAATCATGTTCTTGTCCTGTACAGTCATCATCAAAATCGAACAGCAAAACCAAGAGGAACAGGAAATGCTGAATTAAGGTAACACTTCCCCCACATAAACCACCACTCCAACCTAATCCTGTTCCTCAGCCATGCCAATCCCAGTAAATTAGACTGCTCAAGCTGTTTGAAGTCCTGAGCAGCCAGCTCCAAAGTGAGGAGTAAGTACATGGCTTCCAGCCACATTTGCATTGCCTCCCTGCCAATTTCATCCTCCCCAGATGCAGGTTCATGAGCCATGACAAAATTTGGGGGCAAAGTGGAACAGATGCAGGGAATTGTTTCTCCTGGTTTGAGGTTTCAACAGGAATGAACCAGACAGCTTTGGTGAGGGCTGAAGGGAACAGGCAGAGCTCAGCACCTGCCCTCTCCCCACTCCACACTCTGTGGTTTCACTGCGTCATGGTGAGAAGGACAAACTTTCACTATGTGCAGCCTTGGCTTTTAAAGTTACAGAACTCCTTCTAAGTAATTTATAATAATATAAAGTGGTTTGGATTCGTGAAAAATAGAGAGGCTAGATTTTTTTTTTTAGTGCTTCAATTGGTTTGGTTATTTGTTTCATTATAGGACATCAAAAACAATCTTGGTGTTCACAATGAGCAGTAAAGGCCATTCAAATATGTTGGAATAAGTTTAAAAGCAGGTGGTTACCTTATTAAGTGTTAAATATTCAGAGATGAAATATGAGTCTGTTTCCACCTAGGGCATACAGTAAATGGCTTCCACATATGCATAACAGCCCATTAGCACAATAAAAAAAATTAGTTATCCAGCTGAAATTAGACCAAATATGTACTAAATGCAAGAATTTCAAAGGATCCATTTTATTTTAAGAACCCTTGTTCAGCTGGATAACCCTGGGTCCCCTAATCTAAACAAATACAGAAAAATAGAAATTATTCTTTGGAATTCTTTTACCCACAAAGTATTTGTGGCAGGGGAGGTGGGTGGACAGAGTGATTTGAACTCATCAGGTACGTGACAAAGAACCTTCAGATTTTCATTTCCTAAAAGGACTGGGAATTCCATGGGTAGGAAAGCAGCTTTCCAGGACAAGATACTTCCTTGAGTCTGCAACATCAATAAAATTCACTGCTGAAACTCAGCTTAGTGAAGCAAATTATGATTGCTCTCAACATTTTGATGGCATTTTTGCAGGTCTCATCTCTGCATGACTTACCCACTACAAAATTAACTCGTTGAACTTTAACTGACTCTTTTGGAGCAAAATGTTCACTGGCAGGTGGGCTCCAAAGGGACAAGTATCCAAGCTTAATAAACATGCAGTCTATCAGCTTGTGTGTGTTTTAATAACCATAACAATTTTGTAGGTATTCAAAAAACTCAAAATAATTTTATTTTTACAACAACCTGTGGCAAGTCATATCGGGAATAGGGCAGACTAAAGCCTAAATAAATGCCCATAAACTTTTAGCCATATATGCAAAAAATAAAACTCTACAATAAAAGCTGTTTAGCAGTCCCCATGCCCACATTTCAGCTGAAGGGAACTGTTTCAGTCACATGTGCTTTTTCTCTGGAGAGTTATGTTTGGTATTTTACACTCAACTCTGGCACTATTTTTCACTTGTTAATTGGAAACCACAATCACTTCTGCAGTGTTTTGCTCTGCTTTCTGTACTTGTGATCTGCACTCAACTGTCAAATATTTAAAGTCCAAAGCTGTCCTGACAAGGGAACAACATCTGTCCCAGCTCTCCTTGGAGCTGACCTTCCACAAAGTGAGTCCTGGCTTCCATCTGCAGCAAACGGGTTGTTACAGAAAGACAAAAGCCAATTCCACAACCTGCATGAGAATGAGATTCCAGCACTGTGTCTGTTCACACCAGGGTGGAGTTCAGCACTCACATTCATCAAAATGTGTGCCTTTTGTACTGAAAGGGAGAAATTTTAGAAATAGATGCAAATCTTCTTCAACATTAGCTTTCCAGTTAATTAGGGACTACTCATAGGCATGTCACACAATGTAAAATCTGCTGTATGATAGAAATATTTATTGTTGAGATTGTTGTCATGGACATTGTTAAAACAAACATCAGCCCCAATGATGGCAGGGTGCATGTATCTATCTCCCAGATATATACACATACACACACATGCCTGTATATATATATATATATATGTATGTATATTATAGTTATTCTCATGTCTTAGCAATTAAACTCCAATTTTAAATAGCACCTTTATGTTTACAGTAAAAACACTTTGTATTTTTTAATCACTGGGGAGGAGACTGAGTCACCCAGGCTGTGCCAAACCAAGATTGATTGCTTCAACCATTCCAGTAAGTAGCTCTTCAAAAGTTTTCACGAACAAATCTAATTTTCATCCTGTTTCTCCAGTAAAAATACATTCCAGCACTACCTCTCCTACCATTTAAGTGCACAAAAAGATCAAAAATATCCCTAAACAGAATGGCTCCCTACATCTGGGGACAGGGGTTAGTGGTGACCTTGGACATGCTGGGTTAATTGCTGGACTCGATGATTTTAGAGAGCTTTTCCAGCCTAAATGATCCATGATTCCACTCCTCTGCCCAGCCTTGGCTTGAGCTTCACCTGTTTCGTTCCCCAGGTACCTCGCCCTGGTTCCTCCCAGCAGGCAGGGACATCTAGCGACTAAAAAAGGATATTGCAAATAAACAATCACATTTATTTCCTACACTGGTTTGTTAAAATCAAATCTGTTTTGTTGCTGTGGCTGATGAGATATTTTCAACATATTAAATTAGCCAATACCATGTCCACTCACCCACAATCTTTACTTGGTTTAACTCTAATCAGGGAAAAGCAGAGGGTAAATAATTTATATTTTAATTCCATTCTAGAAAAATATATTTCCTTGCAGTAATATCTCAACAGGAAAAGCTGCCTAACAAAAATAATTTTCTTCTTTGCACAGATCACTGGAATCCTGAACTTCTAAAGAGGACATGCACAAGTTTTGTTTCATTACATGTATCTTATGCTTCAAATAAGACATAGAGAAACATTCTACATCACTATCATCTTTCTTTTTCCTCCACATCTATAAATGCTCTCATGGAAAAGGCCCTGGTAAGTAAACCCACATTTGTGACCTGCTGCATGTCTAACATTTCTTCTTTAATAACTCCATGAGCATGGCAGGCCCTTCCTATTAACTACATTACATCATCATTATCAAAGACGAAAGGAAATTAATTTTGTTTTCCAAAGACTTGGCAATAAGTTGGGTCTTTACTTCATCAGACATCTGCTGTTTTTCTACGTATGTCAGTTGTGAAGCAGAGTTTTCCTTATGACTTTATTCTCCTCACAGTTTATCATGCCACACTGTTTACCAGGGAAATAAAGCAGAGCAGGATTTCTCATTTGCCCTCCAAAAGTGTAAAGCTAACTTAAAGCCAATATTATAATCTTTATTTCAGTTTCACATGCTTTTTCTGGTTTAAAATAAAGCTCAGCAAAGACTGTCATGCAAATATAACCTCTCATGGTCTTTGCCTGAAATTTATTACTTGTGCTGCAGGACTTTGTTTTAACAGATGGGACTTTATCAGCAAATTATATGGGCAGGCCACCAACTTCCCTCAGGAATGGAGGAGTGCTAGTATTTACTTGGGCTCTTATCTATGCACTTAAAGCCATATTCTAACCACAAACTTCCATTTTCATTGATTGATAGAAAAGACAAAACACAGAGAATCTTCTGCTCTAAACACTGCATCTCCAACCCTTGTGTTCCCCATGTATGGGATCAGTAGCTGCTGTCAGATATTTCACATGAGGAAAACTTCTCTTTAAAACTTCTCCTCTTCCTTTTTAAAGTTGAAGAGATTTCACAATGTGTTTTCACCTTCCCCATGTAACTCCATTAATGCTTCACAAAAGAGAACAATTGAGATCAATTTTCCAAATATTTATTTTGCTAAATAATTTGCTGTGGTTTGCTTGGAGTTTTTCTCCACAATTTACCCTGCAAATAATATTCTGTAAGAGAATTTTGCTTATGGAAAGTCCTTCTAAAGTACAACCACCATTGCATCAGGAGCTGGAAGGTTTAGTGAATGTATCTAGAGGGGAGTGACCCCAATTTCATCTCTTTACTACCTTAGCAGCACAGAAGGGCTCAAAAAGTAATCCTGTTGTGAGAGGATGCAGGAGCACCACGGGGAGAGGGAGGGAATCTGAGCCCCCAGGGCAGCCTGGCTCCCACCTGCTCTTGGTGTAACCTGTGTGGGACATTGTGGGCTGAGTAAGAGGCAGGTGAGGGAGAAAAACTAAATAAATAATAACTCCAGGGAGAGAAAGAAACAGTGATAAGCACTGAGTGTCATGCTAGCTGCCAGCTGCTATGTCCCATTACAGAACCTGATATTTATGCTTACTGCTAATCAAGATCTAAAGATGTAATTTATAATTTATCTCTGAATTGCACACATCATCCTCAAACAAACACTTTTCAAAGGAATTTTGAAAATGTGCATTCTACATGTAATGACTCCACTCATGGATGGAATTCTGAAAAATATGGCACATGGCTTATTTTAAGATTTTCCTACTGATACACAGTTTCAAAGCAGTTTGAATTAATAAGAAGGATGCCAGGTAAATTCTTTCAAATGGGAAAGAAAATTTTAATACAAAACCATGTAAAACAACTTGCAAAAAACTACTGAAACATTTGAAGTGTTTTGTTCCAAATCATTGAAAATAGCATTAAAACTAAACTATGTTTTCCTGTTCAATGTAGTTCTTTCAATGTAGTTTCATTTGTATGTGTGTGATAGGATTCATACTACAGGACCCAATCCTGTTAACAACCCCCTGAAATTCTCTCATGAAACACACCTAGGAATATTTGAGCAATGCATTTAAGATTTGACATTCTGGCAGATAAGTCTCTTCATTAGCAGAAAGATTCCAAATAAAATGCCAACTACAGAGTTCAGCATCCAGCACAGAAATCACCTACATCATTGTGAGACACAGTTAAATGAACTGTTTAACCATAGTTAAATGAAATTTGTCTTAATTTTTACTCTTGATGACTTGATTATCCTGTTCTTCAACCACATATAAAGCTCTGCTAAGGAATAACATACCTCCATTGTACTCCATGGGTCTTGGATGAGACCTTGATGGGGAAAGTTGTCCTGTTCTATTCCCAGAATGAACAGTTCCCAGTCCAAAAATGGGTGTTACTACAAGAAAATGCATCAGAAACCGGCCCTGAGAGGAAAACTTAGTAATACAGAGAAAGTCTGAAAATGCATTACAAAAGGAAGAGGCTTTGTAAAGCAATCCTGTGAAAATCTGGCCGTGGTTCTGGCCCAACAGTCCATATCTGGATTTCAAATATTTCAACCTTTACAGATGAGATATAAACCAAATAGTGTGATATGAACCACCACAAAGATAAGAGTTATTTTCTCAATAATCACCAAAATCATGCTTAGAGGCAATAAACAATTGCCAGAGCTGTAACTCATGTGAGAGCAGTTAAGCAAAGGCAAATTCCAAGGTATTTTAGCTGAATATGGTGTTCAAATTCTGACATACAAGGATAGGAACTCATGTGAAATGTGGACCTGGATTTCAATTTTAAACTTCTTGCCATTAAATTCAGGGTATGTTTGGGTCACACAGCTCAATATGGGTTTAGATCTCTGCAGGATATGGAGGGTTTTTAAGATACTTTTCATTTTCAGATGTGACAGTTAAAAATTCCTGGGTACAATAAACCATTTGACTTGGAGAAAAAAAGTTGAGCTATAAACTGAAACCAAAGTAGCTCAACTTGGGAGTGTCCCAGCTGCAGAAAACTCTTAATTTTAAAACATTTTGATTGATCCCCAATCTCTTAGAATTACACTGCAGAAAGGGCTGTGCACCCTTCTGAAATCGGGCTATGCCTCAATTACTTCATCTGCGGATAAATTTCATTGTTATTTGAAACATGTGCAAAAGGCAGATACCAGTATACCCTAAAATTGATTAAATATCTACCTCATTAAAATACAAACCCTACAGTATAAGAGGCCCTGCTAGGAGGGTTCACTTTGCATTAAGAATGCTAAATCTTGCCAGGGAAATACCATTCTGGATCTGGATCAATCCAGTTTAGTTGGACAACATCTGTATTTTAGCAGCTGGACACTTACAGCACCAACAGCCTCATTAGGGCTTTCACAGAGTTTCTACTGACAGTAAACACAAACTGACTCACCTGGTTGTCTCCAGCAATCCAAAGGAGAAAGGTAAACAGGAATCCTCCTCAGATAAAACCTGAAGTGAAAAGCTTCATCCCACATGAAGCTGACATTTTTGAGCACCAAATTTGGATCAGAGTATTTCAGAGTGTTTTATGAATTCAAAAGTGACTCAAGGAAACGTGAAACCTGACAGGCTATTAGTCCATTCTGGGGGACTATTACCTTCCAGACAATTATTTTCAACATAAAATCCTGAGGTTTGGAAAACCCTTGTGCCACTTCCCATGAGGATTCACAGTCTGCTGGCCAAATGTGTCTCTGCCTTGTGATACAGCACACACACAGAGTAACACTGTGCTTGCTGCCCTTGGATTAACAGGCAGGAGGAAAATTTCCTACCTTTGCTCTGATACACTATTTTAAAAGGACAATAATTATTTTTAAATTATACAAAAAACTTACATAAACACAAAACTGACAGTAAGAAGTAGGTAAAGCCAGTCCCATCATGGCAAGGAAGCAAACTAGGTGAATGGTATTCAGACTTTCTGGCTGGATGGATCATTTTTCCTGACCTTCCCCTATAAGATTTGGGGTGCACAAATAGCAGAAATGGCACTTCTTAGAGTCTCTCAGATTTCCATGCATGCAGAAAAGCCTCTAAGAATCACAGCATTCCCTTGGGGAAAAAAAAAAAAAAAAAAAAAAGTCACAAATGTGAGCTGGATCTGTTTGATGAGGTTGTCCCCAGTTGTTGCCTTGTTGGGAAGATGCAGACTGCAAGCCAGAGGAACTGCCCCAGAGATGCTACCTACACTTTGCTGATATTCTTCCCTGGAGCTCACATCTGGCAGCATGCACCTCATGGAATGCAACTCCAGGAACCCCACAAGGAAAACAGGAATCCTGATTTTGGGTTTTCACTATCCAAACAACCCTGGCAGCCAACACTGCACACTTTGTGTGCTCCTGAGTTGCTCCCTGAAAAGAGGGAGCAGGTTGCAAACTGGTTTAATCCTCTGGGTGAGCACTACTGCAGTCTGTGGATCACAGCTGGGCACCCTGGTGATCAAGAACCTCTGCAGGTGTTTCTCAGCCATAATTTGCTACAAGAGCTCTGGGAGAAGCAGTTCAGCTCCACATTGCTGCTGCTCAAAGCCATGCCCACAAGGTGTACACCCTCCCTGTAGTTAAGGAAGGAATTTGAAGGGGTGCTTGGTGAACAGGATGAGTTACAGAGTTGTATCAGGTTTAAATCAATCCCTTTTCAGCAGAGCACTTATGTATGTGATTACCTTGAAGGCTGTATGTTCCTCATTAAGTCGGTGGGGTTAAGTATGCCCTTAATGATATAACAACGATCAGAATATGCTTAACTCTTTTACAGATGGCAGCCCTGAGCCAGGACCCTCATTAGTGCTCCCTCTACACTGACAAAGGGACTGGGCCCTTTTACTACAAGGGAAATGGGATGTGGTCTTTCATGAGATTTCAAGCATTAAATCCAAATGCAGTTTCCAGAAGAAAGCCACTCAAATCCACACAGACATCCCAGCTATGTTACTGTACATCTCACCTCCTGAGTTCTGCATGAAAATGTCTTCTGAGTGTGTAAGTGACTGTCCCAAGCTCTTGGAGGATCATTTGTAAACTTGGCATGAGGTTTTTTTTCTAAAATGCTGCTGTGAACAATTTGTCACTGACTGAAAGTCTGACAAACAAGCCCCTCTAGGCTAATTCAGACAGTGATTAGGAATCTGGAGCTAAGGATGGAATACAGGCTTTGAAAGCATTGCTTTTACTTATGGCATCCAAACACTCTCTTAAAATAAAAATAACAATGACAATGCAATGCCAAGAATCCAAAAGTTAGGAAATGCCACAAACTTCATCCAGCCCTTTTTTGAGTCAGGTGTCCATTGCATGATCATGCACAATTCTTTTCCACCAACCCATCACTTCATTTGTTGTGAGGAGTTAGAGCTGTCTGTAGATATGCTCACTGATTTCAAAACCAAACTGCTACTCAACTTCTTTCTATTCTTCCATTCTACATCCAGCCCCAGGCTTTATCCTGTACATGCCCTTAAACTCCACATTTAATATGGAATTATCCATTTCCTCACAGGCCTTCCTAGGGTGCTTTTGACAAAACATCCAAGTACACCACACTGGATAAAAAGTTTCTGTCTTCAAAACAGATATTGGAGAACAGAATTAACAGCTTCCACTCAGATCATTTGTTGTTTCCTGATACCTCTACTTCCTGCTTTCCAACCATTTTCTCCATTGGAATTCCCATCAAGTGCTTCTTCCTACTATTTATCCTCAGTACGTACTTGAAAGACAGCACTAGAAGGAAAGAAAAAGAATATTAAATGAAAAACTCAGAGAATTTAGCTGCCAAACCCTTGAAGCCTCTACTAAACATCTGTGAACTAAAAGCTTTTGAGAGCCATATAGTTCAGCCAGATTTGGGAAAAATTTTATAGGGATGCCAAAAGATCTCCATTTGATATCAAAACAACTTTCCTGCTAGATTTCAGGTGTTTGACCAAAGCCTGCTTGGGCTCACAATGAGAATGGACAAACCTTTGGTTTGCCTGTGGATTGTTTGTTTGTTTGGTTTACACAGAGTTTTTTCATTAAAGCATTTCTGGTAGGTTGAGAGTAGTGTTGCTAAGCAAAAACAGTTAAAAAGTTGCAACAGAGATCAGTGCAATATGCACTCAAAGCATCTCAGTTCTTCTGGGGATGCTAATTGAGATTCAAAATAAAAAATTAGGAATAATGTTCCTTGATTTTAAGGATAAATAACACAGATTAGTAGGTAAAGGTGTGCTAGACCTTGCAGTGACTCCTGGTGGCCAGTTGTCCTGGAACAGAAGGAATGTCAGTGTCAAACCCGTGGCACAAGGGTGCTGCTCACAGGCTGCCAGGATCCTGGGAGCTGCAGGCACTGCCCAGAAAGGTTCTGCCCCCTGGGCACCTTCCAGGGCTGCAGCTTCTCTGGAGCACCAATGACACTCCTGGCAGCTGGGATTCAACTCCAGTCAGCAAGGTCCCCCAACCTGTACAGTGGCCACCAGCGTGTGCAATATTGGATTAGATCTTTTTTATTCTCAGAGCCTCCCTTGCTGGTGACTTCCTTCTAGTGGGCCAAGATGCCCTTGGGAGATTTTTACTCTATCTCAAACCTTCCCAAAGGAAATCTCAAGAGTGCTTTTGTTCTGTTCTCTTCCAGCTATTTGAGTACCTAGCTCTTCCCCCATCCCCCAAATTTTGGGTCACAATGAAAATATAAAAGCAAAAAATACTGAATAGCAGTAAAATATTAGAAGTTTATTAAAGATGGCAAAATAGTGGGTTTCCCCTTGCTGAAAATGTCAAGAAAAAGTAGATATTTCTGACAAATTTCCAGTAGAAAATAATTAATTTCAACAAATAAAATACTAAGAACATAAAAAAAAAAATTCAGCATAAAATGTCTTTTCTGATTTAGTAAAAAATTTCCACTAACATAGATATTTTCAACATAAAATCCCAAAATCTACATGTTTTGTCAGAAAAGAGTCAACAGAAAATTCTGATCACAAATGCTCTGATGCATTTTAAATTTCCTTATTGTTGTTTCCTTGTGGACCACAAAGAACAGCACCTTTTTGATTTCTTTCATACAAACACAGAATGATCCCAGAGGCCAGCCAGTGGGATCTAGGAATGATGCTGTAATTCCTCCAGGCTCTCTGGCTTTATTCGTGGGGATTTCTTTTCACTGGCCTCCAAAGGCTCTTCTCAAGTATGACTCCTCCACCCAGGATGTGAAAGCCTAATGCTTTAGGTCAGGTATGTGCAAAGGAAAAATGAAATCTGTTTTAAATGCAAAGGAAAACAAAGCAGATAAAGGAGTGAATTGAAGTTAAGCTAATGAGAAGTGTACAATTCATTTTAAAAATAATATATTTATTTCTTATAAATAAAATAGAAATGAGCTTTTATAAATGAACAGTTTTTTGGAGGATGATGGCTGAGATACAGGCAGACAGTGAAGGCAGATGCTGCTAACCCTAAACATGTAACCCTAAACATGCCTAACCCTAAACATGTAACCCTAAACATGCCTAACCCTAAACATGTAACCCTAAACATGCCTAACCCTAAATATGTAAACCACAAAGTTGTACAAAGTGCCTCCCCACTTTTAAATTGACTGAAATGAAATCAAATTAATTTGGTTTTAATTTATGAGTCAGCCCAAGTAAGCACAAGATTCCTCCTTTTCCTCATGTTCACTACTCTAGGCAGGAATAAGGGCACCCCTGGCCACATGTGGGGCAGGATTTACATCCAAGGCCCCAGCAGTGATGTGTGGGAGAGGCTTTGAGCAGCAGGAACAGCATCCAGGCTCTTGGCTTGCTCCTCACAGTTGTGCTGACAGGTCTGGAGCTGCCCTTCACACTGTCACAGGCTGCTCACACCCCCCTGTCCCCTCCATGCCATTTTATTTCTTTGATATTTAACAAAGCTCCACACCTCCATCCCTAAGGACTGAGGGCCCCTATTCCTGCTCTGCCAAACCTCCACACTGAGGCAGCTCCCAGGCACCCCCATGTGGGATTTCCTTCAGAGGGTCTGGGGCTCATCCAAACCCAACCCCACAGAGCAAAGGGCTTTCCCCCACACTGTCCTATCAGAGGACCTCAGCTCCAGCCCAGTGTCACTGCCACCTCATCAAGCTGACACCTCTTGGAGGTGCCAAGAAAGTGCTGTCCTACCCCAGAACTCCAACTTGTCACCACCTCAATGTGAGCCAGTGACATTTCCTATTATTTCCACAGATCTCCAGGGTGTGAATCTGGGATATGGGCTGTAAACATAATTCACAAAGCAAGCTGAGGCTGCACTGATAAATTGTATTTCTTACCCCTTTAAACACTCAACACACCAAATACATAAAATATCTTGTTTATTAACTTCTTCCTGTGTGGACAGATCCACTCCAGAGAATCAGCTCATTTTTTTAATGTCACATTAATAAAAATCAACATTGGATGACAATCTACTGTGGACCCATTTGTGGTGATTTATTGAAGCTTAAGACACTACTTTCTGAACATATTTTGTGTAACCCACCTGAGAGTCTGACCATCTGGTTAAATAAGATTTTCTAATAGATTTCAAAATGTTGCTGCACTTGGCTTGAAGATACTAATGTTAAAAACCTCAGCAGTAAGGAAAAAAGTCCAATTACACAAAGGCACAAAGAATTCCTGATCAAAACTCTCCAGCAAATCCTGAACTGCTGCAAATTGGCATAAAGCAACTTACAGGGGGCAGGAATCTGGTGAGCTATTCAGGTATGAATGGCTGCAATTCCACAGGATCTGAAATTCTTTTTCTGGAAGAACTCAGGCAATCAGGGTTCTCCAGATTGAAATGAGTATCTTACAGGCATGAGGCTGTGAGATAAAAACCATGCTGGCTGTTTTCCAGCAAGGAACTTGAGCATGTCCTTATCTTTAAGCTTATGAGCAGTCCCACTGAAGTCTCATGCTTTGGGCCTGAAATTAAACATTAACTCAAGGATTTGGGCCAGAGCCAATGATATTTTAAAAGTGACAACTCCAAAAGCCAGGATTGTTTTGGGAACAGTTACTCAGGTGTATCTGGTCTGAGCTCAGCTGACAGACTCAGGGAGGGATGAAAGTGCTGTTACCTTTCTGCTCTCCAGTTATTTCAGGCCTGACAATCTCCCATTTAACCATGGGAAATGTTTTCAAGTTGGTAAATAGCTATTGAGATAATTGAGAGAATTTAAAATAAACTTATATAATGCCTTGCAAAATGTGACACACAGATACCTTCTTCTCAGTTATCCAAAATACAAATGGAGGAAAATTAAAAATCTGTCGCAAAGCTTTGAATTAACGGTTTAATCAATAGCTGAGTATTCTGCAGCATTAACCTGCAACTTCAGCTATTAAAGTAAGTCAAGGAGACAGGAAGTGAAGATGGAAATCAGAAAGAATAAAAGCTGCAAAATTAAGCTGTTCTCTTTCACATGTGAAATTCCATATAAAATACTTCCCTATAAATAGTTGTCAATAAACACAACTGCTGCAAATGTATTTGGTAAATGTTGAGGTCAAAGGCCTCAACTGTTTATTGCCTTGTAAACTCAAAGGCAAGTAAATTTATTGCCTGAACGAGTTTCAGAGTATTGGCCATCATAAAAACTCTGCATCCAAGGTACAAACCAGCCCATGGGCTGGATCACAACTGTTCCACACACAACTCAGGACCACCACATGTAGCATAATTCCAAGTATCAGAAATACATCAGGAATATATTGCTGCCATGCTGGATGTACACTGCACTTCACAGCTGAAGGAATGGATTTCACCATTTAAGTCATCTAGGTCTCACAGAGAGAAGATTATTACTTTATAGATCCTCTTTTCTCTAATTTTAAAAAGGTTGAATTGGTTCTAAAGCTTTCTATAAACTGATTAGAACCATGATTAGTGTTTAGTGACAAATCCTCTCCTTAGATCCATTATTCATGACTATACTTCCAGCATTAATATTTTGAGAAACTTGTTATCTTCCACTCCAAAATTTAAAAGGGCCACTTCAGAAATAAAGTACATATATGAGTGTGTGTGTGTGTACATTAGATATGTACACACATATCTAATGTATGTATATTTATGTTTTCTTGACCAGGGTTCTATTTAAGGACCATTTTGTTTCTGTCCTCTGAAGTTACAGCTCTAGAACTGAATGTGCTCGGTGCCCTTCTTCACAGGATCCTCTCTCAAGTATTGTATGGTTATTAATTATTGTAAATTAGGAGAGAACAATCTACAGAAACTGGATCAAGAGAAAGTTCTAGGCTTAAACTAATATGGCATTTGGTATAAAATACTACACTTAGCAATCTAGCCTGTAATCTCCTCAGGGATTTTCCCTCTAATGTTTTTCTCTGTACTGTGGAATATGCAGCCAGTGCTAGGAACTTTGGGGTAATTCCAATTCTGGGATAATTCCAATTTTTAATCCCCTTCAGTTGTGTGGTCAAAAGGAGCTGTCTGGCTGCCCAAACTGTGCTTTCCAATTTAACTGGAACTGCATCCTGCCTCCACTCTGTGAGTCCATTTGTGAGCAGCTGATGCTATCTGCAGATAAAGCTTTGCAGGGCGTTATCTGGGAGTGAAGCTGCTGTCAGGGGATGGAGCAGCTGAGTGCATCTGCCAGGGAGCAGCCCCAGCATCCCCATTTCAGCTGAGCACACACACATGCAGACAGGCCCAGGACAGTGCATGCACACAGACAGTGCCCCTGAAGGACAGGAAACCATCAAACAACAAAACAACAGCAGCAGATTTAAACATCTGTGCAAAAATCTACTTCCACAGGTCTGCAAGCTCAAATAAGTCAGAGATTTAAACACAAAACACCCAGGAACATGCAGAGGTACTCCTCATTTCCTAGACAGCTATGGCAGAGGTACAGAATGTAGATTTTTGGTTTTACTCCAGACACATCTAACTGTTTTCTGATATTGTTCCCATCAAGGTAAATTCAGCTTTCCTCCAGCCCTTTCTTGGAAATGTTAAATGGTAAATATTGCTCCATCTGAGAAACTGCCCCAGCAAATTCCATGCACAAACACCTTGTCAATGTCAACAAACCTACATTTAAACTGAAAGGTACTGTCATGCTGACCTCCTTCTTCTATTTGCACCTTCTAAAAAACCACAATTAATCCAAACCACATATAGCATGTGACAAGCAAAATACCAAAATACTGTTATGTATGAGTGGGCAAATCAGAAAATTTAACACTTTTCCCCATGTTTCCAGAACAGCTTTATCCTGGGCTGATAATACACAAATGCAGAACACTTGTGAGCAATGGACAATATTTCCATCCAGGAAATTCAGCTCCTGCTTCTTTCCACACCAGAACCACTTAACACACCCACTGATGAGGATTTATCATTTATAGGCACTGACTTCTTGGGGGAAAGGCTAAGAAAGCAGTACCTCCCTCCCTAGCCAGTGTTACCTAACAGAGCATTACTCATGGCAGTAATTCCACTGGGCTTGATGGTACCAATCAATAGAATGGTTAAGGTGAAAGAGAAACAGACTCCAAATTAACACAGGGAGAAAATAAGCCAAATAAGAATAATGCACAATTTTAAACATCAAACCCTTCCAGGTATTTCTCTCCTGTAAGTCTGTTTAGCACAATTAATGGAATAACAAGCAAGTGTTAGAACATTACCCACCCATTACACTGTCACTCGACAAACAACACAGCCATGAACTTTTCTTGGCACAATGTGGGATATAAATGGGGTTCTGTTGCTTAATCATTCTTCATGATGTTTATAGGAGGGAAATAAGAGCTCAGTATAACTAGAGGCCACAGGAGGGACACTTTAAAGGCTGCACTGCCATGTGTGTCAATACCAAGAGCCCAGCACATCTGGCTTAATTCATTTTTTAGCTGTTTGCTAACTGGAGACCAGGTGTTATTTCCTCTTTGAGATGGGAAATGCCTTTAATTGCTGCCAGTGTATGTCCCTGGTGCCAAATGGGCACTCAGCAGACCCTGTGACAACCAGTGGAGCTGTGGGAGAAGCTGGGGCTGGGATTTGCCCATGGTGCCTCTGCAGACCACAGGCCCTTGGAGCAGAGGCTGTGGCTGGCTGTGCTCTTAGTCTGACAGAGCCTGAGCCCGTGCAAAGCTTCTCAGGTTTTTTGAAACAGAAATGTAGAAGATGGCAAACTCCAAAATCCCTACCCTCCTCTGAACAAAGGAAGTGTATCTCTTTAGCATTATGTCTTCCAAGATTTCTCCCAGAACAAGTTACAGCCTTTAAGGGACTCTACCCAGCAATCCTTCTTAGAAAGGCAGTTTTTAAAAACAATCACCTGTTGCTGAATCTTTTGGGGAGACCTTTTGACCAGTTGGACTCAGTTTGTCTTTCAAAACTCAGTTAAACATTAGCAAAGCTGCTCATGAATAATTTTTCATAAGAAGCTTTTTTTTTTCACATCCACGTTTGGCAGAAAGGAGAAACAATTCGAGGCTGTTAGAGAAAAATCAAACTTGCCTCAGATGATCTGTATCCCCAGACAAGTTTAGAGCACAGCTGCAGATAGGTTTTGGAGATATGAGCTTTGTGCACTCACACAAACATCAAACCACATTACCAGCCACAGGAACATGCCAGAGAAGTTCATTTGAAAATCATTATGCATTCATTTCTACAAGTAACACCTTGTGATCCCTGCTGTGAGTGTGGTTGTGCTGCAGCTATTTCCTTTTATGTCAGAAATGTTTTTTGGAAGTTTGGCAAGAGAAACACACTAATACTTTTGTTAAGAAAAAACTTGGGTTCTGCAGCAGGTCCTTGAGAACAGCAGCATAATGGAAGTACTCAGATTTTTATCATTTGTAACTCAATTTCAGCTTTGCCTTACATCAGAAAAAATTCCTTCAAAGCTAATTTCAGTCCTGTCCCAAGAGAGCATTTGTCCATATCATGAAAACAGGGATTTTATTTAACACGATTACATGCACATGCTGGTGCAGTCAGATGCCTGACTGGAACAGCAGAGTTAAGACAGGTCAGGATGAAGGTGCACTGGTGGAGCTTGGCAGGGAACCTGCTTTTAGTGTTTCTGGCTCTAGCTGAGAACATCAGTTTCCCATTGGTGAGTTCTGAAAACAAAATTCTTTCCAAAGAAAAAAGAAAAGAAATAAATCCCTTCACAAATTCTACTTCGGGCAATTGTGTATTGGTGTCGTAACTTAAAATCAACAAACCATACAAAGGAGGTGAATCAAAGTTAAACACATCTGTGGACATGACATTCTTTGATTCTGTTTCTTACACCCACTTTTCAAAGCAGGCTTCTGATGCATCAGCCTCAGCTGGCAGAGGCATTTTATTCAAGTTCTCCCAGCCAGTGCTCCTCCACAGGTATTAAATCCCTCTGGGGAATGCAGGCACAGAGGTAATAAACATATTCGTTTCATTACAACATCTTAAAAAATGTAAAAATTCTAAAAAACCAACTGTAAGCTGACCTGCAGCCAAAGTACACATTAATTATACAGCTTAAGTCAGGCGGATGCTCAAGGAAAAGAGATATAATGTTACACCCAGCTGGATACTTTGTAGTTAGCACAAATGTAATATAAAGCGTACCAGAGTTTGTCAAGTGTCTGTCTGGATTTTCAGTTTTCATTAGTACTATAATTAAAACCACATTTTCAGCTATATTACCTATAACAAGAAAGGAATGAGAAATGAGGTTGTCAAGGTCAGTCTCTTTCTGCTCTTTATCCTGAGTATCTGCAGGCCACAAGCTGTTGAATTTGGTGTAAACCAGAGTAATAGGATGGAATGTCACGTTACAACCAAACCTTTGTGGTTGCAAAGACAAACTGATGAGGTCACTTCCTTTTAATCACCAACCCAGGGTATTTATCAACAGCCACATAAGTCAGGGGGACAGGGAGGCAGATGACAGACAGACTGACAGATATATGGAAATACAAACACCCCAAACATAGATACCACAGAGCTGATGCACAGAACGTTCCTTTGCAGAGAGCTGCACTTGATCTTGTGCTGTCACAGACCTTCCCAGCTATAAAAGGCACATAATTGCTTTTTATGCCCTTTCTATGGCTTGTCACAGAGGGCACAGCAAAGATTTGGAAAACAGGGACAATGGATGATTGGACAAGAACAAGCTCAGAATATTTAGACCCAGATTCATATTTTTAAAACTTTCAGAGAATCCATAATTTTGCTTAAATCCTCTGAGGCAAAGTGAGCAAGTAGTAGAATTCCCAGGAGAGGGACATGGTGCTACAATCACTATAGTGGATGCCTTAATTAGAGATGGGTGGTGAAAAGCAGCAGAGCTTCATTAAACTCAGCAGAGTTCAACATTTTCCAAGGATCTGACCCATAAATTCCAAAAATGTACCCAGTGTCAAAAATGCAAATTTTTTTCATATTCAGGTGCATGTAAATACTTGAGGCAACAAAAGCACCAGTGAATGCAAATGGAATTTCCTAGCTGTGGTCTAGAAGGTAAATATGGGTTTAGCTTTCATGAAATTCAGAAGAAAAAAAGAATAAAAAAACAAAGCAGCTGATCAGTCATGTTAAATATAAATGACAGTTTACTTGTGGTACTAAAAGGGGATTTTAGCTTCATTAAAAACAAAAGCTAACTACAATGAAGGAGATGAGTGAACTATTACAACACTGAAAGACTTAAAAACGATACCCCATGAGATAACATTCTGAGAATAAAGTGAAAGAGCTCATATAAAATACAAAAGGTGTGTTGTAAAGAAGGATCAGAAGGGCAGACTTTGAGCTTCATCCAGTCATAAATCAAAAGCTTGTTCTCCATCATTCTTGTCTATGAGGTCAGCTTTGATTCCCAAGCCACAATTCCCAAAGGATGGAGGTATTTCTATTGGCAAGTATGTGTCTTTCTTCCCCCGGGCTGGCTCTGCCAGCCCTGCTGTCACCATGGACTGTCATTATCGCAATCTCTTTACTGCCCAGGATTGTTCCATCCCGGAGCCATAGGGAACTATCACAGGGCTGCGAGAGGAAAGCCCATTCACAAGACTGAGGGCATTTGCAACAGATTAATTGACAAAGAAGTTTATCAAGCCAGGCCATCTGCAATAGTTCAGTGATTCTCCTTCACGGGCACCAAATGCTTTAGCACTCCAGGTGACATGTCAGGGATACAAGCTGTTACACAAAATAAAATTGTTAAAAAACAGCTCAAAAACTCTAACTCACCAAAGAATATAATATCACTTCTTTACTCAGTCATATACGTCATATCTTTTGCATTTGAGTAACTGCAGTAATCTTTGAGCTTTAGCTCAGGCAGGCTGGCCACACTCGCACTCACAGTCTGTGCAAACAGGGCTCCCTCCCCACCTGAGCACTGCAGACTGGTTCAGGACCTCCCTTTGCAGTCAGGCACCAGATGAAGGGCAGACACTTCCCAGACTGAAATAAACACAAAATACATTTAGCATGTTGTTTCCTCAACCTTCACGTAACATACTGAACCAGATAACTGTTCTCATAAATAAAAAAAAATTAATCTTAAAAGACTTCTTGACTATTGCTCAACACACCAGACTTTTATAGTGTTCTTGCACAGTGAGCTCTATTATTTGGTCCATTAGTATCATAAAGGTTTTACTTCAGTAATTCTCACTTACTATAGAGCAACGTTGCTGTGTGGTGTAAAACCTGATAGTTACTGTGAGTATCCCTAACAGAGATAACATTTACACAGAATAATACAGACATCTGATCCCGTATGTTTCTGGAGATAAAAACCTTCATTCTTTTGACAACAATTCGTAAGGGAAAGGCTTCGATGGGGGTAAAACCGAAATGTTTAATACAAGATCGCCCTCTACTGTTTAGGAGAGAGGAAAACGAGTGAGGATCGCAGAGTGGTTTGGGTCGGAAAGGACCTTAAAGCCCATCTCGTTCCAACTCCTGCCATGGCAAGGACACCTTCCACTGTCCCAGGGTGCTCCAAGCCCTGTCCAACCTGGCCTTGGGCACTTCCAGGGATCTGTTCTACCTATTGCTTTTTACCCTCCATAAACAACAACCTGGAAAAGTAAAATGATTCCTTGTGGGATGTTGTGGTGATATGACTGGTGGAGGGCTCCCAAAGAGACCTGGGACACACATGAATTATCAGGCTTACTAAAACTTCCAGAAAGTGAGATATGAAATGAGAAGTGAAATGTCTTTGGCATCACAGTTGATTGTTTGGAGTTATCAGTTATCAATGTTCTTCAATTAATTTTGATGATTTGGACATTTCAGGTCTGATTTTATATCTCCTTGCAAGGAAAGATCACATCTATAGAGCTTGTTTATTCAAGGTTTATCTTTACCTAAGAGGATGTACCTTCAATCTCCTCCCCTCCTTGTTTCACACCACTTCCCTGGCTCTCTCTGCCACACACTCACGTTCATTCCAAGCTTTTACCTGATGTAAATCAATTATTTATTTTGTCCATGAAACCTGAGTGCTGAATGGCAGATAGAAGATGTCACATGTGTGCAGCACTCTGCTGTCCCCAGAGATGAGAGCTCTTCCCATGACCCAGGGACAGCAAAACCAGGTCAGGCTTGGCTGTACTTGTCTGGAATTTCAACACTTTACTGGTGTGAAAAGTTATGAGCTTGGGATATAAAGTTATGAACTTGGGATGTAAAGTTATGAATTTGGGATATAAAGTTATGAACTTGGGATGTAAAGCTCTTCATTTTGATTGGTACAGGCAGACAAAAGAGCCAGCTGTACCCAGAGGAACATCTGCCTGCAGTTCCTGCCCCAGCCAATTATCTAAAAGCCCAATTAAAATTCTGATTAAATCATACCTCTCACCAACTAAATCGTCCAAATTATAAATTTCAACTTATGTCTTTTATCCACTTCACAGGCCCTCAGTCCATCAACTGATAAAGACTTCCAGAATGTAAAGCCTTGATGTTGATGCTCTCCTTTTAATATGTCAAAAGGGCACTTTTTGGCAGAAAACTAATCTTTCCTACAAAATACACAATGAACTATTTGATGTGCCATGCAACAGTTCAATTTAAGAAATAAGCACTCTGATAGGCAATCAGCCAATAAACACAATATTTGTCACTTAATTCTGGAAGATGACAAGGGTAATAAGGAAATTCACAGGACTTACCCAAGTCTGTATTTGGGGTTCTTTTTCCCAACCTTTTTCCTAGATCTAGTTCAAATTTCACACTTACTATCCCTATTTATTTCTGCCACAACCATTATTCAAAGAACGACCAGGAGCATCACCATTGTTGCTCTTTTTATATTTATTTATCAGTCCCACGCTGCTGCTTCCATAAAGCTGCAATTTCCAGACTTCAAGTCTGCAATAACTTTCTCCTGAATAGGAAAAAAATCAATAATGGGGGGAAAAATACAGCAAATTTTACATTTTGATCAGAGTACAAGTGTTGCACATGATATCTAATGGGACCACAGCTAAAAACAAAAGAAAACAACATACCTGCTCCTTTGTGCCTTTCCTGAGTTATTAAAATCATGTTTGCAGCTACAGTGACTGCCTGTCCTCACATTGCCTCAATCCTTAGGATGTATTTCTTCCCATAGTTCATCATGGTCTGCAGCATCTGGATTGTTTTATTTCCCCATTATGCTCAGTAATGTGATTTTTGTACCTCTGCTATCATATTCTGAGTTTTAATAAACTCATCTTCTCCTTGATCCTCTCATCATCTGTTTCTTCATGCCCTGAGCCCATCCTAAATCCTGCCATTTCAAGCAATTTGCTCCTACAATCCTTCTCAGGCAGGTTTCAATAAAACTTCCAGCTGTGGAACCAAAGTTACTAATGTAGGAGTAAAATTTTAAATCTCCACACCTGGAGATCTTGCACGGCTCCTACTGGGAATCCCACCAAGCTCAAACCACTTGTGCCCAGCCATTCCTTTGACCAGGAATATCTTTGAAAGCCTCCCTGGCATTACCATTTAAATTGATGCCAAAACTTGCTGTTTGTGCCTGGATCCTTCAGAGCATACCTCTACGTGTGTCTAAACATAGGCTGTAGAAATGCCTTAATACAATTTTAATAAACAAAATCCCACACTAGTAATTCATGCTTTTCTTCTTCTTGATTAATGGCCAGAGTTACTCACAGAATAAACCAGAAATTCTGCAAATAAAGATCTACTGGAATGCCCTAAGCACAGGCAGCAGCCCAGCTCTTAAAAAGAGGGAGCTGAAAGTATTTTTTCCTCCCTGAAGCAATCCTTCATGCTAGTTATGTTCAGATAAAAACTCCATGAAAGAGCCTCAAAAAACTATTTTTACAGCACGATTGGAAGCAATACCATGACAAGAATACTTGACTTCAAGTTCATGGCTTAAAAGAGCAGAAATGGCTATTTTTTACTATTGCAAAGTTCTACAGTCTCTGCACATGGATTTGACCACCCAAAATCCCCACAAGGCACCTGCTTGAGATCATCCCTGCTCTTGCATATTCTGAGTGAAGACTCACATCCATCTCCATGTTTCATCATGGATTCACGGAGTGTTTTGGGTTGAAAGGGAATTTAAAGTCCATCCAGTTCCACCTTCTATCATCAGCACCTTCCACTACACGAGGTTGTTCCAAGCCGACCTTAGAACATTGCCAGGGATGGGGCAGTCACAGCTTCTCTGGGGAGCTGATGCCAGGGCCTCACCATCCTCACAGGGAAGTTTTTCTCGCTAATACCTCCTCTAACCCCGCTATATATCTTTGGGAATTCATTCACCGTTGCCCCATCACTTTTAAGAACCACTGGGACTACCAGGAATAGGATAATTAGGAACACACCCCTCAAGAGAGGTTTAAAATGGAATTAGAGGAGGGGGAATCCGCCCATGCCGCTCACGGAGCCCTCACGGAGCCCTCACGGAGCCCTCACGGAGCCCTCACGGAGCCCTCACGGAGCCCTCACGGAGCCCCGCCCCCGGCGCTCGAGACCGTCCCTTCCCGCCTCTCCGCCTCACCCAATCAGCTCAGAGATCACCACAAAATTTGCGTATTCAACCCCGCCCTCCTCGATGCTCACCAATCAGAGCGCTCCTCTCATGAAGTCGGGGGAAAGCCCTGCTCGACTTTCCACGCACACGCTGAGCCGCAGCTTCCCATTGGGTAATGAGCCGGTGGGCGGGGCCAATTTGAACGGGCGGCGGCGAGGAGCGGGAGCTGAGGGATCGGGATCTGGATCCCGGTTCCGGTACCGCCGAGGGTCCCGGCCCCACGATGAGCCCCCCGCTCTCCTCACAGCCCGCTGCGGCACCATCCGACGGCTTCGCCTCCTCAGACGATGAGGCCGCCGAGGAGGACCCGAGCCCGCTCCACATCTCTTGGTGAGGCAGCACCCGCGGGGTCTTTTCTCTGAGGAAATTGTATTAAATCAGTGTCCTGAGAAACAAGAGGGTTTCCTGAGAAACAAGAGGGTTTTCTCTCCGTAAGGAAAACCCGAGCCGGGCTCTGGTGACCCTCCAGGCTGGGGGTGGCCCGGTGGTGCTGGGGCAGTGTCAGAGGACGTGGTTGGGGCTGGAAGGAGCCTCTGGGGCTGGTCCAACCGCCCTGCCCAAGGGCTCAGCCACAGCAGGAGCCAAGGATCACATCCAGGTGGGTTTTAAAAGTTTCCATTTAAAACTTCACAACTTCCCTGGCAGCCCATTCCAGGCCTCTGCTCTTTACTCACAGGGTGGGGAGGCCCTGGCACAGGTTGCCCACAGAAGCTGTGGCAGTCCCATCCCTGGAAGTGTTCCAGGACAGGTTGGACAGGGCTTGGAGCAACCTGGGCTGGTGGAAATTGTCCCTGCCCATGGCAGGGGATTGAAACAAGATGATCTTTAAGGTCCCCTCCAACCCAAACCTTTTATCACCCTCAAAGGAACATTTTTCCTCATATTCACTTCCCATGTTTCATTTTGTGCCTGTTGGTCCTCATCGTCCCACCAGACACAGCTGAAAAGGTCTGGCCCCACCCTCTTGACACCCCCTCTAAAGATGTTTATACATTTAAATAATTGAAATCTTCCCGTCTGGTTTTTATTTATTTTACTTCTTATTTTCTAATAGGTTGTCTTTGTCTCCTCTCTACTCTTCAGAGTTCCTGGGATTATGTTCCCTTCCAGGTAAGAAGCATTCACTGAAATTTGCAGGCATATTTGAGAGATGAAGATGGGTAATACCTTGCACCCCAAATTTCTGTGTTGTGGGTGACTTCCTTTGTAATCTACTCCTGGAATAAGTGTTTTGGAAGCACCAAAGCTAATCTAGAGACTATCTTAATGCAAGATCACATTTTTTAAAGTCAAAAAAGTAAACATATAAACTTTGTCTGCATTTTTAACTACCAGAACTGCAGCTATGGTTAATCTCCGCTCAACTCTAAAGTGATCTTTATTCAGCCCTTTTATTTGTTGGATGATTTTTTGTGTTGGTAGGGGGATTTTATGCTGTATCCTGATTTAAAATATCCGAAACTTTTCATCTGGAAAACACAAAGCACCTTAAAACCTTGGGCAGATTTCTTTGGTTAATCCTATTGCATTACAGTATTAAGCAGATAATGGTGTTTAAACTGTCTTCTGCACCAGGGATCTACCTGCAAAAACAAGAACTGTGTTTTATTCAGGCTGTGGCTTTGTTCCTTGCATTGATTTTGGGGGGAGGCTGCCTGTGCTCTGTTCTGCTGTAGCAGCCATCCCATAAATACCACTTACCTGCAGTGGTAATTGTTGTTCATAACTTGTTTCAGGTTGCAAGTTTAAGGATATCAGAAGAAATCTTCAGAAAGATATAGGTGAGTGTTCTTTGTGCCAAGGACAATTCCATGAATATTCCATGAATATTCTATGGAATAAATAGGATATTTCCAGGCAGGAGCTGCACAGTACCCTTGGGGCATCTTCAGAGCAGCTGGGATCAAGATGAATTACAAACTTGTAGTCTTCCTTTTTCCCAGAGAAAAGTGAAATTGGGATAGAAAAGATGGAATTATGTAAAGATTTGTGCTGAGTATTCAGCTGTGAGCACTAAAGAACAGAGACCAATAGCAAATCCCCTCAGTGTTTGGGTAAGTCAAGCTTAGGAAGGAGCTCCTGGCTGTTAGGGTGGGGAGGCCCTGGCACAGAGCAGCTGTGGCTGCCCCTGGATCCCTGGCAGTGCCCAGGCCAGGCTGGACAGAGCTTGGAACACCCTGGGACAGTGGAAGGTGTCCCTGCCATGGCAGAGGTTGAATGAGATGGACTTTGAGGTTCTCTCCAACCCAAACCATCCTGGGATTCTGTGATTTTAACTGGAGATGGGACAGAAACATTCAGGCTGTCCTGAGTGCTGCTGTGTTCTCCAGTGAGATTCTCTCAGGATTCCCTCTGAAATGAGAAAATTCCTCTCCTGGATTACCTGAAGGGAAATGTGGGGGAGGCTCAGTGGAAGAAAGAGTGCTCAAATCAAAATTGCTCACTCCTACTGTCTTAACCCCAAAGATGAAACAAGAGATCAGAACCAAGGTCCTTATCTGCTTATCCTTAAGCTTGATAGGCTTTTGTTTATCTGCAAGTGTCTTAATCCGTTGGCAGGAGAACTAAAGAGCTGTGGGATCCAGGATGTTTTTGTGCTTTGTACCAGAGGAGAGCTCTCAAAATACCGAGTACCAAACCTGATTGACACCTACCAACAGCACGGGATGTGTGTGCACCACCACCCCATTCCTGATGGGAATGCTCCTGACATTGCCACCTGCTGCAAGATCCTGGAAGAGCTCAGAACCTGCCTGGAAAATAAGCAGAAAACAATGATACAGTAGGTTCTGCCTCCCCATCACCCCACCTTCCTGTAAGGGATGCCAGCTTCTCTCCAGGTGTATGAGCAGGGGAAATAGTATGGTGTGAAAAGGCAGTTGCACTCTTTAGGGTTAGTTCATGCTGTGAAGTCTGCTTGTTCCTCCTTCTGCAGCTATTTGGAGGGAATTCTTCCTTTCAGAAGATCAGAATGTCCCATTTCAAGATTAGAATGTCCCATTTCCCCTTGCTCTGTCCAGCAAGAGTTTTAAAGTGTGTTTTGAGTGGCACCACAGGGCTCCTTGCTCCCAGCCTAGCTGGATATCAGGTGTACAGAATGAGTTGGGAGCTAAAGCACTCCTTTGAAGTGTTCCAGGCCAGGGATGGGGCTTGGAACAACCTGATCCAGTGGAAGGTGTCCCTGCCCATGGCAGGGGGTGGGATGAAGTGACTCTAAGGTCCCTTCTAACCCAAACCACTCTATGAGTCTATAACACTTCCCTGGACTATTTATCAGGGACTCAGTGGCTTCCAGCAGTGCAGAATTCACTCCTAATTTCCCTGAATGAGTTTAAAGGAGTTTATTTAGCTGAGCTCAGAAGAGAAGGGAAGAGCTTTCCAAATTCCATGTTCCCTGAATGATCCCACTGACACCTTCCTGTACAGACATCCACTGAGTCCTTTGTCTTTCTGCTGACACAGAACCCAGCTCTTCCCCTCACAACTGTCCTCAAACCCTTAATCTGGAGTAGGATTTAAAGAAATTTGAAATTGTCCATCCTCCTACTGTTTCCTGTCCTCTGTGCCTTTGGGACTATTGGCAGGAACGAAGGGGAGCTTTAAATTTGAAGTTTCAATGGAAAGCCACAGAAAGTCTGGAGAATAAATAGGATATATCCCTGTAGGTATAGAAACACAATATAGAAAATATGTAGAAATTCTTGTTCTGACTTTTTTGGTAGCACTGCTCCTCTTGATTGTATTAAGGCAAGAACTGTGTCCATTATTTATGTGTTGGGGGGTCCCTGGGTGCTGCAGTTTGCTACAGCTCATTCCAACCAGATGTTTTCTTTTCTCCCAGCTGTTATGGTGGCCTTGGACGCTCATGTCTTGGTAAGCATTTGTCTCCATCCCACAAACCCACAGAGCCAAGTTCTGCTGGGAGCTTCTCTGTGGATGCAATCCAAACTGCCACTACCAGGAGCAGCCTGGTTAACAGAAAGGACATGAACCAATTCCTCTGCATCTGATTCATCCCAGTGTTGCCCCTTAAAGCTTTCAGGAGCGTTAGTTACTGTGTGTTCCCAGAAGGAAGGGGTGGGGATATGGCCAGAAAACACAAAGGGGAATTAACTGGGTGTACTGGCACTCATTCCTGAAAAGCCTAGGAATTGCATCCCAGATGCTGCTGGGAAGGCAGGGGGAACATAGTGGCAGGGTTTTCACCTATTCCAAAGGCCATAGGCTTAGGCAGGAGCAGCAGGGAGATGGACCAGTGCCCAGAGATAGGATTCTGAAAGAGATCCAAGAGCTCTGGGACCCAGATAGGTTTGCCAGGGTGGTTTTCATGGGAAAAATCAGTGGCTGTGTGCAGTCAGAGGTGCTCAGCAGCACTCAGGTGTAAACACTTTCCCTTGCAGTGGCTGCCTGTCTCCTGCTCCAGCTTTCAGACACCCTGGCACCTCAGCAGGTGATAGAGAGCCTCAGGAACCTGAGAGGATCAGGGGCCATACAGACCATCAAGGTAATGGGGCTGCAGCAGGTAATACACAGGTCCAAACACCAGTGAGAGCTCAGGCAGTCCCCTCCTTCACTTTCCTGCTTTCAAGAGATGGTTTCTCCCAAGAGGAAAAGGCCTCAAGTTGTGCCAGAAAAGGTTTAGGTTGGATAATAGAGAAAATTTCTTCACTGAAAGGGTTGTCCAGCCCTGTCACAGCTGCCTATGGCAGGGGTGGCATCCCCATCCCTGGAGGGATTTAAAAGCCATGTGGATGCACTTAGGGACGTGGGGTAGTGGTGGCCTTAGAGTGCTGGGGGAATGGCTGGACTCAAAGACCTTAGAGAGATTTTCCAATCTAAATGATTCCATGATTCAAGATAAAGCAGCTTTGAATTCTGACAATTCCCACCTCTGAGGACCACATTTTACATTACCTTGGGGGAATGCATCACCTGTGGCCATTATGGGGAACCACAGGATCCAAGTCAACATCCGTGGAATTTGTGTCTGACAGTGAAAAATCCCAGAGGATGTGGAGTCAGCACACCAAGAACAAATGGACCAGAAGGTGCAGTTTTCATGCAGGGGTATCAAACAGCTTTTTAACACAGGTGGTGCCTCTCCCTAAAGCACAGAGCACTCACTGCAGGCTGGTTGTGCATTTCCAGCAGTACAATTTCCTCCATGACTTCCGGGAGAAGCTGGCTGCACACCTGGCCACAAAGGACCCGGTGCTGAGATCGGCGTCGCGGTAGCTGATCCTGCCACGGGGTCTGTGCCTGTGTGGAAAACTCCTGGACAAGACACTTCCCTCCTGACCTTTCCTCAGTACTACTGCCTGTGTGACACAGCTGCTGCCTTCCAAATCTGTGTGTAAAGTATTGGGATGGGGAAGGAAATCCTAGAGAACATGTGGCATCTTCCCCTCTTTGGTGATTCTAATACTCACTGCCTGAAAAATACGTGTACAAGTGTGTTTGTGTCCATTGCTGTTCTGCTGGGAGAATGGAGCTGAATAGGAATTCCATCTCTGGAGCTGTTTATAACACCCTCACACCATCAGCTCTGCTGTAAAGCAAAGTCAAGTCACGCTGGAGCTCTCACCCCTTCCAAGCTTTTAACAACTCGTCCAAAATGTCACAGGTTCTGCTCGATGTGTTGAGGGCTATTTGGGAAGGAGTCTCCTCACTCCAAAGGCAGGAGGTGTTGCACCACAAATCTGTGACAAACCCAGCAGGGAGGCTGTAGGTGACTGTGGCAGGGAGACGCTGCTGCAGCTGCGTGGGTGAGCTGGCACAGCCCTTCTGCCCCTGCCACCACTGAGAGTAAACAATCAATCAGCTGTGGGCTGGGAGAGGCACTCAGGAACAGTCCTCTAGCAGTCCCCAGCCCTCCTGTTTCACTATATCCATTCATAAAAGCATGATGGAACAGCTCCTGGCTTTTGCTCAAGTTCAGGATTTTGATAAAGTTGGGATGAGACTCCACACAACACCAGGGGGCTGGAGTTGAACAAGTCCCTGCTTTGTGAACTTCAGAATTTATCTTTTAACACTTGAACTTTGAGCACAAAGGTGATTTCTGCAGATTAATTAGTGGTTACTGCCATTCGCTTCCCCACTCTTACAGCAAACAGGAACTTTTCCAGTTTCCACAGCATAGAATAATTTACAGCAAATACCCTGCCCCAAATGTGCTTCAGTACTTAATCCTTGCAGCTAATGGTTTTCAGATATTAAATATTTATCACATGACTCAGCAGGAAGCTTCCTGAGGGCGAGAGAAATGTTCTTTATCTTCTCCATAATCTTTTGCCTCCTAGAACTCCAAAACCAATGATCAGGTCCACATTTTGAATGCCAAAGGCCTGGTACTCCAGCAAGGCATCACACAAGGGCTGCTCCAACACTCCTGGGACAGGAGGCTGATGTTGCTGGACAGGGCTGGTGTTACCCACACCCCTGGGCAGCTGGGAATACTCACCTGCACCCCACACATCCAGGTAAAGCTGCTCACAGCAGGACAGTGCAAACACGTGGGTCAATATTGCTGGGCCCCTGCAGCTGGAGGGGCTGCAGAAGCAGCTGTCACTTGGGCTCAGTCAGGCCTGCATTGTTTATTCCAGTGTGGAATTTGGCTCAAACCAGCCCAAATGCCAAGGGAACAAGAGATTTATGTAGAAGGTTGAGGAGAGCCAGGGGCTACAAGCAGCCAGTCTTGTTTCCATAATGGATTAATAAATATACAAACACAAGAAAGGTTTAATGAGCTTTGCTTCCACAGGCTGAAGTCATCTTTTACATCTTCAGAATAGCCAAGCAGCAGAAAAATAAAAATGATCCAATAGGAACAATATTCATGAGTTTCCAAAAAAGCCTTTCAAAAATTCTTCTGTGAAAAGCTAAAAATTACAGTTGCACAAGTTAAAAAATAATTATGGAATGCTGAAGACTTGAGCAGTAGGGGCATGGAAAATGCTCAATCAACGCAAGGAAATGTGAGAAAAACAATTTTATGTACAAAGCAATAAACTGTCAGGACTATCATTACTTAGGAAAGAGAATTTGAAGTTATCACAGCCTGAATTCTCTTATCCCCAGTATATTTTAAAAACCTAGAAACTCCCACTCTCCATCCCCTGGGAACCCAAACTTTGTGTGATAAGAGCCTAGAAAAGGGGAAGGCTGTGGAGGAAAAAGGACAGACCCAAACCTGTGGAGGGACTTCCAACCAGAGACCAAACAGACTTAGCCCCTGTGACAGGTGACATGAGTAAAGTCTGTTCATTCACATCCAGTACAAATAAGGGGGAAAGGGGGATATTTTCACCACATCCTAAAAAGGAAGAATGTAGGGTGACTAAGTGAAGCCTGGCAGAATTGATAAATGCCTGTTTTTACACACAGCAATTCCACTGCAGAACTCACTGTCAGCATTGCCCAGGGCAGCTGTGGCTGCTCCATCCTGGAGTGTCCAGGCCAGGCTGGACAGGGTGGGAGCAGCCTGGGATAGAGGAAGGTGTCCCTGCCATAATAGAGGTTGGAATGAGATGGGATTTAATTTAATGTCCCTTCCAACACAAACTGCTCTGGGATTCTGTGATCTTCCAGAGCAGGCTACAAAAGTGCTCTAAAAGCAGCTGAACTGATGGCACAAAAGCCATTCAGAGCTTTTTAAAATGCCAAAGCCCACTCAGGACATCTGTAACACACAAATTTCCAAAGTTCTCACTCTTCAGGCAGATACTCAACACCTGCCCTGTTTCATATTCCTTTCCTCAGTGTTGGAACATCTGGATTCCTGGTGGAACTCAGTGCAGCCATTCATGCAATTTTTGCTGCCCCTAATACCCAAGAGACCCAAAGTGAACAAATACACAGTTTATGCAAAAAAAAAGTTTTACTAGAATGGGGAAACTCTGCATTGTTCTCCAGCACAGTAAATGAAAAAGATCCCTAATTAATACTTGTAAATTAAGCAGTTGTTCACAGTCACAATTTACAATGCAATATTTATCTGAAGCATCTTCCTCTGCCCTATCTGCTATTTAACTTCAGGAAAAAAAGCAGGAACTCAGAACTTCCCTTTTCCAGAGGTAATTCAATTCTGTGTTCTATTTTTAAAGGGAATGCAATAATCCACTGAAAAACAACTGATGAACACAGTGAGGATCAGTTGAATTTATAAACAAAACAAAAGGCACCACATAAAAAGAAATGTTACTGAATTTGAGATTTGTTTTTTATTATCATTTATTGCACTAAGGAACAGCGGGGCAGTTTCACAATCTCACCTTCTGCTTTGAAAAATTCTGTAGTATTTACTACTCCTAAACCCAAGAGTGTTTTCATCATTGGACTTGATAAACTTTGGAGGTTTGTCTATTTGTTAACCAGCACAGACATTAAAAAAAGACACATTTAAATTCATTCCTTCATGGACAATTCAGCTTCTCCTACCACAGTGGCACAGGCTCGAGATTAAAGCAGAGTTAATGTTTGGAGAAGATACAGAAGGCTCTGGACCTATGGATGCACATACAAGGGAAGATTAACCAGATAATAAAAAAAATAAACCAAAATAGAACTATTGTTGCTTTTGTGTCCATGAATGAATATCCTAAGACCAACATCACCTATGGGCAAAACAAACAGCATTCCAGTTGTTCCCAAGCACTTGGAGCCAGGGCTGGCTTAGATAAAGAGTGGGATACACAAGTCCAAGTGAGCCACTACAAAGCCCATCCTACAGCAAATCCCTAGAGTACTAAGGCTAGTAGTAACCAACACCTACTTGAAGGTTATGGCTGTTCCTTATGGAGTGCAAAGTCAAAACTTTTCAAACCCCAGTCATCTTTATATTAATTTACACATAATTCATTAATTTCAGCGTCCCAGTAAAATATAAGAAAACAGTCTTTCCACAAGTATAAAATGTGGAAATATTTTAAAAATAGGGGAGTCATTGTTTTCTAACTCAATTGTGAACATCAGGTTCCGGATTTAATCTTGGTCAGAGGTTCTTGTTGTAAAGAATCCATGTTTTTGTGGCTTTTGCATGCACTTAACTGGAACAAAGCTTGCTGAATGTCTTCTTAAGAGCTCACCAGAACATAAATCATGCTGCAGAAGAAAAAAAATATTAAGATGCATCATTTTGATTAGTGTTACACATTTCATTCTAACAGGGTCTATTATAGGGAACAAATCCATGTGAGATATGTGGATTATGACTGAAGATCTGACAAAATGACTCTGCTACTTTTAACTTCAACAAAATCACATTTATATCAAACACTTTCCTCTGAAAACAATGTTTCAGTTTCTTAATTAAAATACCCTGGGATTTATTGTATTATGCTTAACAGAAGAAAAGTTTGGAGCTTTTTAGTCTACAGTCATGGAACAGAGATTCAAAATAGTAATTCTGACCAAATTAGGATTTGTGTTTTAGAGCAGAACCAGGGGTGAATGTGGATTCTTTTGCAGGAAAGCTGGCACTGTAGATGATCCTACAGATTCCCAGCATGTTTTGAGTTGGAAGGACTTTATGGATCCTCTCACTCCAACCCCTGCAATGGGCTGGGAGACCTTTGGCTAGGCCAGGGTGCTCCAAGTCCCCTCCAACCTGGCCTGGAACACTTCCAGGGATCCAGGGGCACCATGTGCCAGGGCCTGCCCACCCTCACAGGGAACAATTCTTTCTCAATATCCCATCTAACCCTGCCCTCTGGCAGTGGAAAGCCATTCCCACATGACCTATCACTACACACCCTGGTCCAAAGTCCTGTGCAGCTCTCACAGGCTCCCTTCCAGCACGAGAAGGATCACATTCCTGTGGACAGTATTTCTCTCTGCACCGAGCCAAAGCTTCAGACTGAAGAGGAAAACTTACCCATATAGGTAGTAAAAAAAAGATAGAAGGTAGAATGCTAATTTGCACCATCCTTCTTTCTGGCAATAGGCTAAAATATCTGCATTCATGATGGTCGTGGGATCGTAGAGCCCCGGGCCGCTCATCACGGGTCTGCTCATGTACCTGGAACGAGGCACAGGCAGCTGTGGGGTGACAGCCACAGGGAACCTGAGTCCTGCCCCCTCCCACCAGGGAATGCCACAGCTGAGACACCAGTACAGAGCAGCAATTCAATTCCCATGTCTTAAGGAATGGAGAAAATTGGAATTGCTACTCAACTGGCATTCCACACTGGGAATTGTCTCAGTGCAGCTCTGGCATGTCAGTGACTGTAACACACACACAACTCAATTCCCACAGAGCACAAGAGAATAAAAAACACCCAAGAAAGCCAGGTGATGGCTCTTATTGTACAGCCATGACCTGAACTTTCCCAGAAAGCATCTGGGTATTCCCAAGACACAGAACACTGGACAGAAGACAGCAACAGGAGAATGAGTAACAATTCACTGAGCATAACAGACTCGCCAAAATTACCTCCAAATATGATAAGCCAACAAGGGCATATTGAGACCCAGTGTGAGCCACTCTGCTGCACAGAGAAACATGACACAGAAGAATGCATGGATGAGGTACTCTGGAAGTACAAGCTGGAAAAGAAAAAGGTGAGTTAGAAGTTTCAATTGCACAGAGCAAAACGTGGCATTTCAGCTACTTTGGAGGCACAAAATTGCTTAAAAATATTATTTAAAACCAACACTAACAAGAACAAGACTGTGGAACGTGAAAGCAGCAGCCAGCACTATGTGCCTTGCTGTTTTCACATGCTACTCATGAACCAAGGAGAAAAATTTATCAGATTTAATGGTCAGATCAATATTTTTTTGTTGCTTCTATCAAATTAACAGATTCCACGCTTTATGCGTGACACTCAGAAGAGGTCACTGAGATATTTCTGCTCATGCAACAGAGAAATATCAGTAGGAAACATGCTCTGCAGAATGGTTTATAGGCAAAAAGATGTCTGTGTTTTCCTGTTTTACAGATCCAGAACTTTCCAAAGTTGAATTATTCCCAAAATGTAACACCCCAGGCAGAGCTTCACCCAACCAAACCAGCGGTGACGTGGTGGCACACACGGGTCTGCACAGAGGAGCTGCTCTGCACAGACAGTTCTCCCTCACAGCTCCCCACTGTGCATGCTTTACAGCATCATGCTTCCAGCAGAAGCCCACAGAGCTCAGTACCAGGGAGCATGGAGTCACAGGAAGCATGGAATGCTGCAGAGATTAGTGTTGTTAATAGGAACAACATGGAGAGGTACAGAGAGTAAACACATGCAAAGAGCTGCAGAATCTCACACCCAGCACAGGAGTTGATTTTATACAAGTCAGCCCAAAGTGTTGCTATTTACTGCTTTATTACCTGCTATGTACTGCTTTATTACCAGGTTCAGAAGGAATCATACAAATCAGACTGGTTTGGGTTGGGAGGGACCTGAAAGCACATCCAGTTCCACACCTTCCACTGTCCCAGGCTGCTCCAAGCCCTGTCCTACCTGGTCTTGGACACCTCCAGGGATCCAGGGACAGCCACAGCTGCTCTGGGCACCTGTGCCAGGACCTCACCACCCTCATTATGAAGAATTCCTTCCCAATCTCCCATCCATCCCCACCCTCTGGCACTGGGAGCCATTCCCTGTGTCCTGTCCCTCCATCCCTTGTCCCCAGTCCCTCTCCAGCTCTCCTGGAGCCCCTTCAGGCCCTGCCAGGGGCTCTGAGCTCTCCCTGGAGCCTTCTCCTCTCCAGGTGAGCACCCCCAGCTCTCCCAGCCTGGCTCCAGAACAGAAGCAGCAGATCTGTAAAGCCTCTGCCTTCTCAACTCAGCCCTGTAAAACTCCTCATGGAAAACACCCCATTTTCACCCCAAGGTTTAAATTGTCTCTGTGTGTGTGTGCATGTACACACACAACACACTCTGCCCTCTTTTTGTGCAGTATGATTAACATTGCATGGGATGATAACATCAAAGTTTCAGTGGCTTTCAATTTTTTTCTTCTTTTAAAACCCCAAAATATCTTCCTAGAAACTAAAAGCTACCAACAAACACACTCACCACCTACTTTGCTGACATTCTAGTTCTCTAAATGAAGAATATCAAACCAAGCAAACTTGCATCAACACCACCAAAATTCAGCTGTTGTACACAAAATGTTTCAAGTAAATATTTTCATCCAGATCCTTCTTTGCATACTTACCATTTACACATGGAATTATTTATAGCAGAACAACCACCCTGTCCAACACACGATGCATTTGGCAGCCTGCTCAGACAGATTCACCAGGCCTGAAAAATCTGTATTTATTTACCTACATATCTCAATATAAGTTTTTCTTTTCTCTTGTTTATTATACCCTACTCCCACACCAGGATCTCTGCCTCTTTCTAATCTCCCCCACTTGATCCTCCCTGCCTGTCCTAAAGAAAAATTAATTACATCAGTTCCTGCCATATTTATCACAGAAGTGAGGGAGGATGGATCTGGTTGCTGAGAAAAGACACGACTATAACAGGAGCAGGGAAGAGAAGGAATCAGCAGTGTACTCAGGAGTTACTATTTTAGGCTAATCTCTCCACTGAGGTGCCTCAATTCCTACCAAGATCTTTGGTTCTTTGTACAGGAAAACAGCACACAGCATCATGTACCCCTCAAGAACCTGAACTTCACTACTGGGGACTAGCCTGCTTCCACAGGAACAGCAAATATGAGATTATTTCAGACTTTCAGTAGCAAAGCTGCCATGTAAAGGACACTCCATGCACGGGGGGCAGCAGAAGGTTAATATTCAGTTAAACATGCACATTTTTACACTACAAAGGTTGCAGTAAGGTCATAATGCATCAATGTAATGAGAGTTGGCCTCTCCCACACTGCAGCAGAGATGACTGGAACAGACCAAGCAAGGGAAACTGTTAGATGCACAGCTCTCCTAGCAGCAAACCTCCTCTCCTCCTCCCCTCCTCACACTGAAATATTCACTTTCATTTGTGTGCTGTACATAGAACACACTCTCTGCCCCTTCCTCCGCCCCCAATTACAGAAAATTTATTTTTTGTTGTGTATTTTACTTAAAGCACACTAAAGCTGCAGGTCAGGCCACGCTGCTGTGCTGCCCCTGCATCCTCCCTCAGCCTGGGCACACACAAAGGAAAAGCCATAAAGTGCTGCAGGATCAAGCTCTGTGTTCTTTAAGAGCCTCCCTGATGCTGCTGGCCTGTCAGAGATGCAGGCAAACAGTTTGCCTCAAATTCTTTCCCTAAGCCAAGGAGTGTCTGAGTTGCATCCCAGAGAGGACACTGGGACACACCCCTGATCCTGAACACAGAACAGAGAAGTGAGGATAGCACCTACCACCTTCCACTCACCCAAATCCTCAAAAAAAGATCAGAACTGACTTGGTCAATGCTTAAAAGACCCCCAAGTAGTCTCTTCTAATCTGAATTCAGTAAATCTGACTTGAAAAAACACAATTTAGTTCTGCCTGAAGTTATTTTCTGACACCTAACAGGCATGTAACAGTTTTCCCCAAGTTGCTGGGTAAGCAAGCAGAATTGGTTTGGCACAAAATATGGAAATCCATGAGGTTGTTATAAACCCCAACGAACAAATAACGAGCAGATGAACAGGCAGACTAAACAAAACAGCTAAATAGTATTACAGATGTTCCTAACAAAATGAAAGGGAAGTTCAAAAACATGAAACTGAAAAGCAGTACACACCTTTAATGCAATTTTGACTCTTTTAATCTTTTTGACCTTTTCAACTGTCTTTGTGCCGAAAATGTGGAAAGCAGATTGAAAGAATGTTAGTATGACAGCTGACAAGATCACCATCAGATTAATAACAGTCAGAATATTCAACTTGAAACTAAAGAATCAGACAAAGAATCTCCCTACAACTTCTACCAACAGCGAGGGCTTCTCAACCCAGATGCAATTCTATTGCCCAGGCTGATTGCATCAAGATAACACCAAAAATAAGCATTTTACATCTATTTATTTAGCAAAACAAAATGTCTGGTGTGCTACTTACAGGATTGAGTGTATTACACTGGTCTATGGGGTTCTTGTAATCAGTCTTCAGTTCATCAAATGCTATAATCTAGAGGAAAAAAAAAATGAAAGAGTTTTGATTCCCCAGGAGCAATTCTGTATTTTATCCATTAAAAGTAGCATTTTGGCACAGAGCTGCTACCTTTGTTCTCAGTAACATTTCACCTAAGTTCTGCCTACAACTCACAGGTAACACAGATGTGGAACAGGTTTTACAAATACAAAAGCAGTAGTTTCATCAGATATTCAAAAGCCTCTGACTACTCCCCAACTTTCTATCTTCCCACCTGCAATGAATTTCCTACATCCCCTTTATCAGTTTTCAGCCCCACTCACTGTGCAAACCCCAACCTCACCCAGGACTCTCTTGGTGGCAGCAGGAATCTGGCATGGGGGACCTTAATCCAGAAAAAGCAAGAACAAGCTTAAAAGCCAACAAATATTTTTCCTCATTGTCAAAGTAAATGCTGAGCACACATACATCCCAGAATCACAGAACTGTTAGGATTGGAAGGGACCTCTGGAGACCATCCAGTCCAACTTCCCTGGCAAAGCAGGATCACACAGAGCAGGTTATACCTCCAAAAGGTGCATCCATTAACAAAAAAAATTATATTTATATATATACACGGGTATTTTTCTTGACATAAAAATAAAGACAAAGACGCAGCATGAAGTACAAAAGGCAGTTTTACACCATAAATATCCTGCCAAGCATCACATCCTCCCTCAGAGCAGCTCATCTCAGGCAGGGTCCTGTTGGCTGCTCTCCCAGTGCCAGCCTCGAGGAGCAAATCACAGAATCACGGAATGGTTTCGGCTGGAAAGGACCTGAAAGATCCAATTCCAAACCCTGCCAAGGCCGGGGACACCTTCCACTATCCCAGGCTGCTCCCAACCCCATCCAGCCTGGCCTTGGGCACTTCCAGGGATCCAGGAGCAGCCACAGCTTCTCTGGGCACCCTGTGCCAGGGCTTCACCACCCTCACAGAGAATTCCTTCCCAGTATCCCATCTGTCCCTGCCTTCTGTCAGCGGGAAGCCACTGCCCCTTGTCCTGCCACTCATGCCCGTACAAAAACCCATTTTATCCGCAGAGAGGCCGATTCCCGCTCCTAGGGCGGTTCCGGATGCGGTTTCCCCGCTCCCTCGGCGGCCGTCCGGGGACGCCCTGGGGGCTCTCCGGGGCCCTTCCCCGGCCGGTCCCCCCCTTCACGGTGCCCGTACTCACATGCCAGATGGCGAAGAAGATGAGGGCGGCCGTGAGCAGCAGCGCCAACATATAGCAGAAGGCGGCGAACGTGAAGGCCATGGCGGCGGGGCCGCGCGGGGGCTGCCGGGCACCTCAGCAGCCGCCGCGCAGCCGCCATGGCCGCACCCGCAGCGCCCCCTGCCGGCCCCGCCCGCCGCCGCCATTTCGTGAGGGGGGGTGTGAGGGGATGGAACAAAAAGCGGAGTTTTCACCTTAAAGTGTGGGAGGACGGAGTGCGATCGCGCTTTGCGGAGCGTGGTGTGAGAGAGGGTTGGTGTAGAATCATGGAGCCACAGAATCTAGTTTAGAAAAACCTACAAGATCATCGACTCCAATGACTCCTGTGACTGTCAACACACTAGAGCACTGAGTGTCATTTCCAGTCATTCCTTGAAAACCTCAAGGAATGAGGACTCCAGACCTCCTTGGGCAGCCTTTTCCCAATGACTGACCACGTTTCCATGGACAATTTTTTCATAATATCCAATCCAAACCTCCCCTGAGGTTTTCTGAGGCCATTTCCCCTTGTCCTGTCCCTGCTCCCTGTGAGCACAGCCCGACCCCTCAGCTGTCCCCTCCTGTCAGGAGTGGCACAGAGCCACAAGGGCTCCCTGAGCCTCCTTTGCTCCTGGCTGAGCCCCTTCCCAGCTCCCTCAGCCTCTCCTGGGGCTCCAGCCCCTTCCCCAGCTCCATTCCCTTCCCTGGGCACTCTCCAGCCCCTCAATGTCCTTCCTGAACTGAGGAGCCCAGACCTGGGCACAGCATGTGGTGGCCTCAGCAGTGCCCAGCACAGGGGACAGTCACTGCCCTGGTCCTGCTGCCACACTATTGCTGCCACAGGCCAAGGGCCACCGACCTCTTGCCCACCTGGCCAAACCTGGGCTCATGTCCAGCCATTGTCAAACAGCACCTCCAGGTCCTTTCCTATTTTCCAGACCCTCTACCCCAGCCTGGAATGCTCCATGGGGTTGTTGTGAGCCAGGTGCAGGACCTGACTCTTGGTGTCTTACTCACATAACTTGGTCTCAGTCCATTGATCCAGCCTGTCCAGGTCATTCTCCAGGGCCTTCCTGCCCTCCAGCAGATCCATACTCCCACACAATTTGGCATTGTCTGCAAATTTGCTAATGGTAGACTCAATCCCTTCAGCCTGATCATCAATAGACATTAAACATGACTGGGCCCTACACTGATCCCTGGGGGCACCACCAGTATGCAGCATCATTCCCTACTACTGTTTGGGCCCATCCATCCAGCCAGTTCTTAACCCAGCCTATGGTAAACCTGTGCAAGCCATGGGCTGACAACTTTTCCAGGAGTTTGTGTTGAAAGGGAATTTAAAAACCATCAATTTTCAACCCAGTGCCATGGGCAGGTACACCTTCCATTAGACCAGTCCAACCTGGCCTTGAACACTTCCAGAGAAGGGGCAAGAAAAAAGCCACAGCTTTTCTGTGAAGTCATGCCTCAGGGCCTCACCACCCTCAAAGGGAAGAATTTCTTCCTAATACCTCATCTAAATCTTCCTTCTTTGAGTTTACATCCATTCCCCTGTGTCCCATCCCTACCTGATCATGTAAAATTCCCTGCTCAGCACAAGCTACATCTGCAGAAAAGGGAGATGGCAAATTTAGGAATAAATGCTGAAGAAGGCTGTGCTGTGAGAGCCCTGGGGAAGGGAGGGTTGCTCATACAATCCCCAATCAATACAAATTGGAGCCTGTCCAACAGAAACAGCAAGATGAGAAAACAGTTTGAGGAGAAGATCACCCCACTCTCCTTTCCAAAGGTCATGTAAAAGTTGTTTCAGTTTAAGCAGTGACACCTTTTAGTAAAGGCAAGCTGGCGTGACATTGCTGCAATCATTTCCTCTGGAGCAGAGTGAGGGATGATTTCCATAAAACCAACACCTGCCAAACTAAATAATATTTTCCGGTGTTGTCTGCTGGAAAGCTTTATACACAATTAATGGAGTGTCACAATGAGAGATGAGCAGAAACTTTATTTCCCTCACCAAAATACAGGAAAAGCTGTAGCAAATGAGCTGTCTTTAGGAAATCAGCTGTTGCAAAGATAAAGTTGATGTTTCTGTATGAAATTACTCATCCACAAACTACTCCCAATAAAAGCACTGTGGTGTCATTATGACCCATGCAACTTTGATGGGAAACCCAGAAAACTGATTTTAAAATAAATTTTAGTGAAGATAAGTGCTGAAAAACCTATTCTAGTGAAAGGTGTCCCTACCTGTGGCAGGGGGTTGGAACAAGATAGGGTTTGAGGACTCCCAACCCAAACCAGTCTGTGATTCTGTGACTCTGAGATTAATAAGCAGGTGAGAGAACACAAGGCCAGGAGAGTGTGGGGTAGGTACTGCAGCTGCTCTGAGCCATTCCCAGCTCTGTCCCAGGAGCCTTCCCTTTGCCTTGCAATAAGGACAGACAAGAAGAACACTGGGCAGTGAGGACATCAGGAAGGGCAGAGTCTGTTGTGGTTTCCTTCCAGCTCAGGGTGACAGGATGGGTTAGGAAGAGAGGCCCTGGCAGTGCATCACAGCCACCTTCCAACCATTCCTCATCCCTCGCTCCTGAGGAGCCAGAAACAACAATTTCTGCAGTCCCTCTGCAATAACAGCTTTCCTCATATCACTTGATGCTTCTTTAGCCATATTTATTTGCAAATTGTTTATTTCTTATTTCGAATACCCTTGAGCTGCACAGGCACAGTTATTCCCACAGACATTGGAGTGGACTGTGCTGGAAAACTCCCTGGTGCAGGCTTTTCCAAAGTCACCCAAAGCCAGTTTGCCTCACAAGAGCTGTGGGAGGTAGAGAAACAGGATGTGTGCAGAGATCCTGTTATGTCTTGGGGCTGGGGAATGCAGGTTTTCCACTACAGTTTGATCCATTCAAGGTAGATACTTCTGTATTTGATGATTTCTTGTATGTGAAAATGTTGTGCAACAGGGATGTGCAGTCTCAGAAGTAAAAAGGTGTGTCAGCCACATACTTGCATTTGCAATTAATCCTGGTTCTGCCTCGAGGAATGTAGTGTTTTATTCCCCCAGGTGCTGGCATACCATTCAACTGCAATTATCCTGTCAGGAAAAGAGGAAGGCAGCTGTAATCTTGCACAACAAAGATTTCTGCACTGAAGGATTTCTTTATCATAGATTTTGGGGTTTTTTTTTAAGATAACACAAAAGGAAATGAAAAGTAAATTCTGTAGAAATTAGTCTAATCAATTCTCATTTCACATCCAATTGGTATCTCAAATCAAACAATGACTGAGTATCTTCTCTGATTAAACTTTGAAAACAATGCCAGGAAGCCACAGAAGAGCTCTGGAGATGGCCCACAGCTCTTAATGCACTTTCCCATTAGTCTGGACACACTGACTTTAATCCTGATTGGAATCCCCAGGGAAAATGTCAGTGTCTGTTCCCTTCATCTTAAATCCCTCTCAAGTACTTGTCCTTATTGGAAAACAGCCGTATAATCAGTCATAATTCAGTGTGTTACAGGCTGTTCAGGAGGAAGATTTTGGCAGAGAACTGTGGGGAAAGATTATGGAGCAATTTCTCTGAATTATGCACAGGTTAACCACATCCTTCAACATTAAAAATTGTCATTTCAGTTCAGATATCAAGGAGAAATCTAATACTATTGAACTTGGTAATAAAAATCCCATTGAGTTTAATAGATATGACTTACTGAGTTTTCAGGAGAGGAAAAACTGAGTATATATCTACAATTTAGGGGGCTCATAAAAAGGAGGGGGAGGGACTTTTTATACAGGCATGAAGTGACAGGACAAGGAGGAACAGCTTCAAATTGATAGAGGGAAGGGTTGGATGGGATATTGGGAAGAAATTCTTCCCTGTGAGGGTGGTGAGGCCCTGGCACAGGGTGCCCAGAGAAGCTGTGGCTGCCCCTGGATCCCTGGAAGTGTTCCAGGCCAGGCTGGACAGGGCTTGGAGCACCCTGGGATAGTGGAAGGTGTTGGAATGATAGTGGAAAGGGATGGAATGAGGTGAGCTTTAAGGTCCCTCCCAATCCAAACCATCCTGTGATTCTGTGAATTTAGCAGAGACTCTCTGAGTATCTCTAACAGAGTCCAGCCAAGGTCACCTTCCTGCACCCCTGTAAATCCACATCAGGAGCAGCCAGAGCACAGAACTCCTCACCCACTTACCCCCTTTATCCACCAACAGACATCAGTTCAGTCTTTGATCAGCAGGGTAAACAGATCCCTGTACTTGCAAGTGCCCCAACTCCCCTTCCTCACTGGCAAACACCTTTTCCTATTGCACTAATTAACTCACCTCCAGGATCCCTGCTTAGGCTCTTCCATTTAGTAGTGCTCACATAAACAAATTAACATGATAAATTCCATTGCACATGAAAGCCAGTCTCAAGAGAAACAATCACATTTAAAACCCAGTTTCAGAACACAGGTGCTGCCAGGCATCTCACCAGGACTCATTACAGAATCCACTCGTGGCCTCAATCCCTCCAACATTCATGGTCAGATGATAACAGTTTCCATTTAATAGGCTAATGCTGAACACTCTACCTGTCCTCATAAATAACAGGGGTTGTTTTTCCCATGCTGGGTAGAGCTCCTGTTAATGGCTTTCCACACAATTCTGAGCATGATAACAGTGTGTGGACAGGAAAAGAAACTAAGAGTTGTATTTAAAAAAAAAAAATTAGAATGCAAATCAGGATTTGGCTGCTCATCAACAACAGAGGGGATTTTCCAAAACATTCTGCATTAGCCTAGCTGTAGCAGTGGTGGCTCCAAAAATGTCACCCTTAGTCCTTAACTCTTGGAATGCCAGAATGGCTTGGGTTGGAAGGAACCTTAAAATCATCCAGTTCCACCCCCTGCCATGGGCAGGGACACCCTCCACTAGACCAGGTGCTCCAAGTCCCATCCAGCCTGGCCTGAACACTCACAGGGATTAACATCCTTATTGTTTCTGCCCAAAAGGAGGCAAGACAGACACCACTTCAGCTTTGTATCAGAAAAAATAAGCTGTGGAGGGCTCTGACTTTGGTCTTCCTGTTCTCCCACACACATCCCTTGTGGCCCTGAGTATGGCACCTTCAGGCCCAATGTGTATTTATACACTTAAATCACACTAAATAGGATTTCAAAAGCCTCCATCCACATCTAAATTCCTTCACAAATCTTGCTTTTGATCTCTCCAGCTACATCTGTATTATCAAATCAGCTCAAAGCTGTACCAGTGCTGGAAATCCACCCCACTGGTTGTTCTTGATATTTAAAGTCCAGCTCTGCTCTGGCTGTGGCTCCCACCAGGAACCTCAGGCACGGGGAGCTGGGTGGAGTGGCTGACTCACACTCCACATCCACAGCCCCTGTGCATGAGGGCACAGAGCCAGTACCTCCAAGGTTTTAGGACTAAACCACAGGAATGAGGCAGCAGCAGTAAAGATGCAAAAGTTCTCTGCAGATGGGAACAGCTTTGTTCACCTCCCAGACAGGGAACTGGCTTGTATTAAACTGTACTTACAGACCCTGGAATGGGGCCATCCAAGGAAAGAAGGGCTCTTGAGTGGATGCTTCTATTTTTCTATTCTCCCAGTAATACAGCTATACAATTTGTTTTGTACTCCTGAAGCAAACAATTGCACATTCACAGTTGGAGGTAGGGTATAAATATTGTCTCTGGCTGATCCCTTGATCCTGTCGTCCTCGCTGAATTAATCACACTCACAGATCAATCCAGGATTTGTTGCTGGCAGAGCAGATGGCCAGGCAGACTGCAGTTGTGAGCAAGGCAGGCACGTTCTCCTTCCAATTATCCAGCAGCATTTTCCAAAAGTGGATATTTAAAATTAGACATTATTTTGAACAAATGTTAGATCTCTCTTGTTCCTTCTTCAGTTCCATAGGGACAATGACCCCTGATTTTTGCTCTGCTTCCATGCTCTAAGGCTCAGCAAAAGTACAGGATAGCTGGCGCCCCTTTCCCTTTCAACTGAATGTTTTCTGCCCCATTTTCTTCTGCTGTCTTCCCATTTTCCACAGAAATGAGGTGACAACACCAGCTGCTGTTTAGCACAGGGAATTCAAGGGTGCATTATATTAATTGCTGAGCCAAGGGCTCCAGGAGAGGGAAGAGAAGCTGCATTCATGGGGCTCATGGCATGGAACAGCAGGAATGGGGGTGACAGTGTGTGCCTTTCAAACAGCCTGGATAGGACTTCCCTGTCACAGGAGTAAATTTGCCGTGAAAGACAGACAGACGTGCTGTTCTCGCAGTGTTTACGTCTGTTCTGCATTCAGAATCCCTCTGGATGATAATTGCTGCTGTCCCCTCTGTCCCCTGCTGAGGAGCTGTGAGAGCTGTCAGGGGAGTTTCAGCCCAGCTCCATCAGTTCTGTAGGAGACACCTCACGTTGCTCCAGAGGTGAACAGGATTAACCCAGAGCATGTCTGCAGTCTCTGCAGGAATGAAACACAACAGGACAGTCCAGAGGAGACGGTCCCCCCATGCTGGGGCACAATGGGCCACTCTGATTTACACATCTATGCAAAGGAATCGACATCATCCCCTTGGCTCCATGGCTGGAGAAAAGACAGGGAGGTTACACAGAGCACGCCGAGGCTGCACGGGATGCTGCACACACACACTGCATCAGACAGCCTCTCATCCACACAGGATCACAGCATCCAACAGCACCCAAAGGAACAGCAGACATGGAAAAAACGCTGCAAGACCTGGGAGGGGAACAGTGCCCAAGTTTACACTGATGTGAACTCAGAAACATGGAATCCCAGAATGGTTTGGGTTGGAAGGGACCTTAAACATCTGGTTCCAATCCCCCTGCCCTAGGCAGGGACACCTTCCACTATCCCAGGTTGCTCCAAGCCCCGTCCAACCTGGCTTTAAACACTTCCAAGGATGGGACATTCACAGCTTCTCTGGATAATCTGTGCCACTGCCTCACCACCCTCACAGCCAAAAGGTTTTCAGATATTCAATCTAAACCTATTCTTTCAGTTTGAAGCCATTCCCTCTTGTCCTTGTGCTCCAGGCTGTTGTAAATATTTTCTCTCCATCTTTCTTGTAGGCTCCTTTCAGGTTCTAGAAGCTTTCTCTTCACCAGGCTGAACAATCCCAATTCTCTCAGTCTTTCCTCACAGCAGAGATGCTCTATTCCTCTGATCAGCTTGGTGGCATCCTGAGGACTCATTCCAACAGGCTGATGACATGCCAGCAGTGTCCTAACCACCTACAGAGAATATTCACTTTAGTATTTCACCCTTTGCTGCTTCCCACAAAAGTAGAAAACTTGAGGTATGCAATTGCTCAGCCTTATGCTAAACCTTTCAATATAGAAACCAGATACAAATGTGTATTAATTTGAAAAGTTAAAAGCTAAAGCGAGGTGTCCTTGTACTTCAGAACTGTATTTATTAAAACAATGCTGGAATTAACATTTCCAATGCCTTGAACACAGCACAAACCAAGCCAGTGCACTCCCTTACTCTGCAGCCCAGAGAGAGGATCCAATTCCCCAAGAGGTTGATCCCAGATACATATTTTGAGAACTACAAGTCCTTTTCCCTCCTGTGCTGTAGGAACCTACATGCCTGCGTGTCTGGCAGTTCAAGGCTGCTCTTTAAGAACACCAGGGCTGCCTCTCAGATCCCAGAAAAACTCTCTCTTCCCCAGCAGTTATCATTTAAACTGTGCTCCCAGACCAGCCTCGAGGCCAGCTCAGCACACAGGACCAATTCCCTCAGCTCAGTTTCCTTCTGGAGGAGGTGGGAACAAATGACATCATCTCCACAGCTCTGCCTTTGCTGGCAGAGAGAAGCAGTTACCTACCCTCAGAGAAGCCCTGCAGAGGATGGAACCAGACTGGAGTTACACACATAGAAGCCAAATCCAACACCTCCAGCATTTACAAGTCCCTCTGTGCAGGCTTTCCCACAGGAAGCTGAGCTTAATTTCTTTAGACCTTGTAGTACATCACCAAAACTGCAGCTGACACAACTGTGCCAGCTAACAAGTGCAGGGGATGCCCACCTGCCACATCCTCAGTTTTGTTCCAAGGGGTGAGGCCCACCTTAAATCCTCAGCCCTGCCATACAGGAGTGCAGCTGAACAAATTCCAGCCACTCTTACACCCACAGAGTGCCTCATGTCCTTCCCACAGCCCCACCAGCCCTCCCTCTGAAGGCTGCTCCATGTCAGTTCTGCCTCTCAATGGCACTGTCAGAATCTCACTGCCTGTGCCTGGCTTCCCACCCTCACCTGCACCTAAACAGGAAACTGCAGGAACTTCACTGTGAGGAGCCTGGGAGAGCCAGCTTGTGTTCCAGTCAACTCAACAATCCATGAACAGCAGGCACAGGCAGACTCACACACTGTCTGTCACACACAGACAGCTACTGCCCCAGCTTCCATCCCTGGCAGTGCCCAAGGCCAGGCTGGACAGGGCTTGGAGCAGCCTGGGACAGTGGAAGGTGTCCCTGCCATGGCAGGGGTGGAACTGGGTGGGATTTAAGGTCCCTTCCAACCCAAACCATCCTGTGATTCTTCTTCCAGCTCCTCCAGAACAAATTACATTTTTCCTCTTCTCTGTATTATTCCCAGACACCATGCCAAGCCACAGATCTCCTTAGCAAACTCCCAGATCTCCTTAGCAAACTCCCAGCCCTGGGCAAGCTGTCTCACAGCCCTGGAAGGGAAAGCACCCCTGTGAGATGCTCAGGCTGCAGGTACGCTGCAAGCTGGCCCTGCTCTGCAGAGCTTTCCCATTTTGATCTCTACTCCCCCTTTGCTTTGACTTTAATCACCACTCAATTGACCTTTTCACCATAACTATGAGAAGCCAATGACCTTTCCTGAATGGAAGCAGCTGCCCTTCACTTCATATCCCTGATCTCCTGGCAATTCTCTTTACTCTGCTGTTGTTTTTATGGCTGTGATGTGGCAGTACAATGAACTATTGCCCATTTCCTAGTGAAGCACGCTCAGTGATGAGCAGAGAATGCCACAGGACCCCACAGGTGACCTTCTCCTCCCATAGGAGAGCTATTTATTAATTTTTTTCTCTCCTTTTCTAGAAAACCATTCTTCTCCCTTAGCAGCTTTTTCTTCCCCGAGCTTTTGGCAACAGATTTTGCCTTTCAGTGACTGAGATGCCATCAGGAGCCAGATGTGCTGAAGCAGCTGTGCATTTTCTCCTTCACAGAGCTCTCTCACCTGAGAGCAAAGGGGTTTATTTCTGTCATGTCTAATCAGTGGCCTATTAATGCTGCTCTTCAGTGTTCACAGAAACAATCTATGTCAGGTACTGAAGCTGAATTCCTTGGGTAATACTTGGCAGTTTTTATAACAATACAGGAATCAAAGTCTCCAAAGATCACGACAGGATGAAACAGCAAGAATGCAGAAAAGAAGGGCTTAAATCAAATTAATGCAGTGGTCTCTTGGGCAGGAAAGAGATGAGCCAGTGACCGTGGGAAGGTAAAAAAACCCAAGTTCCTCTGTCTCCTTCAAGCTCTGTTTTCCTTGACAGCTACTCTGACTCTGTTCAGGGGGCACCTGCACTCTGCATTGTATTCCACAGCTCCAGGTTCTGCCAGGAGCCTTGTGGGAGAGGTGGAACAGGGAAGCTGATGTGACATTCCAGGCTGACACTGAGCCCCACGCTGCCTTGCACCTCATCTGGAGGCAGTGGGAGGTCTGTGGCACAAAGGTGCAAAGCAGCAGAGCACAGCAGTTCCCTGCAGTGTTCCAACAGCTCCTCTCCTCCCCATCACAGCAGATGGAAATGGAATTATTTTAGGTACAACAGCAAATGAGGGAGCAGGTGAGACTGAAGACACCTTACAAGTCCAACACAAACTCCAGGAAGCTGAGAAAAGGAGGAAGGTCATACCAAGCATCACCAGATTTTCCCTGTCACACAGGGACCACTTTGCAATTAAAACAGGCCAACACAACCTCTTAATGAAACATTTTATTTAAACCAATACAAGCACCATGCTTAGCAAAAAAAAAAAGATTTGGTTTAAAGTAAACATGCAATGTGAAGTAGCAGAGACTAAACAGCATATGGAAGTTGTACTGGTTACTGGTATTTTCATGGAACTGCCAAATTCTCAAATCTGGCCGTGAACCTCTCCCACCTTTTAAGACAAGTCTGGACACAGAACAAACACAAGAGTTTCACTGAGCCCCTTCTCATGTCCCACCACGGCTCCACTTCACAGTCACTACATGGATGTATAAAAACAACATTCATGATGTTTGTTTTTGGAATGCTCTGAAGTAAGGAATTGAATTCTCTTGCCTGTTTGAGTCAGACCTGTCATCATTTTAACATTGTTTCTGGACCAGCTATTTTACAGTTAAAGATACAAAAATGGAATCCTGGTAAAATGCAAAGATGTTCCTTTGGAGAAGTGAAAAAGGTGTCAACACCTGCATTATTGCCTCCTTTAATAGATCAGAACAGTACTCATGATACTAGAAATACACTTAAACCATCAAATACCAGCATTTACATTTTTTTGTTAAAAATATTCAAAACACTACAAGTCTATTTCATGGGCTGACATGCAAACTCATGCTTTAATTCAGCTTACCATCAGTGAACAGGATTCTAAGAGCTGTATCCCAGCCATCTAGTCAATATTTAAAGCAAACCTGATTAATTGTGGCAGAAGTCTCCCTTGGAGAGACCTTTAACTCCAGACCGAGGATTTTATGGCAAACTTACTAACTCCTGAAAAATAGGAGTTCCCAATGGAAAATGCTGACTCTCAGACCTTTAGCTACAAAGGCTCCCCTAGGCTAATTTATGCTGTCCTTTAGATGTCTCTTTAGAGGTCTGAAAATTCAAGAGAAATGTGTGATTACAGATGGGCAATTCACCAGCAAAGCCCAGCAGGAACATACTGGCCTGAACATGGACTCATCTGCCTCCCACTGAGCTAAGGGGGCAGCAGCACAGAACACACAGTTCTACAGATAAGGTGGGGAAAGATGTCATGAAAACAAGGATTATTTGTGCAGGAAAGACCTGGACATAATGATGTCTTTGTTTAATCAAGTGTTAGCACTACCTGCATCTCAAGAGCCCAGGACAATTAGCAGCAGCCAGTTGTGTCAAAACACTGCATTAAGACCAAAGAGAACACAAACAAGGCTGGAACAGCAAACACCCTCTGCACACTCATCTTCCCAGAACCTGCAGCTGCTTCCACTGCTCAGCCAAGGAAGCGGGAGCAGCTGCCAGGCAGGGCTGGCTGAGGAGCAGTACTGGTGGGCTGAGCAGCATCAACAGCACCTTCCAGGAGAAACTGGGCTTTAACTCTCTCACAAGGATCTGTTTGCTCCCTGCAAGGCTGGAGGGGCAGCACCCAAGGCAGAAAGTGCTTAAGTGAGGCACGAGAACATGGGAAGTAGAAGAACTCAGCTGAAGATTCAGCTGTAAGGAATAATGTTTTCTTGGCAGAAGGGGGAGCAATCCAGAGATGAAAGGTCAAATTTCATCATTTCATGCAGCAGCTCCTCCCTTCCCTCCTGATACAGGCCTCTTGTACAGTTATTTTTGTGCAGACCTGTGCAGGCAGCAGTTGGCTGCTGGCAGCCCACCAGTGTACAAAGTACAACAGACATGATTAATCCAGTTTTTCCCCACTGCAAATCAAGCTGAACATTCCAAGCAGCAGCTTCCCTCTCGCCCACACTGTACTTTGACATGCCTCACCTTTAGTACAATCCCCAAAAAAACCTCAAAAGAGATTCTTGCTGTTCCCAGACTGCTGCTTGGAATGACACTACCCTTTAAGCCCAAGCCTTATTTATACAATGTTTGTCAGAAAAGACATGATTTTTATTGATCTGCAGTACAGAATGATCAAGCAACAGTTTCATAATCAACAGTTTTTCGTCCAGGGAAATGAAATTGTTTTTCCAGTTCAGTACGTTAACACAGAAATTTAATTACAAGCATTTCTTTCCCGCACCAAAAGATTGATTTAATTGGATCATTCCAACATGTATTCTGAAAAGCTCCTCTCAAGTCAGATTTATATACAAATAAATGAGCAATAACATCAAACTAGGAAGAGATTTACCAACACTGAAGACCTTTGCAAATGAATTCTTTGTGATCTTGCAGGAGTTAGTGTTTTACCACTAACACAACCTATATTGACAAATGAAAAATAACCCCACTTTCAGCAAAGGTTTCACAGCATGAAATACTGGCCTCCAAATTTAACACTGCATTCCTTCCCAGCGAGCAGATTGGTTGGGGCAGCTGTATTTTAAGGTGTGTTATCAACAGGAAGCTGCTCTTCCGCAGACACTTGTTCAGAAGCACAACAAACACTCACGAGCAAGACAGGGAGAGAGTGTCCCGTGAGTGCTCCTCCTGCCACAGCACGTGCTCAACGTGGCCCACATCAGACAACTACTCTATTCATATAAAACAGACCTGTAAAAAGACTGGTCATTTATAAAAGTTAAATGCTATTTTCACATTAGATTTGCTGTTTCAAAGAGATGAACCATTAAGTAGATGAAAATCAAATGATCATTTATGCAAAAACTTCATCTGGAATGTAATTTTGACCAAAAAGCCATTAAGAAAGTTAGAGGTTGTAATTAAAGTACTCAAAACCTATGTGTGGCCAACTTTTACAACAAAAGAGATATAAATCGTTCATTATCATGAAAAGCTTTAACCTCCTGACTCCTACAAATGGAGCACATGATTGGAATTTCAAAGAAAATGAGGTTGGCTTTTTGTTTAAGAGATGTCAACTGCAGCACGAGGCACTAGGAACAAATATTACTTGGATTCTTTAACAAAGTTTTTACCAAATTTGTAAGAAGTGGCAGTGTAAAATTCTCAAGTCCTTTTAAAGCTAACAAATGAAAGGCACACAGTATCACCAGGTGTTCAGATAACAGGAAATGAGCAGAGGTAAACTTCTCAACAGTGTCAGAACAGAGATGCAAGAAGAAATCTGGTACAAGAGGAACCAGAGTTGTAGTTCAGCCCTTAGTTATCAGCTAGTTCCTGTGAGACTGTATTAGCATGAGAACTGGACAGTCAAAGCTTTGCCCTGAAATTTAGGAAGATTGACTCAGGCAACTGAGGAATTACTGGAATGACAAAAATTAGTTCCAAGAATTTGAGACAGTTCACATGGACTCGATGAAAGATAAATGGATGGATTTGCAGTACAAGGATTTTGACTTTTTAATACCAAACAAATGCTTCCAGGGAGCTTCCAACAAATGCTTCAAAATTGAGAAGACATTAAGTCAAAAATTACTCTGGTAAGTGACAGTACATAAATTCTGCATATAAATGGCTAATGTGTGTCATAAGGATGCATTTGTAGCTCAGAAAAAGTTAGCGTCAGCTTCCAAATGATGTTTGTACACGGTTATAAATCCAGAACTGAACTATTTTAGTTACAGAAATATTAGTCACAGGAGTGCAAAAGGAGTCCCTGCAGAGGAGTATTCCCTTTTAGCAGGTACAAATAAGGAAACACCTGCAAAGATTTGTTACTTCAAGGAGACAGACCTGCTATTCTTTGCACAAACTCTGCACAAGAGAGATACTGCAGGAGACAGCTGTGAATACAGTGCATTGCTTGGATGTAAGTATTCATGTCTGGTTCCAGTATCACCAGGATGGTACATAAATACTTAGAGGTTTTCCTTAGTGGAAAAAGCCCAGTTTCTCACGCAGCCATTCTTCAGTTAGGTCTTCTGTATTTCTGATTTCGAATACCTAAACAAAATGGCATTGCATCAATTCCTCAGGGATGGGGCTGGAGGGGACAAGCACACAATGCAGCATCTTTCCACACACATTGGCTCAGCTGCAATAAACCACTCACCAACCTACAGTTTTCAGGTGCTTTCTTGAAAGCATCAGATCAGAAGAAAATACACCAGACTAAGTGGCAAAAAACATCACTAACATAAACAAGAATCTTGTAATTGCTATTTCTAGGCTTTACTCTTATCCCTTAAGAATATGAGAAAAGCACAAGTACTACATTTTAAAATAACCCTGAAGTGGCCCCATCTCACATGCATTATCTCAGTAAGATGGTATTTTGAAGAATACAAATTATTTAATATCCGGGTTGATTTAAGCCCAGAGTTCAGCAATTTTACTCAGTCCAACACACAGTTCTTTTTTCTTTCAACTGAAATAAATTCATAGTAGCCAGTAGCATATTGTTTTACCTGTAAAATAACTCAAAATTGAAAACTTGGGGAAAAAACCCAACAAAATCCTAAAAGCACAGAATGGTTTGGGTTGGAAGGGACCTTAAAGAACATCTAGTTCCAATCCCCTGCCATGGCAGGGACACCTTCCACTATCCCAGGGTGCTCCAAGCCCCATCCAACCTGGCCTTGGGCACTTCCAGGGATGGAGCAGCCACAGCTTCTCTGGGCAAAACCCCCAAAACAATCTAAAAACTACTAACCCAAAGCTTTGTGAAATCTTTAATGAAGACTTTAAGCAGAAAACAAGGAACAAAACACCAATATACTCTTTACATTCCCTGTGGGCAAGTAACTGGTTAGGGTTTGGGTTTTATTTTTAATAGCCTGAAGAGAAACAATGTTAATTTTGATTGATTACTGGAGTCCATGAGATGCCCAAAGACAAAAGTCAGGTAATTTTACAAATTCACAGGCCTTCAAAATGGAGAAACCCCAAAAATCTGTGTTACAAGAACAGAGCAGCTTAACAGGAACCAAGCTAATATGCAAGTCACTAGAGACTGAGGGAACTCAGCTGAGTCATGAGCAAAAATCACACCAGGAGGAAGTCACAGCAGGAGTTAAAATGAAACACAGCTCAGCAAGTGGCAAGAATAAAGTACATTTGAAGAGCAAGCAGGCAATCCCAACTGGAGACAGCCTGTGTTCTCTGCCTTCAGGAAAAGATGAATGAACCCAGTCCTGGACTTGCATTCAAAAGCCATTCAGGCTGAATTTCTCCCATTTCAGAAGTGATAGGAACTCCAACTGAGCTACTCACAAGGCTTTCACCTTCTTCTCACCAGTCCCTTCTTCTTGCTTACTGAATACTGTCTTCCTCCCTTCTATCACAGTTATCAGGCCTCCAAGATGCAGTCTCAACAGATCTAAAAAAAGATTTCTTGGGGCTGTGCTGATTGTTTCTGCCATCTTCTGCTGCCTTCCTACTGACTCCTGTCAACCTGAGGTCTAATTGAGAACAGAGGCATCTTCTCTTACAAGGTACAGCTGGAAGAGGCAAAAGCTGGACAGAGCTTGGAGCAACCTGGTCTGGTGGGAGGTCTTTGAACAAATGAACACTAAGGTCCCTTCCAGCTCAAGCCATTCTGTAATTCATAGCTCTCCTACTGGCCCAACAGACATTTTTACTGAGATGTTAAAGGATTCAGGATAAGGAAGACCTGAAGGGAACAGGCTGTGGGAAGTGCTGAAGTCATTTCACATGATATGAAAAACCTGAAGCAGCTACTGACTCTATTAAGCTTCACTGCTTGAGGCAAAAAGGAGTCTAGGTGCCAATTAGGCAAAAATTTCAAAGATCTCCAAAATGAAAAACAGGTGACATTTCTTTTCTAAAATAAACACACAGCCAGACCTAGTGAATGCAGTGATTTCTTCTGGTGTCAGTACTGGAAGAACCCAACACAGGAAGAAACTGTTCATCCCTTGGCACACGTTACTTACTCTGCAGGCTGTTCTGCAAGCATGCAGCCCCAGGAACCAGCTAAACTGATCTACACCATGCTGAGGCTTCAGTCTATTCTTCCCATCAGTAAATTCCTCCCCCACAGCAAAGATGTCCATCCTACTGAGGGATATTTTTGTTTTACAGAACACTGTTCCTCCTGGTGTTTTAGGGTACAGAAATCTCCACACATACTCCTCCTTCAGCTTTCCTACACCAAACTCTGCTCACTGTAATCACAAACTCTCACAAAATCCTTCTTGCCATTGTTCAAGCAAGACACAAAACAACAACCTGCAGTGAAGGGGGAGTTATCTCAAAAGCCAGTTATACCTTAGTGAGTTCAGCTGTCTGTACAAGCTTATTCTTGCTTCCAGCATACATCATCTGCTGCTCAGGCTTACATCCTGAAGTGATGGGGGAAAAAAAAGAGATTTTGTTTAATTATTTTGACTCCAACAATTCAAAAATAAGTTTGGGGTTTTTTAAGAATTCTAATCTGAAAGCTAAAGACATTCACAGGAAGATTCTCAGGTAACTGCAGAAGAATATGCTCAGTAGTTGCTAAACTCTTTTATATACCTAGTTACTCTAGCTCTGAGAAATAAAGAGTAAAACAATGCAATCAGTTTATCTTCTTCCAGGGGATAACAAGGATAATCCAGTAATACCAGCAAGATACACTACTACAGTTCAGAACACAGGTGGAAGCCCAGGAGCAATTTAGCTCTGTAAGCCCAAACCAAGACCCAGGTTATTTGGCTCCTATTAAAATGACACAGTGCCCTGTGCAGGTCAGTTGATGTTGAGGGTTGATGTGACACGAGCAGGGGATGCTCTAAACTGCTCTCTACAAACCTGGGATGATCCAGGATTAGTCTGTTTCTCCTGGAACAGTCTGTTTCAGCACTTTCACATGCTCAGATCTGAGTTAGGGAGCCCCCTCTTCCTCCTTTTCCCCCACAGCTGTGACAGCCCTTTAGACTGTCCCCTCACAGCATCCTCTACTGCTGCCCATTACCCCCAGGCCCCCCAAAAACTCCTCTCAAATCTCATTTTAACCCTTCTAAAGTCCTGTTCTTTTCATGGGCAGAATGAAAGGAACAGGATTGCAAAGATCCTCAGAAAGAAATGGGTTCCCATGTCCTTCTGAGATGAGAGGAATTTCTTTCCTCCCAATCATTTATGTGTGAACAGCAAGAGACAGCAGAGCAGGATCACTCAGGAACACAGGCAGTGTCCTCCAGCCCTCTCTGTGCTCACTTCCTGAGCCTTACAGGGTCATGTTCTGAGGATTCCTCAAGATCAGAGGAGTAAACAGGTTAAATGAGGTTAAACCCCCATGAGGGGATGCAGAGTGCTCCAGGCCCTGACCTTCAGAGGGCTGCTGAGCACACTGAGAACAGGCACATTTGGCCAGACACACCTTCTGGCCAGCTAAGCAGGAAACCAACGCTCCAGTTCAGCCTTCAGAAGTGGGAAAGAGAGAATCTCTTCTATCAGACATCTGAAGTGCCCTAAATGTGAACCTCAAAGGCAGGAAAACCTCCTTGAGAGCGCTAAGTACTCAGTTTTATCTTCCCTAGAAGAGAGTATTTCCAAATTTACAACACACAGTAGCTACAGAGTTCACTCACCAACTGGACTGGAGAAGATAAAGCACAATGGATAGGAAACTCTTCCATCTTCATGCTGGTACTTGTAGCTATACACAATAAATGTTTTTTCTGAGGTTAAAGAAACTAAGAAATCAATTCTTTTAGTAGGATATAATCCTCAGTTATCAGAGCCTGATGCAGGCAAAAGTCAGTGTTGCATTTTAGATGATGTTTTAATTTGGCAATAATAACCTCACTGTTTTGTTTTCACTTCCACATCTGACTTTCAGAACTGGCCCTGCCTCAGTGTGAGGGCTGTCTCTGTAGTAATGTTTCACATCAGAGCTGAAAATCACCCTCTCATCACAAATATTCCTCTTCCAACTTTGTAAAAAGACTTCCCACACCCACCAGTGTGGTTTTGGCTTTTAATGAAAGCCAAATTCTTTCTTTGCTGACCAAGAACTTCGTTGTTTCAGGTGTTCTGCTCAATTTGAACTGCAGTTTTAGCCAGGACTTCTGTTTTACAGCCTCCCACTGCACTGTAGGCATGAAAGGCAAGATTCAGAACAGCACAGGGAATGGTGCCAGCCAGCTCTTGAGGCTAATAGGGCAGGTATTTTCTTCACATGTAACTTAAGTGCCCCTTTTATTTCACCAGTTAATTTACTTGACCCTCTTTTGTTCTTTTTTCAAAACAGGGATTCCTCCCTGGATCACATGCCCACAGCAATTCCAGAATCAGTAACTGCAGCAAAACAACAACAGCCACATCCTGAGAAAGTACCAAAACAGATCCAGAGTTACACAGGCAGATTTCTATATTTAGGAGTAGCCACTGACTGGTACATTTTACTCACTTCTTTACATTACCAGCAGCATGGCTTTGCTTTACTTCCCCAAACATTATATAGTGTAAAAGGAAATAAAATGTCAGGAAAGGTTTAAATGAGTCATTGTTTCAGCAAGTGGTACAACAGTTCAGTGCAGCCTGAGAACTGATCCCTGGGTTATTTCACAAATAAAGGATCAGCAAGATCACACTACAGCAATTATTGGCCTAAAAAGGTGAAGTCCAACACTTTGAACAGCTTCCAGGAGTGAGTAAGTCCAAATGGCAGCAGCATGGGAAGGATATCGAGGTTGTCTCTCAGGCAGCTCATCCTTCAGCTCATCAGGAGAAATACCCTGGTGACATTAAACACAAGCAATATTTGAGCAAGTACCTCACACTGGAAGAGTAAAGCAGGGTAATGGAAACACCTGTAGGGCAGATGTTGATCTACAGGTGAACTGATAAGAACCTCCCAAATTACTACAGCAGTTTAGGAAGATTTGTGTGCCAATAGACTCCTATAACTAAACACAGAATTAATGTTAGCATGAATAATCACCCCTATTTTAGGCATAATAAGATGAGCAAACATATTTTGGCTTTAGTTGGCTATGCTGGCAGTTACCATGCTTTGCCAACCCTAGCTAAACTCAAATAAGTAAGCACACACTATAAAGTAAGTTAAAATCAACTACATAAATCAAAAGTTTGAAAATTTCAGTTCTTCCTCCTTCAGCAAACAAAAAAGATTCCCCAATTACATTTGAGTGTTACATTAACATCTACATTCTAGGGAACAAGAGCTCTGGTTAATGCTCAAATCCCTGGGAAGGATTTAATTTTGCCCTATGGACCGTTAAGAAACACCACACACTGGGGTGACCTTATTATGCCACCCATCAAATTTAGAGTCTGCAGGGGATTAGCAATCCTGCTTCTAATTGATGGCAGACCAGCTCAGAGACAAATGTGCAGATCTACGTGGAAACACAGCAGAAATCTCTTCAAAAAGCCAGCAGGTGCCAAAGATGCTTTTTACATCGTTAAAACAGCTTTAAAATAACTTTTTTTTTTTGGTGCAATTAATTAGTCAACTCAATTGCTCCTGCATAGTTTCACTATTAATGGTGCTGTGCTTTACATGCAGAGTGACCATGCATTTAAATAAGCTCATGACCCAAATTAGATTAAGAGTTTGATAACAATTTGAAACTAAGGCAGTACCTTAGAGACAACAATACATTGCAGGCTGAAGATACTCTTATTTACAATTCATTTAACAAACCTCATGCTCCTCATCCAGCACCACCAACTGCTTATCCTTGTCGATTTTCACTATAAATCAAAATAAAACACAGATCAATGTTTTTTTCAATCGATTTACACAATGGATGCATGAAGCTTTTTAGCACTCAACAATTAGAGTCCTTGTGACTCTGTTTTTCTTCTTCAGTGTATCCCATGACTTCCCAAAATCATTTTACAAACAGTGGTAGACTCTGAGCCATAATTAAATATAAATACTCTGCTAAGAGCAGTTGGAGACTTGAATCCTAAGAACAGCACTGTTTTATTGTTAAAATTACAGGCAGAATTGAAAGTGCTGCAGCTCAGAGAACAAACACCACCCTGGCTCATGTTCACCCAATACAGCAGCAATCTTACACAGGGAAGAAAAGAGGAGAGAGGATTTTCTGACAATTTTTGTCAGGCACGTTTGGAACTTACTGATAATGGCAGCATTGTTGGTCTCTTTGCGAAATCGGAATTTTCTCAGTTTCTCCACCAGGTCTTCGGCAACATCACAAACTACCAGAGATTCACTCTGCAAAAAGGAAATGGCACAGGGGAGGGAGAGATAAATCCTTCCACAAAGTGAAACAGGCAAAAAAATCCCTGTGTCACCCACACCTGTGCATAAATACTGAAGAGGGCCCGCACGCAGCTTGTCCAAAGCTTCAGAGCATCACATAAACCAGAAAAAACGTGGGTGAAAGGAAATTGGTTTTTTTTTTTTTAAACCACACTAACAGAACATTTATCTGTTTTAATTTCTCTCTTCAAAGCCACACGGTTAACTAGGAGTATTTATTAACTACTCCTGAAGTGGGATTATTCTCATAGCTCTTAGAAGTCAACTTTACACTTCAGAAGTAGATTTTATACTTCTACACTTACAAACTAAAATTTACACTTCATTTTCCAAGCCCTGAATGAAACAAGGGAGTTCCTTAGAGCGACAGCAAATGGGATCAAGTAACTTAAGCACTTAACACAGTAAGAGCCACTATTGATATTTAAGAACAACATTGTCTTTGTTTATTTTCACCCACAAAAATATTGAGGTTCACACACACAGAGTTTTAGACCTTTTAACCCACAAACATGCAGCCATTTCCCCCTGTGCACACCAAGCTCCCAGAGATGCTCAAGTAACATATTAGTCATCCCACTGAAGATGAGGAAGGAAATTATTGTTTCACAAGCAGCCAGGCAGGTTATCTTCCCTTACACAAGCAATTTCTGAACTGCACCAAGCCAACCACTGCCATTTCCTGAGCAACATTTTATACACACAACCTCCATCTCCAAGGGGTTTATGCCAGCTTGATAAAGAAGTTACTTAAAATCTGCAGCTTGAACTGCATTTATGAACTCCCAAGGCATCAAGAACTTTGTACCAAAGTAACTGTATTTCAAGGTTTCCTTAAAAAAAAATTCCTCAGATAAAAAATTGTGCAAAAGCTCTAGTAAAGAGCTCTTGCATTGAGACAAATCACTGCTTTTAAACCAGAATGTCACTATTTAAGCCCCCAGTTTTGTCTCTTCATGTTCAACATTGTGAGATTTCCCCCCAAAAAGCAGACGGGTGGCTCTGCTTCCTCACTTCCAATACCCCACGTTTGTTGTTGCTCCTAAAAAGATTTCCACCTTGATCAAATTCTGGCACAAAGTTTCATCCCTGTGCTTCCTCTGGACAGCTGGAGAGGAAATCAGGCTCTGCTGTGACAGCAGAGCTCAGGCACTGCCTGTACAGTGTCCCTGATTCTGCTTGTTTCCCATAAATGTCAAAGATCACCCTTGGCTCCCTCTGATCAGTCCCTCTGACCCAAAAAGGTTGAACTCGATGATTTAAAAGGTCTTTTCAAACCTAACTCATTCTGGATTCTCTGAAACATCCCTACTATCCACTCTCACTTATTGAGGGAAAAAACCCTAGAAACTACTTTAAAACACAACAGAATTCAGGACTGCCTTCCATAGCTGAATTTGTATTTCATATAAAATGTCACTTACACCCACTCTCACTACCCCAGGAGGTCTCAATTGAAAAACCCAACAGGACTCAGGGCTGCATTTCAAAGCTGAGGTTATATTTTATATAAAACACTCTTTTGTGAAGGAAGCTTTTCTCCCAATCCTCTGGACTCACGAGCTTCTCCTATGAGACAAGCCATGCTCCTGCTCACACCTGTGCAGCCACACGAGCACAAATCCCTGAGGGCATCTGAAGGAAAACACTTGGTAACATCAGATTCAGACTGTTTATCGGGGCTAAGCCGGCTCACCAACGCTTGGCTTAACAAAAACTGAAGAAAGGCAAGGCAGGATTGCGGCACAGACACGGGCACACCTGCCAGCACCACCGAGGGGATGCTGCTGCTGCTCCCTGGACCCTCCTGTGCAGATCCCCCTGGGGACACCCCCTCCTCTCACCCTCACACTGACAAATAAACGTGAATCTCCCGAAGTGCCTCAAGCACGGCTCTCACCAGAGAGGCACACAGCAAAACAGCCCAAGATTTGATCAAATTTGCTTTGCAACTGCTCCTTCCACAGGAGGGTTCAGCTCCCCAAACCTTTACTAAAAGCAGCATGCGTGACTCTTCCTTTCTCCACAACCATTACCTTATCCATTAACCAATATTAATGCAAAGTACCCCACAGCATTCATCCACCGGTCCTTGTTTCTCTAGGTCTGTTCCAACCAGCAATCACAGCTCAAGTTCAAATTCACCACTCGGGTGAATGACTTCAATGAGCAACAACCAGGCATTCTTCAGCGAATTAGCTCGAAACCTTACAGGACAGCCAACAACCAGGTGCGACCAAGCCATCAGTCATTTCACAGACACATAATCAGTTCCTCAGAGATCAGATCACGCGTTTTCCTGTTGATTATTCTATCGTTTCCCTATCGAATCTTTCTGAATCAGCTAACTATGCACCATTTCAGCGGGCTGAGCCCCCACCCGGCTGGACCTCCCCCCTCCCCTCACGATCCCGGCGGGTCCCCCCTGAGGGAGAGGCGCGCGCTCCCCCCTCACCATCTTGGCGCGCGCACCAACCGCAGCCGCTCGCGCGCCGCCGCCGCCGCCGCCTACTACTCGCTGGGTTGCGCCCCCTCCCTCACCGCGCCTGCGCGGCGCAAGCCCCGGCCCCTCCCTCGCCCTTCAACCAACAAACAGCGTCCCCGCGGGGTGGGCGGGGCGGTGTCACGCGCCTACGGGCCGCGGGGAGGTTCAACGGCGCCGAGGGCGGGAAAACGCAGGATCACGTGATCCCGCGGCGCCACGCCTCTCTCCGTTGCATTGCAGCCCAGGCCACGCCCCCTCACTATTACCATGGCAACTCGCGGGCTCGCCCTCAGGCGCCATTTCGCTCTGAGGGCATCTGGGGGAAGCGGGACGGGACGGGACGGGCTCGGCTTTAGAGCTCTTAATGTGCCTTAAAAAGCGCAAGAACTGAAGGTTTAAACCCTGGAATTGAAGCGTGACATGAATCAGAAGTTGTGCTCGCTGTGCTTGTGTGTAGAAGTGGAGTTTAGTTCTGGAAGTCATGCGGAGTCTCCAGCACACAAGGCACAAACAGGAGCAGCCAGAGCTGGGCACACACTGCTTGTCAATAATGGGGCCTTGGTGTGAAGCCCTCCTGATGCTGGAGTGAATATTTAGCCTTTCCCGTGCTGCTCACAATTTTAGATGCTGTTACAGCAGAAAAAATGCACTTTAAGGGATTCCATAAAAGATTTAAGAATATAATTGCTTTCCTCAGAATGAACGGGCAGATGCAGCCTTTACATCTTAGACACAACTTCTAGTGAATTATACTAATGATCTAAACACCAGGTTTATAAGATTAAACTGCAGATTTTCACCAAGGGCTTGGCAAACATCACAGAAATGTGAGATTGCTGAACAGTTATTGAAGCCTCACACAAAATCACAGAATATCCTGAGGTGGAAGGGACCCACAGGGATCATCGAGCCCAACTCCTGGCCCTGCACAGGAAAACCCCAAAAATCCCACACTGTGCCTGAGGGCATTGAGCAAACCATTCCCTCAGGAGCCTGTTAAGTGCCTTACCATCCTCTGGGGGAAGAACCTTTTCCTGATATCCCACCTAATCACAGAATCAAAGTCTGGTTGGAATGCATCCCAAAGATTATCCTATTCTTATGCCACTGCTCTAGGCTGGAACACCTTCCACTAGGCCAAGATGCTCCAAATTCCCCCTAACATGGCCTTGAGCACTTGCAGGGGATGGGGCAGCCTCAGCTTTTCAGGGCAGCATGTGGCAGGGCCTCACAGCCCTCGCAGGCAGCAATTCCTTGCCAACAGCCCATCTAAGCCCCATTTGAGCGCAAGGAGAAGCAAAGCACAGCCATGTGCTCCAGGGACACGGCTTTGGGTCACCTCACAGCCACTGCCACTGCAGCTTTGACCAGCAGCTGCCAGGGACAAAGCTGATGAGCACTGAGCTCTCCAGCCTCTGGCAGGGTGGCAAAGCTGAATCCTGCCCCGAGTGCCACCACTGTGGCTCCAAGAGCTCTCTCTGCAAGCACACAACAGCATCAGCCCTCCTGGTGCTCTACAGACCTGAAAGGGCACCTGGAGCCTGAGCACACTGCCAGGAGCCTGCACCGCTGCCAAGAGCCCAGAGTGACAAGGCGCAATTTCCTCCAGAGGCATGAAGGCTCTGCTCAGGGAGCTGGGCTGTGGGCTAGTGGAGCTGAGGGGACAGGGGACTAGAATCACACCCAGCTGCCCTGGGACAGGCCTGACAGACAGACGGACAGGACACGGGGCAGGCATGAGTCCCCATCCTCTCTGTGCCCACCTGAACACAAGGACTTAAGGCACAGGTGTGGTATTTGCTCGGTCCCCAGGATGAAGGAGGAATTGAGAATTTGACTCCATGCTCTTAGAAGGCTAATTTATTATTTTATGTACTTATATTATATTAAAGAATACTATACTAAAGCAATACTAAAGAATAGACAAAGGATACTTACAGAAGGCGTAACAAGATACTAATGAAAAACCTGAGACTCTCTCCGGAGTCCCAACACAGCTGGACAGTGATGGGTCATTAAGTAAAAACAATTAATATGTTGGATAAACAATCTCCAACCACATCCCAAAGCAGCAAAACACGGGAGAAGCGAATCAGATAATTATTGTTTTCATTTTTCTCTGAAGCTTCTCAGCTTCCTAGGAGAAGAAATCCTGGTTAAGTGATTTTTCAGAAAATATGACAGTGACACACAGGGGGAGTCGTGGCAGAGCATGCTGCTTTCCTCTGCATTACACAGAATTCTTGGAAGGGTTAGGATGCAGAAAAGGCAGTCTGGGATTGGACAATGCAGAGGGTGTAGGGACAATAATCCTTCTCTTGCTTTCTAAAGCCTTATCCAGTCCCCACAGCTCGTGGAGGGTAGTTGGTATGGATGTCACATTTCAGTGCATGGAGGAGTGCTTTGATTACGTGCAGCAGAGGTGACTCAGCTGGTGCAGCACTGTCTGGGGCAGAGTGCCAGGACTTGGGGAGCCCTGCTCTGGGCTGACTTTAATAATGGCACTTCTGGGCTCCTACTGAGGCGCTGCTCCTGCTCTTGGGGTTGTAGTGTAGCCACAGCAGAAGGAGCTGTGAGGCATAGAAGAGAGACCAGGTGGTGATCTTCAGCAGCAACTTGGAGGAGGGGAGGAGACTGTTGTGATGAACTTCCTGAACACCCCTGCCACAGTGGCTCAGGAGGGATTTCCTGCTGGATATCTTGGAGCATCTGTACCACTGCCTGGAGAAGACAGACCTTGAGCTCTTTGTGATAGGCAGCAAGAGGATTCCTGTGGAGATTGGCTGCCTTGAGGCAGCCCCTTCTGGGCTGTTGCTAAACTGCTGCTCCTGCCTTTGGGGCTGTCGTTCAGGTGCAGAAGAGCAGCCATGAAGCAGACAGCAGTACCTTGCACAGCTTGAAAAGAGGCTTTGAGGTGCAGGTTGGAAATCAAGCACAGAAGGCCTCACTTAAAGAAGGGTTTCAAGTAGATGAAGAAAATGTGGAGGACAGCAAAAGTAATGCAGAAGCAAATGGCCAGTGAAGTTTAAATCATCAAACATAACATTTCAGTTTCTGACAGATGCCAAGCACAAAGTGTCCTGAGACAACACTGTGGCAGAGACTGAGTTCTTCAGGCATGTGGCAGGGCAGGCCCTGCAGCGCAGCTGGCACAGCCAGTGCAGGAGCTCCTCATGCTCATCCTGGTGGACAAAGGCTTTTCCACCCACACCTTAAAGATGGTTGTGATGCACCACTTGAACGCCTGTTGTGGTGCGTTCATTTTTTATTTAAATAATTGGTACAAGTTTGTTTCTGTTACTGCTTAATGGTATGTTCCATTCCCCCCCTTTTTTTGTACTCTGTTTGAATATGGTTTATCCCCAGCCGATCCCTCCCCTGGTTGAGCCGAGTGGCTCTTGTCACTCTCCCTCTCACCTTAAGTGCCAGCCAATCCATGTGTGAATTGTCCTATCTGTCAATCGTGGTCTCCCCTCCCCAAGCCTGTCAATCTTCCCCCCAGCCCAGCCCGGCTTCTAGAGAGTTCCACTTTAGTCGGGCCAGGACTGGTCCCTTGGCCTTGGCCACACCCTTTTCCCACCTCCTGCTGTTTGTCGTTGGTCTCATGCTCTGCCCATCCTTTCCCTTGTCCAATCATTGTCGGTCACTTGTGCTCCTCCCTTGCTGTATTTAAGCTGGTTGCACCCAGCTTCTCATTGGCAAACCCCCTCAGCCTTTTCGCAGTTCACCCCCCCCCCCCCCCCCCCCCCCCCCACTTGCTTGGATAATAAACAGACGTGGTTCACTGAGGTCGTTTGCTGCCTCTTTCTTATACACCTGCTGACCTCGCTGGCGGCCAGTCATTTCCCTTGTCCAAGGGTCGGGGCACGAAGCCTGCCACCTTCGCCATGGGAGGTCGTGACCCTAGGTTGAGGGCTTGTCGGACCTGCCTTCATTCCGAAGCCGCCGTCTGCTGCTGCAGCCCTCAGCCCCTTGGACTGCTGGATCTGTGCTGCCCTATTCTAGCCGGGAAATTCGGGCAAGAACTCCAGCAAACACCCCTGCCATGGTGGCTCAGGAGGCATTTCCTGCTGGATATCTTGGAGCACCTGCAATGCTGCCTGGAGAAGACAGACCTTGAGCACTGCGTTGTAGGCAACAAGAGGCTTCCTGTGGAGATCGGCTACCTTGAGACAGCCCCTTCTGGGCTGTTGCTAAACTGCTGCTCCTGCCTTTGGGGCTGTGGTTCAAGCGCCGAAGAGCAGCCACAAGGCAGAGAGCAGCAGCCTGCACAGGGCTGTCTGATGGCTGCAACATGGGTTCAATCAGTTCTTGTTCTCCAACCCTGGAAAGAGATGCTGAGCCACAGGGCTGTCTGATGGCCTGATGATAGTGTACATATGAACGGTATAGAAATTACCTGTATCTATCTTTAGCCAGCTTCATTATACATAAAAATTGCTTATATGTATATATAGATAACATAAGTATAAATATAAACATTTGTGTACTATATATATAGTTTTGCAGTATTAGGCAAAAATCGTATATAAAGATTGGATGGGGTTGTGCGGCAGCCGCATGTGGAGGACCTGGAGCAGGGCACCCATGAGCCAATTGATCCTGGCTGGCGAGCTCAGCTCCCAGTTGCCTTGGGGCAGCCCCTCTTGGGCTGCTGCTGAGCTGCTGCTCCTGCCTTTGGGGCTGTGGTTCAGGTGCAGGAGAGCAGCCATGAGCCAGAGAGCAGCAGCACTCAGGGCTTGAAAAGAGGTTTTGCGGTGCAGGATGGAAATCAAGCACAGAAGGCTCACTTAAAGAAGGGTTTCAAGTAGATGAAGGAAATGTGGAGGACAGCAAAAGTAATGCAGAAGCAAATGGCCAGTGAAGTTTAAATCATCAAATATAACATTTCAGTTTCTGACAGATGCCAAGCACAAAGTGTCCTGAGACAACACTGTGGCAGAGATTGAGTTCTTCAGGCATGTGGCAGGGCAGGCCCTGCAGCGCAGCTGGCACAACCAGTGCAGGCGCTCCTCACGCACGTCCTGGTGGACAAAGGCTTTTCCGCCCACACCTTAAAGATGGTTGTGATGCACCTCCTGAACACCCCTGTCACGGTGGCTCGGGAGGCATTTCCTGCTGGATATCTTGGAGCACCTGCAACACTGCCTGGAGAAGACAGACCTTGAGCACTGCATTGTAGGCAACAAGAGGCTTCCTGTGGAGATCAGCTACCTTGAGACAGCCCCTTCTGGGCTGTTGCTAAACTGCTGCTCCTGCCTTTGGGGCTGTGGTTCAAGCGCCGAAGAGCAGCCACAAGGCAGAGAGCAGCAGCCTGCACAGGGCTGTCTGATGGCTGCAACATCGGTTCAATCAGTTCCTGTTCTCCAGCTCTGGAAAGAGATGCTGAACCACAGGGCTGTCTGATGGCAGCTGAGATGCCTGATCATAGTGTACATATTAACTGTATAGAAATTACGTCTGTCTATTCTTAACCAGCTTCATTATACATAAAAAGTGTTTGTATATATATAAGTATATATTGTTGCGGTGCGTTCCGCAGCCGCTTCCCCGAGTTTTGAATTGCTTTTGAATTTTGAAGGTGCAGGAGAGCAGCCCTGAGCCAGAGAGCAGCAGCACGTAGAGCTGAAGCAGAGGCAAGAAGACACAAGATGGGAATCGAGTGGAGAAGTCTTCACTTAAAGGAGTGATTCAAAGTAAATATAGAGGACAATAAAAGTAGAAAATGGCCAGTGAAGTTTAAATCATCAAATATAACATTTCAGTTTCTGACACACGCCGAGCTCGCCATGTCCTGAGACAACGCTCTTCGTGTGCCTGAAGAAGTCAGTCTCAGGCAGAGACTGAGTTCTTCAGGCACATGCTAGGGCAGGCCCAGCAGCGCACCTAACACAGCCAGTGCAGGAGCTCTTCATGCTCATCCTGGTGGGCTTTTCCACCCACATCTTAAAGATGGTTGTGATGCACCTCCTGAACACCCCTGCCACGGTGGCTCAGGAGGCATTTCCTGCTGGATATCTTGGAGCACCTGCAACACTGCCTGGAGAAGACAGACCTTGAGCACTGCGTTGTAGGCAACAAGAGGCTTCCTATGGAGATCGGCTACCTTGAGACAGCCCCTTCTGGGCTGTTGCTAAACTGCTGCTCCTGCCTCTGGGGCTGTGGTTCAAGCGCAGAAGAGCAGCCACAAGGCAGAGAGCAGCAGCCTGCACAGGGCTGTCTGATGGCTACAACATGGGTTCAAAAAGCTCCTGTTCTGCAGCCCTTGAAAGGGATGCTGAGCCACAGGGCTGTCTGATGGCCTGATGATAGTGTACATATGAACGGTATAGAAATTACCTGTATCTATCTTTAACCAGTTTCATTATACATAAAAATTGCTTATATGTATATATAGATAACATAAGTATAAATATAAACATTTGTGTACTGTATATATAGTTTTGCAATATTAGGCAAAAATCGTATATAAAGATTGGATGGGGTTGTGCGGCAGCCGCATGTGGAGGACCTGGAGCAGGGCACCCATGAGCCAATTGATCCTGGCTGGCGAGCTCAGCTCCCAGTTGCCTTGGGGCAGCCCCTCTTGGGCTGCTGCTGAGCTGCTGCTCCTGCCTTTGGGGCTGTGGTTCAGGTGCAGCAGAGCAGCCATGAGCCAGAGAGCAGCAGCACTCAGGGCTTGAAAAGAGGTTTTGCGGTGCAGGATGGAAATCAAGCACAGAAGGCTCACTTAAAGAAGGGTTTCAAGTAGATGAAGAAAATGTGGAGGACAGCAAAAGTAATGCAGAAGCAAATGGCCAGTGAAGTTTAAATCATCAAATATAACATTTCAGTTTCTGACAGATGCCAAGCACAAAGTGTCCTGAGACAACACTGTGGCAGAGACTGAGTTCTTCAGGCATGTGGCAGGGCAGGCCCTGCAGCGCAGCTGGCACAGCCAGTGCAGGAGCTCCTCATGCTCATCCTGGTGGACAAAGGCTTTTCCGCCCACACCTTAAAGATGGTTGTGATGAACCTCCTGAGCACCCCTGTCACGGTGGCTCAGGAGGCATTTCCTGCTGGATATCTTGGAGCACCTGCAACACTGCCTGGAGAAGACAGACCTTGAGCACTGCGTTGTAGGCAACAAGAGGCTTCCTGTGGAGATCGGCTACCTTGAGACAGCCCCTTCTGGGCTGTTGCTAAACTGCTGCTCTTGCCTCTGGGGCTGTGGTTCAAGCGCAGAAAAGCAGCCACAAGGCAGAGAGCAGCAGCCTGCACAGGGCTGTCTGATGGCTGCAACATGGGTTCAGTCAGCTCCTGTTCTCCAGCCCTGGACAGAGATGCTGAGCCACAGGGCTGTCTGATGGCCTGATGGTAGTGTACATATGAACGGTATAGAAATTACCTGTATCTATCTTTAACCAGCTTCATTATACATAAAATTTGCTTATATGTATATATAGATAACATAAATATAAATGTAGACATTTGTGTACTGTATATATAGTTTTGCAGTATTAGGCAAAAATCGTATATAGAGATTGGATGGGGTTGTGCGGCAGCAGCATGTGGAGGACCTGGAGCAGGGCACCCATGAGCCAATTGATCCTGGCTGGAGAGCTCAGCTCCCAGTTGCCTTGGGGCAGCCCCTTCTGGGCTGCTGCTGAACCGCTGCTCCTGCCTTTGGGGCTGTGGTTCAGGTGCAGGAGAGCAGCCCTGAGCCAGAGAGCAGCAGCACGTAGAGCTGAAGCAGAGGCAAGAAGACACAAGATGGGAATCGAGTGGAGAAGTCTTCACTTAAAGGAGTGATTCAAAGTAAATATAGAGGACAATAAAAGTAGAAAATGGCCAGTGAAGTTTAAATCATCAAATATAACATTTCAGTTTCTGACACACGCCGAGCTCGCCATGTCCTGAGACAACGCTCTTCGTGTGCCTGAAGAAGTCAGTCTCAGGCAGAGACTGAGTTCTTCAGGCACATGCTAGGGCAGGCCCAGCAGCGCACCTAACACAGCCAGTGCAGGAGCTCTTCATGCTCATCCTGGTGGGCTTTTCCACCCACATCTTAAAGATGGTTGTGATGCACCTCCTGAACACCCCTGCCACGGTGGCTCAGGAGGCATTTCCTGCTGGATATCTTGGAGCACCTGCAACACTGCCTGGAGAAGACAGACCTTGAGCACTGCGTTGTAGGCAACAAGAGGCTTCCTATGGAGATCGGCTACCTTGAGACAGCCCCTTCTGGGCTGTTGCTAAACTGCTGCTCCTGCCTCTGGGGCTGTGGTTCAAGCGCAGAAGAGCAGCCACAAGGCAGAGAGCAGCAGCCTGCACAGGGCTGTCTGATGGCTGCAACATGGGTTCAAAAAGCTCCTGTTCTGCAGCCCTTGAAAGGGATGCTGAGCCACAGGGCTATCTGATGGCCTGATGATAGTGTACATATGAACGGTATAGAAATTACCTGTATCTATCTTTAACCAGTTTCATTATACATAAAAATTGCTTATATGTATATATAGATAACATAAGTATAAATATAAACATTTGTGTACTGTATATATAGTTTTGCAATATTAGGCAAAAATCGTATATAAAGATTGGATGGGGTTGTGCGGCAGCCGCATGTGGAGGACCTGGAGCAGGGCACCCATGAGCCAATTGATCCTGGCTGGCGAGCTCAGCTCCCAGTTGCCTTGGGGCAGCCCCTCTTGGGCTGCTGCTGAGCTGCTGCTCCTGCCTTTGGGGCTGTGGTTCAGGTGCAGCAGAGCAGCCATGAGCCAGAGAGCAGCAGCACTCAGGGCTTGAAAAGAGGTTTTGCGGTGCAGGATGGAAATCAAGCACAGAAGGCTCACTTAAAGAAGGGTTTCAAGTAGATGAAGGAAATGTGGAGGACAGCAAAAGTAATGCAGAAGCAAATGGCCAGTGAAGTTTAAATCATCAAATATAACATTTCAGTTTCTGACAGATGCCAAGCACAAAGTGTCCTGAGACAACACTGTGGCAGAGATTGAGTTCTTCAGGCATGTGGCAGGGCAGGCCCTGCAGCGCAGCTGGCACAACCAGTGCAGGCGCTCCTCACGCACGTCCTGGTGGACAAAGGCTTTTCCGCCCACACCTTAAAGATGGTTGTGATGCACCTCCTGAACACCCCTGTCACGGTGGCTCGGGAGGCATTTCCTGCTGGATATCTTGGAGCACCTGCAATGCTGCCTGGAGAAGACAGACCTTGAGCACTGCGTTGTAGGCAACAAGAGGCTTCCTGTGGAGATCAGCTACCTTGAGACAGCCCCTTCTGGGCTGTTGCTAAACTGCTGCTCCTGCCTCTGGGGCTGTGGTTCAAGCACAGAAGAGCAGCCACAAGGCAGAGAGCAGCAGCCTGCACAGGGCTGTCTGATGGCTGCAACATGGGTTCAATCAGTTCCTGTTCTCCAGCCCTGGAAAGAGATGCTGAACCACAGGGCTGTCTGATGGCAGCTGAGATGCCTGATCATAGTGTACATATTAACTGTATAGAAATTACGTCTGTCTATTCTTAACCAGCTTCATTATACATAAAAAGTGTTTGTATATATGTTGTGGTGCGCGCGGTTGACTTTTAAGAAGTTTTTTAAAGGTTTGGTTCAGTTTTGTGAAATTATACGGAGTCTATGGACTTTATCATTCGTTTAAGATGATGGCTTTGTTCAGGGTTTCCCCCCCTCCCCTCTTCCCCTCCCTTTTTTCCTCCCCCTGCGGGCCTATTGTAACTTACCCCGTTGCTTTAGTTACTCCCGCCCCCTTTTGTAATAATCCTTTTGTCTATCAGTTATCCCCTCCTTCGTTGCCCTGGCAACCCCCCTGTCCATCATCCTCCTCCCACGCCCTGTTTCTAGAATCTTCGATCAGGGGATGAGGGTGATTGGTGCAGGGGGGGAAGGCCACGCCTTGTTATTTTCCCACTTGCTGCCGTGTCATGTCTGTTATTTGTACCTATGTTTTCATTGGTCATTTGTGTATTCCCCCCTCCCCTCGGGGTCCCTTTATCTGCCCCCCCCGCCGAGGGGTAGACGGGGGGCAGTTGCTCGCACTCCCTACCCAACCTGTCGTTCCCTTCCCCTCAATAAACCCGGTTCCTGCCTGCGAGTTCCCGCCCTGCTTCGTGGCTCTTCGCCTCGCTACATAATTGCTGCCTCGCGCCTCTCCTCCTCAGCCCTCTCGGGGACTCCTCTCTCTGCCGAGACGCAGGGAAGGTCCCTGGCAGCCAGCCACTTCCCCAGCCGCCTCTACGGAGCCAGTGCTGTTGAAGGCAAGGAGCTAGCCCGACCAGGCTGTGAGCTGCAGAGCACTTGTGGCCGCTAGCCGGGGTCAGACGCCCGCGCAGCCGCATATATATATATATATATAAGCATATATTGTTGCGGTGCGTTCCGCAGCCGCTTCCCCGAGTTTTGAATTGCTTGTTTTAATTGTGAATTGTGTTATATTATGTTCAATTAGTTAAGATGGCGCTTGCCTCGTGTTCCCTCCCCCCTTCCTCCCTGGTTACTGAACTGTCATTCTGTGTTGTTTCCCGGGAAACCAACCTGCCTGTCACCCCCTGTCCATGCCTTTCCTTCCAGAACCTTCTCCCCTGGGCAGAGGGTGATTGGGCAGGGAGGGGGTTGTCCCACCCCCGATGTAATTTTATTTGCTGCAATTATATGCCATTTATGTTGTATCTTAAGTTATTGGCTAGGGGTTGAGTTCCACCTCCCCCCTGGCTCCCCTTTATAGTTTGTGTTCTTCCCGCCCCTCGGGGCAGTTCCCTGCAGCTTCCCTCCGACTCTGTACCTTCCATCCTTCAATAAACCCTCCCCTGCTGTGGAGAACTGCTGCCTCTCATGATCTCTGTCCACCTTGCATCGTCCCTGCTGCTGCTGCGCTTCACCTTGTGGAGCTGCCTTCCCCACCACTGCCGTGGGGAGAGCTCCTGGGGCGGCTGATACCTTGTTGCTCCCGCCGGGAGGCCAAGGCTTGCAGCTGCACAGCCGCCCCTTTCACTAGGCTGTCGGCGTGGAGCTTGCCGGGCTCAGCTAATCTGCACGGCGACAATATATGTAAATATTTCTGTAATATATATATATATAGTTTTGCAATATTATGCAAAAATTGTATATAAAGATTAGATGGGGTTGTGCAGCAGCAGCATGTGGAGGACCTGGAGTAGGGCACCCATGAGCCAATTGATCCGGGTTGCGGAGCTCAGCTTGCAGCTGCCTTGGGGCAGCCCCTTCTGGGCTGCTGCTGAGCTGCTGCTCCTGCCTTTGGGGCTGTGGTTCAGGTGCAGGAGAGCAGCCCTGAGCCAGAGAGCAGCAGCACATAGAGCTGAAGCAGAAGCAAGAAGACACAAGATGGGAATCGAGTGGAGAAGTCTTCACTTAAAGGAGTGATTCAAAGTAAATATAGAGGACAATAAAAGTAGAAAATGGCCAGTGAAGTTTAAATCATCAAATATAACATTTCAGTTTCTGACACATGCCGAGCTCACCGTGTCCTGAGACAATGCTCTGGCAGAGATTGAGTTCTTCAGGCATGCGGCAGGGCAGGCCCTGCAGTGCAGCTGGCACAGCCAGTGCAGGCGCTCCTCACGCACATCCTGGTGGACAAAGGCTTTTCCTCCCACACCTTAAAGATGGTTGTGATGCACCTCCTGAACACCCCTGTCACGGTGGCTCGGGAGGCATTTCCTGCTGGATATCTTGGAGCACCTGCAATGCTGCCTGGAGAAGACAGACCTTGAGCACTGCGTTGTAGGCAACAAGAGGCTTCCTGTGGAGATCGACTGCCTTGAGACAGCCCCTTCTGGGCTGTTGCTAAACTGCTGTTCCTGCCTTTGAGGCTGTGGTTCAAGCGCCGAAGAGCAGCCACGAGGCAGAGAGCAGCAGCCTGCACAGGGCTGTCTGATGGCTGCAACATGGGTTCAGTCAGCTCCTGTTCTGCAGGCCTGGAAAGAGATGCTGAGCCACAGGGCTGTCTGATGGCAGCTGAGATGCCTGATGATAGTGTACATATGAACCGTGTAGAAATTAGCTGTATTTATCTTTAAACAGCTTCATTATACATGTAAAGTTTTTAAAGTATATATACAATATATATACGTGTAAATATTTATGTACTGTATATATAGTTTTGCAATATTAGGCAAAAATCGTATGTAAAAATTGGATGGGGTTGTGTGGCAGCAGCATGTGGAGGACCTGGAGCAGGGCACCCATGAGCCAATTGATCCTCGCTGGGTGTTGTAGTGTGTTAATTCAGTTTGTTTTATAGCTCCCCTATTCTGTATTGATTCCCCCTATGTTTCAAAATGGTTCTGTCCTCGTGTTTCCTTCCCGCCACAGGCCTGTCCATCACTCTGTATCCTTGGTTACTCTCGCCGCCCCACCTGTCAATTGTATAAGTTACGTAATTCCTCCTCCCTTCTTCTCCCTTATATGTATGCTTGTTCCCCACCCCGGGCTCCGTCAATCACTCCCTGTTTCCTCACAGTTTCTAGTAAGTTCTCTCTCTTGGGAGCAGTGATTGACTGTGGTCCCGGGGCCCCTCCCTCACTATGTTTCAATTTGTTCCTATGGAATGTCAGTTATATTCAGTTCACCCCCCTGTTATTCCTTATTGGCCCCTTGTAAACCCCTCCCTAAGTAACCTCCCCCCTTTATAATCTTGTTTCACCCTCCCTTCGGGGTCACTCTCTGGGGATACTCCTTGTTGTCTGTTGCGGTGCGCCCCCGTAACCTTCTCCCCCTGGTTCGGTTTACTTTGAATATTATTGTATTGTATTAGTTTCAATGGATCAAGATGGCGCTTGCCGGGACTTCCCTCCCCCTTGTTTTCCACTTGCAGAGCTGCCACTCACCCCGTTGCTTTGGTTACTCCCGCCTTTTTGTATCTTTTAGTCCCCTCCTCTGTACTTTGAGTTGTTAGCCCTCCTGCCTGTCACTCTCTGTCCCTGCCTTCCTCTCCAGAACATTCTCCCCAGGGCAGAGGGTGATTGGGCAGGGGAAGGTTGCCCCTCCCATACTGCCATTTCATTTGCTGCCGCCCCCTGTCTGTAATGTTATGGATCGAAGTTATTGGCCAGGGGTAGGGGTTCACCTCCCCCTGGTTCCCCTTTATAATGCTATGTTCAACCCGCCCCCAGGGGCAGTTCTCTGCAGCCACCCTACCCGTCTGTACCCTTCCTCTCCCTCAATAAACCCTTTTCCTTGCTGCGGAAGACTGCTGCCTCACGACTCGTCATTCCACCTCCGCTCGTGACTCACTGTTGTCGGCGCATTGCTTGGGGGAGCTGCCTTCTCCACCAGGACGTGGGGAGAGCTCCCAGGACACTGACTCTCAGTTGCTCCTGCCGGGAGGTCCTGAGTTCTAGCAGCTGCCAGTGCCCACCCACCAGGCTGTTGGCTGTGCAATCTCTGTGGGCCAGCCGGGCTCGACTTCAGCACCGCCACAGTTGTCACTCCCTGGAGTCACTCCCTGGCAGACACCTTGGGTTTACCAATAAACCCGCTTTGTCCCCGTTGAGTGTCCAGGCTCCTTCCTCGTCCGTCCCGCAGCATTGCCGTCCGTAGTGAGGTCAGCCCGAGGCCTCCGACGCCAAGGGGACCCACAAGTGCAGCTTGAGTGTTGGCCACTCGTAGCTAGCCGGACGCCCAACCCTCAGGCCGACACCGCTGCAGTTTGGCGCCCAACGTGGGGCCTGGCTGGACGCCTGGACATCTGACCGCCAGGACCTCACGGTTTGGATTTATAATTCCTCTGGCCACCGGACTACCCCAGGTTGCAGCAGGCCCTGTTTTAAGGGCAGCACTCCCTGGGGATCTGAAGCCGCAACTCCCTGCACCCAGGGGAGGGCTTCAGGGACAAGGACCACCCGCCCAGGAGTTTTCTTTGTGCCGCCTCCGGACCTGGTAAGCCCCAGACTTGGTGGTCTCCCCCTGCCTTTTTAACCCCCCTAGGAGCATATGCCCTGCTTTGGGGACCACTCCCTACCCTTTTTCCTAGGACAGTGTCCTAATTTCTTCCTTTTGGGATCTGTCCAACCCCCACGTTTGTTGTTTTCTTTCCCCGTGTGGTCTGTGTCCCCAGACTTGGGGCCAGATCGCACCACCCAACACCCTTTCTTTCCCCTCGTTGAAACCCCAGACTTGGGGAACAGCGTGGGGAGCAGGGGCTGGAGGTTGGCACCTCAGTGTTTTAGTTTGTATTTTTCTCCGGGCGGGTCAGTAACATCTTGGTTTTTGCCCCTTTCTAGGCTGTTCTTCTTTCTTTTCCTCTCCTCGACGACCATGGGTGCTGGTCTTGGCAAAAGCCAAAAAGGAGTTTATTATGTTGTTAAAGGTTTGTTAGTTGGAGGGGGTTTTCCCGCCCCCAAGAAAGAATTAAAGATTTTAGTTAAGTGGATCTTTTCCCAATTCCCCGAAGTTTCCCCAGAACTTGCCAAAGAGCTACGATTTTGGGCAGCCGTTGTGGCCAAATTAGAAAAAGAAGTGAACTCTTGGGAAACAAAATTATCTGTCGTGGCATATTGGGCAAGCAGAGTATTAACCACACTCCGTCTGCCTGGGGAATTGAGAAAAGGCTCCTCTTGTTCAAGTTTGTCCCCTGGTTTGCCTCCCAGTTGTCGTGTCCCTACCTCCCATTCCTCATCCTCTACCCTTGGGCATGAGCCCTTGAGGGGGATTTTAAAGGCCAACAAGAAGCGGGGGGTCCAGCTTGCCCCTGCTCCCCCTCGACCGGTTCGGCCCCCTACTCCGAAGAGTCCTGACCAGTCTCTTCGGAGCCCTTCCCTTCGCCCCTCTGTCCTAGTCCCTAAGTCCCCAGTTCATACCCCAAAGTCTGTTAGGTTTATTGTTGAACCTCAAGATGGCTCCCATGGAGCTCAAAATGGCAGAGACCACGTGGTCTTTCCCGCCAAGACCCCTTCTCCTTCCCACAACCCTTTTCTCCCTAAATCCAACCCCTTCCTTTCCTCGTCTCCGCCCTCAGCTCCTCCCTCCGTTCCTCCCACATCCCTGCCCATGGTTACTCCCCTCGTTTGTCCCTCCCAAGTTCCTCCCCCATACTCCACTCCGCCCCTCAACTCCACCTTGGGGGCGGAGCAAGGAAAAACTCCGTGCCCAGCCCAGTGCCCCTCCCAGCTACCAAGTCCCGCCTCAACCTCCCTCATTTCTGGTTCCCACGCTCCTTCTTCTGGTTCCCACACTATGTGTTCCGGAGGCGAAGGGGTGGATGACCGGAAGCCGGGGCAAGCACCTTTATTGGAAGCTGCTCCGGTCATATACCGCCTGACCGGGGAGAGGAGTTCCCAGGCTCAGTGGGTGCCCATTGCCCAGGCACAGATCAAGGAACTGTGCAAGGCACAGAGGGAGTTCTCCCAGGAATCCGAGTATTTCCAGGGGCTTCTCCGCTCGGTCCTTGCGCAGGGAGATCTGCTGCCGTCTGACCTGAGAGCTCCCTTCTCAAGCCTTTTAAACCTGATGGAATTTCGGGTCTGGGCGGTAGAGTGGGGGAGGGAGATTGGAGAAGTTCTTCCAGTACTTTGGGGGAACGGCTCCACTTCTCATGACGCGGAAGGCACGGTGCTAGGAACAGACCATCTTATCGGCACTGGTGCTTGGGCGGGCGGGGCGGTTCAGGCGCAGGTGTTGTTCTCCTCGCAGTTGTTAGAATCTTGCAGGGCTGCGGAACGCGCCTTCTACAAGCTGCCTGCCGCTACATCTCAGGTAGAAGTAGAGGAAGTAAGGCAAGGACCGCAGGAACCTTACCTCACGTTTGTCGAGAAGCTCCACCGGTTCGTGGGTACTCAGGTTCCCGGAGAGAGAGAGAGAGAGGAGGTCCTCCGGCAGATGGCGTACCTAAACGCCAATGCGGCGTGCCGGGAGGCCATCCGCTCTTTCCCCCTGAGCCCACGGCCGACAGTGGAGCAGATGATCGAAGTCTGCGTGAGGAAGGTTCCACTCCAAGATCAGCGGTCCCGCCTGAAGCGTGCGTCCGTGGCCTTTGCCGAGGTTCCAGCTGAGGAGTACCCCGACGCCGAAGCCGCCGCCGCATCAGCCCCGTCAACACCAGGGACCGGCCGGAGGACCACTGCGACACATCCTTGTCATCTGTGTGGCCAGATGGGCCACTGGATGCCGCAGTGTCCTCTGCGCCGGAAGTTCATGGAGTTCCGGAGGAAGGAGGAAGAGGGAGGGGAAGGGGAGCGAAAAAACTAGTGGGACAGCACAGGCCCTCCCTGCGCGAAGACAAAAATAAGGCAGGCATTTTAACATCTAGCGGGGAGGGAGAGACAGGGAGCTCGCCGCCAACATACTGCCTACCGGACTTGTCTTTCTTTTCACCGGACTTGACACAGGGTACCTGCGGTCTACAGCCACAACCGGTAATAATACCTATATCCTCTGCTTCGCCTTACAGGTTGCAGCTGACTAGAGCTATTCATCTGACTAACAGCAATTTCCATTTGGTGACTGCCGACTTACAACATCCAGGTCGCTGGAGGAAACTCAGACGTTACAGGACGTTACAGGTTACATCGTCGGCAACACAAAAAATACACCTCGGGACCTTCACATCGTCCCAGGTCTGGTTACTTCCGACCGGGACCGTTTCGAGGTGGGGCTGTACTGTGTCTGACCCCCACTCTTCCTCCCCAAAGGTCAGATCATTGCCCAGGCCATCCCCGTTCCAGAGGAGTGGCGGGAGCCCAACACATCTAAGGGCACCTCGCCCCCGTCGGTGGCCTGGGCACAGGTAGTGGGGAGGGAAAAACCCCACCTAACATCTAAACTCTCATTAGGCGGGGACCGAAAAATAGTGAGGGGTCTCTTGGACACAGGGGCAGATGTGACGATCATTCCCTCTTGGGAGTGGCCGTCACATTGGGGCTTGCAAAACGCGGCCGGTACCATTCAAGGTGTAGGAGGGTTACAATTGGCTAAACAATCAAGGAGTGTTGTACAAATTACGGGACCAGACGGGCAATTGGCTTCTGTACGCCCGTTTGTACTGGATTACACTGAGCCTCTCTGGGGGAGAGACCTACTAGCCCAGTGGGGGGCCAAAATTGACCTACCGAAGGCCCCCCAGGTATTTCGGGCTTTGGCCACTGAAGAGAGCCGGACCTGGAAGCTGGAATGGAGGTCTGATGAACCAGTACAGGTCTTACAGTGGCCACTTAATAAACAAAAATTGAAGGCACTCAACGAGCTCGTTCAGGAACAGCTACTCAAGGGCAATATAGTAGAGACCATGTCTCCATGGAACTCTCCTATATTTGTCATCAAGAAGCCCAACAAAGATAGGTGGCGGCTCCTGACCGACCTCCGTCAAATTAATGATAGAATAAAAGATATGGGTTCTCTCCAACCAGGGATGCCATCCCCTGCAATGCTCCCCCAAAATTGGAATCTGGCTGTTATCGACATCAAAGATTGTTTCTTCCAAATTCCTCTACACCCTGATGATGCCCCGCGTTTCGCTTTCACGGTTCCCTCCATCAACCGTGAGTCCCCGGACAAGCGCTACCACTAGCGGGTCCTTCCTCAGAGAATGAAGAACTCGCCGGTGATCTGCCAGTGGTACGTCGCTTCTCTGCTGTCCCCCATTCGTGCAGCCTTAGGGGATGTCGTCATCATCCATCACTACATGGACGACATCCTCGTTTGTGCGCCGAACCATGATCTGCTTGTCCATGCGCTTGACCTGACAACCAATGCGTTGGTTGCTGCAGGGTTCGAGCTCCAGCAGGAAAAGATTCAAAGGATGCCACCTTGGAGATACCTGGGCCTGGAAATTACAAAGCAGACCATTGTTCCGCAAAAATCGGCTATTCGGACAAATGTCCGGACCCTAGCAGATGTCCATCAACTGTGTGGATCTTTAAATTGGGTGAGACCCTGTCTAGGCATTTCCACTGAAGACCTAGCCCCCGTTTTCAATTTGTTGAAAGGGGTAGAGGAGCTATGTTCTCCCAGGACTCTCACCCCAGAAGCTCAGGTAGCACTGGAAAGGATCCAGAAGGCCATCTCAGCCAGGCAGGCCCACCGCTACCACCCGGGCCTGCCCTTTAAGTTCGTAGTGCTGGGAAAGTTGCCACACCTCCATGGCATAATCCACCAATGGGACAAAAGTCTAAAGGACCAGGGCCTGGGAGATCCACTCTTAATCATAGAGTGGGTTTTTCTCAGCCATCATCGGTCCAAAAGGATGACAAGGCCACAGGAGCTGGTAGCCGAACTGATCCGCAAAGCAAGAACGCGGATCAGGGAGCTGGCAGGCTGTGACTTCTCATGCATTCACATACCAATTGAATTGGATTCGGGCCAACTAACAAAGAAAGCTTTTGAAGATCTGCTGCAAACAAACGAAATGCTTCAGTTCACTCTGGACAGCTACACAGGGACTATCGCGGTCAATCAGCCAGCCCATAAATTATTCAATTCAGAATTCAAATTATCTCTCAAAAAGGTTCAGAGTAGAGAGCCCTTGGATGCCTTGACAGTTTTTACTGACACGTCTGGAGCATCCCACAAGTCAGTAATGACTTGGAAGGATCCTCAGACTCAGAAGTGGGAGACTGACGTTGCCATTGTGGAGGGTTCTCCACAAATTGCTGAGTTGGACGCAGTCGTCAGAGCATTCCAGAGGTTCTCAGAACCTTTCAATTTGGTTACAGACTCCGCGTACGTCGCTGGGGTAGTGTCCAGAGCAGAGTCAGCAGTTCTTCAAGAGGTTTCAAATCAAAATTTATTCAATCTGCTCACGAGACTCGTAGATCTGGTCTCCCACCGTGAGCATCCATTCTATGTGATGCATGTGAGGTCCCATACAGACCTGCCAGGATTCATCGCTGAGGGCAACCGCAGAGCTGACTCTTTGGCTGTGGCTGCTGCCACGGTGGGCCCGCTCCCGGATGTGTTCGGCCAAGCTAAGATCAGCCACCAGCTGTTCCATCAAAACGCGCCTGGCTTGGTCCGACAGTTCCACCTCACTCAGGACCAGGCCAAGGCGATCGTGGCCACATGTCCCCAATGCCAAAAAGATCAAATGCCCGTCATTGCTTCAGGGGCAAATCCCCGAGGCTTGGCGAGCTGCAAGGTGGGGCAAATGGATGTGACACATGTCCCTTCTTTTGGTAGACTGTGTTACGTCCATGTGTCCGTGGATACCTTCTCCGGCGCTATCTTTGCTTCCGCCCACACAGGTGAAAAGGCAGTGGATGTTCAGAAGCATTTGCTTCTGGCGTTTGCTGTCTTGGGCATCCCTAGAGCCATAAAAACAGATAACGGGCCAGCGTATACGTCCAAGGACCTGCGGAGCTTCCTGCAGCAATGGGGAATAGAACATAAGACCGGCATCCCCTATTCCCCGACAGGCCAAGCCATGGTAGAGAGGGCCCACCAGAGCCTAAAGAAGGTACTGTCTAGACAACAGGCGGCTGTGAAGGTGGAGACCCCCCACGTCCGGTTGTCGAGAGCACTTTACACCCTCAACTTTCTGAATTGTGCCTTCGACAACCTAAATCCTCCAGTGGTCCGGCATTTTGGCAGTCACCAACAGCTGCAACCTAGGGTCAGGCCTCCGGTCCTTGTCAAGGATCCGGAGACCTGGAGGACGGAGGGGCCGTTTGACCTAGTCACCTGGGGGAGGGGATAGGCTTGCGTGTCCACTCCCTCAGGGCCAAAATGGGTTCCATCTAAGTGGGTCCGGCCCTTCCTCCCGAAGCAGGGGACCCAAAAGAAGGCTGTGCCCCAGGTGCACGAGGCATGTTGGCGGCGGAAGAAGAAACTAACGTCTTCCTCAGGCTCTCTGTCCTCCTCGGAGGCGGAGTCTCCCACTCCGTTACCCCCGTTTTCCTTAGACTTATCTTTGCCTGACTCCTGACCCACATCTCCTGTATCCTTCCCTTTTTCATATGATTTAAATTTACTTTATGAGGCAGAACAATAAGCTTGAATACTTTACACTTGCACTATTTTCTTTATGTTTCAGTTCAACTCCCCACTGGCCCCCGCATCTCCACTCATGGCTCCCAACCCAGCCTTCAACATCTTCCTGCTGATGACCTGCGGCGTCCTGACACCCCCTTCGGAGTCGTGGGTCGTCCCCCAGCCAAAGGTCAATGTCTGGCATGCCTTAGCTCAGTCCTTGGGACAAGATCACATCTGCCTTGACACCGGCGCAGCAGAGGACCCGATGTCGTCCTGCCTTGTGGGGATTCCTTTCTCTCCAGGCGAGTTTCCCTCTGCCTTTCAGTCTGCCCTATCCCCAGTTTTGGCCCGGAGCCTTACCATTCCCCCCGGTTTTGATACCAGTAAAGCCTGGAGAGACGGAGTAAGGAGGCTGGACCCCTTAGCCCCAGAGCCCACAGAATTACACCTGCTCGGCTCCACCAACGCCACCATTTGTTTTCAGTTTGATTATACTATAGTCCCCATCAAGAAAGGCATAGAGGTGGTGCAGCAAAAGAAAGTAGAGTACCAAACCCAACAGTGGTGCTCAGCTGTACTAAAGATCAGTGGGCCCACTACCACCGGCCAGATTCCCTACGCCCTTCCCAAAGGGATGTTTATGATTTGTAGCGACCGAGCATGGGCAGGCATCCTCTCTCGCCTGACCGGAGGGCCGTGCACTTTAGGCAAGCTGACGCTGCTTACACCCAACATCACTCAAATTATTAATTGGAAGAAAGCAAACGTCACATCTGAATTGGCTAGATCCAAAAGAGGTCTTGAGGACTTCACCGAAGATTGTGACGGCGAAATTACCCATTGGTCACACTCCAAAACTGTCGCCTTTGCCATTTTATTACCTTGGGTATCGGTGGCAAAATCTCTAGGTGAATTGGGCCGCCTAGAGTGTTGGGTGGCTAAGCAAGCGAATTTGACATCAGCTGCATTATATGACCTCCTCACAGACGAGGAAATAACAAGGAAGGCGACTCTTCAAAATAGGGCAGCAATAGACTTTCTATTGCTGCTCCATCACCATAAATGCAAAGAATTTGAGAGCCTCTGCTGCTTGAACTTGTCATCGCGGGCTGAGGATGCCAGACACACAGTCGAACAACTTCAAGACCTAGTCCACAAAATAAAACAAGAAACCTCTGACTGGCTGGGGGACATTTTTAAAAGTTGGTGCCTTAGTGGGTGGGCCAGCTCTATTGTAGAATCAGTTTGTAAAGTTGTTTTGAGTTTGGTTTTGTTAGTAATTCTGTTTGCTTTGATCCGCGGACTAGTAAAAAGACTGGTCTCAAAAATAACATCAAGTGTGAACAGAGTCTCCGCTCCCCACGGCGAACCAATCGAGATAGAAGACCCCTCTTCGGAAACTGATGAAGCTGCAGATGAAGAGGGGCCCACCGTACCACCACCTGACGAGTTCTATCTCGAAGGAGACACCAATTGGGAAGACCAGCTGCGGATCTAGACCTTCTGAGTTTTAAATGGACTCTCAGTTTCTTTCATTTTATTTCGTAAAAAACAGGGAGATGTTGTAGTGTGTTAATTTAGTTTGTTTTATAGCTCCCCTATTCTGTATTGTTCCCCCCTATGTTTCAAAATGGTTCTGTCCTTGTGTTCCCTTCCCGCCACAGGCCTGTCCGTCACTCTGTATCCTTGGTTACTCCCGCCGCCCCACCTGTCAATTGTATAAGTTACGTAATTCCTCCTTCCCTCTTCTCCCTTATATGTATGCTTGTTCCCCTCCCCGGGCCCCGTCAATCACTCCCTGTTTCCTCCCAGTTTCTAGTAAGTTCTCTCTCTTGGGAGCAGTGATTGGCTGTGGTCCCGGGGCCCCTCCCTCACTATGTTTCAATTTGTTCCTATGGAATGTCGGTTATATTCAGTTCACCCCCCTGTTATTCCTTATTGGCCCCTTGTAAACCCCTCCCTATGTAACCTCCCCCCCTTTATAATCTTGTTTCACCCTCCCTTCGGGGTCACTCTCTGGGGATACTCCTTGTTGTCACTCCCTGGGGTCACTCCCTGGCAGACACCTTGGGTTTACCAATAAACCCGCTTCGTCCCCATTGAGTGTCCAGGCTCCTTCCTCGTCCGTCCCGCAGCATTGCCGTCCGTAGTGAGGTCAGCCCGAGGCCTGCGACGCCAAGGGGACCCACAAGTGCAGCTTGAGTGTTGGCCACTCGTAGCTAGCCGGACGCCCAACCCTCAGGCCGACACCGCTGCAGCTGGGGAGCTCAGCTCCCAGTTGCCTTGGGGCAGCCCCTCTTGGGCTGCTACTGAGCTGCTGCTCCTGCCTTTGGGGCTGTGGTTCAGGTGCAGAAGAGCAGCCGTGAGCCAGAGAGCAGCAGCACTCAGGGCTTGAAAAGAGGTTTTGCGGTGCAGGATGGAAATCGAGCATAGACGGCCTCACTTAAAGAAGGGTTTCAAGTAGATGAAGGAAATGTGGAGAACAGCAAAAGTAATGCAGAAGCAAATGGCCAGTGAATTTTAAGTCATCAAATATAACTTTTCAGTTTCTGACACACGCCGAGCTCAACGTGTCCTGAGACAATGCTGTGGTAGAGACTGTGTTCTTCAGGCACATGCTAGGGCAGGCCCAGCAGCACAGCTGGCACTGCCAATGCAGGAGCTCCTCATACACATCCTGGTGGGCAAAGGCTTTTCCGCCAGCACCTTAAGGTGTGGGAGATTAGGGACCGGTGACTGCAAGATTTCATGATGTACGGGCAGACAGAACCCGGGGGAATAATTCAGCAATGGTCTCCACTCTTATTGATAGGGTTTTTGGAGGGGATGACATGCTCCCATTTGATATCAAACAAACGTGCAAATTAATTTTTGGTGGGGCAGGGATGATTGTTTTTAAACAAGAGTGGGAGGACAACTGTGCAAAGCAACTGGCCTCAGTGACTGGGGATGACCACTCGCTACACATTTCCAGCATACAGCACTTAATGGGCACAGACCCAACCATGATCGCCCCCCAGGCACAGCTGAGGGCCTTCAGGCCCATGAGGTTATGACAACCCCTGCTGCTAGAGGGGATATTCGCTCCGTGTCTAAGGTTATTGCCAGACCATCGCCATGGTCTACCATAAAGCAGAGTGAAAGCAAAAGTTTTAAGGAATTTGTGGACCGCCTCCAGGTAGCACTTGGCTCCTCAGCCCTACCATCGGAAGCAAAGGGTGCTGTGTTAGCGGAGTGTTTGCTCCAACAGTGCAGTTCAGCTACCAAGGACATCTTATGGTCACTACCACCCTGGTCTAACATCGCAGACATGATTAGGCATGTCGCGAAAGAAGAGCATCTAGCCCCAATTCAGGCAGCTGTCCACACGGCAATAACCAGTGTGATAGCATGCCTTAAGTGTGGCCAGGCAGGTCACGTCACAGTGAACTGCCCTCAGTCAGGGTACCCACCAACAGCCGTTCCCCTACGCCAGACGAGACCTAGAGGGCCATGCTGGGCATGTGGAAAGAAGGGGTATTTTGCTAAAGATTGCAAATCCAAACATCAGGGAAATGGGGTGGGGAGGGGGCACCCGGGCCACACACAGCCCCCTCCCACCTGGAACATGAAACAGCCTGGTTGTGCCAATTGTCAGTGGGGCACAGAGCTCCCGCACTCACTGCCCCCTCCCATGACCAACTTCACAGCTCAGCCAACGGCCCAGCCAAATCCACCCATACCCCAGGAATACCAAGAACGGCTCCCTGGGGGTGAGGCCCCTGGGTGGCCCTGGCCATGAAGGTATGGGGGCAGGACCCATGGGTGGCTTTTGCTATGAAGGTGGGCAGACACCCAGTGATAGTGTGGGCAGTTTGCTGTCTCTGTAACAACCCTGATGGCCCTGCCTATCTGCCTTCCCTTTTGGGTTGACACAGGATCAGATGTCACCGTTATTCCAAACATACACTGGCCTTCACAATAGAAATTAGAAGAAACCCCCCATGGTAGGCAGAGTTGGAGGGCTGTCTCCAGCCCGAAAAAGCACCCAGCCGGTAGCGATAACGCTTTGCACTGAAAGGGGACTGGGGAGAACCATCACCTTTTCCCCATATGTCATGTCAGAATGTCCACCCTTGTTAGGGAGGGATGCCCTAACCTTGTTGGATGTTAGGATGACAAATTTATTCTAAGGGCCACTGCCGCGTACCCGCAGCTACCCATCAAACTAACGTGGAAATGACTGGACCCAGTATGGGTCGAGCAGTGGCCCTTATCAAAGCCTCAAATGACTGCCCTTCTTGAACTAATTACCTGGGAGCTGCAGTGAATCCATGTTGAACCCTCCACAAGCCCATGGAACACCCCAATCTTTGTGATTCCCAAACAGGGTGGTGAAGACTTGCGTCTCTTGCATCACCTACGAGAGGTGAATAAAAGAATCCAACCAATGGGTCCTGTACAAACTTTGTGGCCAATGAATTCAATGATACCAAGAGGACAACCCTGTGCAGTGCTTGATATCAAAGACTGCTTCTTCTCCATCCCCTTGCATGACAAAGACAAAGAGCGGTTTGCCTTTTCCATCACCTTCCCAAACAGCCAGAGGCCCAACCTGCACTTCCAATGGTGAGTATTGCCTCAGGGAATGGTCAACTCCCCTGCCATTTGTCAAATCACGGTGGACCGAGGACTAGCAGTCCTCGGTAGACCGCCAGTCCAGCAGAATGATCCGATCGCAACCATTCTTCAGTACATGGACGACATCCTGATCACCGTGCCATCAACAAGCCAGGTAGACCGGCTAGTGTGGACAGTCTCAGAGACCTTGGAAACAAATGGGTTCGAAATAGCGAGTGCAAAGATAAAAAAGGGACCGTGCATAACCTTTTTAGGTGTGGGAATCTCAGACTCCTATATAACCCCTCCCCAGATAAAAATCTGCCGAGACATCAAGACACTCCATGACATGCGGCAGCTGGTAGGATCCCTACAATGGCTCCGCAACATCGTCCTGATCCCTCCTGTGGTTATGGACCCCCTAAACAACCTCTTGATAGGGAAAAACCCATGGGAGCGAAAGACCTTGACACCAGAAGCAATATGCGCACTCGATTTTATCAAATATCAGATGTTGGTGAGCATGCTCACCAGATGGGACTCAGGCGTGCCGGTTGATTTGTATGACAGCTTTACAAAGAAAGGGGGAGTAGGAACACTAGCCCAAGGACCCCCCGACAAAGCCCAACCAATACAATGGGTGGTGTTGGGAAAACCATCACGCACTTTTTCCCCGGGAGTTGAGTGCCTTAGTAGCCTTATTATGAAAGGCAGGAAACTCACCCTGAGGCATTTGGGCATTGAACCTACTGGGATGTATCTGCCCTTCCATAAGCAGCTTTCCACACAGTCATCGACAATATCAGAGCACCTAGCCATAGCCTTTGCTGAATTTGGAGGAGAGATTTGCTATGCAGCAAAACCCCCTTGGACGCAGTTGCTTGCAATCATCGACATCGACCTCCCACCAAAAATAATTGACCGGCCGCGAGCAGGATCCACGATCTTCATGGACGCATCTTTATACCTGCTGGAGTCCGCCCCGACAATCCCGGCTGGCAATAGAATGGGGCAGCACAGGCCAACAGGTCCTGGGGGGGGGGGGAAGAGGCTGAGGCAACGAGAAACGGCCCCGAGATGGAGGCTGTCCCGGGTGAGCCCTTCCCCTAAGGCAGTGACCTCCCACGTCTCAGGTGGGGGGCTTCACGCCTTGGACCCTCAGGAGAGGGATAGGAGGCCGCCAGCGCCGTCAACAGGAGGGTAGAATGAAGGACGCAGCAGTCGCCCTCTGCGAATCGATCAACAGTTTATTGCTGTTAATCTGAAGGGAAGTCCAACTGGGAAGAAAGGCAGGGGACGAATGCCACGAGAAAGAGACAGAGCCTTGGACGGGGTCTCCAATCTCTGTGCTCAGTCCAAGGGTTACAGAGTGTAGTGACTTTATCAAGGGGGAAGGCGGAGCACAGATACTCTAGATGGATTGGACACAGCAACAGAAAGACAAAGCCAGAGACCAACGGAATTAGTGGAGAGGCGGGTAAAGGGGGTGGCCTGGGCCGGGGAGCCAATCCAGGTCCAGGTAGAGCAGAACCTTCTGGAACGGGGGCTGAGATAGAAAATGAAAGACAGTGAACCAACAGGGCTGGATTGGATGGGAAAGAGGGAGAGAGAGTGACTGACATGGGGTGCTTGATCGCCCATAGGAGGGGCCTGGGGAGGGCAGAACTGGGGACAGAACCATTTGCAACGGGGGGGGGGGCCGAACAAACCAACGAAGTACATTTAACTGAACCCGTACAATTTTGTAAAAATAAAAAGAAACGCGAACGCACCACAACATCTCCCCCTTTTTTACACAAAAAGGAGAGGAGGGAGGAGCAAGTGCAAAAAGAAGAAAAATGAACAGTCTCTTAACAGTTCTTGAGGTTAGTCCTTCTTTTTCACTCAGGCAGCCCTTGGAAGGGTAGATCCATAGGATAGGGCATCTCACGATTTGGTGGCCTGATCACTTGCATCTCGACATATTCGGCGGACTCGATTTCCACCTCAGGTGAAGATGAAACTGTTGTAATGAAATTCACTGAAGGCGTTCTGTGGGGGGGTCTAGAAAGGAAACACTTAACAAGATTCCAAAAAACGATCAAAATTATGAATATTAACACAAACGTAAAAACATCTTTTAAAATCGAGCTTATCCAACCAGACAGGCCCAGCCCTTTAAAGGTGTCTCCCAGCCAGTCAGAGTTGTCTTCTTTAATTTCGTGTATCATATCTTTCAGTCTGTGAATGGAAATCCTCGCATCCTCAGCCTTCGATGTTAAATTAAAACAACACAGCCCTTCGAACTCTTCACATGTGTGGTGATTGAGGAGGAGGAGGAAATCAATGGCAGCCCGATTTTGAAGGGTGGCGCGCCTTGTTGTCTCCTCATCTGAAAGGAGGTCCGCTAGGGCAGCTGAAGTAACATTGGCCTGTTTCAACACCCAGCACTCAAGCTGGCCCAATTCGCCGAGTGCTTTGGCTATGCCTGCCCAAGGGAGCAGGATCGTGGTAGCCATTCTACGGGAATATCCCCAATGAGTGATGTCCGAATCGCAATTGGAACCTATTTCCGAGAGGTCCCTTTTTTTGAGTGCCAATCCAGTAGATTCGTTAATTTTGATCCAATTAAGAATTTGGTGTTTTGTGGGTGAGAATAGGCTCAGTTGCCCAAAGGTACAGGGCCCTCCGACAAACTGAGGGGGGATGCCAACCCAAGCTCGGTCTCCGCAAATAAAAAAGGTGCCTCGGGGGAGTTGGAACGCTGGGCCATTCAAGGAAGTGGGGGAAGGGATAAGGATAGTGGCAAGGCACCACTGCTTGGCCATAAACTGTGTTTTATGTTGTCTGAAAATCACAAAAGAGCCATTGGCCGGGTCGACTTGCCACGGGGGAGAAAACTGAAAGCATAAGGGGGCCGGGTCGGAGCCGAGCAATTCTAATTCCTGGGGGGCAGTCGGTAGGTGGGGAAGACTGCCTACTCCAGCCGCCCAAGCATTCCTGGGGTATTGCCCGAAACTGGATTTTCCATGGGCTGGCAGCAACGGTGTAAAAGCTGACCCCAGGGGCTCTGGCAGCTTTTCGGGTATTTGAGGGATCCCCATAAGGCTCGCCGAAAGGGGGCTGTCGACTGAGTTACCATCGAGGCAGATATGATCCTGCCCCATAGCAGATGCGAGGACTTTCCAGACGTTTGCCCCTGGCTGGGAGACTACCCATGAGTTGGTTGCCGGGATGAGAAATCCGATCAGGGCTAGGGTCGTGATCTTGAGGCTAGCCCATGTGTTCTTCTGAAAGCTAAGGTCAACTGGAAGACACAAAATAACATAAGAAATGAAGAGGTGGTTCTGTCCTGAAAGTTCAGTGGGGATACAAAGCAAAAGGGAAATCACTGATCTTTTTCTTTCGACGCCAGCTCGCTACTGACACTTGAGGCACAGCACCCGATGTCTTGGTGCGCCGTGGAAGGAAAGGCTTTATAAACTTGGCGGGTATCCACTTAAGGCCTGAGGGAGTGGATACGCAGGCGTACCCTCTTCCCCAGGTTACCAAATCATAAGGACCTTCTATCTTCCATGTCTCCGGATTGCGTACGAGGACAGGGGGTTTCTTTCTTAATTTCAGGTCCTCGTGATAACCGAAATGCCGAATGATTGGGGGGTCAAGTTGATCAAAAGAACAGTTGAGAAAATTTAGTGTGTATAACGCCCTCGCCAGCCTGGACTGTGGGGACTCAACCTTCATCGCTGAACTCTGATGGTTTAGAATCTTCTTCAAGCTCTGGTGAGTCCTTTCCACTATCGCCTGGCCTGTGGGGGAATGGGGGATGCCAGTAGTGTGTTCCACTCCCCACTGCTGCAGGAACTCTCTTAGCTCCTTGGACTTGTACGCCGGTCCGTTATCAGTTTTAATCGCCTTGGGGATGCCCAACACCGAGAAAGCCTGGATGAGGTGTTTCTTTACATCTGAGGCCCTCTCGCCTGTGTGGGCTGAGGCATAAGCAGCACTGGAGAAAGTGTCGATGGACACATGCATGTACTTCAAGCGGCCAAATTGTGCGACATGTGTCACGTCGACTTGCCACAATTCACAGCTTGCCAAACCCCGAGGGTTGACTCCAAGAGGGAGCGAGGGGAGCTGGTCCCGTTGACATTGGGGACATGTCGCCACGATTGCCTTGGCCTGTTCTCTAGTGATATTAAACTGACGAATCAGACCTGGGGCATTTTGATGGTGGAGTTGATGGCTGATCTTCGCTTGGCGGAACATGTCAGGAAGAGGAGCCATTTGCACTGGGGCCGCAAGGGCATCAGCCCTGCGGTTCCCGTCGGCGATAAAGCCAGGCAAATCCGTGTGTGACCTTACATGCATCACATAAAATTGTTGCTCTCGGTGGGAGATCAGCTGGACAAGTCTCGAGAGCAATTTAAATAAGACCATATTTTGAACTTCTCTAAGGACAGCATTTTCAGCTCTTGCAACTACTCCTGCCACATAAGCCGAATCTGTAATTAGATTAAACGGGGTATCTTTAAACTTTTCGAAGGCTCTAACGACTGCGTCTAACTCAGCAATCTGAGGCGATCCTTCGACCTCTTTAATATCTGACTCCCACTGCTGAGTTTGAGGATCCTTCCAAGTCACGACTGACTTGTGGGATCCTCCAGACGCGTCTGTAAAAACGGTCAAAGCCTTCAGGGGTTTGCGACTTTGGGTTTCTTTTAATATCAATTTGAAATGGACAGTGCTGTTAAAAAGAGGATGAGCCGGATGGCTCACATCAATCTGTCCAGTGTAGCTGTCAAGAGCGAACTGCAAGTTCTCATTTGTCCTTAAAAGTTCATTGAATGTTTTAATTTGGAATTTCCCATCCTTTGTACTGATGGGAATGTGAATGCGTGTAAAGTCGACTCCGGCCAGCTCCTTGATCCGTGATCTTGCTTTTCGGATCAGTTCCGCTATCAACTCCTGTGGCGCTGTGATTCTTTTGGATCTATGATGGCTGAGGAACACCCACTCTATAATCAAGAGGGGGTCCTTCAAGCCCTGATCCTTTTTCCCTCTGCTCTTAAATGCTTTTGGTGTTTCAGGGTGGACTTCCCACTGAAAGATCAACCCATACAGGTGAGGCAGCTTGCCCAGAATAATAAACTTAAAAGGCAAGTCGGGGTGGCACCGATGAGCCTGCCTGGATGACAACAGGCTTTGAATTTTCTCCAGAGCGGCTTCTGCCTCAGGGGTGAGCACCTTGGGAGAACTGAGCTCCTCTCCGCCTTCAAGTAATTTGAAGAGGGGGGCTAGGTCTTCCGTAGAAATCCCCAGCCAAGGCCTCACCCAGTTTAAAGTTCCACACAGCTGGTGGACATCGGCCAAGGTTTCAATTTGGGTTCTTATTGCCAATTTTTGCGGAACAATGGTCCGCAGACTGATTTCCAGACCGAGGTACTTCCAAGGCGGCATCCGTTGAATTTTGTCGCCTTGGAGTTCAAATCCTGCAGCAATTAACGAATTCGTTACGCAGGTCAGTGCGTGGTTTAGGATGTCGTTATTGGGGGCACACACAAGGACGTCATCCATATAATGATATATGTAGACACTCTGAAATTTTTCTCGCACGGGAGTCAGCAAGGAAGAGATATACCATTGACAGATGGTAGGGCTGTTTTTCATTCCTTGAGGTAAAACTGTCCAATGGTATCTCTTCCTTGGGGCTTCACGGTTAAGAGTGGGCACCGTGAAGGCAAAGCGCGGGGCATCGTCGGGGTGCAGGGGAATTTGAAAGAAACAATCTTTTATATCGATGACGGCCAGATTCCAATCTTTTGGTAGCATCGTAGGGGACGGCATCCCTGGTTGAAGAGGGCCCATGTCTTCAATTACCTCATTAATTTTACGGAGGTCGTGGAGGAGCCTCCATTTGTCCTTACCAGGTTTTTTTTTTATAACAAAAACTGGAGAATTCCAGCAGGACATGGACTCCACAAGATGACCTTTGTGGAGTTGCTCCTCGACGAGCTCATTGAGCGCCTTTAATTTCTGTTTGTTCAGCGGCCACTGCTCCACCCATACTGGTCTGTCGGAAAGCCAATTCAATTTCTGGATGTGGCGCTCTCCAGTGGCCGCTACTGAAAAACCTGGGGGGCCGGAAAGTCAATTTTGGCCCCCCACTGTGAAAGGGCATCTCTTCCCCACAGGGGTTCCGTGTAGTCTAAAACGAATGGGCGTATTTGTGCCAATTGCCCATTCGGCCCCATAATATTTACGACGCTTTTAGATTGCTTAGCCAATTGAACACCCCCTACACCTCGCACGTGTCCGGGCGCGCCTTGCAATTCCCATTGTGACGGCCACTCCCGAGTGGGAATGACCGTGACATCTGCTCCCGTGTCAAGAAGGCCTCTGACCAGCGTTTTTTCATCACCCTTTTTCATTACACAGGTTAACCTTGGCTTGGACTTCTTAATAATTTCTGTATGACAGATTGCTGACACTTCTTTCTTTTGTGTTTGGCCAACCTTATTCCGGAAGGAAGGGAGCCCTGAACGTTCTTCCAAACAGTCAGGGTCCCACTCCCCCATCAGGATGTAATCGATAAGGTCAACCGGGATCGCCTGTGCAATAATAGTTCCTTCTGGAAGGAAAATGGGTGGGTTCATACAATATAGCTCAAGATAAAAATGATCATGGTCCGAAGCTGATAATGCAGGCCAAATGAAAATCTCAGGTGGTGTGTGCTTAGTGTCCCCAATAACGAGATACCTGTTGTCCAGGAGGCTCCAGGTGCTCGGTCCTTCTGGCGACGCTGATAAGCAAACGAGATCGCCATTTTGCAGATGGAGAGGACGAGTCAGTTGGAGCCTAAATGGGGCACACATAGAGAAAGTCGTTAGAATTGGTAAGTGAGGTCCTTTTATGATAAATGTCACGTCCTGAGAAAAGCAAGTGTCAATAGCATGAAAGGTTGCAGCCTCTGATGGAATGGGCTGCACTGGCGACAAGACTTGTTTTAAATTTCCCCCCCTACCATGTGATGTTGCTGATTGCTCCCCGCCGGATTTATGTCTCAGCGCAGGGGGGGAACTGCGCTTTCTCAAAAGTTTTTTTGTGAGGTTGCCCCTCCCAAGGCCTCCTCCTGCCTTTTTATCTTTTTAAATTCCTGAAACTCAGCTCTCCATGGGCACTCTGGCATCCAGTGTCCCGTTCTCCCACAAAGATGGCAAGGGGGCATCTCTCGTTTCTTTCCTCCTGGGGTAGAAGCTGTCAGAGAAGATGCAGCGGCAGTAAGGCCTTCTGGTTCTTCAGCTGCCTGGTCTACAATTGCAATTTTCTTCAGGGCCGTTTTAGTTGGCATTCCGGTCGCTCCGGCGAACTGAGGTACTTTGATCTCACAAACTTCCAACATGTCTTACAATGTCGGTGGAGGGTTCACGAGTAGGCTGAGAAGAACAGACTTACAAACAGCATTAGCATGCATCATCACAAGCTCTTTTAACAAAGGAACTCTGACTGTCTCTTCTAATACTTGTTGCTCAATGGCTTTTCTCATTCTTTCCACAAAAGCAGCAAAAGGTTCATTTTCATATTGGTAAATCTGGGCGTACGACGTTAAACTTACTATTGGGCGCAAGCTTAAGAAAGCTGCTTCTGCTGCTCTGGCAGATTTTTTTAGGATCTCAAAAGGAATCTCTGCAGCAGCTACATGACCATCTGACCATCTTCCTTTACCTAACATATGATCTTTTGAAATAGTTTCCCCTTCACTATCAGTTGCAGTCATAGGATCTGTCCAAATAATGGGCAACATTTCTACACTTCGCTTTTCCCACCCTCTTTCCCATACTGAAAAATCAGTGGGGTTGAGAAGGCAGGCAAAGAGAGAACGTAGATCTGAAGGGGTAACAACTGATTCAACTACGGTGGCTCTAAGCAAACCTCTGAAATATTCATTGTCACGACCAAATTCCTTTTGTGCTTTGCACAGTTCCTTGATGGTATGATGTGGAATTGGAGTCCATTGAGTAGTAGTGTTGCCATCAATGCTAGGATAGTAAGATACAGGAGCAACTGTTAGAGTGTTAGTATTTGTCTTATATTTTTGTTCATTTTCGCTTTTGCTTTCAGTTCCCTGATCGCTATTTGCAAGTAAGTATCTTTCCGCCTTTGGGCGTTCCAGTGAAATTAAGTATCCTTTTGGCTTTACAACAGAAGCGTGGGAAAACCAGGCTGGCCCGTGGGAACAGGGAGGAGGGGCGTGAGAACCAGGAAGCTCAGGGGTGGGGCGAGCTTTGATATGAACATCCGGGGCAGGACTTTCCGGGGAACAATTCTCCTCCCTTTTGATGACATCAAGGGGCGGGCTTGTAGAAAGAGGTTGGTACTGGGGAGGAGCTGGACCAGAAGGAGGAACAGTAACAAAGGCAGTGGGAGGGGTTGAGGGAGCAGGGGCAGGATCTGGGGGCCGGAAAGGGTTAGATGCAGAGAAAAAGGGGTGCTGGGAAGAAGAACTGGAGGGGAATGAAGGGGACATTATCTGGCGCCCTTCTAACATGTGCTCCCCACCATCTTGGCGCCAGGAGCCATTTTGTGAGGTGGAATGAGCTCCATGTCTTGTGGTGGGGAGCTTAAACTGTAATGTGGGGTTATCAACAGGATCAGAAACCGAGGGACAAGGGGTAAGGGAAAAAGGGTTCAGGGAAGAGCTCGCTGCAGTCCGGGCCCGTGGACTGCTTCGAGAAATGGGTCCCAGACCAAGAGGGGAGCCGGGGGAAGGGTGGACTCCCCGCCCGGTGCTGTCGGGGGCTGCTGCTCTCTTGGGCTGGGATAGTTGCAGGGTAGAGGGATAAGGTAAACCTTTAGGGTCAGAGGAATTGGGGAAACTGGGGTGTGACTGCCTGGCAGATGGGTGCTTTCGTTTCTCTTTTTCTTTGTTTTTTTCTAACACTAATCGAATTTGAGTTGCCCAGTATATCAGTTTAGAGCATGAGGCTTCACCTGCCTTTGATTTTTCTTCTAATTTACTTTGGACTTCTCGCCAAAACTTAAGGCTTCGGAAGTTCTCGGGCGAAACTTCAGAGAAATTTGAAAAGACCCATTTGACCAGGACTTTCAACTCCTTTTTATTAACTGGGATATCTCCTGCAACTAGCAGGGACATAACTTTATAAACAGCGTCCTTCTGGACTGCGGAGAGACGCGCGCCCATCTCTAGATTTTAATTGCAATCCACCCCACAACTCAGAACAGCAGCAATAAAAACACTAACAACAGAACACAAAACTCACAACTCCGAACTCCCTCCAAAAGTGCCGCGGACACTTACACAGGAAGCAGTCTCGGGGCTCGAGCACGGCACACCGAGATGCTAAAGATTCCCACAAAGGGACTAAAAACCGGAGGGCGGGTAAAAACTTAGACCCCTACCACACTCACACCCCTACCATACTCACAAAGGAGTGGGAGAGGCTCGAGGGGAAAGGAGATAGGGGGGAAGTACTTTACCAAACCCGGAGTGGGAGAACGGAAAAGCTGCCGTCTGGTCCTGTTGACAAGATCAGCTCCTCGACGCGTGGAGTTGTGATCCTAATCCCCTGGAGCGCGGTCCCTTAAAACAGGGATCTGCTACTACAGGGGTAGGCGTGCGGCCAGTGAGCCCTGATGGGCTCGTCCGGGGGTCCGAAGTAGTCCAAAGAAAGGGGTCTTCGGGCTCTTCAGCTGCCCCACGTTGGGCGCCACGCCCTGCTGGAGTCCGCCCCGACAATCCCGGCTGGCAATAGAATGGGGCAGCACAGGCCAACAGGTCCTGGGGGGGGGGGGAAGAGGCTGAGGCAACGAGAAACGGCCCCGAGATGGAGGCTGTCCCGGGTGAGCCCTTCCCCTAAGGCAGTGACCTCCCACGTCTCAGGTGGGGGGCTTCACGCCTTGGACCCTCAGGAGAGGGATAGGAGGCCGCCAGCGCCGTCAACAGGAGGGTAGAATGAAGGACGCAGCAGTCGCCCTCTGCGAATCGATCAACAGTTTATTGCTGTTAATCTGAAGGGAAGTCCAACTGGGAAGAAAGGCAGGGGACGAATGCCACGAGAAAGAGACAGAGCCTTGGACGGGGTCTCCAATCTCTGTGCTCAGTCCAAGGGTTACAGAGTGTAGTGACTTTATCAAGGGGGAAGGCGGAGCACAGATACTCTAGATGGATTGGACACAGCAACAGAAAGACAAAGCCAGAGACCAACGGAATTAGTGGAGAGGCGGGTAAAGGGGGTGGCCTGGGCCGGGGAGCCAATCCAGGTCCAGGTAGAGCAGAACCTTCTGGAACGGGGGCTGAGATAGAAAATGAAAGACAGTGAACCAACAGGGCTGGATTGGATGGGAAAGAGGGAGAGAGAGTGACTGACATGGGGTGCTTGATCGCCCATAGGAGGGGCCTGGGGAGGGCAGAACTGGGGACAGAACCATTTGCAACGGGGGGGGGGGCCGAACAAACCAACGAAGTACATTTAACTGAACCCGTACAATTTTGTAAAAATAAAAAGAAACGCGAACGCACCACAACATATACCCTCCACCGCAGCAGTGGTATGGCAGTCAGGAGAGTAGTGGCATTGCATCCAGACAACAGATCCTACGCTTTCGTTCCAGCAACTCGAAGCAGCCACCGTGGAGCTAGCATGTGGACTGTTCCCAGAAGAGCGCCTCAATATCATAACCGACTCTATGTTTGTGACCAAGCTCTGCCTAGCCATGTCTGGACCCGGCATGTCAGTGTCCGCAGTGGCGATGATGCCAGAAGAGGCACTTTGTTTGCGAAAAGGCACCATATCTATCATCCATGTCAACAGCCACAATGCAGTTAAGGGATTCTTCCAGATCGGCAACGATAAGGCAGACGCAGCTGCAAGAGGACTGTGGACCCTGAGAGATGCTCGTCAGCTACATGACTGTGCTGCCTGATGATAGTGTATATATAAACTGTGTAGAAATTACCTGTATCTATACTTATCTTTATCGAATTCCATTATACATAAAAAGTTTTTGAATGTACATATGAAATGTATGTATGTAAGGGCTTGTATGTATATGTAGTTTTAAAATAAATATCGTTTTGCAATATTAGGCAAAAATCATATATAAAGATTGGAGGAGGCTGTGTGGAAACAGCATGTGGAGGACCTGGAGCAGGGCACACATGAGCCAAATGACCCTGACTGGGGAGATCAGCTCCCAGTTGCCTGGAGCAGCTCCTTCTGGGCTGCTGCTGAGCTGCTGCTCCTGCCTTTGGGGCTGTGGTTCAGGCACAGAAGAGCAGCTGTGAGCCAGAGAGCAGAGGCACATAGAGTTGAAGCAGAGGCAAGAAGACACATGATGGGAATTGAGCACAGAAGGCATTGCTTAAAGAAGGGACTCAAAGAGATAAAGGAAATACAGAGGACAACAAAAGTAATGCAGAAGCAAATGGCCAGTGAAGTTTAAAACATCAAATGTAACATTTCAGTTTCTGACACATACAAAGCACAAAGTGTCCTGAGACAAGGCTGTGGCAGAGACTGAGTTCTTCAGGCATGCGGCAGGGCAGGCCCAGCAGCGCAGCTGGCACGGCCAATGCAGGAGCTCCTCACGCACATCCTGGTGGACAAAGGCTTTTCCACCCACATCTTAAAGATGGTTGTGATGCACCTCCTGAACACCCCTGCCACAGTGGCTCGGGAGGGATTTCCTGCTTGATATCTTGGAGCACCTACAACACTGCTTGGAGAAGACAGACCTTGAGCACTGCGTTGTAGGCAACAAGAGGCTTCCTGTGGAGATTGGCTTGGGCCAGACTTCGGAGTGGTTGAACCACCAAGACTTTTCAGGCACTTGGTGCATGATCCAGGTGCCCGGATTAAGGCCAGCCATGATTACATTGGGCTGCGACATGGGTTCAATCAGCTCCTGTTCTGCAGCCCTTGAAAGAGATGCTGAGCCACAGGGCTGTCTGATGGCAGCTGTGCTGCCTGATGGTAGTGTATATATGAACTGTATAGAAATTACCTGTATCTATCTTTAACCAGCTTCATTATACATAAAATTTGCTTATATGTATATATAGATAACATAAGTATAAATGTAAACATTTGTGTACTGTGTATATAGTTTTGCAATATTAGGCAAAAATCGTATATAAAGATTGGATGGGGTTGTGCGGCAACCACATGTGGAGGACCTGGAGCAGGGCACCCATGAGCCAATTGATCCTGGCTGGCGAGCTCAGCTCCCAGTTGCCTTGGGGCAGCCCCTCTTGGGCTGCTACTGAGCTGCTGCTCCTGCCTTTGGGGCTGTGGTTCAGGTGCAGAAGAGCAGCCGTGAGCCAGAGAGCAGCAGCACTCAGGGCTTGAAAAGAGGTTTTGCGGTGCAGGATGGAAATCGAGCATAGACGGCCTCACTTAAAGAAGGGTTTCAAGTAGATGAAGGAAATGTGGAGGACAGCAAAAGTAATGCAGAAGCAAATGGCCAGTGAAGTTTAAATCATCAAATATAACATTTCAACTTCTGACACATGGCGAGCTCAACGTGTCCTGAGACAAGGCTGTGGCAGAGACTGAGTTCTTCAGGCATGTGGCAGGGCAGGCCCAGCAGTGCCCCTGGCACTCTCAGTGCAGGAGCTCTGTTGTGTTGTGTCGGTTTGTCCTGCTCCCCTTCTGTTTTAAAATAGTTCTGCCCTTGCTCTCCCCTCGCCTCCCAGTAGCTGTCAATTGCCCCGGTTGTTATGGCTAGCTGTGTATCCATTCTTAACCCCTTCCTGGTCTCCCTGGAAACCAATGTATCCCTCTCTGCCAGTCTCCCCTACTCCTCCCAGGTTTCCCCGGAGACCAATGTATCCTTCTCCTGACCCCACCCCGGTTGCCTGTCAGTCTCTCTGCACCCTCTGGAACCTTCTAGCTGGGATGTAGAGGGATTGGTTCAGGAACTGGGGCCCCTCCTTCATGTTACTTTTATTGGGTTTTCCCTAATGTCAATCCTGTGTATCCCACTCCCCCCTCTACTCCATTGGTTCGCAAACCGGTTCCACCCCTACCGCCCACTCCCTTTATAACCCTGTGTAACGCTGCCCTCCTCCTCTTTGGTTCTTGGCATTCCCCTGGACGTTAACCCAGATTTGCCTCAGATGAGGAGTGCGCTCTCTTTCTCTCATTCCTGCGGGAGGAAGCTTCTAGGCAGCCACGTCTCTACTAAAGGCAGCCCCGCTTCTTCTATGCAAGGTGCTCACCTTAGGTGCTGTGCCTGGCAGTGAAGCCGGGAGAGCATCCCCTTGGCTGCAAGTGGTGCTGGCAGTGCTACCCAGGACGTCACCAGCAGCCCACCACTTCAGAGCTCCAAACCCAAATCCTGGTGGGCGAAGGCTTTTCCACCTCTGCCTTAAAGATGGTTGTGATGATCCTCCTGAGCACCCCTGCCACGGTGGCTCAGGAGGCATTTCCTGCTGGATATCTTGGAGCACCTGCAACACTGCCTGGAGAAGACAGACCTTGAGCACTTTGTTGTAGGCAACAAGAGGCTTCCTGTGGAGATCGGCTGCCTTGAGATAGCCCCTTCTGGGCTGTTGCTAAACTGCTGCTCCTGCCTTTGGGGCTGTGGTTCAAGTGCAGAAGAGCAGCCACGGGCCAGAGAGCAGCAGCCTGCACAGGGCTGTCTGATGGCTGCAACATGGGTTCAGTCAGCTCCTGTTCTTCAGCCCTGGAAAGAGATGCTGAGCCACAGGGCTGTCTGATGGCAGCTGTGCTGCCTGATGGTAGTGTGTATATGAATCATATAGAAATTACCAGTGTCTATCTTTAACCAGCTTCATTATACATAAAAAGTTTTTATATGTATATATAGATAAGTATAAATGTAAATATTTGTGTACTGTATATATAGTTTTGCAATATTAGGCAAAAATTGTATATTAAGATTAGATGGGGTTGTGCAGCAGCCGCATGTGGAGGACCTGGAGCAGGGCACCCATGAGCCAATTGATCCTGGCTGGCGAGCTCAGCTCCCAGTTGCCTTGGGGCAGCCCCTCTTGGGCTACTGCTGAACTGCTGCTCCTGCCTTTGGGGCTGTGGTTCAGGCACAGAAGAGCAGCCCTGAGCCAGAGAGCAGCAGCACTCGGAGCTTGAAAAGAGGTTTTGCGGTCAGGATGGAAATCGAGTGGTGAAGGCTTCGGGAAGGAGAACACGAACTGAACGGTTGAATGCCTGGCTACTCGGGATACTCAAGGTTTTGCATTCATGTCTGTTCATCTATCAAGGAGCAGTTGGATTGGGCGCAGATGACATCCACCTAACATCAGAGCACAGGCAAAAAGATGGGCAAATGTGGGACTCAGCAGGGCAGGGGACATCCCTGCACAGCAGCGCTCTGACAAGAGCAGCAGTGGCCTCCTCTCAGTGCCTTCCCAGTGCAGCAGCTGCTAAAGACCATGGCGGCTACACAGATGCTTTTTGCTTTACATTCCCTTTGTACTCAAAGGCCATGCTGGACATTTCACCTGGGCTGGAAGGTCTGACTGGGCTGGGAACAGGCATGAGACACTGCTGTTGTGACGCCCATGTGTTCACTGGGGATGCAACAGAGTCTCTTCATCCCAGACACTGCCGAGGACCTTGGCACTGTGCACCTGAACTTGTTGGACATGCAGGAGGCTCTGTGTTGGCAGAGGAATTGCCCACTGGGAAATTGCTGCCTGCAGGTGTCTGATAATGGGAAGATTTGCCAGAGGTCTTAGAAGGGCTGGATCTGGGAAGAGTCAAGCAGGAAAAACGGAGCCCCTCTCACCCATTCCAGTTGTAGAAAAAACAGTGTCATCCCAACAGAATCTCTGGTGTTTTTAAAAATAATATTATTGATTATAATCAGCAGGATTGATGATGCGTGTTTGTCCTTGACAAGAGCTTCAGGGTGCTTCTCCCTGCTTTGTGCAGGGAGCCCCTGGGGCCCATTCCCTCCCAAAGGGGCTGCACTTGCTGGGTGCCGGGGCTTTCATTGCTGGGCCCACTGGGAGCCCCTGAGCTGGGCTGGGAACCAAGGGCGGGGCTGGCCCGGCTGTGATGCCTCTGGCCCGTGTGACATCAGGGCCAGCGTGTCACAATGGGGGCCACTATAAAAGGCCCCCGCAGGTAACGCTGGCCCAGCACAGCCTGGGCAAGCGGTGAGTGCGCACGTGGCGGGGCCGGGCTGGGCCAGGGCCGGGGCACAAGCGCCGCACCCGGGCCTGCATTGTCCCCGTGCATCCAGGGCCAGCCCCTGGGGCCGGCGCATTGGCCAGGGCACGGGGCTGCTGCTGGCCCACTGGGACAGGCCCTGCTGCCTGCCAGCTGCCTGGGGCCCTCTGCTTCCTGCCCTCACATCCCTGCGCCTCCGGGCCTCACTTCAGCCCCCACAAGCTCCCTTGGTAGCCCCACTGAAACCCTTGTCTGTCTCCTCCTGCAGACCGTGGCAGACAGATTAGTCCTGGCTGTGCTTGTGCTGCTCATCTTCCCGTTCCCACTTTCTATGATGAACAGATTTCATGGGGGTGAGCAGCCACACATGGAGCAACTGAAAACACCTGCCCCAGAGCCACCTGAGCCTGGCTGGGGATCCTGGCTCCTGGCTGCCTTGGGCTACCTGCACTGTGCAGAGGAGATGAAACCAGCCCCCCCAGAGCCACCTGAGCCTGGCTGGGGACCCTGGCTCCTGGCTGCCTTGTGCTACCTGCCCCCAATCTGGCAAATTGCTCAGCCACTGCTCCTGCTTTCGGGGTGGTGGCTCAGGTGCAGAAGGGCAGCCAGGAGGCAGAGAGCAGCAGCCCAGCGAGCTGAGGAACAGGCCAGAAAGAGGAAGAGGCAAATCCAGCAGAGAAGGCGGCTCCTTCAAATGAGATTCAAAGAAATGGAGCAAATGCGCCGGAGCATGAAAGAAATGGAAAAGCAAATGGCCCGGCTGATTCTAATGAATAGGGATACAAACAGTATGCTGAAGGTAGGCAGGGCAGGCTTTTGCAGGAGCACAGGCAGTGGCCTGGGTGAAGAAAAGCTTCCTGCTGGAGATGCTCGTTGGACTGGCCAGGGCGAGCCGCACATCTTTGTGAGCAGCCAGCGCACAGAGCTGCGCTTGCTGCCCAGCACAGCCCTGCGCCAGGGCAGAGCCTCAGGGCTCCTGCCACACCCTGCCCCTCTTCCCTCCATCTCCTCACTGTATCTGTAGTAACTCCATCTATATTAGTGTCTCTCTTTCCGCTTTTCCATGCAGGAGCTTTGCATTTTCTCGAGGACGGAGACATTTGAAGGAAGATCCGGCCAAATGCATCGAGATTGAATCAAATAGTGTAGAAATATTTAAAATATTTTATTTAAAATATTTTTCAAAGTTTTATTAACTTTAATGTAGAGTCATTCTAGATTGATATTGTAATAATAAGTAATAATTGAGTAATTATATAATATATAATTATATAATTATAATAATTATATAATATATCTTATATTATATAATTACTGTCATTCACCAAAATTAGTATGATTTATATTAATTCAACAAAATTTAGGTATGCTATATTTTTATCTTAAGCAGTGAGTTTACATAATCTTCATGATTAAAAAACTCACCTATTTTATTAATATTAATATATAACTGTATATGAAATAGTTGCTTAGATAAGATGGACGATAATCACAATTTGTTAATTTCAGTGTTAAAAATATATTATTGTGACTTGAAAATGACACTGACTGCCCTCCTGTCTTCAGAGAGTTACTTCCCTCTGGGAGCAGCAGTCAGTGCAAAGATCCAATAATGGCAATGCCTGAAGAAACTGTGTCAGTGAGTGTCCATGTTGGACTCAGGTGTCAGCTGTGGGGAATTCCTGAGAGAGGGGCACCCACAGCACCCCTGGGCCAGGCAGAGGCTCCTTTCCTCCCCTCCGGCAGCTGTTCCTTTGGTGCGGGGATCCAGCCTCTGCTCTGCGGCATGCCAAATGCAAGAAAACCAGGAGTGCCACCACTCAGACTGTCACTTAGGTCCCTGCAGAGCTCAGGAGCCACCATGGCTCTGTGGGGTGCGGAATGCTGCAGTAGGCCATGACAGCAGGGACAGCAGGGACAGCGGGACACAGCACTGGAATCACAGCTTGGGACAGGCCCGACTGGCAGGACACGGGGCAGGCAGGAGTCCCCATCCTCTCTGTGCCCTCCTGAACACAGGGACATAAGGGACAGGGGGAATGGGGACACAGCAGGCCCCTCTCCTCTGGCAATATCCCACCTGCCCAGGGGCCCTGACAGAACTCAGGGGCTGAGACTCCGCAAGGGGAACCCAAGCATGAGGAGGACGATGCTGAGGTAATATGGGCCCATACTCTGCATGCAAACTGCTCCATGGAGGAGAAAACCAGAGGGGTCCTTGCCCCAGCAGATCCCTTCTGATGGGATTTTTCTGTTTTCCTGCACACAGGTGTCCTGTGCGACATGGAGCACATGAATGCCCTTTGACACCAGAGTCTCACTGCTGCTTGAGCATTCTGGCACAACAGGAGCAAGCATTCCCTAATAACACAGGGGTTCAAGTCTTGTGCAAAGCAACACAAATTGTCTGCCAGAAGTGGTCCTCTGCTGCTTCTTGATCTGAAGGAGGCAGGAGGTGGTTTGGCTAAAGTTCCTTATCTCTTTTGTCTCATAATAGGAAGGTTTTACAGAGGTCTTGGACGGTCTGGATCTAGGAAGCAAGAAAAAACTGAAGCAAGGGGCTGGATCCAGTCAAGCAAGAAAAAACTGAAGCAAGCCCCCCTGAATCTCACTCAGAAAGCACTGTGAAAAAAGCACCTCTGGTGCTTTCATAGCTGATATAATGCAACATATTCAACATTAGAGGTTATATTCTTTTCTCTTTGACAAGAAGTCAGCAAGAGGGGCTTCTGTCTGCTTTGTGCAGGGAGCCCCTGGGGCCCATTCCCTCCCAGAGGGGCTGCACTTGCTGGGTGCCGGGGCTTTCATTGCTGGGCCCACTGGGAGCCCCTGAGCTGGGCTGGGGACCAAGGGCGGGGCTGGCCCGGCTGTGATGCCTCTGGCCCGTGTGACATCAGGGCCAGCGTGTCACAATGGGGGCAGCTGGAAAAGGCCCCCGCAGGTAACGCTGGCCCAGCACGGCCTGGGCAAGCGGTGAGTGCGCACGTGGCGGGGCCAGGCTGGGCCAGGGCCGGGGAACAAGCGCCGGGCCTGCATTGTCCCTGTGCATCCAGGGCCAGCCCCTGGGGCTGGCGCCTTGGCCAGGGCATGGGGCTGCTGCTGGCCCACTGGGACAGGCCCTGCTGTCTGCCAGCTGCCTGGGGCCCTCTGCTTCCTGCCCTCCCATCCCTGCGCCTCCAGGCCTCACTTCAGCCCCCACAAGCTCCCTTGGTAGCCCCACTGAAACCCTTGTCTGTCTCCTCCTGCAGACCATGGTGTCCAAATCAGTCCTTGCCCTGCTGGTGCTGTTCCTCTTCTCCTTCCCACGGCCCGTGGTGATTGGTTTGCGTGAGGATGCAGAGCCGAGCAAAGAGGACCTGGAGCAGGCTACCCCAGAGCCACCCGAGCCTGCCTGGGGACCCCTGCTCTCGGCAGCCATGCAGCAGGAGCCCTACTGGGCTGCTGCTGAGCTGCTCTTCCTGCCTTTCTTCCTCTGGTTCAGACACAGAAGGTTGGCCATGAAGCAGAGAGCAGCCGCCCAGAGGGCTGAAGAAGAGGCCAGAAGGCACAGGATGGAAATGGAGAAGAGAAGGCTTCGCTTCAAGAGGACATGCAAAGACTTGAAGGAGATGTGGAGGACCATGAAAATTATCAAGAAGAGAGTGGCCAGGCTGATTTGAATGAGCAGGAAGGTGAGCGGGATGCTCTTTGGGCTGGCCAAGGCGAGCCGCACATCTTTGTGAGCAGCCAGTGCACAGAGCTGCGCTTGCTGCCCAGCACAGCCCTGCGCCGGGGCAGAGCCTCAGGGCTCCTGCCAGACCTTGCCCCTCTTCCCTCTATCTCTTTATTGTATCCATAGTAACTGCAACTGTTAATGCTTTTCCCTGCCATAACATTGCACTTGGTCCTGGATGGAGGTATTTGAAGGAGGATTGGTCCAGACTGATGTGCCTGGATTGCAATAGGGGAAATAACGATATATATTTATTATGTCTTGATAACTTTTTTTGTTGAACAATACAGTTGTACAATATATTAACTGGTATTATTTGTAATAATATTCAATTTTAAGACGTAAAAGCTAGAAAAAATGTAGTACTAGAGTTTTTCTGGAGAGGAATATAAATTTATTAGTCAGGAATGACACTATTTTTGATTTGTATTGCAAAAACATATTATGTAGTAGTTTATTATGTGAAATACTTATGTATTTTATATGTCCATGATATAAAATATTTATATGTATATTATATGTAATATGGTAGTATTAACAGTATATTTTAACCTGTATTTTATAAATTGTTTATGCCATATTTCGTGTAATAGATATAATAGAATATATAATGGCTATAAATATAGGAACTGAGAGAAATGATCGATATTGTTATGTCTATGGATACAAATGATACTTTGATTTTTGTCATGAATTTCCATAAAGTTGTCATCGACACATTATTTCACTTGTGACGTTTCATGTGTCTGTGCCAACCCTGGAACCCTGTGGCCGCCATGGTCCTACTCCATCCCTGTCCGGCTGAGGGCAGTGTGCCGCCATGGCAGGCTGAGGGCAGCGGCTTCACTCGGTACCGCCATGGCCCCACCCCGTCCCTGGCACACTGAGGGCAGCGCCTTCGCCCTGTGCCGCCATGGCAGGCTGAGGGCAGCGGCTTCACTCGGTGCCGCCATGGCCCCAGCCCGTCCATGGCAGGCTGAGGGAAGCGGCTTTACTCGGTGCCGCCATGGCCCCACCCCGTCCCTGGCACACTGAGGGCAGTGCCTTCACTTGGTACCGCCATGGCCCCACCCCGTCCCTGGCACACTGAGGGCAGTGCCTTCACTTGGTACCGCCATGGCCCCACCCCGTCCCTGGCACGCTGAGGGCAGCGCCTTCACTCGGTGCCGCCATGGCCCCACCCCGTCCCTGGCACACTGAGGGCAGTGCCTTCACTTGGTACCGCCATGGCCCCACCCCGTCCCTGGCACGCTGAGGGCAGCGCCTTCACTCGGTGCTGCCGTGGCTCCACCCCGTCCCTGGCACGCTGAGGGCAGCGCCTTCACTCGGTGCCGCCATGGCCCCACCCCCTCCCTGGCACGCTGAGGGCTGCGGCTTCACTCGGTGCTGCCGTGGCTCCACCCCGTCCCTGGCACGCTGAGGGCAGCGGCTTCAGTCGCAGGCTGAGGGCGGCGCGGCCGGCCCCATGGCTGCCGTGTTCCTGGTTACGCTGTACGAATATTCGCCGCTGTTTTACATCGCCCTGGTGTCCGTCTGCTTCCTCGTCACCAGCGCGCTCGTCCTCGGCTGGTCAGTGCTCGGGGGCCGGTGGGGCTTGGCCGAGGGGGCTGGGCTGTGCTGAGGGGGAGCAAGGCCAGGCCCGCGGTAGCGGCTTGGAACGGTCCCTTCCAGCCCAAACACTCCTAGGCTTCTAAACGAGCAATAAAAATAATTTTAAAAAGAAATTATACGTATTGCTCTTAAGCTCGTTTCTATTTTAGTAATGCCGAAGTGTTTTCTTAATGCTCTTCGTAATATCATTCATAATATTGGCAAACAATGCGTTTGTATGTACTGAGCTATATGTGTGAATCGAGGCGAAGGAGCAGGGCTGGGGAAGGGTCTGGAGCGTCAGGAGCCCCTGAGGGAGCTGGGAGGGCTCAGCCTGGAGAAAAGGAGGCTCGGGGGGACCCTGTGGCCCTGCACAACTCCCTGGGTGCAGCCATGGTATTTACCAAATTACGTGATTCTGTGAATTTGTGAACTGATCTCCTGAAGTGTCTCGAGGGGCGGTGAGTGAAAGGGCTTCTGCATCTGTTTGAGAGGATGTCGCAAAAATGCCACTGTTGCCTTTTTCAGAAACAGCTCCTTTAGTGTCCCTAATCCTCAGGAGTGGCTGTAAATGTAAATGTAAATAATGGTAGTTGCCAAGAGCAGAGCATTGATTGACAATCAAAATCTTTCATGTAGAAATTGTGGCTACAGCAGACTAGTGTGGCTTGTGGTGAAAATAAAACTGGAGTTGTTGAACTTCCTCTCATTGGTTCCACATTAATATCTGCAAAGTGCTGGTGATAAAGATACTTTTTTAAAAATTATCATACTGAACCATGATTCAGATGAATCTTCATTATGTCTATCCCTAACCACTCTTCCTTTTGCAAATTTAATCATTATTTATCTACTTGTAGTAAATTCTGGCAGTCCCCTGCTCAAAAAGGTCTGAAATAGATGTGTGCTACAAGATCCCAACATGTATGCACTGGTGTCTTTTGGGTACAGGGTGTACAGAGGACTGTCCAAAGGCTTTTTTTTCCCAGGATCAGAGATTCCAGTTACACCTGTGCTAGGTGTTATTGCAGTTTATGGCAATATATGCATTTTTTTCTTCAAATTGGAGTATTAAGGGTCTGTCAATCAAGGAGGAGCTGTAGCCAGGAGCTCAGCACATACCAGCAGATGAATGTGTGGGCAGCTGCTCAGGGGTATTTGCTGCTCCCTTGGAATTGTCCTGTGCCATGGCCATAACCAGGAGCCTCCAAAGGATTTTCCCATGCCTGCAGCTGCAGTTACAGCCCAAGTACTCCTGAACTTGCTCAGGAAAACAACTCAAATCCTTCATTTGCCACGCAGAGCACTGTAAATGCAAATGTTGTCACTGGAGCACAGCATACCTGATCTATTGCTGCAGTGGCATTCGGGCTCCCCCATAATTTTCAGCATTAATTTCTTTAATGATGTGTTTGTGTTGGTGTCAGTCAGCCTGAAAAACACTGACTGTTGAGGAATGTTCATGTTCTCATTTGTCAGGCCTTGCAGTGATGGGAGGAGCATCTGTTCTGTGTCAGCTCTGCATCCCTGTGGCTCTGCTCACAGTCCAAGTAGGTTAATGCACAGGCAGCTTCCAGAGCCAGTCCCACAGGTGCCCTGGGCACAGGGGTGAAGTGGAATTTACATCACATGATTACCTGGGCATTGTGTTTTTAGCTGGAGGGGAATGCTCCTGTTAGGTGGAGCTGAAGGCTCAGCACCTGTTGGCTCTGCAGAAACATTCATTTATTTACTAAACCCTTGGAAATTCCTGCTTTTTCTAAACTAGCACTGCTCTGAAGAAATTAATATTCTCCTCTACCAGCTAATAATCTGGACTGTTAGATCATAAAATAAGAAGTGTATAATTATTCATCCTTCCTACACTTCCTACAGTTCAGATTTACAGAAAACCACACCTGACTGTGGAACAGAAAGGCCTCCATGCCTTCAGCTGCTGCTAAAACTCTGCCAGAGGCTCTTTTATCTTGCTGCTTTTCATGAGGATAATCCTGTTGCTTTCATCCAGTGAAGAAAATTTCCAAGGAACGGGGATTTTCTGCCACAGTCAGGCAGATTCTGTTATAAAACAGGGCTGCAGAGATGGGCTCTGTTAAGGTTTGGTATTGAAGAAGGGAAACAGCTGCTGCCTCTGGTTTCTTTGTGGGATGTTTAACTGGGATATTCCCCCACAGCCCCAGGGATGTCACTGTGGGTGTTTTCCCTCGTGGCAGAGAGAGCTGATTTCAGCTGTGCTCAAATCAAGCGTGGCCAAGAGCCTTCGATGAAGCCACTGAACAAATGCAAATGTTGCCATGAAAGGAATGGCTTTAAATGGACAGAGAGCAGCTTGAGGTTGGATATTGGGAAGGAATTCTTGGCTGTGATGGAGATGAGGCCATGGCACAGGGTGCCCAGAGAACCTGTGGCTGCCCCTGGATCCCTGGAATTGTTCAGGGCCACGTTGGATGGGGCTTGAAGCAGCCTGGGCTGGTGCAAAGTGTCCCTGCTCACGGGAGGAGGCTGGAATGTGCTCAGTTCTGCGGGACTCATGGGAGGAAATTCTGGCCTAGCCCTTTACCACTAGAGGGCACTGATAACTCTCGTTAATTTTATTCCCTTTGTGGAAACCCAGAACAAAATATTCCCCCTTTAAAGATTCCCTGCATCACTGTGCAGACTCCTGCCTTCTGACAAACAGCTGAAGTCCAAATGGCAGGATATATTATCCATGCATCCTAGCAGATATTCTGGAAAGCCAGGCTACCTCTGTTTGTTCTGCTGCTTGCTATTTAGAGCTGACAAAAAAAAAAAATCAAATGTGTCAGCACTAACACTGAACCCACTCATTCTTGTTTTGTGTCTCCTAGGTTTGGTTTGGGTGTTCCTGTTATTCTGAGGAACTCGGAAGAGACAGAATCCAGCACAAGGGTATTGAAAAAACGGATGAGACAAGTGAAAAATCCTTTTGGGTTGGAGATCCATAATCCTGCTGCAGCTTCAGTAACAAGTCAGTGGATTTCTTACATGGTTTTCATCAATTTTCATTCCTGAACTTGATACTTTCCATTTTATGCCTAGAATCATAGGATGGTTTGGGTTGGAAGGGACCTTAAAGATCATCTTTTTGCTCTCACCCTTTTTCTCTATCATAATTTCTCAGAAATACACTTCCATTACAACAGAAATAAGCTTTTACACAGTTTATAAATGTGGTGTTTTTAAAAATGAAATGTTTGGATATGAAGGTACATTTTAATTCTCATTAATGGAACACTTCCTGCTATTACAGATCTTTAAGTAACTAAAACATTTGCAAATTACCAACCACTGTGGGCGTTTCTATAAATTTCATGGAATTGTAGAATTGTACAGAATCCATTATGGAATATGTGCCACCCACTTAAATCTAAGCCCAGATCTTCAGCAGTGTTTGGAAATGCACTATTTTTAATAAATAGATAAATAAATCATCACTCTCTTTTTCTGTCTGTTCTCCAATGGAAACTGAAATTAAATATCTGTTTGGATCAGAGTTCAAGCCACCCCATCATTCCTGAAATCACCCAGAGAGGAAGTGGAATTCATGTCCTGCATCACTGGGGAGCAGTGAGCAAGGCTGAGCATCTTCCACCCCACAGATGTGGGCCCTTCCCATGCATGAGGAGGGGCTGCAGCAGATTTCCCCCCTCCCTCAACATAAACCCCCCTCAACACTACAAATCCAACAATTCAGGTAACTGGGATTCCTCAGGAGCTTTGAGCACTCCTGCTCCTGTTTGTGGTGTTTAGAAGTTGGCAGGTTTTTGAAAAAAGAATGGAGAGCACAGATCCCCTTTTGCTCCTCCCTCTGCATGATCCAGAGCCTTATTCTTTGAGAGCACACAGAGTTTTGTAGATGAGTGATCTAATTACTGCCATTATCTCAGGAGGGAATGGACTTTGGGCTAAGGTTGTGCTCTTGGGTCTGCCAATGAGTGTCTAAAGTGTTACCAGAAGTTAAAATTTACCGTTCATAAAATGCATGTGATATTTTTGTGAGCTTAATCAGCCATTTTATCTCCTCACACCCACCTCCTCATCCCCACTGACTTCTATAAACACTAAGCTGAATCTAAATTGTCAGAAGATTTGTTTGTAATGATAAGTAATTTTTGTTATTTTATAATGTTTATCATTTTAGAGGTGGCCTAATTGCAGCCTTTTAGTACCTGAAGGGAGCATAAAAGAGACTTAGAAGGGAGACCTGGAAGAGGAGACTTCAAGGGCCTGGAGGGACAGGACAAGGAGGAATGGCTCCCCAGTGCCAGAGGCAGGGATAGATGGGAGATTGGGAAGAAATCCTTCCCTGTGAGGGTGGTGAAACCCAGGCACAGGTTGCACAGAGAGGGACTTGGGACAAGGGATGGAGGGACGGGACACAGGGAATGGCTCCCACTGCCAGAGGGCAGGGATGGATGGGAGATTGGGAAGGAATTCCTGGCTGAGAGGGTGCTGAGGCCCTGGCACAGGTTAATGCACAGGCAGCTTCAAGCCACAGCTTCTCTGGGTGCCCAGAGCAGCTGGGGCTGCCCCTGGATCCCTGGAAGTGCCCAAGGCCAGGCTGGACAGGGCTTGGAGCAGCCTGGGATGGTGGGAGGTGTCCCTGCCATGGCAGGGGATAGAACAAGGTGAGATTTAAGGTCCCTTCCAACCCAAACCATTCTATGATTTTATGGTTCTATGATAAAAATCTGTGACACTGAAGGTGTTTTCTGCCTGTAGCTCTTCAAGCATCTAGACTTAGCAATTGCAGGCTTCCTGCATGTGGTGAGTTAATGAAATCCCTCTCCTTTCTGCAAGGGGGTGTGACACTGACACCTGACTGCCTGGAGGACTGTGTCCTTACCTGCTACTGGGGCTGCAATGTCCAGAAGCTCCACGAAGCACTGCAGAAACACGTCTACTGCTTCAGAATAAAGACTCCTCAGGCATTAGAGGATGCTCTCTACAACGAATACCTCTACAAACAGCAGTACTTGTATCCTTTTTTTGAATTGTTTTGACAAAATATGTTGATTTTTTTGGCACGAGGAGCATTGAGGATGGTAAATGTGCCGCAGATTTTGGCACAACTCATTTATGAACAAACACGACGAGAAATATTCTTCATGCAAACGTCATGTTTGTCTGCAATTGCAGCCACTGATTGTTTTCCTTGACACAGGCAAAGCATTAAAAAAAATGACAAGGCAGAGAAATATTGTCAGTTACCAGAAGATGCTCAAGTTGTGGATTTTGGCCCCGTGCCTAGAGCTCGCTATCCCTTGGTAGCACTGCTGACGTTAGCAGATGAAGAAGACAGAGAAATATATGATATTGTAAGTAATATCAGAGTATATTTCAGGGTCACTGTGTTTAAGGTCTCAATGTTTCAGGAGAGAGGTGTGAAAAAAGCAGCTTCACTTTCCTGTTCCCTAGAATTTGGTCCCTCACTTTCTTATTATCTAAAATAAAGCAGTTCAAAGCTTTAACTTCCAAACCTCAATCTTTGAAGAGGCAGTGGAGAAACATTGCTTACTCTTTACTTATTCACTCCAGCATTTAAAAGATGGCTCTGTTTTCCCCAAAGCTTCTGCCTGCCAGTGTACCTGAGAAATGAGGAATGAGGGTTGGGGCAGTTTAGCAACCTGTTACTCTGATTTCTGGGATCACACGGGCATGTGGTGGAGCTCTTGCACTTACACAGATTCTTGGATTCTGTTGGCAAGGCAGGAGGGTTTTTTTAATAAGTGTCTGGCACAGATATGGAGCTGATTGCTGACTTGGCTATTAGAAACTTAGAAATTACCTTTCTGCCCCAGGTCTGTGTCATAGTTGTGTCTCACAGGAGCCAACTCCAGGGCACTTCCAGGAAGGGGTGAAAGTCTGGCTTGAGGCTGATAGGAGGTACTCAGCTCCTCAAAAAGGGTCTCCTCCTAATCTCTTGCTATTAAAGCAGCTTCAGCCTTGCCACATGCTGTTCAATACCCTGTATAAACTCTAAATTGGTGAACTCTGAATGATTTGAGACACACTTTTATCTCTATCTTTTCACTGGATTGATAATCTGATTGCACGATCTCCTTGAACAGTAGCACAACTGAATTCAGAAGCAAATTGCCTAAATCCACTGAACAGTTTTCCATGCATTCACCTGCAAGCTGTAATCACACCAGTGCCTAAGAAATCTGTCCCCTTTCCAGGGATGGCTGTCCCTGGCTTCTTGTCACCTGACTTTAGGACTGCCCTCCTCCCTCCTGTCCCCACTTGAGATGTTTTAATGTTTTAATACATTTTTATAGAGACTCTAAATGTAATATTTGAATGTTTTTGACATTAGCATGGGCATGAATTTGTAACAGCTCTCTTTTGAGGCTTAACATAGAAGAAAGGGGTGGAAGAGAGTGGTGGAGGTATTTTTCCTCTGGTTTTGGAGGAAAGGAACACATCTGTAAATCCAGTCAGGAGTAACTCCACCTGAACTCCTTGCCAGACAAATGTCAGAATTGGGTCTGGTTTGTTGAAACAAACTTGTAAAATAGAAATGGAATGTGGAAATGGATTTTTGCCAGTGTGATATTACCATTTTGTATTATATATGGGGGGATCTGTGTGGGTGTCCATCACTGTGGATGGTGTTTCAGTGATTCTTTCCTGGGGGGGGTCATCTGATTTTTATCCTAACTGGTTTTGTGGCAAGATCATCTCTACTTGGTTTTGTGCCATCATTTTCCTCTAGATCCAGAAATTTAGCATGACCATATATAAAATGTACAGAAATTACTGGAAGACTGTCATGGCTAAAGTGGAAGCTTAGATCTCGGGCACTGTGATTTAGAAAAAAAAAAACCCTTTTGCCAAGGAATAGTGAAATCAGTTCTTATAAATCCATATGTGTAGGTACATACACATTTGAACTCTGTATTTAATTAGCCATGTGTGGATTTTGAAGTGCAAGTCTAATTTGCCTTTAAATTTCTTTTTAAAGCAAAACAGCTTCTATATTTCATTTCTCTTTTGACAGCTTCTGGGAACTACAATAATATTGAATTTCACTTTCTTTTTTCCCAGCTTTTTAGAGGCTATTACGTAATTTGGGCAGGGTGGGGGTTGTTAGGCACAGCATGCAAGCTTGGAGTGCTTGTATTTCCAGAGGAATTATCTGAAGTCAGCCCGTGGGGGTTCAGAATGCTTTCCAGTGAAATTTGTCTTTTGCCTGCTCAGATTACAAGCCAATCACTTCTTAGTGATTTTGGAGTCTAAAAACTGCAGTCTGTGTGTTTCTGAGCGAAGGGGGAGAAAGTGGAGAAGGCTGCTCAGGTGCCTTTGCAGTTTAGGGTGTAATTCCATGAGATGGGAGCAGCCAGAGCAGGGCTCTGCTATAAACTGGCCATAGAAGAGCTCCATGGGGAAGCTGAAGGAGCACCAAGGGCTCTCTTGTGCCACATCCTGTTTATCCCTTGTCCACTATAATTTATTTATTTTTTTTTAATCAGTGCTTCAAGTCAACATTGTTGAATTCCTGATTGTCTAAAGAATTAAGCAGGTCAGAAGCTGTACCAAAGCAAATCAGAGAATCAGGGAATCATACAGGTTGGAAGGGACCTAAAGATCATATTTCACCCCCTGCCTGGGGCAGGAACACCTTCCACTGTCCCAGTTTGCTCCAAGCCCTGTCCAACCTGGCCTTGGGCTCTTCCAGGGATCCAGGGGCAGCCACAGCTGCTCTGGGCACCCTGTGCCAGGGCCTGCCCACCCTCACAGCCAGGAATTCCTTCCCAAAATCCCATCTAACCCTGTCCTCTGGCACTGGGAGCCATTCCCTGTGTCCTGTCCCTCCATTCCTTGTCCCCACTCCCTCTCCAGCTCTCCTGGAGCCCCTTTAGGCCCTGGAGGGGGCTCTGAAGTTTCCTCGGAACTTTCTCATCTTGGGGTGAACACCCCCAATTCCCTCAGCCTGAGTGATAAGGTTATTAAACATAGAATTTTTGTCTGTTTGTAGATTGCAATGGTGGCTGTAATTCACGTTCCTGATGAAAGCTACAGACTCTCCTGCCGAGTTTTGTATCAGTATCTCCTCCTAGCTCAAGGTCAATACCATGACCTGAAGGTAAGCCACGCACGGAGTCTGGTTTCATGTGTATGACAGTGTTAACTTTAGCTTGTGTAGGCTTTCAGGAGCCTAAATTAGTACAAGACTTCTATTGTCATGCAAAGAACTGGATGGTAGTTTAAATTATTTTATCAGTTAAGTAGTGCCACAGGAACTTGGTGTACAGAAATATTTTCCATTAAAATACTCAAGATTTCCCAGAGAAATGAACTGCTTCTAATCTAGGAGTCCTAGTGTCCACTTAGTAAAGCAGTAGGAAAAAAATCACTGTTGTATGCTTCTTCTTTCTAGAATTGTTATTACCTTTCTTCAAAATTCCCTTTTAATCAGGAAAGCCTCAGAAGAAACTTACCTTTTTAAAATTCCTTTTTCTTGCACTACGCTTAGGAACCATGCCCAGAAGAATTTGCACTTCATGTAAAATAAGACAAAAAAAGGAGTAAGGGATTGGAATATGAGCAAGAGCAGAATGGGTTGAGTGAAGCAGATTTGACAGGATGGTGGATATAATTTTGGTAGGAACAGATAGAGGATCCCTCTAGGCACAGAGACTGATGGACCAGAAACAAACCCGAGCTGCTCAAAACCTGAGCACTTCTGTTAAATTTCATGCATGACATTGATTTGATATAACCAAGGTCTGAGGACTTCTCTTTAATATTTTCCCACTGTTTTATGTAATTTCATGTTTCTGAAATGCTTTTAACTGGAGGCCAGGCAGCTGCCAGGACCCACACAGAGTCTGGCACTGTTTGACCCAGTGAATGGATCCAGTGGAACTTGCTCTGCACCTGTGCAGAGACTGGGGAAGAGTTTGTTCACTCCTAAATATTTGTGTTTATGTGTATTTTAGCAACTCTTCATGTCTGCAAATAGTCCTGCACCCTCCTGCAGTGACACCTTCCCTGGTGAGAGCAGCACTGACAGAGGGCTGCTGGAAAAGGCTGGGCTGGCTGGGGATGAACCAGAATTGCAGGAAGAAAACAGCAAAGACTGTGTGGTGTGCCAGAATGGCCCTGTGAACTGGGTCCTCCTGCCCTGCAGACACACGTGCCTGTGTGATGGCTGCATCAGGTATTTCCAGCAGTGCCCCATGTGCAGGCAGTTCGTGCAGGAGTCTTTTCCACTTTGCAGCAAAAAGGAGCAAGATGAGGATGAATCGACCCGTGTCTTGCAAGATGTTCTTCCTGGAAGAGTTTTTTAACAGGAGTTAAAAATAAAAGACCTGGGTTATGTGCACTAAGATTAAATGTGGAAGCCAGACTATTTATGGGAGGATATGTAGTGTTAACTTGTAGGATTTTGCTTTTTTTTTTTTGTTGGGTAATTTTCAGCTTCCTTATTTTTCCTCGCTCCATATGCTCACAGGAGCGCTGCTTCCCCGTGCAATGTGGACAAGAGAAGTGCGTAGGATAGCTCTGAAGGATGTGAATTTATTTATAACTGCTTCCTAGATTTTCTTGGAGCACTATTGGAGGCTATTTTGACTACTAAATTTAGGCTGTCTACTAAAAAAAGAATAAAACTTGCAAGTGCAGTTGCCCAAGGCTCATTCTATATTTATTGTGTTTAAAATACTAGAGCTGTATATCATTTTAACTCGGTATAATTTAGGAACTTAGCACTTTACAGAATGTACCATATGAAGGAAAGTAAATATTCTTCATCGTTAACCCTGTGTGTGTTTATTTTGTAGCTGAAGGTTGGGCTGTGGCAGGAGCTGGGGGTTGAATGTGGGGCTCAGGACACTGTTTCTGGCTGGTTTGAAGGATTTGTGTGTGAGGGACTTCAGCCAAAGCCCTTTGGAAAGATTTTTGTTGATGATTCTCGAGCTGCATGTTGATGACACTTTGAAGCCTGAGCCCCTGCGATGACATCTTGTGACACAGACTTTCAGTCTTGTTGGCAGAGCCTGTAAGAACTTGTTCTCCATGCAAATGTTGGTTAATCACTCTCCAGAGTGGTGGCAGCTTTGTGGTGCTTCGAGGGATTTCAAACTGTTTTTACTTGCATGGTCAGCTTGGATGATCAGTAACAAGTTAAGCAGTTACCTTTATCAATTGTCCCAGGAAATGTACCTGCTCTAACAAAGGAAGAAGCTAAAGAACAGCTGAAAATTATTTCTTTTCACTCCAATAGTGTGTTGTCAAAAGCAATAAAAATGGCTGTTGAGAAAAGAAAGTGGTTTGTTTCTGTAAAGAGAGACAAATTCTCCTAAGGACAAACGGGCTGAGTCTCACATCTGCTCATATAAGGGAAAATGCTCCTTAGAACCTGTAGAAATGGGGAGTAGCTGCTTTCTGTCCTCCCTTTTGTTCCCTTGCAGCTTTTCTCCACATCCAGCTCCAGGACAGCTGCTCAGGCTCAGGCAGGGAGAGCCATGCTCCATGATCCTCAGCTCTGCTCTCCTGCAGCTCCAGGGTACACACAAGGTGCTGCACACCTCCAAACCAGGGAAGGAATCCTCCCCCACTCCAAGGTATTCCACGTTCACCTTTCCATCCTTCTTTTTTTTATATTGTTTGCTGTGATCCTGCTTCTGAACTCCTGGCAATTACCTCTGAGGAGAAGATTTAGGTGGTGCTGTTGGGAAGAGTAATGGTTAGTTGTAAGGACAGATGGATGTGGGGAATTGATGCCTGTAGCCACAGATTTCCAGCCAGTGATCAGCAGGCTGGTTGTAAGATAATAAAGTGACCATCCTGGCCAGGGACAACTTGGGAATAAACTGCTGGACAAACCAGGCTGTTGTTTGACTGTGTGTGAACCAGGAATGACATCCTGAGGTGTCTGTGGGGATGGAGCTGTGCCTGATTCCACACCAGCAGCTCACCCAGCATGTGGGACAGTGGCTGGGCAGTTTGTTATTCCAGAGGAGCAGGGTAATGCTGTGCTGTTCCAGCCTGGAGCTGGGCACTGATAATGAGCAGGCACTTGTTTGCCCACAGAGATGATGAAGGAGGTGTTGTTTACTGCTCCACCGCAGTAGTCACCGATATTTAATCAATTAATTAAAATCTCCCATCAAACAGCATGATCCAAACCTGTGGGCCTATTTAATCTCACATGAAATGGTGTTCAAGTAACCCCACAGAGAGTTGCCTGGTCTGCCTCATCTTTCAATCGATGCCAGTATTAAATAATAATGGCAGGCAGGATGTAGCTGTGCTGATCTGCCAGGCCATGTATTTACCATTAAGTCTGTCCCAGCTTTTCATTTGTTACTTGCTCTTTTAATAGCATTTTCCAGAGATGCTTAGTTGCTTTCTCTGCTCTAACAAGCTTCCTTGCTGGCCCAAATGAAAGACCTGATGAGAGTTATAAAAAGTACAGTAGCTGCCTCATTACATTTGCCCTTCTTCTGAGAAGCCATGCCAAAATACTGATCAGGTGAGAAGGAAAAGGAGCAGCTCTAAAGCTGCCCAGTGTGTCCCTTGGTTGTCTTAAAGCAGGGATTCAAGGCTGTAAGAGAGAAATAAAACCTTCCTGTGACCCACAAAAACACAGTGTATTGACAGAGACTGTTCTGCTCTGTCACCCTGTTGTAATAGAGGTGATAGAACATTCCTTTTCTGCTCATTATAGATGATGTTTATGGTTTTGGTGACATCAAGGAACATTGGAAGACTTCTGGCAATGGGACTTGGTTCTTTTAAGCAGCACTGGGGTGTTTCAGATTCATAATGTTTTTTGCTGCAGGAGAGGTTGGTTTGCTTTGATTCATCAACCCTAATCAGAGCTGAGACTTCCAGATGGGTTGATCAGACAAAGTGGTGCTATTTAGGGATGTCCCAAGGTGTCTTTCCAAGTGCCAATGGACTGTGACATGGGCATCTTCCTTCTGTAGGGAAATTTGCTGTGTTAGGATCTTCCTTCTGCCTTATCTGCCTCTAAGTAGAGAGGAAATGGTTGTAGGGAAAATCCACATCAGCTCAGGTGGCTGCTGTACAGCTCCCTGACAGGAGGGTGCAGCCAGCTGAGGGCTGGTTCTTCTCCCAAGAAACAAGGAATAGGACAAGAGGAAACAGCCTCAAGTTGCAGCAGGGGAGGTTTACATTGGATATCAGGGAAAAATTCTTCACTGCAAGGGTAGTGAGACTGTCCACAGGCTGCCCAGGTACATGTTTTGTTCAGCTTTAAGATGAGCTTCTGTGTGAATCTGATTTAAATGCTTCATTTACGTGCTAACATCAAACTTCAAGTGTGGTAACAGCAGACAGGAATTGAGTGAGTTTCTCCTGCTGATTTTCACCTTGCTGGGGCTCCCTGTGCCCTGAGGAAACTCTGCCAGGTGAGGGAGGTCTGGGGCTGACATCTGTCACTGGAGTCTCTGCAGGCACCAGTCACCACTTGCTCAGCTGTCCTCGCATCCAGAGTAAACAAGGAGTGGCCTCTGTCACTGCAGAGGACGTGCAGCCCCTGCAGAGGCTGTCCCTGGTGTCCTGTGTGTGTGGAGCTGATGTAATTAATGCCAGGGATAGCTGAATTCCATCTGCTACAGCACAACTCCTCTGAACTGAGCTGGTAGAAAGGTTTGGTGTTGCCTTGCCGGAATATGCTGGGCAGGAAAAAGGAGAAAATCAGGATTAGGGGTTTATTTCTGGGTAAGTTTGGTATTACCACCATTTCTGATGACACACAAGGATGCAAGTACAAACCTGAGCACAGCTGTGAGGCCACAACTGAGCACTAGAGAGTCCCAGGTTTTTCAGGATCTGCCACAACAGCCCCCAGAACCACAGAGGGGGCCAGAAAGTGTGTGCTGAGCACTTCAGAGTCACTTGGGGCAGCTCTGCAAATTGTTTCTGTGTTGCTTTTACTCACTCTGTGTGAGCAATGTGTGTAGAGAGACAAGAGCTTGTAGTGCAGTGTGGCTATAGCTGTAAAAAGGGCCTGACACTGGTTGGGTTCCATAAATTCCTGGGAATGTGCAACACCAACATAAAGGCACCTTTGTGTGGATGCTGCTGCAGCTGAGCTGGAGAGATCCTGCCTTAATTACCCCATCTCACAATGGGAATTATTTAAAAGAGTCAAAATACTACATGTAGACACAGTCTTAAGACTAAATGAATCCGTCAGCAGAGTCTGATGTCCAAAGTGAGGAGTCTTTGTGTTTCTCCCCCAGGGTTTTGGAGGTCAATGGCATTATAAATTCATGCTGAGGTTACTGAGCCTTCATCAGGCCTGGGAAATCCAAAAAACTCCTTTTGTTCCTTCTCCCTGCACATGCAGTCCTCAGACATGGAAAGGGCAAAACTGGGATGTTTGTCACAGTTGTGACACGAGGATTTGCATTTCTGTCACACCTCTGGAAGTGTTCAAGGCCAAACTAGGTGGAACTTGGAGCAACCTGCTCACGTGGAAGGTGTCCCTGCCCATGGCAGGGGGTTGGAATGAGTTGATTTTTAAGGTCTCTTCCAACCCAAATCATTCTGGGATTCTCTGATTTCCATTCTTTAGAAAACACCTGCACTACCTGGATCCTCCTGTGATTTGAGTGAATCCCAGAACTGCTTCTGTGGGACCAGCAATAATTGTCAGGACAATTAGTTGCTACCTGTGTTTTCTATCCTCAGTCTGCAGCGACCTTTTATCAGCAGAAGATTTGTACTTAAAAAGCTTTTCTAGGTTTTAAATGCTTCCTCCAGCTTTTTGTCTTCATCAGCTGAGGGGTTTTGGCAATTCCTAATAATTTTTGCTTTCCCATTGCATAGCCACTTCACATCTAATATTTCCTGGCAGATTTCTCAGTAGTAGCTGCAGTCAGGGGACTGGTGAGAGGTCTAATGCATCACTTCTCTCTCTCCACATGCTGTTTATTCCAGTGTCTATCAGCTCCTCATGAACAATACTTTGACAAGGAGGCTGGAAGGGAGGATTGCTAACTTGTGAATTATTTTGATAGTTACCCTCTTCTTTTTTCCCCTGTAACTCTGCAGATGCTGTTGAGTTTGGAGGCAGAGCAGAGCTCTACCAGGGGTTATCAGGGATCAGCCTCCTGCCAGCAGAAGTGTGAGATACAGATGTTGTGTCTTCCCTGCTCACGTGCAGCACAGACACCACATTTGGTTTCTTCACTCCAGTTCCTGAGGGTCTTCAATTTCAAGGAATTTCCCCTGTAGGGAAACACTGCCAGCTCAAAAAGCACCAGCTTGGAGGGAGCTTGGGGTGGGATCTTGCTGGCAGCAAGGCTGGGGATGATTATGGCAAGTGAGGAGCCCTGAGGGAGGCAGACATGGTCTCTGCTTGCCAGGGTGAGCAGAGCCCTGTGGGCAGCACATTCCATTGATCCGAGTAAGAGCAGGGCAGTGATTTATGGCACAGCACAGCTTGAAAAGCTGAGATTTTCATTCACCAGATGCTGCCATACATGAGACAAGGTTGGGGAGCTAGGTTCTGCCTTTCTCCTCCCAGGTGCTCAGTACCAAACCCTGGCTGGAGTGGCTGCAGTATCATCCAAACCCTCCTCTACTGAGCTTGAATGACACTTGAAAGAATTTACCTTTACATTTTGCTATAGGACCAAAAAGGACTACCTGCCAAGAGCTGGTGAATTCCCATTAAAGAATGACTACAACTTTCCCAGTCTTTCAATCTTTTAAGTGTCTTCCCAGAGACACAAAAATGTGTGAATGAGTCTGCCAGCTCCAGTTTTCCCTTTCGGCACCAACTTCTTAATGAAAAAGTCTCCATCAAATTTCACAGCATTCAACACTCTGTCATTAGGAGGGCTTGGGTAAGATGCAGAACAGCCCTCAGAAGTCTCAGTGGATCATCTCCATTTACATCTGTTCCAGCTGTGCCCACACATGCTTGTTAGTCCATCCAGCCCTGGATGGCACTTCCTTGGATTTTGCTGAAGTTGTTTGGAGCCAGGAGCAGGAGGATCAATGAGGGCTGTTTTCCCCCCTGTGTATCTTCCACATTTGGATCCCCTTCCATTCTAAGTGTAAGCATTGAGGTTTTCCTGCACCCCATCATCCTGACTACATCTAAACCCTCACCCAGCCTGGAAACTCCTCCTCTCTCCTTTAACAATATTCTTAAATTACCCTAATTTTGTCAGCTGCTCCATTATTAATAACTAACGAGGAAAACTGCCACAGTGTCAGTGCTGCTGACACGTGTCTCAGGCTGGAACCAGGCTTCCAAAGAGAGTTTCTTGAGAGGGGTGGTTAGGGAAGCAATTTCCTCGATGGTGCGTGCTAATGCACATTTCCAAGGCTGCCTTGGAGCCGGGGAGTCGAGCAGCTCCGTTGCACGGTGCCTCCTTGGGGATCAGTGTCTTGTTTCATCAGGGCCATCTGCTTGCAACACAGCCTCAGTCAGCTCCAAGTCCTATAACAAGCTGCTCTCAGTGCTGGCTGGAAATGGTTGGAAAAATCCAAGTGTTGTAGGTAAACATGAGACTGGCTATGAGATAGAGCCATGCAGGGAGTTATTGTGCTGGCAGGCATTTAGGGGTGTTGGTGTGCATGAAGAGGGGCCCAGAGGTACTCAGGAGTGCAGCCCCGTGCCAGGTGTGAGTGGAGCTGTTCTCCATGCCCGTGCCAATGGCTGGAAAGGATGGAATGGGACATGTCTGGTGTGCCCCACAATCCAGCACCGATAACCAGGCTGCCCTGAAGACCAGCACACACAGAGATCTCAGTCCTGCAAAGGCACATTCTGCAAATACTCACTTGCTGTAGATCAGATGTTGCAATGTTTATATTCCAGGGGTTGTTTGAAACTGGCACAACCCTTTTTGCATCCCCTTCTCCTTCAGCTCCTCTTCATCACCGTTCTGTTGGCATCTCCAGGCACGAGAGCAGCCTGTGATACATTTGCCAGGGGTGGTTTTTTTGAGCACCATTAGTTAAGCTGATTTATTTTGTTGGCTCTGTGTCCCTGGGGTCCCTGTGAGCCAGCTCATCCAGTGTGCAGGGCAGAGCTGACACTGCTGGAGAGGCAATGTCCATGCACTCCCAGCATTTCAGAAAGAACATGGGATCTTCTCACAGCACCCCCTTGACAATGGCTGAACAAATACAATGTGAGCAGCCTTTCCATGCTCACCAGTATTTCCCAGTGATCCTTTTCCCAGGTGTTTGCACCCAGATGCTGCCATTCCTCTTTCCCTGTCAGATCTGCAGTTGCAGCTCAAGCCAGAGGGTTAAATGTGCTTTTCCTACAGCCCTCATCCTCCATCACCCAGTGATCCCTGCCTCCAGCATCAGAGGAGTCAGCCCATGCTGCTTTCACCAGGATTTGGGCTGTGCAACACTTCATTTACTACTAACAGGGCTTAAGAAGCAGTGGTTGTACAGCCACACTGGGAGCTGGTCCATGTGGAAGGTCATGTTCAGGCTGGAAGATGGTCTTCAAGGTCCTTTCCAACCAAAATCCTTCAAGGATTCTGTGATTTTTTAATATCTGCCTCATCCAGTTTGGAAATACAGACCCACATAGGTTTTATTGTTTACTTTTTATTTTTAACTTTATTCTATTTCTTTTTGGTGTGAGTTTGCTTTTTGAAGGGTGTTTTTCTCTGTGAATTTTACAGCTCCACTTCATCACCCAAGGTAAGAGAAATGCAGCCATCCCAGTGGCCAATTCCCACACTGTGTTTAGGAACAAATGGAAGTGATGTTGTGTTTAATTATCTCAGCCTGCTTACCATGGTATTTTCACTAATATTTGGGTTTAATGAGCTAGGAAATCTGGGCCATTGTGTGCTGGTGGATACACTCATCCTTTCTTCAGCTAAATATGTTATCAGATAGCTTCCACAGAGATGAGCAACTGCTTCCTTTGAACTCGGGAATCGTCAGGATTCACTAATTTGCTTAGACCACCTGCTTGGTTAATATAACCACAGGGCTCTTGTTTTCCCTCTGAAATGGTAAACACAAATCCAAATGTTGCTGTACTGACCCTGGAGAAGAGGAGGCTGAGGGGAGACCTCGTGGAGGGTGCAGCTTCGATCTCTGCTCGCAGTGGCAGTGACAGGGAATGGCTGGAGCTGTCAGGGCAGGTTTAGGTTGGATATCAGGAGAATTTCTTCCCCAAGAGGGTGGTGGGGCACTGAACAGGCTTCCCATGGAATGGTCACAGCCCCAAGGCTGCCAGAGCTCCAGGAGCATTTGGACAACGCCCTCAGGCACAGGGTGGGATTGTTGGGGTGTCTGTGCGGGGCCAGGAGCTGGACTGGATGATCCCTTCCAGCTCAGGATATTCTGTGATTCCATGACCCACCCCAGCCCACAACAAAACAGATAATGACAGCCCCACTAACAGGGGAAGCCTCTGCTTCCTACCCAGGCACTTGCAGCCCTGCAGAAATGCTCCAGCTGGATCTGCAGAAACCCCAAGGTCCCACAGGAATTACCATATAAAAGAGAATTACCCTGCTTCTCCACTCAATCTGCCTTGTGTTCTGCGTGGGGTGTCTGTGCTCCCAGGACACGTGGGCTGCCCTCTGGGTTCTCCATCTGCAGGGAAGAGAGGTTGACCATGGGGGTGTTGGTGAGTGCCCCCACTGCAGTCAGGGAAGGAGATTTCCTCCCAGCCAGCTCGAGGATCCTTCCATCACACAGATCTGCACGGGCACCCGCCCTGCAGAGCCCGTAATGCAGCAAAGAATTTCTTCCACGGGTCACAGATCTGTTTTTTAATTACCATAGAAACCTCCAAACATCAGGCGTGTGCTGTTACGTCAGGGTCTCACTCCTCCACAGCTGCCTCCTTGGGACACTCTGGGGAACAGGAACTGTGGGGTCCTGAATGGTGGGGGATTATTTTTGGATTAATTAGTAAGCATGGTCTTGGTGTCTCTTGGATCACAGGATAGAAACTGTGACTTTGGTCCTTTTTTCCTCCGCATCTTGCTGGTGTGGGGGGGACACCATTCCCACCACCCTTCCCACAGTGGGATGCATTTACTGCCTCAGCCCTAAATATCCTTCCCATCGCTGCTATTCCCACTTTAGACATGCAAAATGCAAAACCTGGGAGGCGTTCTTGGCACAGCCAGCTTGGCAACCCTTAAATCAGCGGGGTGTGAGCGTTCCCACCCGGAGCTCCTGGTGCTCCCGCGCCAGACGCACACCCGGCGCGGCAGATGGTGCATCCTGACGGCTCCACGGCCATCCCAGAGCACACCCCGACTGCAGGAGGGCTCTCAGCACTCCAGGTGAGGGGAAAGGGGCTCCATGGTGGAGCATGGATTGGGATGGAGCTGGAGGATGAGGCAGATGGCCGGGGTTTGTTGGCAGGGAAGTCCTGTTTGTTTAATTAGTCACCAGACAGGCTGAGAGCTAAAAGCAAACTCCAAGTGTGGTGAGATAGACCTTTTTGCACTTGATGTCTACCTGGTGATCCTCATCTCGTCATCCTGAAGTGGGATTGATGCTCCAGCACACGGGACCAGGTAATTTTGGGTGGCCTTTGGTTCCCCACTACTATTTTACCCCCAAAAGGGGCAGATTCAGACACATTTGGTTAAAAGCAACCAAAGGATGCACAAACATGGAGTGTTCCTTTCTCCAGCCCCCACCAAAGCACACAGCCACTTGTAGGAGATGGACTTCTAAAGCAGCTCCAAGAGAGCTGGGAGGGACTTGGGACAAGGGCCTGGAGTGACAGGACAAGGGGGAATGGGTTCCACTGTCCGAGGGCAGGGAGGGATGGGATTTTGGGAAGGAATTCCTGGCTGGGAGGGTGGGAGGCCCTGGCACAGGGTGCCCAGAGAAGCTGTGGCTGCCCCTGGATGCCTGTAAGTGCACAAGGCCGGGTTGGACAGGGCTTGGAGCAGCCTGGGACAGTGGAAGGTGTCCCTGCCATGGCAGGGGATAGAATGAAATGAGCTTTAAGATCTGTGATTCTGTGGCTCACTGGTGGAGGGGTTCAGTCCCCTCTTTGCCATGATCCCATCGTGTCTCCCACCCAGACCATGTCCTGACACCTGGGCATGTCTTCTGAGTTTTCCTGTCCTCAAAGTGATGAGGACGGGGAGATGCTGCAAAGGCAGAATCATGGAATCACAGAATTGTTAAAGTTGGAAAAGCCCTCTAAGATCATCGAGTCCAGCCATTCCCCCAGCACTGCCAAGGCCACCACTGACACCAGTGCCCAAGTACCACATCCACACAGCTTTTAAATCCCCCCAGGGATGGGGCTCCACCACTGCCCTGGGCAGAGGCACCAGTGTCACTTGTTCCTGAGCATGGATCGGGTATTTTGGGGACTCCTGAAGGGGCTCTGAGAGAGCTGGAGACACACTTTGACAACAGCCTGGAGTGACAAGACAAGAAGAAATGGCTTAAAACTAAATGGTACTCCCACAAATAAAAAGCCCACATATAAAATCACTTTACACCTTTATTTTTGCTTTATAAAATGTTTGATTATGTTCAGTATTTGATGCCTTCTTGCAAACACTTATGCTTAGGGGTTTTCCTCCACCATTTCCCTTCTTGTACATACATATTATTTCCATCCCTTGAAATGGAATGGAAATAAATGAAAAAAAAAAAGACAAAAGAAATAAAAGAAAGGAAATAAATGAGAAATGGGAAAGGGAAATAAAATCTGCACAGGAAATGATAACCCGAACACAAATCCTGTCCCTGCACACTTGGCGCTTGTCGGGGTTAAATACATGTATATTTAACACGTATATCTAATATGCAAAACTCTGAAAAAAAAAAAGTTTTAAAAATTACCATTAGGGGACGAAGCCACATTTACCAGAGCCCAAAGCGGCGCTTTTTCCTCCCAAAACACCCCTGCTGCCATTACCCCGCAGCCCACTAGAGGGTGGTTTCCTCCAGCGGGAGCTCCGCCACGGCGCGGGGAGGGTGGGAGGGGATCCGGAGTGTGTTTTCCAGCATTCCCCGGGCAGGAGGAGCGCCCAAAATTCCCGGGGGGAGTGGCAGAGGTGGGGGGGGACACAGAGGGGACACACGGGGGACGCGCGTCCCCCTCGGGCTCCCCCCTCCGCTGCGCGCCCCGGCCCCGCCCACCATCCGATGATGTCACCCGTATGCAAATGAGCGACATGGGGGAGCGGGGGCCCGGCGCGCGGCCGGGCTCAGTCTCGCGCCGCGGAGCGCGCGCGCGCCCCCCCCCCTCCCCTCTTTCCCTTTTCCCTTTTCCCGCCTCCTTCCCTCATTTCCCCCCCCTTCATCCCATGGACATGGCACGGCCACCTTAAAGCGCCGCGCCGCCCCCTCCTCCCCCGATCGCCGGGGCCGCTATGAGTCAGGTGAGTGTGTTTTTATACGGAGTGTGTGTGCGGGGGAGAACTTTTGGGGAGGGGGGGAACTGTGCTGCAGTGGGGGGGATTGTGCTGGGTGCTCCCCCCCCCATCCCAAATGGCGGTGCTGGATGTGGGGGGATCGCGGTGACGGTGGAGGAGTGGGAGGAAGGCAGCGGGCTGAGTGCGAGCCTTCCTCTCCATCCTCCTCGTCCTCCCGCAGCCCCCCTGACGCCCCCTCCTCTCTCTGTTCCAGGTGTGAAGCCCCCGCCGGGAGGAGGTCGTTCCCCTCGCTGGCTGCAGCCCTGACGCTGGGATTTTCCTTTTTTTGGTTTTTTTTTTTTTTTTTCGGCCCCACCACCTCCCTCCTTCCCTCCCTCGCTCCCTCCCTCCAGGAATCCAGCGCTGCACCGGAGCCAGAAGAGAGGGAGCAAAACCCAACCCAGGCCGAGAGCCGCGTCCAGAAACCAAACCCGCCCTTCGCGTCGCAAAGGAGAATTTTTTATTTTTAATTATTATTATTATTTTTATTTTTAATACCCCTGACCCGAGCACGGTGGCGGCAGCGGCGCCGGGGCAGGGAGGCTGTCCCGGTTATTTATTCTCTCCCCGCAGAGCTGTCCCTCCGGCTCACCATGATGTTCCGAGACCAGGTTGGCGTGCTGGCCGGGTGGTTCAAGGGCTGGAACGAGTGCGAGCAGACTGTTGCGCTGCTCTCCCTGCTCAAACGCGTCAGCCGGACCCAGGCTCGCTTCCTCCAGCTCTGCCTCGAGCATTCCCTGGCAGACTGCACCGAGCTCCACATACTCGAAGGGGAGGCCAACAACCCCGGTGAGTGCTGGCGACCCTTCTCGGGCGGTGCTCTAATGCCGTCGAAATTTAAAAAAAAAAATACACCCAAGAAACGGGTGCGGTTTGGGAGCCGCGGGGCTCCTCTAACTCGGTTCTCTGCTCGCGTTTTATTTTCCAAACGGGGTTTAGCTTATTTCAGTTTGGTTTTTCACATCAAACTACTCCGCTCCATGGCGTGGTGTAACTACGGTAGCATGAATGATTGGTGGGGTTTTTTTTTCCTTTCCCCCCCGTGCCCCCCCTTCCTCCTTCCATGCAGTTTCCTGTGAAATAAGTAAGTCAGGTCACGTAGAGTCTGGATTTTCTAGGCTTCTTTTGGGCAACGTGGCTTGCTTTGCTCTCTGCAACATGCAGAAGCAGCCCATCGCTACCTCAGACGAACTGTTATTGTATAAAGGTCTGGGCAACTGGGTTATCCTATTTTTTTTTCCTGTTAAATGTGGCAATTCCTATTTCATCATTCAGATCCTGTTTGGACGCATTTTTTTCCTGCGGCTCTGAATACCCCCTTGTGTTTCAGCAGAGCTCTGAGAAAATATGAGTGGACTGTTTCATGTTACTGAGTGTGCAGGGTGCAGGACAGCAAATGTGCGTGGCTACCAAAAGTGTATTTTTCTTTTATTTATTTGCCATTCCAAGTTGCTCAACTCCTCCAAAGTAAATGGGAGTTGGAGCAGGATGGGAATGGCACAGGCGCCGTGCGAATTGCGCCGTGTGTTCCCGTATTTATTTATGGGGGGTGTGTTACAGATGTGTGTGTGTTCCTAAGCGTGGATGTACACAGGGATGCAAGTTGCTTAAAGCAGAGTTTTTGTAACACAGAAGGCCAGCAGGGAAGGTGAAATGTCATTTAGTTGCGCAGTTCTGTTTCTCCAACACCTCTCAAAAAAAAAAAAAAAACCCATATAAAGCAAAGCAAACCCCCCATTCCTAAACACCAGAATCGCAGGGGGCTGAGGCTCTCGGGTGTTGGGCTGTGCGTGGCAGAGCAGTGCCGGGGAGCGGCCGGCTGCGTTCCGTGATGGATGGATGGAAATCCTGCGGCCGGATCCCGAACAGAGCCCCCGGTGTGGACGGGGCGGGAGGAATGCAGGGTCCTTCTCCAGCTGTTCCCTATTAGAGCACCGAGCCGGCAGGATTTGGCAGCTGCCTGCGCTGCCATTTGATGACAAGGTCCAGCGCAGCGCCGTGTTCCACCGAGGACGGATTTAAGTCCTTCTGCAGGAAACCGAGCCTGGAGCTGCTCCGGCGCGCAGGGATCGGGGCTGGCTACGGGGGAGCGGGGCTGGAATTGGCCGTTCCCTTATATAGCTCGCAGGAATGAGAGGGAGGAATGCTGCCGAGTGCGTCTGGGCGCAGTGCTGCTGCTTTTATAAACAGCTGAAGGGATGAACCTCATCCATCCCTTTGGGTGGGGAGGCCCCGGGGGGGGCCGGGAGGGAACACATTCTCCAAACTCGGCTGCTCCTGGATAAATCTGCAGCTTCCCATGCCAGCTTCAGCACAGCTTTGCTGTGATTCCCTCTGCGAGTTGGTGTGAGCAATATATTTTTAATTTTATTTTTTTTATCAGTATCTCAGCTTTTCATTCTGGGTTTGGCAGTAGCTGTGTCCCCTCGGTCAGCCAGGGAATTGGAGGGGGGGTGATTTGCCTCCTGCCATCAGGAAAGGCGAACTGTGAAGGAAAACAGGGCTCTGGAGTGGTCCTGGCCACAGAGTCACGTAGGGCTGGCTGTGTGGTGGCATTTTGTCAGTGTGAGGCTGGGTGCAGACCAGGGCTGGGCCCTTCCTGTGCCCACTCGTGTGAGCAATCCCTGCTTGCCCCTGTAATCCCGGTGACCTTGCTTGGCGCGAGGGTTTCTCCTGCGTGCAGGGCTTGGCACCCAGCCCCTGCCTGGCCCTTGCTGCCTTGGTGGAGCTGCCTCAGCTCTCCCTGGCCTGCCTTCCAAAAATGATCTCTTCCTCCAGGGCATTCGTAACTCCAATGCCAAAACCTGGATCCACTGAGTTCCTCTTTCTCACTGAGCATCCCCCTCTGTATGGCTTTCCCATGGGATGGATGGATCCACGCATCCTGGCAGTTCTGCTGTAGTGCAGGGAAAATTAGCTGAGATTTCTAACCAGGCTCAGTTAGGAAATAGCTTTTAGTCTCCTGTGTTAGTGCTGCTTTCCTAAAACCACCTGTATTCCTTAAATCACTCCTGTTCCACGCCTGTTTGGCAGTCTGGCACTTGTCACTTCCTGGCAATGGAATCACACCAAGTCCTGAACAGCAATGTTGTCATCAAACCTTGCATTACTCGTTACTCTTTGAATCCTGGTGTTTGCATTACTAATTTTGGCTCGATTTCTTCCCAGGCTGGGGCCTGAGGTGGCTCCTGGTACATTTTCCTGGTGTTTGCTGACTTGGAATAGTGGCTCCTTGTTGGTAGGTGTCCCATTGTCATCCCTGGTAGGGGCTGTAGGGCAGGGGATGTTCCCTTTCCATGAAATCCACTGTCTGGGAAGGGGTGTCACCAGCTCAATGTGAAGTGCTGGGCTGATGTCCTGGAGCAGGTGTTGGAATTACACTGGGCCTCGTGAGAATTGAGTTGTTTTGTAAGTGCAGGATGTGTTGCTTGTCCCAATGCTGTGGGGAGATGGGAAAACTGGAATGTTCCTCCTGGATGATGGTGCTTAGGAGGAGGTGGCAGCCCTGCTGTGGTCCGTGGTGGATGGAGCACCATCCTTGGAGCTGTTACCACCAACAGCAGAGATCAGGAGGGTCCCAAAGGGACACCAGAGCTCAGAGATCCTCCCTGGCTGGTGGTGCTAGGCTCAGAGCCCTCAGGTGTGTGCACCAGGCGTGGAGGAAAACCCATCTCAGCAAAGGTGTCCAGGTTGTTTCTTGCCTGGTAGACTCAAGATGAGAGGTCTGATGAATGGCAAATGTGATGAAAAAACTCAAGGAAGGACATGTTTTAACTGCTTAATAGCCACAGAGAAGCAAATATATTTAGTTTGGAGAAGGAGTTCTATCTTGGTGGGGTTTTTTTCCAAGTGTGAGGGTATTTTCATAATGACAGCCAAGCTGTCCTCATCAGTACTGCAAACCCCACGTGGCTCTGCTGTGTACAGCTGTGTATGATCCTCAGAAAGCCCTGAGGATCCTCGTGGTTCCACGGCTCCCTGCCCAAGCCTGGAGGGGTGGATGTAACCTCAGGTGTCTTGCAGGAAGCTGCATTGGTGTGTGGGGGCTGCAAGATCACCTGCAATCCATTGCTTGCTTATAAAGGGAAAATAGGAGTGCGAAGCAAACGTGGAAGGACATCTATAGATTGTTCATTGGGTGAAATGTACAGCTTGGGACTGTCCTACACTGGCTTCACTGAGCTTTAATGGTTTAAACTGGTGAAGAGTGTGAGTTGTTGCTAATTCAGCTGGAGTGTGAGTGGTCTGCTGAGAAGGAGGAGAATATGGAAACCATATTATCTGTGCACAGAAATAGAAGTTTCAGGTATTGCATAGCACTATTTAAAAGCCTGCTATAACTTCCTTCCTTCCTTCCAGCCTGGCCTTGCTGGGCAGCTTCAGTCCCAGCTGCTCGGGGCCGTCAGGACACGGCGACCTCCTCTGAGCTTCCAGGAAAGGTCAGGCAGGAATGGGGTGGGAGTGGGACCTGTGCTGCTCCTGGGGCACCCAGGGGTGCTGGGTTTGGCTGCTCTGTGGGCTGCAGAGCCAGTGAGGAGGTGTGGGGGCTGTGTCCATGAACCATGGGCATAGAGGGCAGAATCTGTGTTCATCCACTCCAGCGTCCCTCTGTGGTTTGTTCCCAAAGCAGTCCCACCCCACCAGCCCTGGCTTCCTCATTCCTGCAAGGTTGACACAAGTGCCCAAAGACTCCTGTAGGTCCTCCAGGTGTCCAAACAGCCATGTGCACTGATGGAAGCAGTGACAGCTTTAAGCTCTTGGCCTTAAAGGACAACAAGCTTTCTGTGGCCTGTGCACAGGACATTCACTGCTCCACGTGTTAGGGCCAAAATCTTTATTTCATTTCAGTCAGGTATCACAGGTATCATCAGGATGACCTAGATTCCTCATCCTGGGAAGGACTGGCCAAAGGAAGAGACAAGGGTTGCAGGGAGCTGTAATGTCTTTTAATAGACCAAGTGATGCAGCTGGAAAAAATGGCCAGGCACGAAGGTGCACCAGCTCAAAGGAGGGCTTGTGTGCTTGTGGGTTTTTTTCCCAACTGTACCAGCTGGTCTATTAAAAGGTATTACATATTCCTGCAGACCTTGCTGCTGATATCCTTAGCTCCCTGTGGCTCCAGCCCTGCATCTGTTGCTGCCACCCCAGCCACAGTCTCCTAGCCCATCAGGGAGCTGCTGCCCCTGCACTGTGCAAATTTTGTAGTTCATCCCCAGTTACCCCCACTGATGGCAAATCATCCAGTGCCCAGTTGAAGGGTGTTTCCCATTAAAAAAAAAAAAACTTGGCTTACAGTTGCATTGCAATGCTGAGCTGTGGTTTAAATGTCCTTGGGCAGTGTGAGGGCATTGCTGGGCTGTCACACAGTGGGACTGGAGGAGCCCAGGAGGAGGAGGAGGAGGGGGTGAGCAGCTTAGCCTGTGCTTACTGGATGTGATGGGGAATTCTGAGTGCAGGGCTGGACGTTGGCATTGTGTGGTCATTCCACACACTTGTCTCTCCCTGGAGAGGGATGTGAGCAACGCTGCTGGCTCTGCTCATTAAAAATTAGGAGCTGGGACTCCTAAATGGAGAGATCACAGAAGCAGGGAAGGGCCTGAAAGCTCATCCTGTTGAAACCCTTCAGACAGGGACAGCTCAGAGTTCCCTCCAGCCTGGCCTTGAGCACTCCCAGGGATGGGGCAGCCCCAGCCTCTCTGGGTGACCTGGGCAAGCCTCAGATCTGCTGAGCTGACACTTGCTTTAACCTGCCTGCTGGTGCTTGACCTGCTGCCACACATCTTTCCCAGGTTTTGTTTGCAAACTTGAGGGCTGAAAGCTCTCAGTGCTGGGATTTTTGGAGAATACCAAGGGTAGGGGTACAGAAGTACAGAGTGCTGTTAGCCAGGGGCTTTGAGCCAGGCTACACACCCAGTGTTCTCTTGTGATTCAGAGCTATTTTTATTTTTAGGGATGCTTTCCAGAGTGGCTGTGGGAAGCACTGCAGGCTGCAGGAAGGTCTGTGGTGTGGCATTACAAAGGTTCCCCTTTGCTGTCCCCCTCACCCCAGTGCTGGGACCTACAGGAGACTCTTCTGAGCTGCACTTTGCTCTTCTGTATTTTCTCCTGTTTGTTTAAAACCTCTCCCTTGTCGTTCCTGGCATGTGTCCCTTGCAGTAAGAGGAGTAGGGAGATACTTCTGTGCCTGCTCCCAGAATTCTGCCAGCATGAATGACAAAATCTCCTCCATTGGCAGAGCTAATGAGGGCCAGGTCTTCTGGATGGGGGGTGGCAGAGCTTGCCAGGGTGGTAATTTTTAGGCAGTAATGGGAATGAAAAAGTTAACTAATGGTAACAGCCTGTTTTGCTGCCTGGAGCATGGTGTGGTGCAAGAGGGTTGCTCATGGGTGGGCTGCTTTTTCCCAGAGACCTTTCCATACTTTCAGTGTCCTTTTAACCATTTCCTCAGGTAGTTCAGGGAGGGGCCTGATGCCAGGGTTAATGCCAGGGTTAATTTCCTCACTGACTTCATTGGGAAAAATCCCACTGTTGAAGTGTGTGTGAAAGAGACAGGGAAGCATTTCCTGCATCATCACAGACCTGAGTTGGAATTCTCTGCCTGGACCAGCTTGTTCCTTGGTTCCTTCTGTGCACATATCTTGTATTTGTGCTTGGAAAAACAGCAGAGCTGGAGTTCTTTCTCTCCTACCAGAGTGGGTGCAGGGAGGATGGTGGTGGAGGAGAGGAAGCACACAGAGCATCACTACCAGGATATATAGATTGATAGGAGAGGTCGAGGACAGCTTTAGATCAAGAGCTGAATAGGAACCAGCTGTAGAGCCATCAATTAAAATAATCTAGTTTGTGAATACACTTATCTGCAAACGAGATTAAATGGATGAGTGGGGAAAGCGCTCTGCTCGCAGCTCACGCTGCTGCTGCTGGATCATCCTCTGCACAGTTCCATCCTTTGGCGTGTTAGACCTCAAAATCTGAGCAAAGCTGCATGCCCCCCTCACCAATTACATATTTGCAATTAGGCCAGTTGATTTTAGAGCAGTTTATGCTCCAGTCAGCTGAATTTTCCCACAGAGTTCCCCTGAAGCAGTTGAAGGTTGTGGATCACGGCGGAAATTCCCATCTCCTTACAATTTCTCAAGCTTTGCCCCTTCTTTTTCTCATGCTCCATCAAAAAAGACCACCTTGGTTTCATTTGTGGCCCGTGAAAGCCACTTCTCACTGAGCTGGGAGTGATGTTTGCAATCAGTGTAACTGAAATAGTAATTAGTGTGAGCTCCAGCTTTATTTTAGGATGCATCCGTCAGTGCTTCAGCACTCCGGCGTCGAGCTCGTGTCTAGTGTTACCACAGATACCTGCTGGGGGAAAGGGCACCCCTGGCACTGCCAGTGCCCCCCAACCCTGGGATGGGCTCACCAGAGAGGGGAAGAGCTGCTGTACTGCAGTGCTGTGTTTTGGGGCTCCCTCCTGATGGCCCCAGTGTCCTCCTCACTCTTTACACGGTGCCAGCTGAGGGCAGGAGCCCACACCAAGCACAGGTCGTTGTGTTTGAAGCCCTTTTTGCCTGCAGAAAGGCCCCAAGGGTGGTGGGATGAGCCCTCACGTGAACTGTGTGTTTGTGCAAATCTGTCTGAGTATCCATGTGCCCTTTGTATTTCCTATTTTCACCAAACAAACAAGACCATTACTATTTTACCAACTCCTGCTTACGTAAGAGCTGCTGAGGGATCTGAAAGAGGCTGCAGATCTGATGCAAGGGATCCCCAGGCTTGCATGTTCATCCCTTTTCCCTTCAAAAATGGTGTGTTTATCTTCCCAGTGCTCTGGTCCTAGGAAGACACACAGAGATTTCCAGAGGTCATTGCTGAGTGTGAGTTGGGCAATGGCAAACAGCCAGGGCAGTGGCTTTCCATCTTGGCCCAGTAATTACAAATAAAGTTGAGGCTGGAGTGAGCAGATCCGTTCCCAGCTTCCTCTTCCGCAGCAGATGCTGTAAATGGAAGGGCAGGATCTCACCAAAACAAGGCTGAGATCCTCTGGTGGAGAAGGTGCTGCTGGCTGCTCTCTGGAAGGGGTTTTGTGGGCAGAGGGAGTTGTAATTCTGGCACTGGGGGGTTGCAAGCTGGATTTTCTGTGATGGAGCAGACCAGGGGATGGTCTCATCCATAGCAGCAACTTGGTTTGCTCTGGTTCTGAGTGCTGAGCAGAAAATGAGCCTGCTCAGGGTGAGTGGGCCAGCTGCAGAGACAGAAACTCAGTTCCACAGAATTCACAGAATCACTGGGTTGGAAGAGAACTTCAAGATCATCGAGTCCAGCCCAGCCCCAACAGCTCAACTCACCCCTGGCACCCAGTGCCACATCCAGGCTTTGTTAAACACACCCAGGGATGGGGACTCCACCACCTCCCTGGGCAGCCATTCCAGGACTTTATCACTCTTTCTGTAAAAAACTTATTTGTAATATCCAACCTGTATTTCCCTTGATGCAGCTTCAGACAGTGCTTTATTTTGTACCTGGCAGGACCTGGCTGTGTTTGGAAGTGCCTGAGCTTCTCCTGGCTCTCCATGCAGGAGACAAACACACCTGGGTGAAGCAGGAGGAGCTTTAAGTGAAGGATTTCCCAGCACAGGCTCACCCATCATGCCAGTGTGGGTTTTATTGTTCAGTGTGGGGTTTTATGGCTGTATTTTCACACAGTGACTCCATGGCCTGGCTGTGTCAGGGGTTTTGGTGGAGGTGTCTGGATGTCAGCCTGGTTTCTGTGCTGGGCTCTGTGCAGGTGTGTGCTGCAGCCCCTCAGCTGAGGCTGCCTGGGCTCAGCACTCCTGTCTGGAGCTTGCTGGGGGTGCCTGTAGATTTCTGCTCTCTGAGTTGAACCCAGGGTGCAGACCATGTATTTCTCTGCCATTAACCCCGTCTGCTGCCCTTGGCACACCTCTCAGAGTGTTTGCTGTGCTTGTATTCTGTCAGAATAATCCACGGGGCAGAGAAAGGTGCTACCACAAATCCAGGGTCATTTTATGTTGAGGACAAGGGACTTCCAGGGTGGGAAACACAGGTGGATGATACTGTGAAAGCTCTGTTGCACCAAGGGCTGAGCCAGCTCCTTGCACAACCCCTGCAAACCTTCCCTGTTACTTACAGGAGCTGGATGTGGCCCAGCTTGTTGAGCTATCATGCCTGGAGATGTTATTTTACTTAAAATAATGTTAATATTGTGACTGTCCTCTGCAGGATTCAGCAGCTCTGCTCCACTCTTTGCTCTCAACCAAGGCTGCCCTGCTTTAGAAGCGTGGGGTGCTTCAAAAAGCTTCTCTTCTGTTACTGATCCTCACAAATAATTAATTCCAGATTGCCTTTTTTTTTTTTTTTATACAACTTGTTTCAGGCAAGCCACAAACCTGCCTTTCTGTTAACCAGTTATTTCTCCTGCTCCTTGGCTGTGCTGTTGCCTGGTGGGGAATGGGCATGTGCTGTGTTTGGAGTTTTAATTGTTGTTATAAGAAGAAATTGAGTGGGTGGATAAAACAGGGTTTAACCAGGTTTAGCCAGAAGCATCTTAAAACCCACTTTCCATGCTGCTGCATTTATAATTTTTTTTCCTGTGTTTTTAACCCTGAACATCACAGATCAGTTCTCTTTGTCACTGGATTTTTCCTGTTGTCCCTTTTGTCTGTCCCCATCAGCAGTGGGAATTGAAGAAGGAAGAAATTTGGGAGAAAAATGTGGAGGGAAAACCCCACAACTTTTATTGTGATGAAATTTGGCTGGTCTGACATTTACAGGCAGAACATGTGTGTTTCTGCAGCAGCTGCAGTCTAGGTCCATACATCTTCCTGTTGGGATATTCCTCTTGTTTCTCATGCAGCAAACATCAATGTGATTTTTCTACCTTTTTTCTGACTGTTCCCCAGCGTGCTCAAGTTGCCACAGGGTCAGCTTGGTTCTGGGTTGGGTTTTTCTAAAATCTTACAGTTGCAAAGAAGTGGATTATTAAAAAAAATACAAAGTCCCCTGGCTGTTTCCCTCCAGATAATGCAAACATAGATGAAATGTTGAGTTACAACTACCTGAGTGACCTTTTAAGATAAGAATTGTTATTGACTGGTGGTATTATGTTAAACTGATAAGAATTCTTTTTAGAAGAGAAGGAAAAAAAGCTCAACAAACCCTTCAGTAACCATAACAACTTACTCTGCAGTGCAGGGACAGCACACAGCTCCTTCCTGACACTGCTGCTGGGGGCTTGAGGGTGGCACCACAGGGATCCCATCCAGCAGCTCCCTGGGGGAACCTCCCAGAGCTCCAGGTTGTGCTGTGAGGGATGCCCGAGGTCACTTGGCTGCTCCTGCTGCTCTCAGCTCTCTAATTTCCATCATCTGTAGGGAATTTTAGCTGAGGAGTTGTGCTGGGGCTCAGTCTGGTGCTGGGGGTTTGGCTGGGAGGGAGGGATGGGTGCTGGGAGCAGGAAGGATCACAGAATTCCAGAATGGTTTGGGTTGGAATGGACCTTAAAGCTCATCCAGTGCCACCCCTACCATGGCAGGGACACCTTCCACTGTCCCAGGCTGCTCCAAGCCCTGTCCAACCTGGCCCTGGACACTTCCAGGGATCCAGGGGCAGCCACAGCTGCTCTGGGTACCTCTCACCACCCTCCCAGCCAGGAATTCCTTCCCAAAATCCCATCCATCCCTCCCCTCTGGCAGTGGGAGCCATTGCTCCTTGTCCTGTCACTTCATCCCTTGAGAAGGGATCCAAAGCCCCTCTCCAGCTCTCTCATAACTTTTGTAGGCACTGGAAGGGTCTCTGAGCTCTCCCTGGAGCCTTCTCCTCTCCAGCTGAACAGGGATGCTTTTGGAGGTCAAAGGAGGATGCTTTCAATGGTCCTTGCTTAAAAATTGAGGAATGAGGCAAGGAAATCCCTTCTTTGCAGTGGCTGTGCTGGCAGGGTCAGGGCAGCCCTTGGAGCCCTGTTGGGAGCTGGACCCAGTCTCTGTGTCCTGGCAGAGGTGCCAGCTCCTGTCTCAGGTTAGTGCAGTAGATCAGGAGTGTGATGGATGCTTGGAGCCTTTCTTGGCCCAGCTGAGCCCCCTGGGCTGTGTTTGCATGTGCTGCCACTGGGAACTCTGTCAGCTTTAAGCAGAATTCATACTTTGGTCACTTTCTGCTATCAGGGGTTGTTAGTGAGACTGTTAGAGCTAAAGAAAATCTGCCAAGAGCAGCTGGGATTTTTTTATCACCTTCTTCCTTCCCATCTCCTTGCCTTTGTATTACCTGACAAGGTCCCCAATTTTCATGGAAAATGAGCTCACAGTTCTCAGGTGGGGATGAGCCTAAAGGTGAACAAACAACAAACAGCATCTTGGAAAGTGCAGACCCCCTAAAAAGAGAGAGGATAGGCCTGATAAAATACTCCAAATATTTTAGAATTTTGGGATGAGGGGAAAACAATGCATTTGAATGCACAGCAGACGAGGCAAAGGTGTGCAACTTTGTGTGTCTGCTCAGGAAATCAATTACTTAAACCTGCTGGGTTAGGAGTCATGGCAGCAGCAGGGAAGCTGTGCAAAGGTGTCTGCTTAGCCCCTGCTTGCCAACCTCTCCTCACGTTCTTCTGGAGCAGCCAGTTGGATGCTGAGTGCTTTTTGTGGCCATGTCAAATCTCGGTCAGCCGGAGAGCCTTTATAAATAAAGGTGTCTGCTGGTATCCAGGCATATGTGGATAATAGCTGCTGTAATTCAGCTGTCCAGCCTGGCTTCCCAGCTTTTATAAATGACTGATCAGAGATTCCACTGAGAATGAGGGTTTAAAGGGATGGAGCTGCTGGAAGTGGTCTCTGTGCTGATAAGTTTAGCGAGTCTCTACCCCCGGGACAGGTGGCCAGCACTGCACTCCCTCTGCTGATGTCCTGGGTTTATATTTCACACAAAGTAAATGTTGCATTAATAAAACTTGTGTTGTGGTTAGATGGCAGGGCTCTGCAGTCATTTTTTGCAAGCTGCACTCGAATCTTTGAGTTTGTAATATTATTTTTTTCCCCTGTTATTTATGGGAGCTGGTAAACACTCGGAGATCTCTCTGGACAAGCCACAGCAGCTGGAGGATACTGGTTTCTCTATGGAGTGGAGGAATTTCATCAGAGGAGCTATTGTTCCTCTGTGTTCTCAGCATTTTGGCAACTGTTCTTTAGATTAACCCTACAGAAAGGGGAGGCTGCTCTCTGCTGGGTCTGAAATAATTACAAAAATGTGCGCAGATGCTTTTGCATTGTTAGGAATCAATCCTGGTTGGTAGTGGGGAATGGTGTGGGATTAGGGAATGAAGAAGCCCAAGTTCTTTAAATCCCTCCTGAAGCCAGGCTGGATGTCAGCATTGATGTTCAGTTGATTTCTGGTTTTAAAGTGAGAGTAATTGGTGTCTTCTGCCTCTGCCCTGAGCAGTCAGTAACCTCAGTGTGTGATAGCTGGGGTTCAGCCCAGCTGAACTCCAGCAGAATCCTCCCTGGCTGGAGCATCCATTGCCCTGGGCTGTGTTGGGTTTGCCTGGCAAGGTTTTGGTACCAGGGTGGCTTCTGTGAGAAGATACCTGAAAGGCATCCACAGCTTCTGTGGGAAACCTGTGCTGAGGCCTCACCACCCTCACAGCCAAGAATTTATTCCCAGTATCCCATTTAACCTGGTGATAGCAAAGAACCCGGGTAATGAGTTACAGGCATGGCCTGAGACAGCCAGAGCAGTGCCAGTTTGGAGGGATGAGCAGCCTGGATGGGGCTTGGAGCTCCCTGGGATAGTGGAAGGTGTTCCTGCCCTTGGCATGGGGTGGATCTGGATGGTTTTTAAGGTCCCTTCCAACCCAAACCATGCTGTGGTTGCTCATCCAGGAGCTGGTGTGGTCCCTGCATGGGACCCAGAGGAAAAACAAGCCCATGATTTGTGGCCAAGGGCTGGTGGAGCTCCTCACTCACCCTGCAGCAGCTTCTCCCTCTGCCAGTGCCTGCAGGGCTGATTCAGCTCCCAGCTCTGTCAGTTGCCAGATCTGCAAAACATAACCAAATTCAGGGTTTTTTTAATCTTATGTGCCTATTTTGATTCAGTTTACCCATACAATTACACTAATTTTCTTTATTACACGCAAAAAGATTAAAAATACATCTGGCAGAGAGGATTAAAAGCTGGTAATCTGGCTACTAAGAAGCACAGGATGCTTTAGGATTTCCTTTTGAGGTGTGTGGAGCTCTGGAACAAGAGCAAATGTGATCCTTTGTAGTTGGAGTTTTCATAGAGAGAGCTCATTAAAGCTTGTGTGATTGTTTGAGTCAACGAGCAATGAATGAATTTAAAATGTAAGACTAAATCCTGCCACATTAAAGGGGTAGTTGTGATTTAAGAGCTCGTTTTTGGTTTGGGTTTGAGTTTTTTTGTGCATGTAAACCTGGAGCAATAGGGTTGTTTTACCTTTTAAGGGATTTAACAAGTCTCTCTTAATTTTCTTTTAATGTTGCAGAGCTTAAAAATAATGCAAGGTCAGGCTGAGCGTAACTAATTCCAGTGTGAAAGCAGAGGAAAGCCTGTTTCTCCAGAGACTTACAATTAGTGCAGCAATCCTCCTCAGTACAGCCTCTGAGAGGGATGGAGCAGGAAAAGAGACTGCTGAAATCTTGATAAATAAAAATATCTGCTTGGGGATTTATTTTCCTTTTTTTGTCCAAGGAGAAGGGGGAGCCCTATAAAAGCCAAGGTTTAATTTAGTTTTGCTTGCTTTCACATGTGCCCCAAGAGGGTTTGTGGCAGGTTAAGGTGTGGTGAAGGTGCCCTTGGATCTTTTGGGGGGCTGGCAAACCCCTCTGGGGGTTTTGAGTGTTTGTCACTTGGTTTAGCTGGGTTTACCCACGGCAGGGTCCCAAGGGTGCAGAGAGATTTTCTCTGAGCTCTGCTGCCCTGTCCCAGTTTGGTGCTGGGATTTTGGGGGGATCCCCTTAGTGCTTCACAAAATCTTCTTGTTGCACTGTTAAGACTTACTGTGGTGTTATCTTCATCATCTTGATGTCAGAAAACCCCTGACTTGGCTATTTTCACACAGCTCTGGGTGTGCTGCCTGTTCTGGCCCCTGTGTAACAAGAAGCCCAAAGCATTCTCCTGCTTTTCCTGCAGCAAGCCCAGAGCATTCCTGTGACAAAAACACACCTGGCTTTGGTCAGGCCACCCTTGGGGATGCCACAGTGTGTCCTGGCAGCTGTGCTGCTGTGACAGCAGCAAAGAGGTGTCACTGTGTCACCTCAGTGCTGCGGGGGATGCCCTGGGCCCCAGTGCCATCATCAGAGAGCTGCTTCCCTCCTTGTCCCTTCCCACACGTGCTATTTTTGCTTTCCAAGCCTGGGCTGCAGCCACAGCCCGTGTGTGTCTCTTCTTTCTGTGCATTGTGGTCTCCTGCTGCTGCTGGAGGTGCTGGGAGCTGTGACACTGCCAGGACACGTGGGGAAGGGGAGTTCCCATGTTCCTGCTCCCATTTCCCTTCCCGTGGCCACAGCCTGTTGTCATGGTGGTGGCAGTGGGTGTTTGATGCTGGGAGCCACCCAGGACACTGAGGTCCCATTTCCTGCCAGCCTTTGGCTCTCAGGGAGTGCTGGACTTGTCCCACCAGTGCCAGGGATGCAGGGATGGTCCCTCTGGGTGTTGCTGTGTGGGATGCAGCCAGCAGCCTGCCCTGCCCTCGGTGCCAGCTGGAGCTGTGCCCGCAGCCCAGCCCTGCCTGGGCATCACCTTCCCGCTGGCACAGCCGCAGCCTCATTAAAAGGGTTTTCCTCTCTCCATCCCCTACCTGCTGCAGCACTGCCTGGCCCTGGGCAGGGACATGGGGCTCTGGGGATCTCTCCAGAGCCAGAATTTGGACTGTTTTCATCTCCCTCAAAATAACTGTACCCCCTGGTTTGCAAACACTGCCTCGCTCCATTGGGGCAAACACCACTCAAACTCCATTAAGGTTTGGGGTTTTTTGTTAGCTCCTTACGTGCCCCTGGTTGATAAAATTTGGCCTGTTATAGTAGAAATCCCAGCATGTGCTGCCTTTTTTTTTTTTTTTCTTTCTTTCCCCCAACAGAATCCATATGTTGCAACTTTGAGGAGAGAGGAAAGCAGCATTAACTTTTCATGTCTAGCATCGCTAATTTAAGGGGTGAGAAATTGGCCTGGGTCTGTTTTTTAAAGAACTGAGCATACACTGATAGTACCAGTGTTGGTACTGAATAACTTGCTAAGCTGAAGGGTGCAGCAATATCTAAAATTAAATCTGTTCTTAATTGCTGGGTTATAAATGGCAGCGTTTTCTCCAAATGGAATTAATTTATTATTTTTCATTTGCCGACGCGAGTCTCGGCAGCACAGACCCAACATTTTGCATTAATACAATAATAAGGCACTTCCAAAAGGTGTGTTTGGCATTTGTAGCACACAGCACAATCTAACAAACCATAAACTATGTCAAAATACCCCTAAAGTGGTAATTAAAACTTTTTTTAAAAATGTAGAATAGATGAATACATTCCAACTTGTGACTTTTCAATGAAGCTCTTTCATAAAAAACATTGTTTCTTGCCAAAACAAATTCAAAGGCATTTTTGTAATTTCTGCTGGGGAAAGGAGGAGTGTTTATCCAGCCTTTCATGTTGGCTGGGCTTTTTGACTTTTAAATAAAACTTTTTAAAAGGCAGTGTAAAAAAAGAAGTATTTTTGTCTGAATGTGCATTAAGAAGTCTCACTCCTGTCCTCTCTGGAGCAATGAAGGCTGGAGTGGAGTGTGCCTTGGGGTGCAAGGCTGTATTTAGCATCCCATCTGAAATTCAGTGGTGATGGGATCCTGTGGCACGTTGTATTTGGGGCAGACACAGATCCCAAAGTGGTTCCTGGGCCTGGGGATCCCATTGGTGGCTCTGCCTTTGGAGGGTGAAGGGAACCCCCCTGGGTGCTGGGCATGGAATGGGGCTCCCCTGGCATCCAACCAGTGCACAAAGCAAAACTGCTTGAGGTATTTACAGCTTTTCCTCCTCATTTTTATTTTATAATTTGAATTTTGGACGTGTTTTTGACAGCTTTTACCTGCTGAGTCACCATTCATCCTCATGCACGGGAGCTGCTCCTGATGTACTGAATCCCTGAGCAGGCTTGAGCAACCATCATTTAAAAATAAATTCTCTCAAGGAACTGGGCTTTTTTCCCCTCATGTCACCAGCTGCTCTTCCCACTGTGTGTTTGCTCTGTTACACGAGGCTGTTGTTTTATAGATGTGATGCCTTCACATTGCTCAGGTTGGCTTTGCCATTTATCACATCCCACCACCACGTATCCTATGGAGGAACTGTGTGTGCAAGCAGATAACAGAGCAGCTGGTGGAGGTGTCTGTATCTGATCCTGCACTGGGCACTCTGCTGCTCCTGAGAAGGGTCTTTGTGTTGATGAGCCACAGCTTGAGCACAAACTCATTCTTGTAGCTTGAGTTTATAGATACAATTCCCTTCTTGTGCTGCAGCACGTTGCTGTTACTTCTGGTGGATGGGAAGGGACAGTTGGTCTTTCCAAGAGTAATCTCAATATCCAGATCAGTTTTCTTTCCCATTTACCAGGTTCAGATGGCAGGTGTGTTTATAGCTGGTTGTGCAGTGCTGCTGAGTGCTTGCTCTGCATCACTTGCTTGCAGACAGCCAGGCTGCAGCAGCCACCTCTCCAGAAACTGCTTGGGAAGACTTTGGATGTGTGCAATGACACTTGTTTAGGGTATTGAAGCACTTTCTGGTCCCTTCTGCCCCAGAAATGCATCTCAGATTTGTTTTGCTTTATTATCTCTATAATTTTGTGCATTGGGTGGTAAATGGCAAGAACATTGTTAGCTCCTTCCTGTTTCTGTATCCTCACACTCCTCCAGTGTTGATGCTGCAGATGGAGAATTACAGGAATGGTTTGGTGGAAGGGACCTGAAAAATCATCTCATTCCCACCCCTGCCATGGACAGGGACACCTTCCACTGTCCCAGGCTGCTCCAAGCCCCATCCAGTCTGGCCTGGAACACTTCCAGGGATCCAGGGGCAGCCACAGCTTCCCTGGGCACCCTCTGCCTCCCCACCCTCACACAGAGGAATTTCTTCCTGATGCTTCGTGGTGTGCACAGCTGTTCTGTGCCTGGATGGTGTATTCCTTATTTTGTGGGTGCTCCCACCTTCCTCCTTCCTGGGGAATTTGCTGCAGAAATGAAGTGTTCAGTCTATTTATAAATTTCAGTCTCTGTATTAATCCATCTGTATATTTATTAATCCTCCAGGTGGTTGCATTTCACTGTAATACAGCTGCTAGTGGGACGTTAATCTTAGTGAAAGTCTATTTTGGTTTTCTCCTGATAGTTCAGCCTGCTGTCATCATGTGGGGTAAATCCTCCCCTAGGAAAGAGGAATGGAGACTATTTAAGGAGGAGCAATTTGTGAGGGAACAGCTGGAGCTGAAACTGAAGCCAGGTTTGGGAGGAGGAGGCTGGGAAGGAGCTATTTCAGGGAACGGTTTGTCTGACCACGTTGGTCTTGGCCATGGAGGTGTCCACCCACTCCTTTGTGTTTGATCAGCTCTAATTTTGGCACTTTGTTTAATATGTGGCCCATTTTTTTCTGTAATTAAGCTTCTCCTGCCCTGGGAATGTGCTGTATTGGTCAGCCAGTAAATCCTTGACCTCACATTCAGCAGGACAGCCCAGGTTCATGTGGAACCCATCCCTGGAGGTTCTCAACATCCCTGGAGGTTCTCAACATCCCTGGAGGTTCTCAACATCCCTGGAGCTGTTCACCATCCTTGGAAGTGTTCAAGTGTTCATTCCCATCATGACTGGATGTGGCACTCAGTGCTCTGGTCTGCTTGGGAAGGTGGGGACAGTCACAGGTGGGGCTCAGTGATCTCAGAGGCCTTTTCCAACCATTCTGGGAGTGAATCCCATGGGAAGTATTTGCCTCTTGTCCTTCCCCCTGTAGTTTGTCAAGAGGACACAGAAGATGAGAAGCTTTGTACTTTGTGCTGCTGTTAAATCTGAATGAGTAATTCAATAATGAGTAGCTATCAGTTCATTGCTTTCATATTAAGGAGAAATCCTGTGCTTTTAAAGCCTTTTATAAAGATTGGGTTGTGAGGTAATTTCTAATCTTGCACGACTAACGGGTACTTGAACATAAGGCTTCCTTTTATCATTGCAGTCTCTTTTGTTAGAGCAATCATCAGCATATGGTTTTGGAGGATTTAACATCTCAGACACATGGTGACACTCTCCTAGTCTTCTCTGCACATGCAAATCTAAAAATGGCCTTTTTTGGGTTTTTTTTAAAGTCTCCAGGATGCTTGTGAGTACTTGGAACTAGAAAAGAAAACAAAAGGCCCACCAACACCAGCAGGTTTTGCAAAAGAAGGTTTCTAAAAATGCAACTTCTTGAGGAGAACACGTGTGTCTGGGCTATAACATAGAACTTGTTGACATGTTTTGCTAAATTTGCTCAGGGTTTTTTTATTTTAGCAGTTGGGAAAAGCTTGTAAAAAAACTGGGGAATGTGTGCAGTGGTTTTCCCTCCTTTCTTAGGACTGCTGCTTCTTGTTGTGTTCTCCTGAGGCTGACTTGTGGGTGGGTCCCAAATCATCTTCTTGGCATCTTGTGGGGCTCCTGAGCACCCAGCCTGGGCACAGCTTCCTCCATCCTCCATCTCTGTGCTTGTTTAGGATGGAGATTTGGTAACTGTGGATTTTCCTTTCCTCCCTGTCAGCCTGCACAGGGACCAGAGGACCAGGGACCTGCTGTGTCCTGCAGGCCAGGGAGGGAGCAGGGATGCTGCAGCCCCTCTTCTGTCAGGCTTTGGGTGCTTTTGGCAGGGTGGAAACAGTAAATCACATTAGGGATGTGTTTGGGGGAATAAGGGCTATGGTGGCATGGGCTGTGCATCCTCACTCCTGAGCAAAAAGGGTTTGTGGTTCTAGGAAAAGCCTTCAGGGTTGTGGGATGGAACTGGACAGTTGGGGCTGGAGCTGCTGCAGTTCTCCTCTCTCTGTCCAAATGATTTTGGGCTCCTCTTAACTATCAAATAGAGGATTAATTGGGCTGTGTGATATTCCAACTGTTTTTGAAAAAAGCAGCTTTCTTACAAAAAAAAAAAAGGGTTTTTTTGTAAAAAAAATAGAAAATCTACCTTCCTCTCAGATGCTCATGTGGCTGGTGATGTCTGGTAATGAGGATGGAAAAGGAGAGGAAATCCTATTTGGGGCTGAAGGACAGTGCTGTGTCCCTAGTGCCAGAGCCAGGCAGTGGAGCATGGCCAGGGCTCACTCAGGGCTCACTGTGGCCACTCATTTCTCAGCTCTGGCCATTCTCCCATCAAGGTAGAAGCCACAGAAACATCTCATTTTATTGTGTTGCCATGAGAGAGGAAACATTTTCTGTCTGAAATAACAGCTGGAGCTCAGGCTTGGAGCAACCTGGTGTAGAGAAAGAAAGAATTGGAGCTGGTCTTTATGGTCCCTTCCAACTCAAACCATTCTGGGATTCTTGGATTCTTTTTTTCCAGTGCACCACCCATTCTGTGCATTTCTTTCTTCTGTGCATTTATTTCTTGTTATTATTGGTTCCTGTCCAGCCAAGATTCCTGTAGAAGGTTCCTCACTGACATCCCAGAGGATGAAGGTGCATCAGCCTCAGTCAAGGGATGTTTCTGACAGGTGGGCCCCACCTCTCCCTCCTTTTCCTCAGCTGAGGGATCCCCTCTGGCTCTAGCCTGGAGTCTTTTGGGGACCCTTCAGGAGAGCATCAGACCTTGTGCAGACAGGGGGGGTGGTTGAATTCCAGCCTCCATCTCTGGAAGTATTCCAGGGATGTGTAGATGTGGCATGTGAGGCCACAGTTCAGTGGTGGCTGTGCCAATGTTGGGTCTCAGGTCTTTCCCAGCCTGAAATGTTGCACAGTTCCAGTCTGGAACTGGGATGGATGGGAATTTTGGGTGTCTGAGAAGGTGCCTGCCCACCCAGGCTTGCTGTGAGATGGCTCCAAGGGGACCCTCTGCTCATTGTGGGATCCCTCATACCCCAGACTGGGAACTGATGCCCCTAATCCAAACCTTTTGGAGCTGCTGCTGTGCTGGTTTCAGCAGGAAAAGGGGAATGTAGGCACTGTCTGGTGGGTGCCAGAGCTGCTCCCCACGTCCAGGACTGTGAGAGAAGCTGAAGGGAAGAGTGGGGATGTGTTCCCTTCCTCCCCTGGCACACACACACATCCCAGAGGCTTGGCTGTTGTTTCAGAGCTGCTTTCTGGCTGTTTTAAATTTAGGATCCTGCAGGCACAGGATAAGTGGCTGTGCCCTGGGGCAGGAATGGGACAGGGCATCTGCAGTGACTGCAGCTGCTCCTCTTGCTCCTCCTCCACCAGATCTGCTGCCCCGTGTATTTCCACCTCACCTGTGACATCCCTGCTCCTGCTCCTGAGTCATCAGGAATTGCAGGACCTGGGGGGAGATATTCTGATACTGGGGGAAGAGAAAAAGTGGTGAGAGCAGCTCCTGCAGGGTCTCCATTTCTGTGACCCACATCTCTGCATCCCAGATACCCAACCTTGTCCTGTACTTGCATTCAGATGCTAAAACCTGATCTTCTGGGCTCAAAAATCACATTGGTATGGGCTAGGACAGCACACAGCTCCTGCCTGGCCAGGCACAGGTTGGAGTCAGAGCATCAGCATCTGACTTGATGCTTGACCTTTTGTGTGCTCCCTATTGCAAACACATTTCTCTGCAGGTCTGGGGGAAAGAAATTGAAAAATATGCAGGGTCTGTGCTGAAGGCAGTCCTGGTGGGATGGTTTCATCTTTAGCCCAGGTTTGTTTCTTGCTCCTCTCCTCCCTCTGTAAGAGGAACTGGGAGGATGAATGGATTCACTCTGAGGTTGCTGCAGTAAGCACAAAGTGTGGTTGAGCTCAGGGCTGCACAGCACTGGGATGGTGCCTCTTAACCTGCATGAGAAATGTGCTGGTGTCTTTCAGTGTGGCTTTAAAAGGCCTCTGTACAGCTGGAAGGGTAAATGTAGGAAGAATATTCAATCTCCAGCTTTCAAAGCAAAGCCTTGCCTTTCCCATCCTTCTCTATCAGAGTCCTCATCATGGACTAAACCATCCAATCATTTTAAACTGCCAGGGCAGGTTTCAATGAGATTTTAGGAAGAAATTCTCTGCTCAGAGGGTGGTGAGGCCCTGCACAGGGTGCCCAGAGTAGCTGTGGCTGCCCCTGGATCCCTGAAATTGTCCAGGGCCAGGTTGGACAGGGCTTGGAGCAACCTGGGACAGTGGAAAGTGTCCCTGCCATGGCAGGGGGTGGAATGAGGTGATCATTAAGGTCCCTTCCAACCCAAACCATTCTGGGGTTCTGTGGTCACACATTACAGGTCCCTGCTCAGGAAATGCATTTGAAGACTCTTTATTTTTCCTTATCTGACTGTCAGAGAAGATTGCAGCTCTTCATCAGGAGCCCTGGCTCCCCTCCTGTCATCAGGCAGGTTTAAGTAGAAGGAAAGGTTCTTTGGTTAGAGGAAAAAAATCAATAAAGCTCCACCTGAATTTTTCTGAGTTATTTTCTTTTCGGTCAAGAATAGCTTGGAAACAAGAGCTGAGGTGTCTGAGCTGAGCACAGTAATTTATTTGGACTGACTATAATAATTTATTTTGAGCACACTGCAGAAACAGGAGGCTGCAGTGGCTTTGCCACCCTTCATGTGAGTAAAGGAAGGAGATGGCAGTGGGGGTTTCTGCTTTGGGGGGTGCCTGATGTGGCCATCATGGCCAAAAACTGTGAGCCCCCTGTTCATCCTGCAGATGTGGATGAAGGGGGAGATGCTCTGCAGACCCCTCTGCCCTCAGGTTTCCTTGCAAAAAGCTTGGAACAGCTTTTTGGCAGAGGTGGGAATTTCTTCCTGTGGGAACAGGGCCCTCCTTAACAGGAGATCTTTGAAAATAAATGTGTATATTTTGGGTCTGGAAAATGCTTTAGTATCCTTAGATCCTCCAGCCAGAAGGGAGCATGCTGATCTCTGCTCTGGCCAGACAATTGCTCTCCCTCATTCCTGTAGCTGAGCTCCTGCTTTCTGGGTGAGCTGGGTTTGATTTTGGCATTTCCCATCAGCTCCCTGAGATGGGGTCAGCTCTTGTCTGCTGCCCTTTGCAGTGGGTGATGAGCTCCCATGTGTGGAATCCTCTCTCCCGTGCCTAACCTGGTGCATGGCAGTGTCACTGCAGGGATTTATGCAGAGGTGAAGGCAGATGCTCAGCACTGAATGGGAGGGTGATTCCTACATGTTTTGCTCTCAGCCTCCCTTCTCCAGCCCAGTGAAGGGACAGTGATGGGTGGCAGCATCCCCTCTCCCTGCCTGCTTCCAGTGGGTCCCATCTGCATCAGCAGGAGGGAGGATCAGGAGCTGGGGGTATCCCCATGGAACACACCAGGGACTCCAGCCAGGGCCAGTGGCTTCCCTGTGCCAGGTTGAGTGATAAAGGCCCCCTTGTTAATGCACATTGCCTTAAGCTGTGTTTCCACAGCTTTGCCTCTGTTTACTGAGAGTTTTCAGACATGTAATTCCACCGGATCCGTCTGCTTACGGAGAGGGCTGGATTATTTGTGTTTCACAAATAAGGCCAGAAAACACAAGGGCTGGAGCACTGAAAGGCAGCTCTGCATCACTCCTGGTGAGGTTTCTTTTTTGGTGCCACTCTCCTGCCTTTTCCTTTTTAAAAATTTATTTCTAGCCATAGACCCTTTTTTCTCTGGCCCACCCGTTCCCTGTTATCCATGTTCTCTCCTGTTCCCTTAAACTGTTCATGGCTCTGTAGCTGGATTTTTTCCTTCTGGAAGAGAGTTTTACCTGGAGTCCCTACTCTCCTTTCACTTGGAAGGTCCTTTTTCCTAGTGCTTTTTTAATTTTTTTTTTCTTTCATATGGTAAAACCTTATTTTGAGAAGAGCTGGGATTATGTATAATGAGACCTGCCTTGAGAAAAGAAGAAGTGATCTGTGGTGAGCCTGGGATGCAGGAGCATCCTTTGGCAAACCCTTTCCTGGTGTGGTTGTGAGATTGGTAAACCTGCTCTTGTCTCAGTGAACTTTTGTGTTCCCAACTCTCCTTTTTGTCCTGCTGGCCATAAAACCATTGGAGGGACTGGCTGACACTGGCACCTGTGTGAGCTGACAGCTCTGCATCCATCTGTCCTCACAGGGCACAGCATCTCTCCCTCATCTCCAGTGGAGCCCTTGGGAAAAGCAGCTCTGTAAAGGTAAAGGAGCAGTTTGGTTAATTAGAGCTCTCTGGACCTTTTCCAGCTGGATTCCCAGGGAAGCAGGGACAGCTTGTGTCCTCAAGCCAAGCACCTGGACCACAGCTCCAAGGCTCATACCCAGACACTGCAGGGATGGTCAGGCTCTGCAGGGAGAGAAATAAACCTTAGAGGCTGTTTTTTCATGAAAAGGTTTGTAATGATCCCCTTGTGGTCCATCCTGTCCTTAAAGCACCTTGCAGGAGCAATTAAAGCAGTGCTGGTACAGCCATATGTTCGTGTGAGCACGGAGGTGTCGTTGCCATCAGCAGAAGTGTGGGGAGGAACATCTGTGAAGGGGTGGGAGGGATTTCCCAGACCATCAGCACAGCAAGTCCTGTTCCTGTCAGGCCCATGTGTGGTCTCCAGGGCTCCTCCTGTGGGACCATCTCAGTGAGATGCTGCTCCAGAGGATTTTAAAAAGAGCATTTTTGCCATCCAGTCTGCAGGATGGCCAACGTGCACAGAGCAGCAGGGCCTGTCCCTCAGCCAGGGAGCCTTGGTTTTCCTGAGCTGGAAAGAATTGCTCTGGACAAACTCTGTAAAGTCTGGGTTTGTGTCGTGGTGGAGTTGGTGAACAGATGCCCGTTGTTTTGTGGAGCTGTGGATGAAAACCTGACAGCTTTCCTTTGGGTCTGCTGGATGGGGCTGGTGGCTGGGGGTGCCCCAGGGATGTGAACAGCGTGGAGCTGGTGTTGTTTTAGGGCCAGGAAGATGATAAAAGGGCTGGAGAACATCTCCTGTTAGGAAAGACAGAGGTCTAGGACTGTTCAGCAGAAGAAAAGATTCCAGGGAGAAGAAAAGATTCCAAGGAGAGCTCAGAGCCCCTTCCAGAACCTAAAGGGGCTCCAGGAGAGCTGGAGAGGGAGTGGGGACAAGGGATGGAGGGACAGGACACAGGGAATGGCTGCCACTGACAGAGGGCAGGGATGGATGGGAGATTGGGAAGGAATTCCTGGCTGGGAGGGTGGAGAGGCCCTGGCACAGGGTGCCCAGAGCAGCTGTGGCTCCCCCATCCCTGGCAGTGCCCAAGGCCAGGTTGGACAGGGCTTGGAGCACCCTGGGACAGTGGAAGGTGTCCCTGCCATGGCAGTGGGTGGAATGAGAAAGCATCAGGTCCCTTCCAACCCAAATCATTCCAGCATTCTCTGTTGTATTTACCTGCTCTGTGTCCCGAGTCTCTGGGACCCTGGGTGCTGAAATTGGGGAGCTGAAGGTGGGCTGTGTGTGCCTGGTCCAGCTGCTGCCATTGCCATGTGCTTGCTGTATCCCTTCACCTGCACCCTGCAGGATGCCACATCCTCAGCCTGATAGGGAATTTGTGCTGGGATCATTGCAAGGGGATGTGTGGGAAATCTTCTCAGTAACAAGACCTAAAAGTGATGCTTTATAAACTCTCATTTCCCAAAAGCCCAACATTTTTGGGGTCTTCCTTGGGTTCCAGTCAGACCCACTGTACTGAGATGTAAGTTTGGGAAACTGACCCCAGAAAGCAAAAGAACAATGGGAATCTCTTTGGGCTACTTCTTCTCTAATGGAAAACAGACTTAAGGACTTTGTGTCTTCTTCTGGGGGAATTAAATAAATCTTTGAAGCTGTGCTTGTTCTCTGTCTGACTTTTCAGCAGAGCAATTAATATCACCCCCATTTTAAATGTGTCCTTGGAGAGGAGCATCCACAGTGCTGAGCTGTGGATTTGGGGATGGTGGATCATCACAGCCATGGTTCTGTGAGTTGATGCACTTGGCAATTCTGCCTTGGTTGGTCAGGGTTGGGGCAGGGTGGGGATGGGACTGATCCCACAAAATAAAGAGTTCTGAGTTTTGTATTGTCAAACCATCACACAGCTGTGAACTGATCAATGCCAAGCTGTTATCTCCTTGGTCACAAAATTGTGGGCAAAATTGTGAACCATGAGAGAGGAGCACAAAACCCAAATCTTGCCCTGGCTGGATGCACATCTGGCTGTCAGATCACATCCAAAACACAAGGAAATGTTCAAGTCCATAAAATGTTTGACGCTAGAGATGTGTTTAGGAGGATGTGAACCCCCAGGTGAAGGTTTGGTGCTGGTTTAAGTTGTGTAGAGCAACACATGAGCTGTGTAACCAGCACAATCTTCAAGCTGCTTACATCCAAGAGACTCCAGATGCTGATAATAAGCAAATTAGGCTCTTAGAGTGTTTTTTTAATGGCCCATGATGTTTCCAATGGCATTTTGTGTTTCAGACTTCCTTGGTAGGGCAGTGGTAGGATCTGGAAATATCTGAGGCATCAACAGTGTCTCTGTCTCCCTTTTCCTATCCAAAGATAATAAGAGCTGCAGGGCTGGCCCTTCCCCCAAAGCTGCGGGGCTTGTGTTGCTTTTCCTTGCATATTTTGGCAGGGAAAAAATAGCCTTGAAGTGTGGTAAAAGACAGAAATATGCTGGAGCATCAGGAATCCAACCAGCTTCTTTGAGGATGGAGAAAAAGAACAGAAAGATTTTTTTTTTCCTTCCTTTCTAAAGGCGTTACGAGCAAAGCTGTTGGGTTTGGGGATGGAGGATCTTAAAGCACTTTCCTGATCCGGAAAAATGATTCAAACTGACAGATTTCAAGAGGAAAACAAAACTGGAGAAAAGCTGATTTTTTTTTTTTTTAAAACTGCTGCTTGCACAGCTTAAAAACAAAAACCTGCATTTGCTTTGCAGTTTTGCTGACATTATTTCTCAGGCTGTGCATGAGTGATCTGAAGGGAGTGGTAACTTCTTGACTATTTCATTGGTTTTTAGACCCATTTTTGCTGCATGGAATGGTTAGATTTTTTTCCCTTTTGTGGCCATTTACATCAGGGTGGTTGCTGTGCTGATGGGGAAAACTGGCTGTGCCCTAAGGGAGGGGTACCAGGAGCCTGGTTTTGGCTGTCAGGGTGTCCCAGGGGTTGAAAAGCCCAGTGGTAACTTCTTGACTATTCCATTGGTTTTTAGACACATTTTTGCTGCATGGGATTGTTGAATTTTTTCCCCTTTTGTGACCATTTACAGCAGGGTGGTCGTTGTGCTGATGGGGGGAACTGGCTGTGCCCTAAACCAGGAGCCTGGTTTTGGCTGTCAAGGTGTCCCAGGAGTTGAAAAGCCCTTGGGGGCAAGAAATGCAGGATTTGTGGCATGTGCTGGTGCCAGGAATCTTTCAGCTTCTTGCACTGAAGGTAGAGGCAATTCCAAACTGTGTGTAAGCGATGCTGGAGCTGATAGTGTCACTCAGCTGTGCACAGGGAGGGTGTGGAGACACCATTCATTCATTCCCTGAGGTGGGTGCTCCTGTTTTGGGCTCAGTGTGGGTGTTTTATTGGCTGTCAGCAGCCTCCAGTGCCCCTGCCTGCTCCTGGGTAAGCCACTGATGCTCTGCCCTGGCTCCTGCAGCTCCCTGTGAGCCTGGCTCAGCTCCAGCCTGGTGCAGCAGCACAGAGCTCAGCCTGGGGCAATAAGGAATGGACTGGCATGGTGGAGTCACTTTGTGTTGTTTATTGGATATTCTGGGTTTTTTTTCTACAACTGCATCTGTCACTGTGACCCCGGAGTGGCTCCACTCCAGTGCAGGGATGAACGTCAGATCTTGAAGGGACCAGGAACTCCCTGTTCTCAACAGAAGCAGCTCTGATGTAAACCAGTGCTCTGCTGGGGGGGAAAGAGGCAGAGGGGAAATACATGATGTGTCAGTGATGTCTTAATGGGAAAACAGTCATTTCCAATTGCAAAGTGGAAGGAATCCTGTGCAGAGCGTTCTGGGGCACTTCTTGCCCCTTCTCTCTCTCCCTCTGTTTCCCTGCAAATATTCCTGGTCCAGGTTTTCTCCCAGGCAGCCCTGAATCGCGCCTGTCTGCCATTTGTCTTTCTGCAGAAGGATGTTTTTGCCAATTTTAAACCAGATCTTCAGTCTCTCAAAGCTGAGGTGGCTTCAGACGCCCACAGGTTTCGTTGGATTCTTTTTTTTCCCCCCTGGCATGCATGCTTCCAAAAATGAGTGGGAATCCTTCCAGAGATGAGCACTGTAACTCCAACTTTTGGAGGGCTTTTTTTTTTCCTACTTCTATACATATTTTCTCTCATTAGTGGTGGCAGAGAGCCTACAGGTATTTATCACAGCATCAGCCATCCGCTTTCTCTGCAGCAGCTCCCAGCCTTTGCATAGTGCTGGGAAACTCAGGCAAAGTGTAAGATGTAAATACAGAACAGGGCAGATTAAATAAATCAAAATTAAGAAATCTCTATTGTTTAAAGCATTTTTTTTTTGTAAGAAAAGAACGAAATGAGACTTCACATGATGACAACCTGTGTTAGTATAAAAACATACCACGATGAGTTGCTGTGCTTTATATTAAATATTCAAGTGCTGCTTGTTTGCTGCCAGAGTGTTCAAGTCACGCTCTTGGGGGAGGGAGTTTATAGCAAAGTATCTGTAAAGAGGTTATTGAAGTGCTAAGTTTTCCTTCTTTTGGGTTGAATTGACCAGTTCTGTTCCATGGCTGGTCCCTTAAAAGCAGAGAAAGTCATGGGGGCTGAGACAAGGACAGGGACCCCCCCAGGCTGGGGAAAAATCTGTTGCTTGTAAACTTGAGAGCAACCATATAATAATAATAATAATAATAATAATAATAATAATAATAATAATTTAAAGCACAATACAAGCAAAATAAGCTTTGATCCCCTTTTTTTCCTCCATAAATATTCCGCAGTGCTGAAGCCACCTTGTCATTCCACTCTTCAGTTTCCGCTTGAGCAAAGTTTAACACGTTGCTGCAGAAAATGAGCCTGTAGTAAATATAATGATTCATCATTCCTACTGTAGTGAAAAAAGGGAGGTGGGGAATGCCTGTCAAGTTCTCCTGAAGTCCTTGAATCAAATGTGTAGGGATTTTTGTATAACCTCGGAGTTACCAAATAAAAACATTAATTTGTGTGTCAAGATGATATTTAATTGAAAAGCAACCAAAGGGACAGATTCATTTTTATGCAACTGGCAAAAAAAAAAAAAAAAAAAAAAAAAAAGAAAGAAGTATAAATACAAAATAAGTTTAAACTAAAGTAATTGGAAATTAATTGAAATTTAATTTTAATTAGGTGCCTGAAATTGGATCGTCTGGATCCCTGGGGTTCCTATCTCTGTCTCTTCCCTTTTTTTTTTCCCCTCTGTAAGGCAAATGTCAATTAATATTTTAAAAGTGCTTTAAATAACTTCATGTCTGCAACCTATTGCAAGTCAGTGGGACTCAAGTGCTGAAAGGTTTGGGAGCCAGTGGGCAGTTGTAGTTACAGAATAGCTGCATGGGGAGGGAGCACTCAGGCTTCTGTGTGTCTGTGATGTCTGATTTTTCTTAAAAGCAGAAGGGAAAAGAACCTGATTTTGCTTTTTGCTTTGAAATATCACCTGGGCTGGGTTTCCCCTGGCTGCAGAGAACAGGATATGGGTCAGACCTCTTAAAGAAGATCTTGTGTGTTTTTCTCTGAGGCTCTGGATGTCTGGAGAAGCCCTGTCTCACTTTTCCTGGCATCTCCAGCTGCAGCAGTGCCTTCGGGCTGGGCAGTGGTGCAGGATCCATCCTTTGCCATCCTTTACTCTTGGGGGCTTGGTTCCATGGAATCACAGACTGGTTTGGGTGGGAAGGGACCCTAAAGACCATCTCATCCCACCCCCTGCCATGGGCAGGGACAATTTCCACTAGAGCATGTCACTCAGAGCCCATCCAGCCTGCCCTTGAGCACTTCCAGGGATGTTTCCACCCTAGCAAGGATCCCCTTGGGCACCTAGACAAGCTGTGGCTTTCCAGGGTGTCTTGCCAGGTGCTGCCTCTCCATGAAGAGCTCCTGGGGCTGGAGGAGATGCCTGAGCATTCTGCTGAATCCTTCCTGGTCTAGGGAATTCAGGTGCCAAAACACCTCCTGAGGCGTTATTGGCTTTCCTGGGAGGATGAGGATTCTGCTCTGGGGGATTTCACCATGGATCCTGCCCTTGACAAGTGAGGACACAGCTCATAGCAGGCACTGGGCTGAAGGAGGGCTGAGGAATGTCCTCGGTCTAGACAGATGGCTCTGGCTCAGGAAGGAGGAGGTTTTTGGGAACAGCTCCCTCAGGGCAGGGCTCAGGTGCACCCAACCTCTGCTGTTTTCACACTCACACCTGTGGGAGGCTCCTTCAGGCAGCTCAGCAGCAAGATGGACCAAGATGTTCCAAAATCAAGAGGACCCAGGAAAAGGACCTGCGCCTTCCCCACCCTCTGTTGCATGCCTGGCCTGAGTCCTGTTGCATCCTTCCTGCTTGGGAATGCTGGCAGCACGTCCTGGCTGCTGGCCGAGGATGTGCCTTGGTGCTTTGTGACTCCAAGGTGCCTTTGCTGTGCTCGGCCACACAGGAGTGGTGCCCAAAAGATGCAGCTTTAACATAAGTGAGGAGCTGCCACTTGATGGCTTGAGCTGCAAACCTTCTTGTTGTGGCATAAAAAGCAGGAAGGGGTCAGGAAGGAACAAAATAGGTTGTTTTGTCTGTGGTGCTCTACATGGCAGCTATGTGTGTGTCACACGTGTGGCACACAGAGGGACTGGAACAGCGTGTGGAGGATCTGGTCTGTGATCCCTTCCAATGAATTCTGTGGAGTTCCTCCTCCTGCCATGAGCTCCCAAGCTGATGCCATTTCCTTCCACCTCCGGGAGCTCCAGAGGAGAAGGGTTTTGCTCAGGAAGCCGGAGCAGCCGTGTTATTTATAGCAGAATTATTTGTTTGGACGTGAATAACCTCGGCGCTCGTTGGCAGCGAGCTGGAGGTCAGCTTCCCTGCCTGCTGCATTCCTGCACCTCTGCTGCCTGGGGAGACCCTCCTGGATCCCAGGGTGTTCTCCTGGGCTGGATCCCTTGCTCCCCATAGCTCTGCCCATCCTGGGGCACCCCTGCACCCTCCTGGGGGTGTCTCCTCTGTTCTGGCTGTCCCACACCATCCCTCATGATCCCTGATGCTGGTGCATTAGCTGGCACATACCTCAGAAATCCTCTTCAAAAGCATCTCCCATTTGTGTTTTGGGTATTTTGTACCCTTGAAAACTTGGATAAACCCCCACTTTTCAGCACAGGCCTATGACAAAGACCCCAGCATACATTTAGCCACATCTTACTAATTTTGCTGGTTTCCCCATTTCAGCTCTGAAGTGAAATCATCCCTCAGCCTTTCACTAATGGAAACTTGGTTTTGGTGCCAAGATAGAGGCAGCAGAACCTGAAACTATTTTTCCAAAGCGCTGGAAACATTGTGCAGCTCCAGCCACGGTAGGGGAGGCAGGATGGAAACAGCCACATCAGGTTGGTTACCTCTGATCCCGGTTTTCCAGAGATAAGGTTTGAGTCCCCTGCATTATTCTGCAACAAAACAGGTTTGGTTGTCTCTTTGCTATAGGGATTTTTGTGTTTAAGCTGAAACATCTTATTTTGGCTGACTGAAGGACCCTCAGAAGATGAATGGGTTTCTTCTGCACACTTCCCCACACTCTTTTTCATTGTCAGAGCAATGTAAAGACTCCTTGGAGTGATGAGGAATCTAACCCTTCATTTTCCTTTTCTTTTTTCCTTTTAAAATCAGGAGAGAGGGCTCATTCCTCCTATTCAGCTGAGAGTCCACGTGAAATAAAATCTCCCAGAGTGCAGTGTAGGGTTGGGTAATATCACGTGTAACACGGACTTAAGCATCCTCTAAGAGGCAAATGGAGAACAAAACATTTCTTTTTTTCTTTTTTTTTTAAGAGATGCGTGGTTTGTTTGTGGAAGTTTTGGAAAACCCTCTGGAGCTTCTTTGCATGTATATGCAATCCTCAGGCATACTTGTCTGACTGTCCTAGCTGCTCAGTTAAAGGTCAAACTCTTGGAGGTTTCCCAGCGTATATCGTCTACCGCGATTATTTTTTCCATATTAAAAAAATACGAAATTTCTCAGTGATGTTTAATTATTTTCCAGTTTGTTTAAGCTCTTGTGGAAAGATCTGTGTTTGCACTGGTGAGCCAGAGCAGCATGTCCCACTGAAGCTTTTTTTAAATTTTTTTTTTTGAAATTCCTTAAACACGATTTGAATCTCGAGTGCGACGGTCTGACGAGGGGAAATACTGCACCAGAACATTTGCTTGTGGTTTTTGCTCTGCTCTCCCTCCCTTTCCCTGTGCGTGCCTGCAAGAGAGGGTTTGTGTGGAGGGAGGGAGGGGGAGGCACCAGCCAAAATTTTCCAGCAGGGAGCTGCTGGGGCTTGGCACGCCTGATGTGCCGGCTCCTCGTTGGATGTTTAGTGGGAGGTGGAATAGCTCAAACTGGGCTGATTGGGGTTTCTCAACAGAAACAGCTCTTTCTGCTTCTCTTTTTGTGGCTTTTCCTCTGACCCTCTCTCTCCTCATCACCTCCAGCTGATGTGGAACTTTCCTTGATCCCAGCTCTGGGTGACCACCCCAAGGAGGTTGGTACCACATGCAGTTTGGCTTGGGCAAGATTAAAGGAAGGGCTGCTGATCTCATTGTCCCAAAGATTAATTAGAGCAAGGAGCAGAAGTTGAAGGAATGAACTTTCTGGGACTGACTCATCCACTTTGCTTCTCTCTGGCAGGGCAGGGTGGGTGGGGATGTCCCCAGAGATGCTCCCAAAGTGTGACGGTGTCCTTGGACATGGAGCAGTGGCTTCACCCCAGCTGTTTGGGTTTCCAGAGCTACAGGATCTCTAGTCAAGCTCTCTGCCCTTTGGCTCCAGCAAACTTTGAGGGGCACAGCATTATGCTGGGCTGTGTTTGTGGTTGGAATTGATGATCTTAAAGATCTTTTCCAACCTGAATAATTCTATGACTCTATTGTACAGCCCTGGGAGAATCCAGGAAAGTCGCTTTCTGCTTTGAGGCATCGGTTTGGGTTTGGTATCCAAAGGGAGGCAGAATTTGCTGTCATGACCCTTTGGGTAGTGCAGGGTCACAAATCTCCCCTTGGCAGTTCCACGCCTGCTCCCTGCTCGAATTGGGCCATCTGTACCTAATTAGGGCAGTGTATTCTTCCAAGAAGCTCATTCTTGAATGAATGCTGTTGAAAAGTGTGTTCCTTATAGAAGTACTCATTGTAGGTCCTCCCAGGCCATTCCTGGGAAGAGCCTCCAATGAGAGATACCCCATCACCCATCCATTTATTTAATCCTCATTTTCATTCCCTTGAACTGGGCTACCCCAGCTCTCCCAGCCCCCCTTTTTAAACACCAAAGAAATGAAAACATCACCTCTCCTCTGTGCCTGATTTCTGTGGCTGTGCTGTTTAACTGCACAGCGATGAGGTACCCCAGCCTGATTTCTGTGGCTGTGCTGTATAACTGGACAGCAGTGATGTACCCCAGCCTGATTTCCATGGCTGTGCTGTTTAACTGGACAGCAGTGATGTACCCCAGCCCGATTTCCATGGCTGTGCTGTTTAACTGGACAGCAGTGATGTACCCCAACCCGATTTCTGTGGCTGTGCTGTATAACTGAACAGCAGTGATGTACCCCTGCCCACCCAGACTGATTTCTATGGCTATGCTGTTTAACTGCACAGCAGTGATGTACCCCTGCCCAATTTCTGTGGCTGTGCTGTTTAACTGCACAGCAGTGATGTACCCCAGACTGATTTCCATGGCTGTGCTGTTTAACTGAACAGCAGTGATGTACCCCTACCCACCCCAGCCCGATTTCTGTGGCTGTGCCGGATAACTGGACAACAGTGATGAACCCCTGCCCACCCCAGCCCGATTTCCATGGCTGTGCTGTTTAACTGGACAGCAGTGATGTACCCCAGCCCGATTTCCATGGCTGTTCTGTTTAACTGGACAGCAGTGATGTACCCCAGCCCGATTTCCATGGCTGTTCTGTTTAACTGGACAGCAGTGATGTACCCCAGCCTGATTTCCATGGCTGTGCTGTATAACTGGCCAGCAGTGATGTACCCCTGCCTGATTTCTGTGGCTGTGCTGTTTAACTGCACAGCAGTGATGTACCCCAGCCCACCCCAGCCCGATTTCCATGGCTGTGCTGTTTAACTGGACAGCAGTGATGTACCCGCCAAGGAATGCCGGGAACCGCTGCCGTCCTCCGTCCGTCCGGGATCTTCTCCCAGCCCACGGAAACTCCGCATTCTTGGGCCAGCTTGCGGCACGCCAGCGCATTCCTGCTCCATGAGGTGGAAGCAATCCTGGTAGTGTGAGCTGTGATTTCTGTGGCTGGGGTGGGGAAGCGCCGCTTTAAAAAGCCTCTTAATTATATTCTTTCTCGGCAACGCAGCAGCGCCGTTTTTAGCCCATTACGAACGCCGCGATTTCTCTCTTAAATCAGCCCGTTTGCTGATTGACCCAGTTCTGCTTCTTTTACTTCTTTTGCCATTACAAAATGTTCTATTTTCAGGCACTTGAAGGAGAAGGAGGGGGGGAGAAGGAGCCCAGCCCTGTTTCATCCCCTGGCTCCTCACTCGCCTATGGATGGCGGCGTTCAGTTCTTCACCTGGAAGCTCAGATTGAAAGCAAGTCCCTGCACAGCCTGGTTGTAGCTGCTGCTTTGGACTTCTCCCTAATTCCCTAATTCCCTGTGCTGGCAGGACGTGCCCTGAACTGTTCTGGTGCTGCATCCATCCCTTGCTAGCACCCAGGGTCACAGCTGAAGGGTTGTGGTGGTTTTGCATGGGAGGCAAAACCTCACCCGCTGGACAGGACAAAGCAGGGAGCCCAGGATGGGGAGGAGATGTGGGGGTGCTCGTGGAGGCCACGAGGGGCTATGCAAAACCCTCCATCAAAGGAGAGGAGATAAATTGGATTTGCCACGTGGGTGTCGAGGTGGGAGCGAGGTTTTCACCTCTCTTTGTGAATTTCTCTGCAAACATCTTTTTCTGCCAAGCACATGAATGGCTGCCTGTGGCACTGGTGGAGTCCCCATCCCTGGAGGGATTTAAAAGTCATGTGGATGTGGCACTTGTGGACATAAATTAGTGGTGGGCTTGGGAATTCTAAGGGAATGGTTGCCCTCAATCTTGGAGGGCTTTTCCAACCTAAATGATTCTGTTAATCATCATGCCCTCAGCAGGGAGGGATGGGAGTGCTCTTCCTTCCACATCTTGTAATAAATCCCCCTGCAGCAAACCCAGGCTTAGGAAAGATGTGGCTGCAGGTTAGGAGAGGACCAGCTGCTGGAGACAGTAATCTGGAGAATGACAGGACTGCTGGGTTTGTGATCAGTACCATGGGTGCTGTTTATCATAATTCCTCCCCCTTACCCTTAGACCTGTGTGTCCCAGTCCTGCTGTGCACAGCAGCTACTCACCCTCCTTTAAATGCTGATGAATTTGAATGGAAAGTTGCTTGGTCTGGTTTGCATATTAAGCAGCAGTTCCTTGGAGGAAGATGTAAGATGTGGCCTTTACCAAAGATGTGGGAGGTCCAGGTCTCTTTGGACAGGGATAACACAGTGAGTAAAAGATGTACTGCCCGGGGGATAAATCTGTGTTAGTCCCTGTCAGCAGGTAGTGCTCTGGGAGAAATGCTTGTGGCAGCCTGTGTTCAGGGGAATGATTAAGGAAACTCAGTCATTGGTTTATCCAGGAGGACACAAGGAATTGATCCACCTATGTATAAATACCCACGTGGGCGCTCTCAGCAGAGGGTGGTAGCTGGTTTTGGAAACTCAGAGGGCTGCAAATGGATGCTGGGGGTGTGCAGACTGGAGATGGGGTTTGGGTTTTTAGCTTGTGGTGTGATTAACCCTTGCAGCAGCTTATGAGGGACTCAGGTGAACTCTGCATGGGGTTTAATTTGGGAACGTCAGCTTCCCACAGGGTTCCTGGTGGAGATGCTGCAGGCCAGGCTGCAGGGCTCCCCAAATGTAAAATTATCTTTCCTCCTCTAATTCAGGAGTAAATGGCCACAGTCCAGCCCCTCCTGAGCCTGGCATTGATGAATCAGTGAATAGTCTCATAGTGGGGGTTTTTGGTGGGTTTATTTTCATATCTCTGTCTCTCCCCAGACCTGCTGTGTTTCTTCCCTGGGCTCCAGCCTTGTCTCAGAGTGCACATTCTGAAAATACCAATCCCTTTTCAGGGGGAAGACAGGATGTTCCAGCCTCCTGGCAGGCCCTTAGGTTACCTGGCAGTGGCTGTGATCTCTCTTCACTTCCTCCCTGTGAAGTTCCCTTTATGCAGAGCCTGGAGGGACCTTTCCTGGCTCTCTGAGCTCAGCTGTGTGCATTCCAGACAGGTCTCACTGTTTTCCCAAGCAGATCAATAGCTGGGCTTCCAATAGGGGTTTTGATCCCTTCAGCCAGGGAAGACACTCAGAGTAAAAAAGTGTCACAGGAATCATAAAATTACTGAATGATTTAGGTTGGAAAAACCCTCCAAGACCATGAAGTCCAACCATTCCCTCAGCACTGCCAAGGCCACCACTAAATCTTGTCCCCAAGTACCACAGCCACGCAGCAGTGATGCCCAAGGAGCCTGTCCCAGTGCTGGTCCTGGCAGCAGCAGGCTCACCTGGTGCTGCTGGCACCACCATCATTCCCCAGGGATTGCCATTCCCCAGGGATTGCCATTCCCCAGGGATTGCCCCATGTGGGTGATGGTTGGAGCCAAGCACGCAGACTCCTCTCACAGGGTTAATCTTTCAAAGCTGCAGCCTTTGGGAGGTGTGAAAAGATAAAACAAAGAAAATCCTGTCAGGATGGCTCCATCCATCCCCCTTTCCTGGGCTATTCCTGGCCTTGTGATACCAGGGTGTATTTTTAGAGCTGTGGTCATGTGTTTGCTGGATCTGATGTGCTCCTGTCCCTCCTGCCTGCCTGGGCACAGGGGTGTGGGCTTCACTGACAGGTTCCTGCCCCTGGTCATGCATGGCTGGTTTAAAGAAAGTTTAGAAATAAAACCTTAAAGGCCTCTTAGCAGCCTGTTGGGTTTTTAACTGGCCTGTGAAGACAGAAAAATCCCATTTGTAATAATGCATCCTGCAGTAATGTCGAGTCACCATACAGTGCAATACCTGCTCTTGGTCTTCAGAACAATCTTTTCTTGCAAAACCAGTGTATTTATTCAAATGCATACCTGTAGATTCATAGTTTTGGTTAGAAAAGACCTTAAAGATCACCAAGTCCAACTGCTGCCTTAGGCAACCAACACTCTGTAAAATACTCACCTTTAGGTCACAAGCTGTCAACTATTTCCTGTGCGTATGTGGGTTTAGAAAACTGGAAAATGGGTAGCTATTGAGAGGAATCTAAACTGCAGCTTTCCCAGTTCAGAAAGGATCTTGGTACCCAAATTTGAATAGGCCAGTTATCCTAAAAGGTAACATTCTAAAATATAATGTGTATATATATATGTGTGTGTGTGTGTGTGTATATATATATGTGTGTATATATATATATATATATATATATGTATTTATGCCCTGATTCCTCTCTTTTTTGATACATTTAATGACTGGCATGGGCACCCTTTTTTTTCCATGCAGAGTCTTCCCTGCAGCTGCTCTCTTACCCGTGCACACATGGAGATCTTTAGGGCCAGGGCAGTGAGATACAATGAGCATGTCAATACAATGGCTATAAACCAGAATAAATCTGCTCAGAGTGATGGAAAATCATTCACAAATCACTGGGGGGATCACACATTGCTGCCCTAGACAGGCTTCCTACAGGCCAGCCAGACAGACAGGAATAGGACATTTGCTCAGGAATAAGAAATGGAAAGACAGCACCCCAGCCTTTGAGTTCTAGCTCCTCTAAATCACATTCATATTGACTTGTTTAAAATACGACGCAGGCAAAATCTGTTTCTCAAGAGTGACTTATGCTGGAGTTAAAAAACAGAAAGCAAATTTTGTCTGCCAGCCAAAGAAAACTTGGATTGGCTATTAAACCCAGGATTTTGTTGGCTAGCATTGTATCTGATTACATGAAAGTGTGGGAGCTAATGCTTTCTAAAGCTATTTTTCCAGCCTTTCAGGTGCTCAGTGGTATCACCTACTGTAGCTGTTGAGCAAGACTCCCCTCCCTGCCAGCCCTGCCCCTTCCAGTCAAACCCTCGTGCCTTGAGAAGCTCAGGAAAAGTACTTTCTGTCCTGCTTGTTTGTTTTTAAGTAAATATTGCTGTCTGTGTTGTTCTAGACAAAAGCTCTTTAAAACAATTTCACTGAACAGCAAAGGAGAGGGAAAAACCTGTTGACTGTAAACTTCCAACTGACTTCATCTGGCAGAGGTGAGAAAGTGGGAATTATCCTGGTTTTGTTGAGCAGTGGGGAGCTGGAGCCAAGGAGGATCTCTGTGTGGAGTGGAGCTCAGCTTCACCTTTGCAGAACATCCATGGGAAGGTGATCAGGGATTGTTTAGCTTGGAGAAGGTTCCAGGGAGACCTTGGAGCCCCTTGCAATGCCTAAAGGAGCTCCAAGAGAGCTGGACAGGGACTGGGGACAAGGAATGGAGTGACAGGACACAGGGAATGGCTTCCCACTGACAGATGGCAGGGATAGATGGGATTTTGGGAATAAAATCTTCACTGTGAAGGTGGGCAGGCCCTGGCACAGGGTGCCCAGAGCAGCTGTGGCTGCCGCTGGATCCCTGGACCTGCTTCAGGCCAGGTTGGACAGGGCTTGGAGCAACCTGGGACAGTGGAAAGTGTCCCTGCCATGGCAGGGGTTGGAATGAAATGATCTTTAAGATCTTTTCCAATCCAAGCCCTTCTGTGACTCTGTGATACAGCCCTTCCCTGCTTTGGAGGGGCAGCATCAGCTGATGAATGCGGGAGCCTCAGGAAAAACAAGTAATGGAGATGTCCCTTGAACTGGTTAACTTTGAGTTTTCTGAATGAGTGTTTTTATCTTTATATTGTTTATAAAGGTACTGAAAATATCTCCTATACAGACCCCTGGAAAGAGCATTGAGGTGACCTCTCTCTGTCTGCGCTGGTGGTGTGGAGCCTGTCTGGACACATTTGTCTTCTCTGCTCTTAAACTTGTCCTCTGAAAAAGATTGTCCTGCCTCCTTGGTCCAGAGCTTGGATGCCCTTATTGCAAATAAATTCCCCCTGATGTATAAAAATAATGTTCCTTCCACCACTTTGCACTGAGCCCTCATTTTCTGGAAGCCAACCTGTCATTGCAAGAGCAGGGAAAGTCCCTGGGAGCCCTGGTGTGTGCAGGACACCTGGGGCTGTGGGTGGCAGAGTGGGGGAGCTGCACTTCCCTGCCTGGATTGGAAATAATTCTGTGGGAGCTCTGAATTCCACTCCCATAGTGAAATACTTGCCTTGCTCTCCTGTGTGACAGCACACCTGGCATCAGGGAGGTCTGGGCTGAAGCACAGCTTTTGTTTTGCTGCAGTGTTGCAGGGAGGATGATGAAGATCCATGGAGGTCACCAGTGTTCACATGGCTGAGATGGTGATGGCTGGGAGAATTAGCAGAGTTTGGGTTGATACTATGAACATGCTGTTTATTTTGGGAAATTCAGCAACAAGCTGAAATGTTTGATTATCTAGTTTATCCCCTAGGCTAGGATTTGTTGATGGAATACAGGTTTCATCAAGGAGATGCTACAGGCAAAAGCTGAGATCAAAAGCAAGTTCCTGAGTGCTGTTTGCTGAGGATCTGTGTTTCCATACAGTGGCAGAGGTATTTGCTGCCTTCTTCCCTGCCTGTCCTCTGCCAGCACTGAGGGTTTCCTGGAGTTCTGAGTGTGCAGGTGATGAGATTCTCTGAGATGGAGTGGGATTGGTAGTGGGTTTCTCTTGGTGTGGTGTGTGGCCAGTGTTGAACCAGAGTCTGGTTTTGGGCAATGCAAGGCAGCATTGACCAGCTCCAGATCTCCAGAGCTGTGTGATCAGGGTGGGATCTGTGTGTTCTGCCCTTCTCCAGAGCTGTGTGATCAGGGTGGGATCTGTGTGCTCTGCTCCAGATCTCCAGAGCTCTGTAATCAGGGTGGGATCTGTGTGCTCTGCTCCAGATCTCCAGAGCTCTGATCAGGGTGGGATCTGTGTGTTCTGCTCCAGGTCTCCAGAGCTCTGTGGTCAGGGTGGGATTTGTGTGTTCTGCCCATCTCCAGAGCTCTGTGATCAGGGTGGGATCTGTGTGTTCTCCTCTTCTCCAGAGCTCTGTGATCAGGGTGGGATCTGTGTGTTCTGTCCATCTCCAGAGCTCTGTGATCAGGGTGGGATCTGTGTGTTCTGCACTGAGAGGGGAGCACTGACATGGTGGTCTTGGCTTGACCATTCCTAAAATTGTGGTCAATCAGATGGGTCCTGCCTCCTCACATCAGCTCAAAGGACACAGCACTCTCAGAAAATATATTGTACTTAGAGTGTACAGGATTGAGGCTCTGATTCCAATGTGCAGTAAGGTTTCCTTTCCTGGTTTTGGCTGTTGGGTGAGGTCTGGATGCCTGTTGGTGTTGCAGTTTCCTGGGAGTTGCTGCCCACAGCTTTGATCCCTGAACCCAGCTGCAGTCATCTCCCCAGAGCTTGGGGTTTTTTTCCTTTCCCTTTAAGGCCTCACCCCATGCACTGTGAAGGTGCCTGGGGCATGACAGTAGCCACAAAGCTTGTGAAACAGGCCAAGGAGAAATGACAAACATGTCCTTACTCAGCATCACACGTTGGCTGATCAGATGCTGCTGCTCGTGTCAGCAGCCTCAGCTTCTCATAGAACTTTGGGGAAATTTGCCTGGCAAGATACCCAGAGAGTCCCCAGCATCAGACTGGAGCAGAGGTCACACATGGGAATAGACATTGGTGGAGTCCCCATCCCTGGAGGGATTTGAAAGATGTGTGGCACTTGAGGACAGGGTTTAATGGTGGCCTTGGCAGTGCTGGGTTAATGGCTGGAGTGAATCTTAAGGATCTTTTCAAACCTAAATGATCTTTTAGGAGGAGGCTGAAAGATAAACCCCAATGTGAAAGGCTGGGAGGTTTCTGGGGAGAAACAGTGTACAGAAGTCACAGCCCCATTCATCTGAATAATAAAAGGATTATTGAAATATTATTGAACTGCCCTGTTCAGGAAAAGGAGGTGGGTCTGGGTCTCCTCATCCCACCTGCAGCAGCCCACTTTGGAGGGCACTGCTGTGGGAAAGGCACTGCAAGAGTGCTCTGATGTTACCAATGAATAATGCAGGAATGCTGAGCAAGCAGCACATCTATGGGAAGGATTTGGAAAGATGTTTTATCTTTAGAAGCAAGGACACTTCATTAATCTCCCTGAATAATGCCAAGCCATAAATTATATTGGTAATAGACACATCTACGTAATGAAATGTACCTTCACTTGGTCTTTACATGAAAAGAGGTTGGAAGCAGCTGTGGTTTCAGGCAGCCCCATCATCTGCTAGAAACTGCTTGCTGAGAGTCAAGGATGGAAGGACCCAGCTGTGTCCAGAGCCACCTTTGTGTCCTGCCACATCATGGCTTGTGTCTCTTCCCCAGCATCATGGAAAAGGAAAACCAAACCAAAAATAAGGTTAAGAAAATGACTGGGATTTGCAGGGAGCTTGCCTTGCTTCCAGCATCCCAAAATATTAAAACCAGCAGCCTGTGAAGTCCAGACCACAACAGAATTTAGAGGCTGTGGTGCAAGTATCCAGGAAACTGGGTGTGTATGGTAAGGCCATGGGTCTGTAATCCCCAGCACTGGGGAGCTGGGAGTGGGTTTGCACTGCAGGGTGGTGAGTGGTTTGGCCAGGCTGGAGAAACAGAGTTTTTATTTTAAGAACTGGGGGAAATAAAAACCTCCTTGAATGCAAGCTTTGCACAGGAGACAGCAGCTGTTTGGGTCCTTCTGATTGAATGGATTTACCCAGAAAGTGTCTCAAACAAAATAAAAGTAGCAGTGTTTTCAGAGGTTGTTTTGTTTTCATCTGACATTTGCATGTTGTTTTCCTCTCTCAAATCCCAAACCACGCTACTTTTGCATTCTTCTCCTCTATTTTTGCATTCTTCTCCTCGGGTAGGTGGTTTTTGGTCATGGCTGGAAGGCATGAGTTGCTGCAGGAGCAATTTTGGCTGATGAGCACCTGTGTAAACCTGAGCAGGGAGGCTCCCAATCCCATCACAGTGAATTCCAGTGAAACACCAGTGGTGGGTGACACCTTGGCCAGCAATCCAGGGGAACTCCTGGGTGTCACCCACCTGGAGGCAGCTCTGAGTCACATGGAGATGATTGTGCACTGCCTCATTCCTTGCACTGGTGATAGTTGGGCTGGTTTGGGCACAGGGATGTTTTTTTAAACCCAGTTCTAATTTGTTTGGTGTAGTAGAGAATCACTGGGATATGGAGCAGTGGGAGATGTCAGCCTTGATGTCAAGGAGGATGGCAGGACTGGAAGAGCTCTGACTTTGCCACTCATCTGCCACCTAAAGGTGCAGGAAGCTTTAAATTCCTGTCAAAATCACTTGAAACAGAGGAAAGGCCAGGCTGAGGATGAAGGGAAGGCTGTGAGCTCCAGCCTTGCAGCTCCATGGCTTTTCCAGTGGGATCTGTTCATCTCTGCCAGCAAGGAGGAATCCTCACTGCTTGTGCTGAGCTCTTGGTGTGGTGGAGGAGAAAAGACACTTGGAAGTCATGCAGGGAGTGAAAGTCCTCTGGGATACTGGGAGAAAATGGATTCTATTTTGTTCTATTCTATTCTGCTTCACTCTGCCTTGTGCTCAGCATCCTGATCCCATCCAGGTCGGTGCCAGTGGCACAGGCTGGCACTGTGTGACACTGTGTGACACAGAGGGACAGCAGGAGTGCCAGCCCTGAGCTTCAGGCAGCTCCCTGGAGCTGCATCCCAGGGAGAGCAGGGAGATGCTTCTCCCACCCTTTGTGCTGCTGCCCTGGGAGCTGCTCAGGTTTCACCCCAAAATAATTTCCTTCTGCAAACAGTGGTGCCTGTTATAAGGCCTGAAAGCTGAGCATGGCCACACATTGGTTCTTTATCAAGCCAGGAATTTACTGCATCTCTGATCTCTCCCCAGAAACTGTTTTCCAAGTTTTTCCCAGGGGTTTGTGGTGGGAGTGGGAAGCCAGGGCTTCTCACCACCTTTGCCAGCTCCTCCCTGTGCTGCTGGGAGCTGGTCCTGCCAAAGCTGGGACACTTTCATGCTCTGAACCAATTGTCAGCACCTGATGGAGAAATGTTATTGTCTGGGAATCACACTCCTTCCTGCTGTGTTTCCATATAAACCCCTCAGTGTTTACTTTGCAGCTTTCCTTGTCACACACTGGGAGCTGCAGTTGCTGTCCTGTGGCTGTGTGTGAATATTCCACAGCAGCAAAGGGGCTGTGCAAGGTGGCAGGGCAGGGAATTTGTTCCTGGTGCCCAATTTTCTGCCCTTAACGAGGCCCTTGCTGTGTTGCTGCTTGTGAAGTGGCCCAGAAGAGGAGCAGAGGCTTTGCAAGCATTACCTGGGTGAGTGCCTGTCTTTAACAGATTGCCAGAGAGCTGCAGCCTCCAATTCCCCTCTGCTTGAGACATTTCCCTTCCAAATACCAGGAGGAGACACAGTGGGAAAGTGGAGGTGGCAGAGGATAACTCAGAGCTGTGTAAAACCCCAAATCCTGAATTTTCCCTTCACACCACACAAAGAGAGTTGGAAACCTGGAGTGTCTGAGCAATTGCAGGAATCCTTTTGAGCTGGGGGCTTCACTTTTCCTGTGGGGAGCTGGGATGCAAACCTCCCCCTGCCACAGAGGTTGAGTGGGATGATGCTGTTGCTGCATCATGACATGGAAAAGCCTTGCCCAGGCTCTCCTGTGTTGGATGGGTGCAGTTTGCACCTCTCCAGACAGGCTCTGAATTGCTGGAGGTATTCAGCAGTCAGGTGTTTCTGCAGGGTTTGCCTGCAGCAGAGCCCAGCTGCATGGAATGGAATGGAATGGAATGGAATGGAATAGAATAGAATAGAATAGAATAGAATAGAATAGAATAGAATAGAATAGAATAGAATAGAATAGAATATTTCAGTTGGAAGGACAAGCAGTAATGGCTTTAACATAGAGGAGGTTTGGATTAGATAATAGGAAGAATTTCCTTCTAGTGAGGGTGATGAGGCCCTGGCACAGGGTGCCCAGAGAAGCTGTGGCTTCCCTGTCACTGAAAATGTCCAAAGTTGGACAGGGCTTGGAGCACCCTGGGCTGGTGGAAGGTGTCCCTGCCATGGCAGGGGTGGAATTGGATGTTTATCAATGTCCCTTCCAACCCAAACATGTTAATCTGTGATTTCTTCACCCTGTAGTCAAACACTGGGACAGGCTTCCCATAGAGGTGGCTGATGCCCCAAACCTGTCAGTGTTGAAAAGGCAGCTGGACAATGCCCTTAACAATATTCTTTTAATTTTTAACATCCCTGAATGGATCAGGCTGTTGGACCCCAGCCAGTGTTGTGTATCTCTCAGAATTTAGTGGATTTCTGCACATTTATTGCTGTGTTGCTGTCAGTTGGCTCAGAGCCACTTGAGGCTCCAATTAGCTGGAATCAGGAGCCTGGAGGGTGAGAGAGGGGTCGTCAGCTTCCAGAAATCCTGTCACTCCTGCTGTTCTTCCCTTCTGAGCTGTGGAGGTTGAATCCTTCCCTGTGAGTAACTGCAATGTGTTGCTGCTCCTCAGAGGAAAACAAGATGCAGAGAAGGGAATTTTCTTCTGCAGGGAGGTTTATTCCTCCCCTCACCGCACAAAAATACCAGATTTTTATTTTGTTGGAAGTTTCTTCCCAAATATTATGGAATTTGGTCAAGAAAATGAAATCTCAGATTCTCCTTGTGGCTTTTCTGATAGCTGAAAACAGACATTTTAGCCAGACAGGGGGAGGAGGATGATTTTGGTTTAGTGAAAACTTTAATCAGTTGGGAAAGCTTTTCATGTTTCAAGCACTAACAAGTGTCAAACTCATTATTGCTCAGAGCTGGGACAGGAGTTGGGTTCCTCAGCATATTTGTGGTGCCTTTGGTGGGCATCAACAATTACAGGAGAGGAACCAGGCAGTGGGAATGTGTGATTGCCAGGACCTGCGTTCTTTGTCCTTTAAATTCAGTGTCCACATTTACCCATTTCATGTGTTTTCAGTGGAAAGGGATCATGGCAAAAAAGCTGTGACTGGGACACATCATTTCAGCCCCCCCAAAACGAATCTTTACAGCTCCTAGGATGTTTTTGTGAAATATCAATAAAAACTGGGCAAACAGAGGTTTTATTCTGAAGGAACAATGTCACTCTTTGTCTTGAGGTCCTGCAGCACTTCGTGGGTACATGAGAAACAAAATGTGAGGCTGGTAATAAAGGAAGGACAAGCCAGCTGCTGCTGGCAGCAGTGAATTCCCCAGGGAAAGGTGAATTCCCTGGGGAAAGGTGAATTTTAACTTTCTGAGTGCTTGTACAGCTGGGAAAGACACAGGGAGTCAGCTGAGTGCTGCTGCTCTGGTGCGAGCTGGGGAGAGTCAGCTCTTTGTGTCACTTTTTCATGGGGTTTTCCTAAAAAAAAGAGGAGTTTCACTTTGCTTTGAATGTCTCAGTTGTAGCTGCAGAGATTTTCCCGTCCTCCCTGAGTCAGCCCCAGCTCTCCCCTCCCTCCTCTTTGACGTTGGCACTTCAGGGCAGGATCAAAGTGGTGAAATTAGAAAGTCTCCTCCTCGCAGTGACTCATCACTGCCTTTGGTCAAGTGCTTTGCTCTGGGCGATGTGAGCGGCAGAAAGGGGAGGGGAGGGAGGGGAGGGATGTCTGCATCCCCGAATTCCTCCTGGGAATTCACCCCAGCGTGCGGGTGAAGCTGCGTGTCCTCGCTTCACAGCCCAGCTCGTGGAGTTCTCTGTTCATCGAACCTTCAAGGCAAAGCAAAATGGGTCAGTTCTTACCCAGGCAGGAAATCCTGTCAAATCTGAGATCTCATCAGATCCATTAAGTTAGTTTTTTCTTTCATTTACTGCGGAGAATTTGAAGCAATGAACAACCAGGTGTTTCCCCAGGCTCCTGCAGGGCAGAGAGTTGTGGCCAGCCAAAGGCAGGGCTTGATTTTAACACCTCAAGCATTGCACAGAAATTTTTTTCTTTGAAGCCCTGGGTATGTTTTCCCTGTGAGGGGCTTGGCAGCATAACAGGATCTTCTCTTCAGCCTTTGGGATGCACACAGTGAGGGGGGCTCCCCTGTATTGATGTTCTCTGGGGTCTAACACTGATTTCCAGCAATAGGCTCCTGTGGGTTCATAACAGAGCAGAGAACTGGCTCAAACCTCAGACTGAACCACAACCATCCTCATCTTAAAAAAAAAAAAACCAACACATTTTGGTAGAGCTGCACAAGCTTTGCACAACTTGGATTTATACTAAGCTGATCGGCTCTGGAAGGCTTCACCTGGAACTATTCTTCCCATCTGTCTGAGACACTTAAAAAGAAAGAAAATCAGTGATTTTGTGGCTGGTAGATCACAGATTCAGCCTGTTAGCTCACCCTGCCTGCATCTGCCCAAGCAGTCCATGTAGGAGGACACACATTTATCCCAAAATATGGATCCAGCATCATCCCAAGAGATGGGCTGAGCCCCTGCCATGCTGGGGTTGCCATGGCCTTGCTGTGCTCCCAGGGTTTATCCATGTGCAGCTTTGGCTGGGAGCACCCACATGGTCACCCCAGCCAGAAGCATTTCTTTCAGCATTTTTGTGCAGTATTTTGTTAATTACTGTTTTCCATAATTGTGACAGTGACTTTCATTCATAGCACTTAGATGTGTATAAAAGCAGAACTTTCCTCAGAACTCCCTTTTTGTCCAGGCATCTCTTAATACGTGGAAATTACACTATTGGCTGCTGTGGTTCCAGCATTTATTTTTATTTTTACCATTTCCATGTCTGCTGTGGGAAAGGAAGCAAGGGTAGCAGTCCTCAGCATCCAAAGATAGGAACCACTTTGTTTTAGCTTTACTTTGACCATGTTAAATTTTGCTGAGCACATCTTGGCCGAGCTCCAGGATGCTGGACCAAGCCCACCATATTCAGAGAGAAGTGAATAATTACTACTTTGTGGTGGCAACACGGGGAGGAAGGAAAAAAGTGTTTGCAAAGTGCTTTGAAGATAATGACACCCCCAATTTGACAAGTGGCAGTGGTGCAGAACATCCTTAGATAGCTGGTTAGTGATTAGAGGAGCAGACAAGGAGCACTGTTCCCAACAGTGCCTGGTTTGGACTTCCTTTAAGGAGGGAGTGGTGAAAGGGAGGGCTCAGCCAAAAATAAACGAGCATCTCAAAGGCAGATGGTCCTATTCACAGACCTAAAATTACACCAGTGGAGGGCCAGGCAGGATGAAAGGAATTAGCATCTGGTGGTGAAGGGAGGGCAGTGTCACCGAGGGTGGGTGACCAGATGGCCCAGGCACAGTCGGATGTCCTCCTGCAGGCACTTGCTGCCTTTCCCCACTTGTAGACCTCAATATATTATTTTAATAGTTTGTTGTTTGTTGGTTTTTTTTATTTCCCAGGGAGGTGCAGATTCCTGCAGAGCAAATGTAGGCTTTACTGGCAGGAGGCTCAAGTCTCCCAGTTCCCTTTTATGGAGCTGTTCACACCCTGCTCCTGCAGCCACTGCAGCCTGGGGTGAGCAGTGTGAGAAGCCTTCAGCCCAGGCTGGAAACTTCCAAAAGTACAGCTCTGGGATAATCCCAGGGACAGGCGCACCCAGCCTGAAGGGAAGTTCAGAAAGGATGAAGCACCCAGTTTCCAAGTGAATGTGAAGGTGATCACCTGATTTCCTCTTGTGGGAGAGGATTCACTTCATAGCTGAAGTGAGGTGCAATGGCCTCTCTAAGTGGCCTCACAGCTGGTTGTGGCCACTCTTGGAAGCTTGGGATGCTGTCCTCCTGCTTCCCAGATGGATCATACAATCACCAGGTTGTTCCAACCCTGTCCAGCCTGACCTTGAACACTTCCAGGGATGGGGCAGCCACAGCTTTTCTGGGCACCCTGTGCCAGGGCCTGCCCACCCTCACAGCCAGGAATTCCTTCCCAATATCCCATCTAGCCCTGCTCCTGCTGGTGGGAAGTTGTTCCCCATCGTCTTGTCCCTCCATCCCTTGTCCCCAGTCCCTCTCCAGCTCTCCTGGAGCCCCTTCAGGCACTGGGAAAGGCTCTGAGCTCTCCCTGGAGCACCCCCAGCTCTCCCAGCCTGGCTCAGGAGCAGAGGGCTCCAGCCCTGAGAGGATCTCTGTGGCCTCCTCTGGACTCATTTCAGCAGCTCCATGTCCTTCCTGTGCTGGGGGTCCCTGAGCTGGATGCCAGACTCCAGGTGGGATCTCACCAGAGCAGATCAGAGGAACAGCACCCATCAGCTGATCCCCAGAGCAGCACTTTGGAGGGTGCCAGCTCTTGTTCTCAGCTTTGTTTTCCCTTCTTAGCTGGAGCACCAAAAGCCTTTTGAAAACCGTGCTGTGACTCCCAATCCAGGTTAAAATGACCTTTTTCAGTTTATTCTTCCCCCTCACATTGTTGCTTTGGGCTTGAAGGAGGGCAGTGACCTGGTTCATGGCACTGCCCCACGGAAGGGTTTGGATGCAGAGCCTGGTGCTCATCCTGGCAGAAGGGGAAACCCTGGCACCCATTCCCTGTGGGTGCATTCCTATAACATGACTTCAGACAGTATTTGAGAACTCATAAGGTTTAAAGCATTGTTGCAATGCAAGAGCAAACCTGAGAACAGAGATTTAAATTTGGGGGGAGGGACTGGATTTGGTCCAAGGTATCTCACTGTTAACTCTCCACTATCTCCCAACCATTGTGCAAAGATCAGGACAGAAATCTCTGGAAGAAGCTGCTGGCTGGTTGTTGGGGGGGGGGGGGGGGGTGGGTTGCCTTGCTACGTAGCCACATTTATTTTTATTTCACTTTTGAGCTGGTATTCCAGGAAAGCCCATTAAGATCTGGCAGCAGGCTGCTGGGGAGCAGCTTGCTGGAGCTGAGTGTGGACGTGTGATGCTGGAGGAGCCACTCCGAGGGCTGGGAGTGACTGATGGAGCGAGGTGTCAGTGGGGAGGAGGGGAAAAGGGGGATGTTCTCACTCCACTGAACTTCCTTCCTTTGTGTTTCCTATTAAGCCCAGGGAGCAGCGCTGATGCTGCTGCTTTTGCAGCCTTCCAAGCTCCCATTTAATTGTGGATGATTTCATCCCGGCCCTTTTCATGCTGAAGCCAGTGGCCTGCGTCATGCAACAGTGAATTTAGGCAGATTTTTATTTGCATGTGAGTCATTGAGCTTTTCCAGCTGAATGTCACCAACTTGGAATTTTTGTCTGATTTTGTTGTTGTTTTTGTCTCTTGGTGTTTTTCCACCGGTCTTTTATTCCCTGCCCTTTGCTGCCTGCACCCCCTCGTCCCTCCACAGCCACCCCTCCCCACACCCAGAAAAAATAGGAAAAGACTAAATGGGAGTTTGAGTTGGCAGTGCAAAAGGACAGGATTAGGAATGTTCGGGGAGAGGGGGGGAAAAAGGATGCTTTATGTTGCTGGGAGGGAAGGACCAGAGCCAAGTCAAATTGAGGGCTCTAATTTGGGAGCGGTGTTATTACAGGTCAGAGGGAGTCAGTTACTGGCTAAATTGGGAGAGCTGTCACATGCCAGGGCTGGAAATGCTGCTCACATGGCTGGGGCACACAGGCTCCTGGGCAACTCGGTTTGATTTTGTTGACAATGTTTTTAAAATGAAAAAAAAAATTTAAAACCTTGTTTATTTTCCCTCTAATATGGGCTCTGTAGCAGCGTCCCTCTGCCTCCACTGCTGGCTCATCCTGGCCCTCGCTGCCCTTTGCACAGAGAAGTTTATAAATAGAGCAACTCCTCCATTATGTGCAGCTTCAGTCTCTTTATTTTTATACTGGAATCTGTTCAATGATTAACAGTTTAAACCATGTGCTGTATATCAATACCTTGCATACCCTTCATAACTTATTTTTAGTATTATTTTTCCCCCTTCTAAATCCTTTATCCATTTTAGGCAACACCGTTATGACATTCAGATAATTTTTTATATATTTATTTTAGCCTTTGAAGGAACTTATCTGCATTTCAATTAAGCTTTTGGTAAAAGGCTTTTTGCAATTGAAATTAAGAAGTCAGAGGAGTATTTCCTCCATGCCTGTGGTTGTGCCTGTAGTCTCCTCACTGAAAGTCAGGAAGATTCATGTGTTTTTATGGATTAAGCTCAAAAAAGAGACACAGAAATTGCATCTTTTATTTCTTTGGCTTCCTGCATCCTGGGAAATTCCACTGAAAATCTGGATTTGAGGGCGTGTGGAGGCACATGAGCAATATAACCCTGGTGCCAATGAAAGCAGGCAGTGAACTCATTTCCCACCTGTAGCCCGGGTCCCAGAAGCAGCAGAACCAGCAGCGTTTCCCCGTGGCTGAGCTCACGGGCTCCAGGGAGTGATGGGGCTTCTGGAAGCAATCTGCAGCTCCTGTTTAATTATGCTTTTAATCCTTGCTGACCCATGCCATTGCCATGGGCTGGCTGAGCTCAGCTGGCTTTGCACAGAGCCAACAAAAGCCACTTGACCCAGGATCTCACTGGGATATCTTCATCCATCAGACCTGGCACGGCTGCTCTGATATTCCTGTCTGCTCATTGCATGCACGAGGGCTGGTGGATTCCCCTCTGCACTCCACAAGGGACATGGTTTCAGTGTCATTTCTGCCATGAGAAATGGCAGAAATTCTTCTCAACCCACCCATGGATGGTGCTCCTGCCTTCTCCTGCTCTTCTGCCTCAGCTGGCAGAGGTGGAGCAACACCTCACCTGGCAGTGTCCACAGTGCTGGTGGGGCTGTGGCACCTTTGCATGCTCTCTCTGGTCAGGTGGGACCCTGGCACCATTTTCCAGGGCTTCCTAAAGTCCATCCTCCCCATCTAGGTTTGGGAGCAGGATGCCCGTGATGCTCAGGGGTGCTCCATGAGTGAAGGGAAACTGGCACTGGGCATTCTTGTCCAATGTCAGGTTGGCTTCACTCTTCAGGACAGCTTTTCTAGGAGGTTGGTTGGTTTGTCTGCCAAGCATCTGTCCTCCTCCTGACCTTGGGGTGAGAGGCAGGAGGTGGCACCTTGTCCTGCCTGATGTCCCCTGGCTCTGAGCTCTCATTTGTGCCACTGAACCATTCCCCACATTTCTCTGCCCGAGCACTTGTTGGATTTTCACTCTGATCTCCCACCCATTGGCACTGCTGCCATCCATGTGGACATCACTCCACGCTGGCTGGACTGTGGATTGTGAAATCAGTGAAGCAAATTCCTCTTTCCCAAGGTGTTCTCTGTGCCAGGGCTGGCCACGTTGTGTTGGGAAGCTCGAATGCCATCATTCATGTGGTGTAGGTTCCCTTGGCACCCGTGGGGCTTTTGATAAGGTTTCCCAGCGTGTCATCTTTGCTCTGAGTCAGTGAAATGCACTGAGCATTGGAAATCTCTGCACTAAATTAAAGTCCTGTTGCTAGGGAGTGTTGTGATAATACAGGGTATTATGCTCTGTAGCAAAAGTGTGCAACAGTACAGCCTAGAAAACAAATCCATAAAACCTCCCGTCGGATGCACAGTGTGAAAATCGAGTGTACTTCAGCTCAGTATTCAATATGTCATGGAAAAAGGCTCCCTCTCCTCCTGAATTTCCTGAAAGTCTGCTTTGGGCTGAAAACTGTAGTGGCTGGAGCCAATTTAGAGAAGGAAAAATCCCTGCTCTTGTTGCTGTCTGCAGAAGCTCCTTAATGATCGTGCCATGCAATTCTCCAGTGCTAAAAATACATCACTTCTGGGTTTGTACAAACAGCCTCCTAATGACTGGAGCTCTGGCAAGCTCAGGAGGCAGAGGGGGAAAATAGTGGCAAAAATATGAAAATCTTACTCATTTCTACTCACAGTGGAACTGGGCTCTTCAGTCCTTGTGGATCTCAGTGGGAGTTTAGGGATGTTTTGGTGAGAAATATTCCAGTTTGCTCTGCATCTGACCAAAATATTGGGCATTCTGCTCCCATTTGGAGTTTACAAATTGGCTGGAGGGTGCTCTGTCCGCTGGTGGGGTTTCATCAGCCTGTTTGGGGTGACAGGATGGGAAGATCTGATTGAGGCTTGTCCTGGAGCCTGGCTTCAGTGCTGAAATTCCCAACTCCTGCTAACACTTGATGGGGCTGCTGCTGCTTTGGAGAGCATAATGGAGAGGGGAGCTGCCAGTGACAGACAGCTGAGCTCTCTGCCCAAGGAGTGCTGCCTTTAAAAGGGCAGCAAGTGGAGTAGGGCTCATGTCTTATCCCACAGAGGGGTTTTGGAGACAGGGACAAGGGGTTGTTTGCTTTTTGTTTCCCCAGAACTTACATGTCACCTGCACCTTTCCTGGTGTCCCAAGAAGAATTGTGAGAAATTGTTGAAAGAGTTGCCCAGAGAAGCTGTGGCTGCCCCATCCCTGAAGTGTTTAAGGCCAGGTTGGATGGGGTTTGGAGCAACCTGGTCTAGTGGAAGCTGTCCTTGCTCACGTCAGGGGGTTGGAACTGGGTGGTCTTGCAGAGACTAAGGTCTCTTCCAACCCAAACCATTCCAGAATTCCATGAAACTGGCTGTTCTTCCAAAAAAAAGTGCATTCCAAGTTGGAAGTTCTTCCAAAATGAAGCAGCCCATGTGCCTCTTGCCACCCAGCTGTGCTGACAAACCCATCCCTCCTGCCTCAGCCCCGGGTGGTGAAGGACTCACCTGGGAATGTTGGGAGCCATTGCAGGAAGATTATCTCTTTGGAACATAATTGGGTTTGGTGGTTAAATATCCACTGCTGCATTTAACAAGGAATATTGTGTAATTAATTTACATGGAGCTCCTTAATCTTGGTAATTAGGAATGGAGGAGATGCTCCTTCATGAATTCTTCTGTGCTCTTGTCAGTGCTGAACCACGGAATCACAGATTGGCTTGGGCTGGAAGGCACCTTAAAGATCAGCTCATTCCAACCCTTGCCATGGACAAGGACACCTCCCACTAGACCAGGTTGCTCCAAATCCCGTCCAACCTGGCCTTAAATCCTCTCTGTATTCAGAAACACTTTGCTTTTCATGGTTACATGGCTCTTGCTTTGTTTTCCCAAGTGTTGCCTGCAGTGGGGAATTCCCAGGCCACCCCCTTTTGTGGGATGTGCTGTCCCACATTGCTCCATTGCTCCATTTTTTTGCCTCCCCACCCTGCATCCACTCTGGTCTGTTCACCTCCCCTCCCCTTGGAGCTGCTCTGCAGCAGCAGCTCGGGTGGAAAAGAAACATTAAGTACTTTCCTAATGTATTTTTAGCCTCTTAGAGTGTGATGTAGCTGCTGGAAACACGGAGGGGAGCCAGCACCATGTGAACCCAGAGGTTGCTGTGCATCACTGGCAGATTTTCCACTGAGCTCTGACAGAGCCAGGGTGTGAGGTGGGATGTTCCTGCATGTGCCTTGTGTGATGTCTGTCTGTCCTCTCCTTGTGGGTGCTGGTGGACAATAGGTCCACCTGTCCTTCAGAGAGGTTGTCCACCCTTGAATCTGCCCAGGAAAGGAAAGTGACAAGTCAGGGAGAGGGGAATTGTGTGGTTGCCTTTTTATATCTCATTATGGACCAGAGATGCTGGGGTGGCACTGAGGATGTTGGAGCTGGAGGTTCAAAGCTGTGGGGTTGGGTGCTGTGGGAGGGGGAGTGCAGAGCCCTTAATCCCACACACAGCAGTCCCCACGCCCTCCCAGTGTCCAGGGCTTTTCTGCAGGCTATTCCCAACTCCTAGCAAAGACTTTTTCCAAGGCAAGAGCTTCCCCACTGCTTCCCAATTCCCCCCCAAGTTGGCCTGTTAGACCTGAATGGAAGGGAGTGACAGCAAAAAGCCACCCACAGGGGTTTATGGGCTTTTCCTCTGTCAGATCCCACATTATCCACTGGGGTGAGCAGTTTTGGTGAGCTGTGAGGAAGCTGTGCCCAGGATGTAGAGCTGCCTCCCCTGGGAGGTGCCAGCAGCCGTGGGTCCAGCAGGCACAGTGCTCCTTGGCACTTGGCACAGCTCCTGCTGCCTCTAGATGTGTGGAATTAGGTCCCCACTGAGGTCAGCCCTGGCTCAGGCATAAATCCAGACCTGGAGCAGGCTCTGAGCTCTCCCTGGAGCCTTCTCCTCTCCAGGTGAGCACCCCCAGCTCTCCCAGCCTGGCTCCAGCCCTTCCTTGGAACATCTCCATGGCCTCCTCTGGACGCTTCACTTGGCTTGTGCTTCACTGTGAAATAAGTTGTATATAGTAACAGGAGGAGAACCCAATTTCTGCTTTCGAAATTAAAAGGTTTGTCTTGGGTGGGTTTGGTCGTTTTTTGGGTTCCTTCAAGTGCTTGAGAGCCCTTGGCATTATTGCTGTTCCTTGAAGACAAGTCACCTGGTGGGACCATGGTTTATCTTGGATGGGTTTGGCTGTTTTTTGGGTTCCTTGTTGGGATTTATGCCGCAGCCTCGTGGATGTGGAGGCGCTTGGAAGCATCATGGGCGTCTTCTCCCCTGTGTTGGCATCAGTCTTGGGGGGATGAGGAGCAGGGTTCAGGTTCAGCAGTGTTTCAGTGGCTGCCTCTCTGCCTGCTGCACTTGGCAGGTCAGCAGTTATGTTTATCACTGAGATGTTTTTCCTTTTAATTAGCGCCGGTCGCAATAACGAGGAGGCACATGCTGAAATTCTGATTATTTGGCCTCTGGTGGAGGGAGAAGGCTGCCAGGTTTAACAGTGAAGGTATTGATGTGCTCTGGATGGGGTACAGAGTGTTTCCAACGGGGTTCTTGCTTTGTTTTCCTTCATGTTGCCCTTTTGAGTGAGGCTGATTTACGAAGGGAATGATGTAAAATTGCCCAAACAAAGTAATTGTGACTGGGTCAACGTGCAGGTGCTAATTACTGCAAATAATAATTTCAATCCCTTCAGCTGGAAACACTTTGTGCTTCACCTTCAATCGAGCTGCTGCAGCAGGAGCCAGGGCAGAGTTTTGTGTCTGCAGTACTGTTGGAGAGTGGATTTCTGTGATTGGTGGTTGGAGCTGGACCATCTCATAGACCAGTAAACCCAGTTGTGGGAAGGCTGGGACTGGCAGCAGCCTGCCCTTGGTTGATGCACTTGGTGCAAATTCAGACTTGAAATCTCTTGATTTTTTTGCTGTTCTGCTTTATCTTTGCAACAAACTGCCCTGTGTGAGGTGGGATGTGGTTTCTCCACCCCGCTCATAGAATCACTGAATGGTTTGGGTTGGGAGGAACCTTAAAGATCATCTAGTTCAGAATCTGAAGCAGATGAATTCAAGCATAAAACCAGATAAATTGAAGGAAATGAAGGCAAACAGAAGTGCTTGGGAGAAACTGGAACAACCAGACATAGAATTCAGGTTTGTCTGATGATGGTCACTCACTGGGAGATGGTGCTGTGGCCAAGCTCAGGTTGTTGGGCTGTGTTCATGTGCAGGGTCAGGTCTCTTGACCCCTTTTGCCCTGGTGAAGGCATCCAGGCAGCTGGAACAGGTGTGAGATCCCAGGACTGATCTCATTTGCAGATTTGGAGGATTTTGATGGAAGTGCAGCATCTCCCATGGATGTGTGGAGAAGCTGGTGGGTGATGATGTGCTGCTGGGTCTTTGCACTGCAGGGCAAGTCCAGGTGCTGATTTTTCTGCCTCTGACAATAAAAAGTGGGTGCCCTCCACATAGCTCTGCCCATCACCCAGACTGTTTCACATTCATAGTCCAGGAAATGGTGAACAATGGGAGCCTCTTCTGGGAGCTGCTGAGGAAGCCTCTTGAAAGACCTTCCTGCAGACCCAGAAATAGCCATCTCCTGCTCTGTGGCCACTGATTCCAGGCTCACTGGAAGCAGTTGCCAGCTGTCTAAGCATGGTTTGGATTTCTCTTTTGCTGTTGGCCATCCAAGACATGAAAACCTTGGTGTTGTCCATCCCCAGAAAAGCTTGGTTGCCATCCAGTTCCTCTTTCCCAGTTCCTGATGCTGCAGTTTGTCACTTTACAAGATCAAGGACCCCAACCTAAACTTTTAGTACAAATTCCTGTTTTTTTCCCCAAATACATCTGAGAGTGCAATTCATTGCAGCCCTCTGGGAAGGTGCTTGGAGGGTGCCCTTCAGATTTGAGCATCTGGTTAATGGTTGGACTCAATGATCTTGGAGGTCTTTTCCAACCTTAATGATCCTATGAATCCCTCTCTTAGTCTTTTCTTGCTTGGGCAAATTATCTGAATGGGCTTTTGAGAACTTTTTATGGAAAACTGAAAACAAGGGCATAATAAAACAGTAATTTAAGAGCAATTTGCTGACAACTGGAGCCCTTAAGTGCACTGACTTGGCATTGAGGGGCAATGATACCAAACCTCCTGTGTGAATGTCCTCTTTGTTACTTGGAAGATCCTTGGGTAGTTTTTAAAACACTTCTAGTTTTCAAATTGCTGTCCTTGTTGCTCAGGATAAGCTGTTGTCTGTTTCATGAGTTACACATCACTCATCTCTCTCATTTCACCAAAATCACAATCAGCAAATTCATGGAATCCTGGAATGCTTTGGATTGGAAGAGACCTTGAAGACCACCTCATTCCAACCCCCTGCCATGGCAGGGACACCTTCCACTGTCCCAGGCTGCTCCAAGCCCTGTCCAACCTGGCCTTGGACATTTCCAGGGATCCAGGGGCAGCCACAGCTTCTCTGGGCACCCTGTGCCAGGGCCTCACCACCCTCTCAGGAAAGAATTCCTTTCAATATCCCACTTAACCCTGATCTGAGCAAAGTTATTTCCCCTTTGTCCTGTCCCTCCATCCCTTGTCCCCAGTCCCTCTCCAGCTCTCCTGGAGCCCCTTCAGGCCCTGCCAGGGGCTCTGAGCTCTCCCTGGAGCCTTCTCCTCTCCAGGTGAGCACCCCCAGCTCTCCCAGCCTGGCTCCAGCCCTTGGAGCAGCTCCATGGCCTCCTCTGGACACTTCACTTGTGTTGTGCTTCACTGTGAAATAAGTTGTGTATAGTAACAGGAGGAGAACCCAATTTCTGCTTTCAAAATGAAATGGTTTTATCTTGGATGGGTTTGGTTGTTTTTTGGGTTCCTTCAAGTGCTTGAGAGTTATTTGGCATTATCTTTGTTCCTTGAAGACAAATCACCTGGTGAGACCCACACGTTCTCCTGTGCTGACAGCTGTTCTTGGCCATCCCTCTCACCAGGAGTGTTGCTTTTAAACTGGAATCTTCTGATCCACAAGTCTGTTCACAAAAACCAAAACTAGAATTAAACCCCTGCAGTTTGGCCCTTCAGGGTTTGTAAATGCAGGCCCCAGTGTGCTACTCGTGTTGTTTTTTGCAGGGATTGTGTCCATGCTGCCTTTGTCCATCTGGTCTGGCTTTCCATTTGGAAAACTGTGACTGTTCCCAGGACATCATAACCATGAGCCTTGCTGGTGGTTGAAATAACCCCTTCATCCCTCAGAGTAAAGGCAGGAAGGTCCCTCATGCAGTGCAGCGTTAGGGGTGGATCCATCACCACTGGAATGGTGGCAATTAACAAATTAACAGTTTGCAGGGATCCAGCAGTGATTAAGCAGATTTGAGACAGAGAAATCCCCTAATAGCTTAATAAATTTACAAACTTCACCTCTTTTTTGCAGCCAGAAGCCCCAGTTTTAGGGATGGTGTTGGTCCTATTCATAGCACAGGCACAGGTTTCAGTCTTGGAAGCAGGACCCAGCTATATTTGGAGCTGGATTTATCCTCAGGCATGCTGCACATGCATCAGCTGGGCTGTCTAGCAGCAAAATCCTGTCAGTTAAGTAATTCTTCAGTAGAAGGTAGTTTCACATCCCACCTTCATTCAGCTTCTCATCCAAGAAAATGTCCCTTAATAAAAACTGGGATTTTCTGCTTCATGGGTACCAGCAGCTCCCATCCCTTCCCAGTGCAGGGCTGGTCAGCTGTTATCTTACCTCATCTCCAAAAAGAGATGGTAGTTCAATGGCTGCAGTGGGCAGGACAGGGATTTTGGGGGATTTCAAGGCAGCAAGGTGGGGACTCTGCCTTTGGGGCTCTCTCTATGCTCAGATTTGCCAGTGACATTGCACAGAGCAGTGAGATCCTGTGATGGGAAGCACCTGCAGCAGTGTCCAGGGGAGCTGATGAGGCTGCTATGAGATTAATGCCTGTGACCCAGCACAGGTATCATGTCAGGACCCTGGGATGTGGGATCCCAAACACATCCCAGTCTCAGCTGCCCCAGAGTGTTTGTTGTGGCAGTAAAGGATGAGATATCCCAGATGGCCAGGGGTGCATGGCAGCAGGTGAGGGGCTGAAGGGGGGCTCTGGGGTGTTGTCAGCCCCTCTCCCCCTGCCCACAGGCAGCTCCAGCTTCCCTCTCCTGCACTGCCCTCTCCAGATCCCTCTATTTTCTGGCAGATAGGATTAAGCCTGACCTTCCGCCCCATCTCAGAGAGAGCCAAACCTCTTTCAGATCTAATTATTTTCCATTTTTGTTTAATTGTGCACATCCTGCTGCTGGCTAAGGAGACCAACTCCTGCCTGGGCCAGGGCACCCAGCCCTTCATCAGCCACTGGCTTCTGGGTCAGTGCTCCATCTTTTTGGGGCTGTGGTTTAAATCCCCGAATCTCTTGGAGGTCCAAGGCAAAGTTCCCAAGAAGCAGCTCTGGCGCCATCCTGTGTTTCCCCAGTGGGGACCTTCATGCTCAGCTCTCCTCCATGTGAGGAGGAGGAGGAGCCCAGCCATGGCCACCTGCCTCCCTCCTCCTCCTCCTCCTCCTCCTCCTCCTCCTCTCCTGCACCCAGTTTACACCAGACTCAGATTTTTCTATGTGTATTTTCCTCCTGTGTATAAGTGGCACCAACTTCTTTGAGCAGTGCATTGCAGGCGTTTTTTTTTAATGATCTTTGATTTCTCAGTTTATCTGAGCTGCTACAGAATCCCAGCTGGTGCCAGGCTGGGGTTTGGCTGTGCCAGCCTGGAAGTGCTGCTGAGCCACCACGAGAAGGATGATAAAATATCGGGGTGTGACATCCCTCTCTGCAGGAGGATGGGAGAAAATAAGACATGTTTTCAGCTCACCAGGCAGCTGACTAAGAGAGAGGGGACAGATAAATCAGATTCATCCCAACAGGAAGCCTTGCCTGGAGCAGGGACATCTGCATATGGAAAATAGGGATATGCACTGCTGAGCCTTGAGTCCCACTACACTCGTGTATCTTTACAGCATCACTTACGCCGAGTGTTGCTCTCCCAAATCCCATTTTTTTTGCACCAAAACAGCCTCACAGCATTGCCATGGGCACAGGAGCTCACCCAGAGCACCAGAAGCCCCCTGTGCTACAATACAGCAGCTCCTTCTCCACCAGAGCTGTGCCACGTCGTGTCCCTCGCTCCTTTCGGCACAGGACGGCTCGGGCAGGCTGGGCTGGCTCAGGAAGTGGCTCTGGAGGAGGGGGAGCTCTGGAGAAGTAAATACCAGTGCAGAAAGTTCCAGGGAGAGTCTCCAGTGTTTCCAGCAAGCCATCTAGTGGCTTCCTATTAAAACAGTTGCATGCCTTGGAACTGGGAGGGGGAGTGTGGAGGGGTGAGTGCTGCTCGCTGCCACAGTCATATCAGGAACTGAGGGACAGAGTTTGGCCCTAACTGGGAGAAGTTGCTACTCTGACAGCCCTTTTCTGGGTCAGGGGTGGTGGGAGGGTTGGGTTAGCTGCTGGCTGGCAGCATGGGTCATGCAGAATCATAGAATCATGGAATATCCTGAGGGGGAGGGAACCCATGGATTGTAGAGTCCATTTCCTGGGTCACAGAATATCCTGAGCTGGACATTGATTTGCTCTTGTGCCTTCCCAAGAGCAAACCTGATGAATGATCCTACAGATGGAGATCTGAGTCTGCATTTCAGTGGTGTGGGTTCAGTTACCCTACTCAAAACCACACAGAGCCTGTAGTGATTTAGAGCAGCTTCCTGTGCAGAATGGGTTGAAGACAGCAGACAGGGAGAGAGAACATAGAATTTTGGGGGATTTTTTCAGCATTTCACCTGATGAAGCTTTGGGGCAGTGTGTTTAAAGCAAGGGGGAGGGAGTGTTCACCACCACTCAGTTCAGTTGTGGCTCCTGTAGCACAGCCTAAGACAGGGGCTGGAAGTTTGAAAGCTTTACAGAGAGGAGCACTGGAAGAGAGACCTGTCCTGGGGCTGGGAAGTGTCTGTTGGGTGGTCTGGGTAGATTTGGTAGGTGTTTGGAGATTGTGTCAGCTCTTCAGAGAAACCTCTGGTGATGGAGATCTCACAATGTCCTGGGCCACCCTGCCCTACAGAAGGCACTTTGATCATGTCCATCCTCATTCATCTTTGCTGCAGTTCAAGTCAGAGAACCATAGAATTGTTTGGGTTGGAAAAGCCCTCCAAGATCACTGAGTTCAACCATTCCCCCAGCACTGCCAAGGCCACCACTGACCCACGTCCTCACAGCTGTTAAATCCCTCCAGAGGTGGTGACTCCAGCATTTCCCTGGGCAGCAGCAGAGGTGGAGAGCAGCTTGTCCATGCCAGTGTTCCCCTCTCAGCCATGGTCAGGCTGCCTGGTGCAGCTTTTCTGTGCCTCATGGTGTCTGACTGAGGTGGTGCTGCCCAAGCCAGGCTCTTGCCCACCTCGTGCTGCACAGCCCTTTGTTCCCACCTGCATGCAGATGTTTGCGCCTGCTTCATGCAGATGTTCTTCCACATCTCTCCAAGTCTCATAGAATGTCCTGAGCTGGAAGGGGACCCACAAGGAGCATCAAGTCTTAACTCCTGACCCTGCACAGGACACTCCAATCCCATCCTGTTCTTGAGAGTGTTGTCCAAATTCTCCTGGAGCTCTGTCAGGCTGGTGCTGTGACCATTCCCTGGGGAGCCTGGTCAGTGCCCCACCACCCTCTGGGGGAGGAACCTTTTCCTGATCTCCAGCCTAAACCTCCCCTGACCCAGCTTCATGCCACTTCTTGGAATCCTCAGCACTGTTTGACCTCTGATCCAGTTTCCTGGAGTGTTTTCCTCTCTCTTAGCACAATACCTGCATGCTGATCACGTTTATCACATCACCCTCATCACCAGTGACATTCTGGTGGTGCCAGGCCCAGGACAGGTCTCCTTGCCCAGCACATCCTCCCATTCTCACAGTGAATCAGCAGCCCCAGCTCCCTCCATGTGTTTTTCGTTTGAGTTGTGTGCCCACATTAGAGCAGTTTCTGTCTGCTGTGCTGCTCAGGGAGCCATGTGCAGCAGCACCTAATGAATATCAAGATATACAGCACTGCCTGCTCCTCCAGCTATTCACAGGCCAGTTGCTCTGTCGCAGAAGGAAATCAAATTGCTCTTGACAAATAGGTGTCGGCAGTCACTTATCATCTTGTTATCTCCTAAGTGCTTACAAATAGGCTGTTTCATTATTTGTTCCATCAGTTTTCCAGGAGTTCCAGTTAAGTGACCAGTTTGTAATTCCCTGACTTTTCCTTCTGTATATTTAAATCCAACCCCCAGGTTTCTTTTTTTTTTTTTCCCTTGTCTTCTGAAACCTCTCCTGTTTGCTGTGATCTAACAGAAGAACAGGAGCTCTGGGACTGCTTCCCTCGTTTCCTTTGGGGCTGGTGGATGCACCAACACCCTGGATGGATGATTGTGTTTCCTCTGGGGTTCTCTCCTGTGTTATCTCCTTTGAATCTTGACCTTTTCAATTTCCCAGCCAAGTTGTTTTGAAAGGTTAGCTTTACCCACTGAGTGCTTTCGTGTAGTATTTTCTGTAATCTGCAACAATATGAAAAATTTGGGCCTAATCATGATTTTGATTAAAATAAGAGCAACAGCAGTAGAGTTGGAAAATGGCTATAAATGCATTTCCCACTAGAGTTGGGTGTAGTTTGGTTTTTTCAGTGATTTTCAGGAGCATCTGGTAACTTTTGGGGTCCAGTTTGGCAAGCTTTGCCCTGAAAATGGTTTTGGAGGGTGGTGACCTATAAGAATCCCTGTCTGGATAACTATTTAGTGCAATACAACAGTGACCCCCTTGCCAGGGAGATGCTCATGCTCTCCTGCCACTTTTGGTGGTGTTCACAGGGGTCCAGGACCAGGGAAGAGATGAGAATGTTGATTCCATGTTTAGAAGGCTTGATTTATTATTTTATGATATATATTATATGTAAACTATACTAAAAGAATAGAAGAAAGGATTTCATCAGAAGCAAACAAGAAGAAGAATGAAAACAAAAGCTCCTGACTCTCAGAGAGTCCGAGCCAGCTGACTGTGATTGGTCATTAATTAAAAACAGCCAACATGGACCAATCAAAGATGCACCTGTTGCATTCCACAGCAGCAGATAATCAATGTTTACATTTTGTTCCTGAGGCCTCTCAGCTTCTCAGGAGAAAAAATGCTAAGGAAAGGATTTTTCATAAAACATGTCTGTGACAACCACACGTGTGCAAAGTCCTTCGGCATGTCGCATTTGCCCTGCCAGGACCTGGTTATTTCTTTATTACCTCTGTTTTCCAATTTCTCATTAATCCCCTTTTTTTCCCCCTCCTTATTCCTTCAACAGGAATCATTAACCAGTGGCAACAGGAATCCAAGGACAAAGTGATCTCCCTCTTGCTGACCCACCTGCCTTTACTCAAGCCCGGCAACATCGAGGCGAAAGTCGAGTACATGAAACTCTTGCCCAAAATCCTGGCGCACTCCATTGAGCACAACCAGCACATCGAGGAGAGCAGGCAGCTGCTGTCCTACGCCTTGATCCACCCTGCCACCTCCCTGGAGGACAGGAGCGCCCTGGCCATGTGGCTCAACCACCTGGAGGACCGCACGTCGTCGTCGTCATCGTCGTCGTCGTCGGGGGGCTTTGGCGGGCAGGGCCGGGGCCGCTCGGACTCGCTGGACTACGGGCAGGCTCACTACTATCACCAAAGACAGAACTCCGACGACAAACTCAACAACGGCTGGCAGAACTCCAGGGACTCCGGCATCAGCGTCAGCGCCTCCAGCTGGCAGGACAAAAACCTGGCCTGCGAGAACGGCCACCTGCCCCTCTACTCCTCCTCCTCCGTCCCCACCACCATCAACACCATCGGCACTAGCACAAGCACCAGTGAGTACTCACGGGAGGAGGATCTGGGGAGGATCCCCCCCATCCCACTAGGAATTGCTGCTTTGGCGTGGTTAGCACAGGGGCTGAACTCATCTGGGCCATAGAAAACTCTTTTTTTTTATTATTTTTCCTTTCCTCACCTGCTTTTTTTATTTCCTGCTTGCCTTGTTGGGGTTTTTTCCTTCCAGCATTATGGGGTTTTAAAGACCTGGGGGTGACGGTGTTCACAGGGGTCTTAGGATGAGGGAAGAGACGAGGATCTGACTCCATTATTTATTATTTTATTATATATATATATATATATATATATATATATATATATATATTATATTATATTAAAACTATACTAAAAGGATAGAAGAAAGGATTTCATCAGAAGGCTAGCTATGAATAGAAAAAGAATGATAACAAGCTTCTGTCTCAGAGAGTCTGAGACAGCTGGGCTGTGATTGGCCATTAATTACAAACAACCACATGAGACCAATCACAGATGCACCTGTTGCATTCCACAGCAGCAGATAATCAATGTTTACATTTTGTCCCTCAGGCCTCTCAGCTTCTCAGGAGAAAAAAATCCTAAGGGAAGGATTTTTCATAAAATGTGTCTGATACCTGGGAGCTGGAGAGGAGGGAAAACAACAAAAAGAAAAAGTTAGGGTAAAAAAATGTGCCTTACCGAAGGGAACCCCTTGTGTTTCATGCAGCTTGGTGTAGATTTACAGTTAAAGTTTCAAGAGGGCATAAAGCAAGCAGGAAACTGATGCTTCATGTCCAAAAGTGAGCTGGAGGCCTTGAGCAAGTCCAAAAGTGTGCTGAGGACTTACTGAGAAGAAATGGGATTGGGACCCTGAGTGCAGGCAAAAGTTTTGGAAGCAGAGCTGGAATCCACCAGCTTCAGGGTATCTGAAAAGGTTCCCCTGTATTTGCAGGGCAGAGGTGTGAGGCTGGTGGTGATTGAGGAGTTTAATGGACAGCCCTCAGTGTTTTCCAGGAGGGCTGGGTGGTTCTTCCCCCATGGAGACCTTGCCAGGCTTGGATGGATGGTGCAGGGCCCAACCCAAGGCTTGGACACATGGAGAGCTCCATGACTGGAGACCTGTCCAGCACTGGGTTTTGTGTGAAGCTCTAGTGCAGCTACAACTGGTGCTCAAAGCAGCCATTGATTCCTGTGAGCCTTCTTTGGGACAGCAGGAATGAAACACTGAAAAGATGATTTTCAGTGGGGTTCAGAAGCTCCCCTGCCCACCCACTCACTCTGTCACACCTTTGGCTGACTGCCACCATGTCACCTGCAGGGCTGCATGTCCTCCTTCACTCTGGGATACTCAGAAATCTCTCCAAGATGCTTTATCAGCATCTCCTGGAAATGAGGGATGCAGAGAGCACTTTGGGGAGGAGAGGCTTCTTGTGGCAGCAGCCCTGGTTTCTTTATCAGACTGTGGAAAGCCACAATTAAATAGCTGAAAGCTTTAAAATGGTCACTTAAGGATTCTGGGATTTTCTCTCTCCTGTAAGAATTGCTTTTTTTTTAAGTGATGTTTCAAATCAATAGCACTATAAAACACAGCTCTGTGTTTATTGCTGTAGCACCCTGCTCCCTGCCTCTCCTGTGTCCATCCTTGCAGGCAGGTGGGGATTTAGCAAAGGCTCTCAGCTTCTCCACAGGCTCTAAACCATCATTCCCATCCAATCCCCTGTCTGAAGCCCCCAGCTCCTGCTGCTGTGGGATTGTGTGGTGTTCAGCTTCTCTGAGAGCCAGACCCTCTGCTGTGGAGCTGTTCCAAGGTGACTGAGCTGCATGGGAAGGGTCTAACAAGGAGGCAGGGTGAGAGCAACCCCATGAATCTACAGTCAATCTGTTAAACCTCTCAAGGATTATTTTTGGGGGGGTTTTCCATGTGGTTTTTGCATGTTTGGTGGTTCAGAGCCCTTGCACACCATGGAAGGGATCTGGCTCTTCTTGTCAGCATCTGGGAGCAGGGAGGTGTGGTGGGTGCAGCAGGTTCATCACTGACAGTGGCTGGAACTTTTCAAGTGTTAGGTCTTGCAGGACTCTTTCCACAAACCCCTTGGTGGATTTTTGAGCCTTTCTGTGCTCAGACTTAGCTCTCAGCAGAAGCACTGACCCACCCCTTGCCTGTGGTGGTCCCCAGGTGTTGGCACAAGATGCCAAAACTGAGGCAACATCTGAACTACTGCAGTACCTGAGCTGCTGCAGTGCTGGGGTTTTTCATAAATTCTCTCAGAATTCAGTGTGTTCAGCAGCAGCTGGGACAGGAACACCTGTGGGTCTGCCAACAGCCCTTCACTTTACCCAGGCTTCTGCTTGAATTCCTCCTCAATCTCTGCCACTTGCTTGGCTGCATCATCCCCTGCTAGTGATAGTCCAGGCCCACGTGTTAAGCTGCTGTAACTCCTGCAGACATATTTTGGTGGCACCATGCTCAGACAGCCGTGGGCTGAGCTGGAGGTGACCCAACCACACTTCATGTGTCAGTTCATAAACTTCCTTAACACAATATTTGCCTTGGGCAAAAGCCTGGTGAGTCCACAGATAGATGCTAAAAAATAAACACGGCTGTCAGCCTTTGTCCCAGCCCCTTGACTCAATCGATATGTTTATTAATCTTTTATTCCAAAGCAAAGCCCTCGACTCCTTAGTGTTTGTTTAGGTTTTAGTGTTGTTATTAGTTTTAAGTTCTCCCTCTTACTCAGAGGTGTTTATCTGTGCAGAGGCTTTAATCCAGCAACACCCTACAGGGCTCAACCTTCCCTGACCCATCCCTGCAAAGGCACTGCCTGTTCCTGACACCAAAATGGGGCAGAGTCTTTCCCAGAGCAGTGATGTGGTGATGTTGCCTGAGCTATGTTCTTCTGGAGCTGTGGCACAATGAGATTTAATGCTGCCATGGCACAGGGCTGAAATATGGGTGGTTGAAACTCATGTGATGTTTTGCTTTGTGCTGTCCTTGATTTTGACTTGACCTAGACTCCAGTTTTGAGATTTGGTTCAGGATTGGTTCATCTCCAGCTCTTCCATAACTGCTCTGACAGGGGTTAGCAAAGGTTTAGCCAAGGCTTGAGGAGATGTTGCAGGCGGCAAGTCTGGAACGTTCTGAAGGAGTCACTCTGCATTTACCACAGTAATGCTGCTCCAGGGGTGGGACCAGTGTTCTAAGTGATGAATTTGGGTCTGGAGTGATCAGGACTCACCCCAGACAATGGAAGTTGGCCCAGAGAAGCTGTGGCTGCCTCTTCCTTGGAAGTGTTCAAGGCCAGGCTGGATGAGTCTTCAGTCTGGTCTAATGGAAGGTGTCCAGCCCATGGCAGGGGAGTGGAACCAGGTGGGCTTTAAGGTCCCTTCCAACCCAAACCATTCTGGGATTCTGTGATGTTCAAGTGCTCCTTCCCACCCACTGCATCAGCAATTCCTGCAAAGCTTGAGGTGCAGCTTTAAACCAAGCTTTTGCACTCCAGGAGTACAGACAGCCTTGGCATGGGCTTGGAGGCACAGGCAGGGAGGAGACTGGAGCTGGAGCTGGAGCTGGGGCTGGAGCTGGGGCTGGGGCTGGAGCTGGAGCTGGAGCTGGGGCTGGGGCTGGGGCTGGAGCTGGAGCTGGAGCTGGAGCTGAAGCTGGAGCTGGGGATGGAGCTGGAGCTGGGGCTGGAACTGGAGCTGGAGCTGGGGCTGGAGCTGGGACTGGAGCTGGAGGTGGGGCTGGAGTTGGAGCTGGAGCTGGAGCTGGGGCTGGGGCTGGGGCTGGGGCTGGGGCTGGGGCTGGGGCTGGAGCTGCTCCCCGTGGGGATGGGGTGAAGCCTGGAGTCCTGCCTCTGTGGCCAGGTCAGGCAACAGTTGCAAAATGTTGGGCTTGCACAACATCTTTGTGATGGAGACATGACCTGGAAACTCTGGAGGGACACAGGAGAGCAGCTGGGTTGCAAAGCTGCCAAGATCATCTTCTGTGGGGCTCCAGCCCCTTCCCTGCCCCTGGAGCTGGCTCCACCCCAGCACTGGTGGCACAGCTGGATTTGCTGTCAGGTAGAAGGACAGCTCAGCCCTGTGTTTCCCACCCTCTTGGAAGGGAATCTGTGCAGAGGCAAAGGAGGGTCTGTCATAAGCTGTGCTGAGGAGGAGGATTGCAGATCCACTGGTCTCATCTGGACCGTAAAGTCACAGGTCAGTGAGGCACAGATAGAGTCAGAGACCTTGCCAGGGAATATCCCAGAGAGCAGGAATCCTTGGCACTGTGTTCACACTGGAGGGATGTTGCACTCCTTGGTGTTCCAGTGTCACTGCACTGCCTGAGAGGGAGCAGAGAGGTCCTGGGACCAGCAAAGCTCTTGCCAGTGTGGAGCCACCCTTCTCTCCTGCAGAAATGGGAAAGATGCTGGTGCTCAGGCCTGCTGCACCCTTCCCATGGGAAACTCTGCCAGAAAACTGGTGGTGTTTGTCCACAAGGAGAAGGAGACCAAACAGAGCAAGGGAGGAGAAATACTCACCTGTGCAAATTTCTTATCCTGAAAGAGAAAAATCTCCAGATTGTCCTAGAGCTGAAGAGAAGTAGATCAGGGTTCTTCCTTCCATACACCCCAGGCCAGGTTCAAACTGACAGAGGGCAGGGTTAAACTGGATATTGGGAAGAAATTCTTCCCAGAGAAGCTGTGGCTGCCTGTGGAAGTGTCCAAGGCCAGATTGGGCAGGACTTGGAGCAGCCTGGGATAGTGGAAGGTGTCCCTGCCCATGGCAAGGGATGGTACTGGATGATCTCTAAGGTCCTTTGCAACCCTAACAATTCAGTGTTTCTGTGGTCCTGCCCCACAGGCAGATCTGCAGCTGCTGTGGGTCAGAGCATGTGTGTGTGACATGGCCTGCAGGATTTTGCCAACATTTGCTGCAGTTATGGAATCCCCAGTGAGAGGGCAGATGAACGTGCTGGAGCTCTCCCCGAGTCATCAGGGAATTGAGGTGGAACAAAGAACACCAGGAAAGCTCTTCCCATGAGCAGAGTGTGGCTTTCCTGACTCTTCCTCCCCTACCTGCTGTGCAGCCCTGTTGCCATACCTGGTACCCAGACTGGGCTGGTAATGGGATGTCTGCATGTTTTAACCCACAGGACCACCCAGATCTGTGCTGGGTTGATGGGCACCTTCAAATTTGTTGTTCTCTGTGTAGATTTCAGCAGAACTGAAGGGAGGGAATTGTGTGTCCTCAGCTGTGTTTGCCTCTCACAGAGGAACACATTTCCTCCCATGCAGACTTAGCAAAACATGTCATGAGAAAATGAAAAAGTCTTAGTGAGGTTACATCAGTGAAGCAAACAAATGTCCTGTTCTTGCTGGGGGTGGATTAGCTTTTGGAATTGCCTTCAGAAAATTGTTGCTCAGTTGGCCTTGCTGAGACTTGGCACCCTGGCACTCCTCCTGCCAGCTGGGGACACCTCATGTCTGCTTGTCTTCTCTTTTACTGATAGACTGAGAAAAGCTCGTTGGCCTTTACTGCACTTGAGCTTCTCAGTGGTGGCAGACAAGGGCAGTTGTTGTCTTGCTCATGCCCTCTGGTGTCACACACAGCGGGCAGGGAACACTTCCAGAAGTCTCACACTTGGTCAGGTTCCCAGTGCTACAAAATCTTGCTAATGCTGTAGCTTGAAATCAGAATTGTTGTATGAGGAGAGCAGGTGTGAGCAGAGTTGTTTGCTGAAATCCATGTACATCAATACAGCAGCAGACAGGACTGTGAGTGAGAGCAATGTAAAATCACTTAGGTTGGGAAAGACCTTTAAGGTCCTTGAGTCCATCTGTAGAAGATGGGCAGCACTGAACAGCAGATAGAGATTTTCTGTCCCCTCTATAAATCCAAAGCTCTTTGTCCCTGGCAGACACAGCCCACAGCCAGAGAGATGGGTTCCACCTCACCCTGGAGGCCACCAAGCCCTGGAGATGGAAGGGGTGGTGGAGAACCAGAGCAGTGTCCTTTTGAGGTGTCAGCAGTGCTGGGAAGGGTCTGCCCCTGCTCCTGAGTGTGTTTTACACCCAGTGTCCCATCCTGTGCTAACCTTGAACTTCAGGCTAGCTGCCCTGCCCATTTGGATCCTCCTTTGAGCTGTTTGGCACATTCCCTTCAATTCTTTGCTCCCAAAGGATCTCTTCTCTCACTGTGCCTTTGGCTGAGTGACAAAGCTCCTCGTGATGCTGAGGTCCCACCTTCAGTCATCCCCACAGGGTTCCCAGCCTCACACCCAAGCTCCTCACCCTATTTCTTACCTTCCAAACATCATAACCTGCCCTGGGAGGGAAGAAAAGACAAATTCACAGGAGAGTGACTTAGAGTAACCCATCAACCACTGAGGAACTGAGCTGAGGATATCTGGAAGAGGGATTCTCCTGATCTGTTCATCTGGAACTTGCAGATCACAGGCAGCTTTGCTCATAGGGATGTCCATCCTTGCAGCCATGGGGCAGAAGTCTCTTACCAGCAACTGCTGGCTCTCAGGGCATGCAGGTGGCCCTGGGGAATGTGGGTGGCTCAGGGGGGATTCCAGTGCCTCTGGCAGGATGTGGATGGCTCTGGGGGAATATGGGTAGCTCTGAGGGAATATGGGTGGCTCTGGGGGAATGTGGATGGTTCTGAGAGAATGTGGGTGGCTCAGGGAGGGTGTAGATGGCTCTGAGGGAATATGGGTGGCTCTGAGGGAATATGGGTGGCCCTGGGGGAGCATGGGTGGCTCAGGGAAGGTATGGATAGCTCTGGGGGGATGCAGGTGTCTCTGTGGGGATGGGGTGAGCAAGGCAGAGCTGATGTTACCTGAGGTATCAGCACAGAGACAGAGCAGGGTCCTCACTGCTGTGCCTGCTCTGCTCTCACGTGGGGACAAGTGACAGCACAGGGCAGATGTGCAGCCTCCAGCTCTTGGGATGTGCTGGTCCTGCTGTAGCAGGGTGTGGGGCAGGTGAGGGATCCCTGCTTGCCAGGCAGGGTGAGCAGGCAGTGAAGGGAGCACGTTTCCCATGGCTGTGCTCTGGCAGGTGGATTTTCACATGGGCAGCAGGGTAGATCTGGTGGCTGTGCCTCTGCTTGACTCCTCATCAGCCACGGTGCTTGGAGGCAGAGATGTCACCAAAAGGCAGAAGGGTCTCCAAAAGAGGAGAGCAGACCCTGAGGCTGGGCTCAGTGCTGACTTGCAGCAGGTGATGATGCCATGGGTCAAAACCACGTGAGGTCAATACAGACACCTGGGAGTGCTCCTAAACCAGCCCTTGTGACACCAGATGGTGCTTCCAGGCATTTAAACAATCTCTGTGCTCTGGGCTGCCTTAGCCCTTGCAAACCCTGGGTTTGGGCTAGCCCTGGGTTGGGTAAGCCAGGGAGGAGGTCGTGGTTGGTGTGCATGGATGGAGAGGAGGAGAGGGAGCACTGGGTGCCAGCCAGAGACGTGTGGCTGTCCCCAAAGTGGGCATGGCACACGTGTGTCCTCTGGGATCACAGAGTTCCTTCCTCCAGTCCTTCTTTGTGCAGGGTTTGGTGTGTGCTCACACATGGAAACAGCATGAAGCTGTGTCAGGGGAGGTTTAGGTTGGGTAGCAGGAAAAGGTTGTTCCCTCAGAGGGTGGCTGGGCACTGGAATGGGCTTCCCAGGAAAATGGGACTGACAGAGCTCAAGGAGTATTTGAACACTCTCAGGCACAGGATGGGATTCTTGGGATGTCCTGTGCAAGGCCAGGACCTGGATTCAGTGATCCTTTTGGGTCCCTTCCAGCTGTGCATCCTCTGTGCTCTCACTGAGCTCTGCTCCCCAGTTCACACACAGAGCAGCTCTGCAGCTCCCTGGCTGGAATGGGGCCCCCTCATTTGGGAATCTCCATTCCAGCAGCACCCAGGGATGGTCCCACCCCCTCAGCTTGTGAAATCCCAGAGCAGTCACTGCTCAGGGCAGGCAATGCCTGCCATGGTTTGCTGTTGTGCTGCTTGTCCCTTGACAGGAGGGTAGGATGTGCAGGTTGGGATGGGGGGAGATTGAATCTTGTGGCTCTGATGCCACCTCCACTTTCCTTGCAGCAGTCTGGGTGTCTCAGGGATGGATGTTAGGAAGCAGCAGCAGTGGTTTTGTGTGTATCCTGCAGTCCCTGGGATTCCTGTCACCAATCAATGCTGCTTCTGACCTGGGAGTGGTGCAGAAGCTGCCAGGGCAGCAGATTGATGCTCTCTGGGCTGTGGAGCAGTCAGACAGCCCCAGTAATTCTCTCAGACCCCTGGGCAGCCTCCTCTGTCTGGGAGGTTTGGGTGATGGATGGACCCTCCTAGAGCTGGGTGCATTTTTCCAGCTGCCCTGGTGCCTGTTGGATGCAGGCTCAGTGCAAGGGAGCTTGGTGCTCTCCCAAGGGAAGCTTTGCTTTTGCCATGACCCCATGAGCACCTGTGGGTTCCTCTCTGCCCTTTGTGCCACCCCTGGAGCCATCAGCAGGGGACTGAGGGCTCTGCTGGGAGCCAGGGATGTTCCTCAGCACCACCACTATTAACTTACATCTGTTAAGGGCTTTATGAGTAATTCCCTCCTCAAACCTTTCTTGCTTCTCCGTGACCTCATCCCAGCACCACCGTTCCCCAGCCTTCGCTCAAAGCATCACTAAAATCACATTTCTGATGTTTTCCTGAGCATCTTCATGCAGCAAGAAACCCCTGGAGAGATTCTCCTTCCTGTTGCTCATCCTTTGAATCTGTGCAAGCCCAGGCTTTGGCAGGCAGAGGAGTGGAAAGAGATGAGCTCTCCTTGCCCCCACCATCACACAGCATCTGCAGACAAGTGGCAGGAGGGCACACAGGAGGGGTGGAAGTGCTGTGGTTTGGATTCATCTGGAGTGTCTCCAGTCTCCTTCCCCACTGCACTGGGGCTTGCTGTGTTCTCCTGACTCAGTAACACGCTGCTATTTAATTAACTTTTGACTTCTGGTTTAAAGGAGCAGTGCACAAAATAGTTATTTACTTCATTTGGAAATTCTTTTATTCGTTACCATAATTATAGCTTCCTCCCCCTTTTTCTCTTTTTTTTTCTTTTCTTTTTTTTTTTTTATATTTTAATTAGCAGTGGAAGGGAGGGAGGGAGGAGGGGGAAATATTTGCTGCTCTCCTTGTGGTTATCACATCCTTCAAATTACTAAAAGAGGCTGGGATAATAGGTCTGGTGATTATATATAGGCACCATCTGCTCTGTGGCTGCTTCCTATCAAAGTGCAGTTAGGAGAGTGCAAGGAGGATATTTTCTCTCCAGCTATATTAAGACTGTTTCCATCTCAGCTCCAAAGCAAAGCTCTCTGCATGCAAATGGATCAAATGCTCTGTAATCAATGGCTCAGTTTTGGCAGCCTTGAAGCAGTTTTTTGGGGTTTTTTTTTAAATTTTGTTTTATTTTCCCCTCAAGTTTTGCTGTTCCCATCCGTTGTGCAATTTTATTTCAGGCTGGTTGTTCTGATTTGATGTTTTCTTGTAACCATGGTCCCCCCTGTTTGCTGAGCAATGCGGTCTCGTGTTAGCTGGCGCAGGGATCTGTGCCATAACTCCAGTGAGAGGCAATATCTGAGCAATCAGGAATGTTTTGGAGGATGATGAAGGCAGATTTTTAGGATGCATCTGCTGTGGGTATGTAGAGGAGGTGGAAAGCTGAGCTGAGCTAATTTGGAGCAGTAATGGGAAAGAATTAATCCTTGGTTTGTGATACCAGCCGTGCTTGTCCTGTTGCTGCTGGGGATTGTTGGGGAGAATTGCAGGGCTCAGGATTTGGGAGTCAGAGAATTTTAGAATTCCAGACTGATTTGTGTTGGAAGGGACCTTAAAGAACATCCAGTTCTACCCCCTGTCACTGTCAGGGACACCTTCCTCTGTTCCAGGTTGCTCCAAGCCCTGTCCAGCCTAGACTGGAACACTTCCAGGGATCCAGGGGCAGCCACAGCATCCTGTGCCAGGGCCTCCCCACCCTCACAGAGAAGAATTTCTTCTCAAAATCCAGTTTGACCCTGCCCTGTGGCAGTGAGAAGCCATTCCCCTGTCATGGGTGTCCCATCTTTTGCATCTTTTCATGGGAGGAGCTGAATGCTGTGTTTGCCCCTTGGTGGCCTCAGAGACCCAGCAGGCTTCTCTTTTCTCCTGGAGCTGGTAAGATTTTATGCTTTTGAAAGAGAAATAGGAGAAGGAATAAGGCATGGCCAGCCCAGATGGAAGGGGAAAGTGTTCAGGATGTTCAGGATGGGTTGTGTGAGTTCCCAAGAGGTAGAGGCCAGAGGAAGATTGAAACACTGAGGAATTTGTCTTGGAAAATGTGTGCCATGTGCCTGAAAGAGAGGGAGAGTAGGTGTTTTTTTTGTTTGTTTGGGTTTGTTTTTTTTTTTGAATGAGTGAAAGGGGCTAAAAAGAGGTAAGGGAGGAGAAAATCCAAAATGAGTTGGCAAGGATGGAAAAGGCTACAGGTGTGTTTCAGAACTGTGGGATGTACATCATGGGAGACACTCACTGTCCTTGTGTGTTTTGTCACTGCTAAAGACACTCCCTGCTCTCACTCCACAGCTGTTTAATAACTGAGGATTATTGGATCCCAATTTCTTGGGGCAATTCCAGCGGTTTGGCATTCACCCCTTTCACTTGAGTGCTTTAGGGCCCATAATTTCTCACTCCCAGTTTTCCCCAGGTTGCACATTGCCTTGTAAAGGATGCACATCCTCCAGACTGACCTCCTGAAATGGTTCTAAGTGGTGGAGGGGTTTCTCCATCTGGAGTGTGGTGGAAGCTGATGCTGTTGGAGGTCTGAGCAGGGAGATGTTCCTCAGACCAGGGCTGGAGGCAGTGGCTGCTGCTTCAGCAGTGAAAATGTTCTTGGACATCCCTTTTGGATGGAGAAGGACATTGGGAAGGAGAGTTTCTGCATCCCAGTGCTGTTTATCTGGCTTCATTCGTGAGCAGGGGAGGAATTCCTCCCCGGAGCCCATAGCAAAAGCTATTTTCTGGGATAATTAGGGAGGCTTGATTCAGCATAGCAGCATTTGGTATTAATGGACCAGGATTCCCCAGGGACAAACAGTGATTTTCTGTGGTTTGTGTATAGGTTGAGAAGAAAAAAATGCATTTATTGGCCTGGACATAGGGGCATTGTGTTACCCCAAGAGACTTGGTGGTTTAGGGCAGCACCTCCTTGCAACATCCCCCTAATCCTCCATCCCCACCCATTCCCACCTCCCTGAGACACCATTCCGTGCATTCTTTTGTCTGTCAGTTAGATCCTGGTTGGATTCACATTCTGGATGCTCTAGTGAGAAGCAAGGACCTGTCAGAACTTAGAAGGGGCTCATAAAGAAGAGGAAAGGGATTTCTTCCATGAGCTGATAGTGATAGGAGAAGGGGGAAAGCTTTAAATTTATAGTAAGTTTTAAAACTTACTTAAAATAAGTTTTAAATTAAAAGAGGGGATATTTAGTTATATTTAAAGAAGAAATTCTTGGCTGTAAGAGTGGGGAGGCCCTGGCACAGGGTGCCCAGAGAAGCTGTGGCTGCCCCTGGATCCCTGGAAATGTTCCAGGCCAGGTTGGATGGGGCTTGGAGCACCCTGGGATAGTGGAAGGTGTCCCTGCCATGGCAGGAGTGGAACTGGATGTTCTTTAAGGTCTCTCCCAACCCAAACCATCCCAGAATTCTGTGAAGGAGCCTGAAAGCAGCTCCTGAGCTCCTGCTGCTTGCTGAGACAGGCTGGGCTTCCTTCCAGAAGCGCATCCCGTCGGATTGCCGGAGCCACCAGGGGCTGAATTTACACATCTTTAGATGCAGCCCCGCTCCTGCTGCCACACAAATGAGTAAATAACAGCCACAGCAGTTCCTGCTGGAGCCAAGCAGCAGCTCCACGTGTGTTTGTGCCATGCAGGGAATTTCAAAAGGCCCTGTGAGGGTTCCTTCCCCGCTGAGCCTCGCATGCGCTGCTCGCAGGGAGCAGCAACAAACGGGTTATTGTTTCTCTGTCCACTTTCTTCAACAGGAAACTGTGTTTAAAAACACCATTTCTTTAAAAAGCTTTCCTTGACAGTCTTTTCTGCAGTCCGTGCTTCTTCCCTGCTTGAGGCAGCACTCTGCTTGTACTGGGTTTTTTCCTGGTGCAGGGGTTAACACCACTAATTTCCTAATTCCACAATTTTCCTTTTCCCCAGTGGCTTCTTGCATTTAGGACCCTGAATTTCACCCCTTCATGGGTTAGATGAGCTCATAGCTCATGGTTCAGAGGGCAGCACATGGATTATCCATCTCCTACAAACACAGTTTGTGTAGAAGTCACAGCCACAGAACACAGGGAGATTGAAGGAAAAAAGGCACAAAAAGAGGCTCCAAGGGTTAGGGGATGTTGAGCTGAAAAATGTCCCATCAGGTTCTGCTCTGGCCATGCTGGACTGCCTGGGGCAGCCTGGGGAGAGGGTGAATGAGGTGCCCAGGAAGGAGGCTGGGTGCCAGCTGGGCAGTGTGACCCACTGGCAGCTCTTTCCAAGGGTTCTGGGCAAAGAAAAGCTGGAAAAGCCCTGGCTGGGCATTGCTCTGCCAGCACGGGGAAGCCTTCCTGGAGGAGAGGATGTGTCGTGACTGGGATGGCAAGGAGGAGGCAGAGGGGAGGACTGGGTTGAACTTGGGGTTTGCTTTGTGAGAGGGGTGCTCAGTGTTCCCTCTCCACAGGGGAGCTTCCAGGCTGCACAAAACCTCGTGTGGATTAAAAACATCCCCACTTTTTGGGGTCAGGCTGCTGTTCCAGGTACCAACAGGCCAGGAAAGGAGCTGGATGTGATCAGATGCTGCCTGGGGACTCGCCATAAACAGCTTTGCAGCCAAGAAATGCCATTTTTAAACTAAAAAAACAAAAGAAGGTCCCAAAGAGTTCAGTGAGCACCTTGCAGTGCTTTTTCCTTTTCTTTTCCCTTGCAGTGCTTTTCCTTTCTGCAAGCACAGGGAAGATGTTCTTTGGAATTGTAACCTGATGTATGGACCCTGTGCTGGTCCTTTGGGTGTCAGGGACATGGTGGGGACTGGAGACATCCTGAATCCTCACAGTGGTGGGTTTGGTTCTCACTGGAAGCTCTCACATGTGTGTCCTATCAAGAACTTTTGCAGCACTCTAAGCCAGATTTCATGAAGGGGAGAGGGAGAGTGAGCACCTTGTCAGCTGTCCCATGCTGTGTGGAGCAAGGTCTGCCTGCAGAGCCCAATTTCTCAGCTCTAATTACAGGAATGGGTGGCTTTTCCCTTCTCAGGCTGAAAAAAAAATTGGCCCAAAACCCTGAGAAACCACAACACAAATGTCTGACGCTGTTCCACATGGTCCTCAGTGAACAAAAACCCTCTTGAAATCAGCCCTTGCCTCCCAAAATAGGCAGCACCACTTCAAAAGGGAAGAGAGGGGGGAGGGAAAAAATCCCAAAGCCAAGGCTTCAGGGGGTGAGAGCACTTGCAGCCTCAGAGTTTCTATAAGTGTGTGGTGGTGCCTGCCAGCCCAGGCAGGGTTTGGTCTGAGATAAATCCAGATTTGCCTGGGGAGGGGGTGGTGCCACAGGGATGCTCCCAGCGTGGTCAGCAGCTGCCTCCTGTCATGGGGAGCTTTGTTGCCATCATTCCTTCTCCATCCTTTGTTTTTTTTTTAACCTGGGAATGTTACCCTGAGCTTGATCCCAGTGTGGAAATCATGGAGAGGTTTCTTGCAAGGAAACCTGGTCTGGTGTGGGCTGAGCACAGCCCTGGCTGCTCAGGGCAAAGAGGCAGCACCAGCCTGCTGATTCCAGGGAAAACCATGGTCTGTTCCAGCCCCTGTCCCACTTGGAAGGAGCTGGACCAGGCAGTGCCTGTGTAGAGTCTTGCAGCACCTAAAGGGCAGGAAAACACTTCTAAACAGAAGTGGGGTGTGCTTACAGGCTGTAGGGGATCCTTGTGTCAGCGTGGTATGCCCTTTGGAGTGGTGATTTCCCCTCTTTGTTTGCCCAGCTCACAGCACTCAGAGAGGCAGCCGTGCCCACCCACCTCCTGGGAGCTTATCTTGGCCCAGAATAACATTGTAGATTTCCTTTTTAAACTAAAGCTTGATATTTTTGTAGTAAAAGAAGAGGAGGCATGAGTGTTAGGTGATAAACTCACACTTGCTTTTCTTCTGCTGAAGTTAAAGCCCACGTGGACCATTTATTTTAGCCAGGAGCAGCCCTGGATTCACCCTGGACCATCCAAAAAGCACACAGAATGGTCAAATTCAGGTCAGGACCTGCAATAAACTGATGCTTTGGAAATTATTAGCTACATCCTCTTATTTCAAGAAATCGAGGGCGTGACCACAAGCAGCAACTTTAATAAATATTATTAATAAAATTACTGATAAATATTACTAATAAAATTATTAATAGATATAATAAATCTGGGCATTTATTAATCCCCTGGGGATTACAGAGTAAAAGAGGAGTGCCATCCCAGGATTCTCAACATTTGTAGGGCTGATGGAAATGAGTAAGAAGGGTTGCAAGAAACCACATAATCACCAATATAAAGCAGACCCTAAAGTTAGGCCAGTGCTAAGAGCCCTTAAATCACCTCAGTTTGGTCCCTAGGTGGTTTCAGAGAGCTGGGGACTTGCAGCATCCTTTGCAGAGGGATTTTCCCTGCTGCATCTCAGGTGTTGTGGGAACTGACTCACACTTCAGTAATATTTTGGCTTAGTAAAAGGTGTTCTCTTGGATCCAGTGTTGCATTATCTCAGGGAAAGAAGTGGAACTGATTTTTGTCTGGTGCACTGGGTGGTTTCTAATTGTCCCTGGCCATCCTTTGGAGTTCATTATTTCTCCTTCAGCCGACACCAGCTTCTAATTAGGGGACATGAAATTAAGATGGAAGAGCAGCAGTTTGCAGGAGTATTGCTTCTCATGGAGGAATCTGGGCTGGATTTATGCCAAAAATACCCTCCTGTGTGCAGGGTGGTGTGAGCACTGCTGGGTCCCAGTGTCTGCACACAACCTGTAGGAGCTGGATTAGCAGAGCAGCCCTTGGCCTCCTGAAAGGGGACAATTCACCTCAGTCCTCCTGGCCCCTTCTCTGCATCTCTCCTTCATCTCAGGGGCACTAATATTTCCCAAAGCAGAGTTTTTCCTACAACAAATTCAGGGTGAATTCTCTCCCATGGCAGAGTGACCATGGCTGGGGGCAGCAGGCACAGAAGGGCTCTGCGTGGTGCAGAGCCAATGCTCAGCTCTGCTGGTGCATTTTAACCAATTTATCCATTTTTTCTCTTATATTCTGGGGGCTTTTAAATCCTAAATATATTTTTCTCCTGAGAGGGTGATGTGGCATTTACAGATGCTGTTTTGGGGGTACAATTGCAAAGCCAAGAGCTGTAAAAACTTGCCCAAGACCTTCTGAAATCCATCTATTTCCCCATTGGGATGCATCACATCAGAGCTTTAGGAAGCATAACACTGCTCTGGAAGGCAATCTCAGGATCTCATTGACATCCTTTTCTGCCAAGAGACTTCTGGAAGATGTTTGTATAGTTTTTAAAAGGGAAGGGAACAGATTCTTCCCCATGAGCCACCCCAGTGCTTCCCTGCAGAGCGTGGTGTCAGTGTTATGTGTTGGCACAAGAAAACCCTTTCAGAAGTAGGAATTATTTAAACATTACAGAAATCCACAGGTTTTTTGGCCTCATCCAGCAGCTGCCTGTGGTACCAGCTGCTTATTGCAGGTGGTTAATAAATGCAAATGTGCTCTGGTGTTTCTCTCTCCCCTCCTTTTGTAACCCCTCTGGTGCCTCATTTTCATGCCTCTCCTGGTCAGCAAGATGGCTTTGATGGTGGGGTTTTCCCCCAGGCCTGAGCTGGGAATTAAGCCTGGCTTAACCTTTGCAGCATGGTGCACCTGGCTGGGGGTTTTCCACCAAGACTCATTTCTATTAAATAATAACATGGAGAGGAGTCTGAGTGGTTTTGGTGAACTGCTGTAAATGCAAAAAGGGGATTAAGGAGCTTTAGGGCTTTGGTGCTTTGGATGGAAAAGCCATGAGAACAATGAATTTCCCCCAGGTTTTGTACAGTTTAAAAATTTGGTTTGGAAAGAAAAATTGAAAAGTTTTTGCTTCTGTTTCTTGTAGGCTGAAAGGTCACTCTAATCCCTCTGCCCTCAGGTTTTCCTGGAGCTGGGAAATTTTCCCTGTTTGCATCCTAAATCTGTACATTAAATTACAGACTCTGTTTATGGTTAGACCAGTAGGTTAGTGACTCTCAGTGATGGAATTTGAATTTTGTTAAGCAAACAAAGCAATGTTTTAATACTTTTTTCAGTACTTGAAACAGAGATAGTCCTTGGAAGTATTTAAGGGCAGGTTGGACAGGGCTTGGAGCAACCTGGTCTGGTGGAATGTATCCCTGCTCATGGCAGGGAGTTAGAATGAGGTCTGTAAGGTCCCTTCCAACACAAACCATCCTATAGTCCTGTGATTTTAGTAGGACTCAACAAGCTGAGACATTGCTGTGGATGAGAAGTACCCTTGCAGCGATTTTGGGAGATGTGTAAGTGCTCCTGCTTCAGGGCACAAGCCAGGTCCTACCCAAAGGGAGAGACAGAGATGCTTCCCCTGGATCTCTGTGGGGACATCCCCGTTGTGGGGATTTGTACACTCCAGAACTGCTTGATTGATGTTTTTTCCCTAGAGCTGGAATCCACACAGCACCTTCCCTTGAGCAGCCCAGCGTAGCTCATAGTGTGACCCCATCTCCTTACAGGTACTCCCATCCTTTTTGCTTCCCAGGAGGCAAAGCAGAGAGCTCAGGGTAGGGCTCAGGGGTGCTGCAAAGCCATCAGCCAGGCACCATGGCCAACCACCACCACACATTTTATAATTTCATTTGATTTTTTTTTTACCTTTTTCTCCTTTTTTTTGGGGTACTCTGCTGCATCCCGGGCCGCGAGGGGGGAATAACCTCTTTGATTTTATTTTTTTTTTTTTTCAGTTCTCTCAGGCCAGACACACCACAGCCCTTTGAAACGCTCTGTGTCCCTTACCCCACCCATGAATGTGCCAAACCAACCTCTAGGACATGGATGGATGTCTCATGAGGACTTACGAGCTAGAGGACCCCAGTGCATCCCTTCTGATCATGCCCCCCTGTCTCCACAAAGCAGTGTAGCCTCTTCGGGAAGTGGTGGGAGTGAACATTTAGAAGATCAGCCTTCTGCTCGTAACACATTCCAGGAGGAAGGGAGTGGGATGAAAGGTGAGTGACAAACCAGACCCCCCCACCCCCAGCACCCAGAGGCAGGAGGGGAAGAGCTGCCCCTGCTCCCTGCTCGCTCTGGGGAGAGGATCCTCGTGGCCAAATGGGGCCTCCCAGCCTTTTCTCCCCACCTTAGGGATTTAGGGTTAGGGGAATGCCTTGGGTTTTCTTTTAAGTAGCAGCTGGTCCTGATCTGACATCTTACACTTGGGTGCCAGTGGGCTGGTTTTGCCCCAAAATCCTGTGAGCTGCCAGCTTTGCAAAAAGCTGGATTTTTTCCATTGCCTGTGGCTTTTGGCTGCGAGTGGTGCTCTTTTTTCTCTTTCTTTATTTTTTAAATTTTTTTCGACAGTGAAAAATAGCTTAGAGCAAGCTTAGCAAGCCACGTGTGATTTGCCATTGCAATGTTTGATACCCTCCAAGTATCTGGGGAAGTTTTGGCTTGGGGTACTTGTTTGCAGTGAATTTAACCTGTGATTTTTGGTTGGTTTTCCCATTATACCTACATTTCACAGAGATTTTGGCAATAAATACATGTGGTTCTGGTGGTAAACAAGGCAGAAAATGAACCCCACTTGCTGCAGACAAAGATGCTGAGCAAACTTCAGGCTGAGGAGGAATAAACAGCTAAAAACTGGGCAAACACACAAACTGTGTGTTCCTGGGAACAGACTGAGAATGACTCTGCAGCTCTCAGACTGATTTAAACAACTCCAATTTGTATTAATGCAAAGCAGCTCGATTGTGTGCAAACCAGTGGTGTATCAGAATAGGGAAATAATTGTATTTTTTAACAGTCACAAGGTCTGATTTTAGTCTAATTACAGACAAATTGGGATGTGGATGAATCTGTGTGATGTGGGATTGCATTTGGCTTGGCTCTGGATGGCTTTGATGTGCATGAAATAAATGCATGAAAAACCCCTCATGGTTCTAGGGAATATAATAGAGGCAAGTCAGGTCCTGCAGTCTGTCTGGCCAGGGAGAACTTTTTGGGAGCAAGTGTTTCTAGGGGGCAGCTGTTTAACACTACATTTCTCCAGGTTTCTGCAGAAGGAGCTGGAGAAGAGACCATGGGGAGCTTTGCTCCCTGTGATCCACAGCTGCAGCTCCGGGATCTGCGTGGAGAGAAACTTCCCAGTGCTGTGCAATCAACCTGTGTGGCCAAATCCACAAAACCCTGAGGCTGTGATTGATGATGATCAATTAAATAACCCCACAAATTAACACATCCCCTTGCTGCTGTGTGCAGCTGGGATCTGTCCACCCTTCCCCTGGCTGTCCCTTTCCAGACTCCCAAACGATTCCCCCACTGCTGACTCAGCCAAATGCCTTCTGTCCCCCTGTCCCGGGATGCAGAACAGATGTTCACAACCTCTGGTGTCTCTGCCTGCCCTGTCCTCCCCCCTCAGCTGGTTTTTCTTCAGGCTGAACCACTCCACTGCCTTCCCAGATGATGTTTTCTGAACTTGGGGTTGTTCCTGCTTCTCTCCACCAGGATTTTTTCCAAAAAGTCCTCGTTTTATTGAAGGTGTGCTGCCCAAAACTGGGCTTGGAAGCAGAGCAGAGGCTTGTTTGCCTCCAGACAGCATTCCTGTGGCTGTGTAGCTCATCGTCCTCAAATAACAAAGCACTGGGAGCTGCATATGACCCATTGTATCCCCCCAGCTTTCCTGAAAAAAAAAATAAAAAAAGGAGAGAGGAGAGGAGAGGAGAGGACTGCCCGTTCCCTGCACTCCGATCGTGCCGTTTCTGGTTCCTGCAGAAACAAACGCACAGCTCGCTGCATTTTTATGGGGCTGCCTCCTTCTCCATCCAGCCTGGCTGCTCCTGCTGCCAAGTCCTGAACTGCAGCCACGTCTCCCTGAGTGCCTGCAGGCTCTTGTGGCTGCGTGTCCCCCCTGCTCCTGCTCAGCTGGTTCCTGCTTTAACACCCTCAGGGCCATCCAGGAGGATCCAGACCCACAGGATCTGGAATGTCAAGACAGGTCCCCATCTGCCTCACCAGTTTATCTCCCCCAGTGTCACCTATTTCTTTCCTTTCTGTTTATCTTTATGTTCCCATTTCTTTTCTTTCCATCTTTCTTCATGCTGAAGGGAAAATGCCCTTTGGGTTTATCCTAGCTCTTGGTTTCTCCAGGGGAAGATATGGACACTTGGTTCTTCACAGATCCCAGTCTGTCTGTCTGTCTGTCTGTCCCTTGCCATGTCCCTGCCCATGGACAGGGATGGAATTAAATAATCTTTAAGGTCCCTTCCAACCCAAACCATTCCAGGATTCTGTGATTCCTGGGGCAGAGCTTGGGGAGCACCAGGAGGCAGGGCTGGGTAGAGCCAGGAGTTTCTGCTGGGAGTATATCCAAGGTGTCCTGTGTGTAAATATTGCAGAGTGAGTTGTTTTCCTTCTAAATTTCCTGACAGCCGTGCCATGACTTTGCAATTAGCTGCTGGTAATTGCTGATTAAAGAGTAGCTCTGCAGGCAGGTGGTTCACCCATCCGTGGAGAGCACTGGGAAGTTTGACTTTCCAGGGACCAGGAAATCACCTTGGATGTCCTTGCACCTCCTGGTTGCCTCTTCCCTGTGGGAAGGGGGAAAGCTCCACCACACAGAACACACTCTGTCTGTCCTGGGGTGGCTCCTTCTCCCCAGCCTGCTCCCAGGATTGCATCTCTGCTGGCAGGGGAGCTCTGGGACCATCACTCTCCCCAAAACTGAGGCATGATCCAGTCAGGCTGATGCAAAGAGCTGCTTCTGCAAAGATTGGAGAGGGATTTTCTGCAGAGTTCAGTGTCTGTGTGAGGTTGAATCTCTCTTCTGGAAGTATCCCTGTGGGCTTTGCCATTGGCATGGATGTGTGCCAAAGGCAGGTGTCCCATGGGGATGTGGGATCAGGGAGACTTTTAATGTGCTGTCACTAGAATCGTGTGGTTTTGTGTTGAAATTATGTTGAAATTTGAGCCTGTGCTGGAAATGGGGCTTTTTGCTGAGAGTTTTTCATTTATTTTAAACAGAAATCAGTTCAAGAGGGTGCTGGTAGCAGACTTTGGGATTGTTGCATGTCAGAACTTTTGGAAAGCTCTGAATTTCAGCCCATCTGTGCTCAGTCATTGCTTTTCCCCATGTTTAGTGTGGGGTAGATCTCCTGTGCAGCACCTGAGGAATTTCACTGGCACGTGAATCTTTCTGTGTGTCTGGGATTTGGGGAGTGTGAACAAGGTGCAGCATGCTGGGGTTGTTTGCATCCTCTTTGCTTGGATGCAGGGTGGGTTTGGGATCAGCCTGGGCAGCAGGAGACTTCTGGCAGGTGTATGGATTGCCTTGGGAACCAAACCAAGGTCCCTCCTGCCCTGTCTCTTCCAGTGATGAGGCCTTGCTTCAGGAAGAGGTCATGGACAATCCTTGGCTTGCAGGTGGTGCTGCACAGTGTGGGACTTTCTGGACCCACACCATGAGGTGGATGTCCCAGCAGTGGGAATGAGCTCCCCAGTGCCTCAGTGGTAGGGAAGGGGACAAGGACTGTGGACAAGGCATTGCTGGGAGCAGAGCACGTCAGCTGGGAGGGCTGTGGCAGAGCTCCTGTGGGGTTGTAGGTGCTGAATAAATCAGGTCTCAATTTGGCAAAGCATTTCAAACTAAAAACCTTGTCACAGGCCCAGTGCTGTGCTGCAGCACAGACACCTGCAGGGCCCCCCTCCTTTGTGGGGTGTCACCACAGAGCCCCAAGCCTGCAAACCCTGCACAGCTGCTTGTTGTCACATTGCCTTGTCCATGGAGAGCACCTCATCATGGAGTCCATGGGGTTTTGAATGTCACAGAGGAAGGATTCCCCTCCCAGGTTCCTGACTGTGAAACCATGTTGATGTCAGGAGGATAAATGTATTTTTGGGTACCTCTCCAGCTGGGCATAGAGGTGCTACACTGCAGGTAACAACTGGGAAGGAAGAAGTCATTTCAGTCAGTGCATTTCAGGTCCCAAGTCACCCTTTGAAGCAGGGTGTGGGGCCATCTTTGATGGCACATCATTTTTCCATCCCAAACCCATTTCTAGCTCTGTTGAAGCATCCAGTTCCATTTTCAGCACATGCCACCATCCCTCAGGCCATAAATCAGTGTCTGCCATCCCCAAAACAGCCCTTTGCTTGTCCTGAGCTCAACCACTCCATGAGCTGCAGCGCTTCCCACGTTCCTGGGAGAACAGCAGTGAGGAGCTTGGTGTGCAGTGGCACAATGCCACTCCCCGTGGGCTAAAATCCCAGTGGCTTTCCCATAGAAACACAACTTCTGAGCATGTTGGGTTGTTGCTGTTCCTTTCCTCATCCAGGGGCTGGTTCCTTGTCCCATCCATATCCACGGCCCTGTGTCCCCATCCAGGGGCTGGTTCCTCCTCACATCCATATCCACAGCCCTGTGTCCCCATCCAGGGGCTCATCCACACCCACAGCCCTGTGTCCTCATCCAGGGGCTGGTTCCTCCTCACATTGATATCCATAACCCTGTGTTCTCATCCAGGGGCCGGTTCCGTGTCCCACCCACACCCACAGCTCTGTGTCCCCATCCAGGGGCTCATGGGCTCATCCACACCCACAGCCCTGTGTCCCCATCTAGGGGCTGGTTCCTCCTCCCACCCACACCCACAGCCCTGTGTCCTCCCAGAGGTCCATGAAGCTCAATGAGGTGTCCCTAGGGATGCCCCTCGTGTTGGTGCTGATGCTGTTGCTCGTGGTTGTGCCATTCCATGAATTCAGAGGAGCTCTCCTGTCCTTGCTTTGTGCTGCAGATGTCCCAGCCTGGCTGAAGAGCCTCAGGCTGCACAAGTACGCCGCCCTCTTCTCCCAGATGACCTACGAGGAGATGATGGCCCTCACCGAATGCCAGCTCGAGGCACAAGTATGTCCCACCTCACCTGGGGGGTGACAGCTTCCAAAGCCCCTTCGTGGGTCTTCCCATGGTTGGGAAGCAGAAAAAGGGAAATTGGGTCTTGGGGAGTGAAAAAATCTCACATTGTACCTGAAAAAAACCTTGTCCCTGTGTTCTTGCTGGAGTCCCAGCATGGAAGTCCCATCACTGGAAGCTGTGCTTGGGGTTTTTTTGCTCAGCTGGGATTAAGTTCAGGAGTTTCAGGGATGCAGCCTGTGGTAGCCAACTCCCTTAAAGGCAGTGGGGCTTTGATGGCTGACTGCCTTTGAAAATGTCATAGACTCATAGAATATTGCTGGTTGGGGTTGGAAGTAAAGATTATCTGGTTCCAGCCCCCACTGCTCTCATCTTCACCTCTGCATTATCCTTGGGATAAAGAGGAATGGGAACACCATTGCTCTCACTGTGTGAGGTGGACCAGGGAGGGACAGGCTGGCTGGAAATCTCTATCCTCACCAAGTCTCTGGGTGGTTTTCTATGTCCCCCACAAATCTCTGCACTCAAAAATGTAATTAATTTCTAGCAGACCTTTCTATTTAGGAGTGGAAGGGTTTGGGTTGGGCCAGCTGCCCTGTGGAAGTGTTAACATCAAGTTTTGTCCTGTTTTTGCAGAACGTTACCAAAGGCGCAAGACACAAAATAGTCATCAGTATCCAAAAGCTAAAAGAAAGACAAAACCTGCTCAAATCTCTAGAAGGGGTAAGTAATCACAACCATTTTTGTATTTCTTGTGTTTTCAAGAAGCCAGAAATTAATTCTGGGGTGAAGCACTCTTTGCTTACACATATTGTGGGGATCTGATGCCATTTGTTTCACAGAATTCCAGAATGGTTTGTGTGACCGTGTTCACAGGGGTCCAAGGATGAGGGAAGAGATGAGGATTTGACTCCGTGTTTCAGAAGGCTGATTTATTATTTTATCATATATATTGTATTAAAACTATACTAAAAGAATAGAAGAAAGGATTTCATCAGAAGGCTAGCTAAGAATAGAAAAAGAAAGAATGATAACAAAAGCTTGTGGCTCGGACAGGGAGTCTGAGCCAGCTGTGATTGGCCATTAATTAAAAACAATTGCATGGGACCAATCACAGATGCACCTGTTGCATTCCACAGCAGCAGATAACCATTGTTTACATTTTGTTCCTAAGGCCTGTCAGCTTCTCAGGAGGAAAAATCCTAAGGAAAGGATTTTTCATAAAAGATGTCTGTGACAGGTTTCGGCTGACAGGGACCTTAAAGTCCCAACCCTCTGCCATGGTAGGGAGACACCTTCCACTAGACCACATTGCTCAAAGCTGTGTTTTGCAGAGTGGCTCCTAATGCATCTCACACACCTCTCACAGCTGGCATGGATGCACCCTGTAGCCCTGGCCAGCCCCAGGGTGCTCAGAAAGGTTTGATCATTCCTGGAACATCATATGGGCACCCTGTCCTGGGATAAAACACCAGACACCCACATCAGTGCCTCAACAACAGCTTGAATTTCCAAGGAGAATAAATAGAAACTTCTTTATCACTTCAACAAAAGCTTAAATCTTGCAGGAAGGGCTTTTGGGGAAGTAGCAGCACCACAGCCTGGCTGGGAGCAGCTCACCCAAGCTCTCCCTATTTATTATCCCTGTATTATATTATACTTAATTGCACCATCTTCAAACAGCAACTTGCAGAGCCTCCCACTAGGGGCTTTTAAATACTTCTGTGGTGTGTTGCTATTTATTGGTGTTTTCCTTAGCTCACTGCTTCACTGTTTATTTATAATATGGGCTTGTGCTCAGAGTATGGCAGGAGCTAATAAAGCCATATTTACCTCCGTTATTAATAATAACTATTAAATCCAAGGGCTGGATGGAGCTGGCTGCAGCCCTGTGTTTTCCAGGCTATTGCACAGCCTCTTCCTCCACTCCTCCACTGGGATTTGGGAATCTGGTGTTGATTGAGTGGTGCTGTGCAGGAGCTGGAGCCCAGCTCAGCTGGCACAGCCAGCCAGGCACGCTGTAAAATACAGGAGGAAAGTGGCAGGGACTGGTTTGGAGCCCTCTGGGGTGGGTTTGGGCTGTGGCACTGTGACCCTGTCCTGCTCTGCTGGGGCTCAGAGCTGCCTGTGAGCTGCTTTTCCTGGGAGGAGACGTCTCTGCTTTTCCAGGCTTCCCATCCAGTTTTTGCTAAACAAGAGCATGTGTGGGACTTGATGGTTTTGGGCAATGTCTTGATGCTGAATGCTGCTGCTTTCTTGGAAAGAGCTGCTCCACCCCTCCCTGTTAGTTAGCAGGGCAGTATTTTCTCCCAGAAAAACACTGCCCAGCAGACTGACACCAGATCTTTGTGAGAAATGGAGCTGGGACGTCCAAGAGCAAGCTGGGAATGCAGCAGGAATTAGAATCAACAACTGTTTCAGGGCTTGCAGACATCCCATGTGCCCACTTAGTGTCCCTTCCTTCAGCACATCAGGATTCACTCCAGAAGTTGCCTCTTTCCAAGCAGTGTCCCATGAGACAGACTGTGCAGGAGCCTGCAGTGAGCTGTTCTGGTCCAGGCCACATTAAAAACAAAATGCACTTATTTCCCATCAGTGGGATGAGGATCTGACCATAGAAATGGAGTTCTTGATCCACACCAGGAGCAAAGCTGTGGTGCACCCAAATTCTCTCCCTGCTGGGTGGATCTGCCCCAGGATCTCTGAATGGTTTTGCTGTGGGAGTTTCAGTTCTCTTCTGTGTCTGACCACAAATCACCTGCTGCCCTTGAACCCTCCCAGTGCCCTCTGCATCCACTCCCCAGCCTATCCCCGAGTAGACAGGGATGTCCCCACAGCTGCCACAGGACAGGCTCCTGCATCCCAGCATGGTCCTGGGCTCTGAGGTGATCCCAGAGCATGAGGATGCCATGGCAAGCAGTTTAGGGGCAGAGCAGTTAATGGGAGCCAGGCTTGAAGGTGGTGCTGGAAATGGGAAATGAGCCCATGTTAATGTAATTCCAGTGAAATGGAGCTGAAATGTTGGGATTGTAGCATTGCTGGGGAACCAACAAATATATTTTGCCATCTGCTCTGTCAGAATTGTGTCTCACACAGTGAACCAAGGCTCACTGGCACAATGGGACAGATCTCCAAGGGCTCCTTTTCCTTAGGTAAAGCCAAAGCCTCCTTTTACTATCAGCTCAGCACTCAGGGATGTGATATATTTTTAAAATACACAAAATACCTGATATTTTAAAATCTACTTTTGCTGCTCTGGGCATCAAAATCTCCCAGGCTTAGTCACTTCCATGGACTTGCCATTTCCCTGGTGGAAATGTGGAAACTGGATTAGTGTTGGGTTTGGGTCCCAGTGCTTGATGGGGGCACATTTATCTCTGAGGATTCAGGTCTGAACACACCCAGGGATAATCAGACACAGTCCCTGCAGCATCTCCTGATAAAAGAAAAGACTTGATGAGTGAAACCTGGCTGTTGGCTGTGGAATGCACAGGATCCTGTTGTCCCAGCAAAGACAAACCCTCCTCTCTCTCCACTTCCATCCCCAGGACATCCTGGAAGGCGGCAACTTGCGTGTCCCGCTGCAGGAGCTGCACCAAATGATCCTCACGCCCATCAAAGCCTACTCCTCGCAGAGCTCGAGCACGGAGGAGCACAGCCGGGAGGTGGACTCGCACCACGGCCACCCCTCCTCCCTGCTGGGCTCGGACCGGGCCAGCCAAGGCTCGGACTGCAAGGACTCGGCGGCCGGGATGCAGCAGCACCATCTGCCGGGATGCGAGGGCGAGTCGGGAGGGGCCCCTTTGCCCGAGGGCGACCTGCCCGGCCAGTTCACCCGAGTGATGGGCAAAGGTGAGCAGCTGCCACTTCTCCTCAGACTCGTCACCAGGGAGGAGTTTCCCTGAGTTTTTCCCTTCCTGCCTTTCCCTGAGCTCCTGCAGGTCCCAGTCTCATCACCAGGGAGGAGTTTCCCTGAGTTTTTCCCTCCCTGCCTTACCCTGAGCTCCTGCAAGTCCCAGTCTCATCACAGGGAGGAGTTTCCCTGAACTTTACCTTTCCCACCTTTCCCTGAGCTCCTGCAAGTCCCAGTCTCATCACTAAGGAGTTTTCCTGAGCTTTTCCCTCCCCACCTTTCCCTGAGCTCTCCTGCAAGTCCCAGTCTCATCACTAAGAAGGCGTTTCCCTGAGTTTTTCCCTTCCTGCCTTTCCCTGAGCTCCTGCAGGTGCCAGTCTCATCACTAAAAACGAGTTTCCCTGAGTTTTTTCCTTCCTGCCTTTTTCTGAGCTCCTGCAAGTCCCAGTCTCATCACTAAAAAGGAGTTTCCCTGAGTTTTTTCCTTCCTGCATTTTCCTGAGCTCCTGCAAGTCCCAGTCTCGTCACCAGGGATGAGTTTCCCTGAGTTTTTCCCTTCCTCCCTTTCCCTGAGCTCCTGCAGGTCCCAGTCTCGTCACCAGGGATGAGTTTCCCTGAGTTTTTCCCTTCCTGCCAGCTCCTGCAAGTCCCAGTCTCATCACTAAGGAGTTTCCCTGAGCTTTTCCCTCCCTGCCTTTCCCTGAGCTCCTGCAGGTCCCAGCCTGAGGGGTGATGGTTTTTGAGGTCCTTTAGTCATGCTGGGGTTAGAGGTAAGAAGATGGGGCAGGTGGGCTGGGATTTTGGGGAGGGGCAGCAATGGCTCAAGCTGCCTGCCTGAGGTCCAAGGTGGATGGCATGCATTCCAAACTCCAGGTCCAAGGTGGAGCATCCTCTTGCATTCTCTCCCTGCCCCAGATCAGAGGCAGAAATCACAACTTTTCCCAAGGTCAGGAGTGAAAGATCCCCTCTCCCATCCCATCCAGAGCCCTGGGGTCATCCCACTAATCCAGAGGTGTTTTGAGCAGCATCCCTTGGATCTGCTTGGAGCAGGGTAGCAGTGGTGCATGGGCTGGACACGAGCCATTTGGAGTGCAAATCAGTGGCTCCAAGCCCCTTTTTATGCCCCAGTTTGGATGCAGGACATCCAGAATACTCCAGTGCCATTCCCTGTTGAGTGCAGGGTGTGCAGCTTTGCATCAGGGATAACACATTGGGAGGCAAGCTGAGGTGGGGACTGACCTCCTGTGCAATATTCAGGGTTCTAGGAGCAAATCTGTGTGAACTTGGATGTGCCCTAACCTTACTGGTGGCACCTGAGGTGTCAGTGCTGGCTGCATGGAGGGAGATCTCCTTGAGGAATAGGAAGGGGATTCTCATCTGCAGGAGACTGGGAACAGGAAGAACCTCATTGGGGTGCCACAAAGAAATATCAGCCTTGTCTCTATTTCCAACCTTTTTTGCAAAAAAATAGCTGAGACTTTTTCTAAAATTTCTGAGATTTTCTCTACACAGGAACCTGGTGCAGAATTTTTCCCTAGCTGGTTCCCTGCAGAAACAGCCACATGTGGGGCTCCAGCCCCATTTTATTCCTGTGACAAACGTCAGAGTGTGGCACAAGCCTTGCCAAGCTGTGGTGTCCTCCTGGACCCCCAGGCATCCCTGCCCAGGGGTTTACAACAGGAGGAGCTCATTCCTCTGTGAGCTCATTCCCAATTCCTTCAATGACATTCATTCCAAAAGATGTTGAAATTCATCAGGGAAGGTGGGAATTTACCACTCTGCAGTGAGGGCAGATTTTGGCCATGGGAGAAGGAGCTCTCTTGCCTATGAATAGGGATTAATCCTGTGCCCCTGAGTTGCTTAGGTCTAATTTTGGGGACTCCAATGGTGCTGCTCTGGATTTACACCATCATAACAGAGAACAAAATCTGGCCCTAAATATAGGAAGGTACGGCAGGAATTGGGGAAGGGCGTTTTTTCTCACTGATGAAAAACCTACTGGTGGTTACAAGGGAAACAGGATGTCCAAGGTGGTTGTGGGACCCCTCCTGGGCCCCATCCTGGTGTTCCCATCCCCATTTCCCTTCTCTTGTTCATTTTGTTTTCCAGTCTGCACACAACTTTTAGTTTCCCGACCCGATGAAGAGAATATAAGTTCCTATTTACAACTCATAGACAAATGTCTAATCCACGAGGTGAGTTGTGTCAGATCATCTAAAACTGTTGTTCTCATCACTTGGAAACTGTTTCCAAAGTGTCTGTTTATGTAAACCTTTGGGTTTCTAACACAAATATTTTTGGGGGGTATTAATAGTAATTCTGACAGAGCAGGCTTGGAGCAGGCAGTAGCTCCAACGTGGTGCATGGAAATGTTGCTTCCCCCCACACTGCTTTAATTGCCAAGGCCTGGAGCTGGGAAATTCATCTGGCTCGTGACAGTCCCATCAGCAGCTGGATGAAAGCAAGAATCAGTCCCATCAGCAGCTGGATGAAAGCAGGAGCCCTGGGATGAACGTGCAGGCAGTTCCCATCAGACAGACCCGGCGTTGCCTCCTCCCGTTTTGCACCACGTGCTCTTGGGATTTTGCAAGAGGGATTTTCCATCTGTTCCTGCTCCCAGAGGATCTGCCTTGGCTGGGTGATGGCTTGGGATGGCCCAGCTGTGCCACAGGGCTCTGGCACTCTCCTGCCTGCTGGCAGGCAGGGATGGCCGGTGTCCCTGGTGTCCTGCAGTGTCTCCTACCTGTCCTGGCAGCACCTGGAAGAAGCTGCTTCCATCACCTGCCTGTATGGGAGCAAAAGTGGTGGAAGCTGAGGACCAAAGAGCAAAGCCAGGAGGATGTGGAACTTTTCTGAAAGTGCCTGCACTTTTCCCAGCAGAGCCACCCACATTCCAGGACCACCCTCTGCGCTGGCTCTGGCGTAATCAGCGCCAGGAGAGAGCATCTCCTCCTGAGTGGTTCAGAGCAATCAAGTCAGGCACTAATTAGCCTCTAGATATCCTCTGGAGACTTCTGCTGCTCTCCAGCAGAGACCTAGGGTGTCTAAAGTTAGGAGTGGTGGCACGTGGGTGTCCCTGTCACCCACACCTCCTGCCTGGAGCTCTGGGAGCAGGTCTGTCACTGCCAGCTCTGTCACTGCCAGGGTGACCTTTGCAGGGAGCCCGGGTGGGTGACAGGCTCACCCTGGGTGACCTTTCCAGAGCCTGTCAGTGCCAGGATCACAGCCAAGCTCTGCCCAGCCCTGAGGAGGAGGATAGAATGCAGGATGCCACAGGGCAGCTCAGCTTTCCAAACCCCAGCTTTGCTCACCCTGGCAGCATTTCTAGAGCCACATCCAGGTGACAAGTGTCACCACCCGTCAGGACCCACCATCAAAGCCTCGCTCTGCCAAAAGGAGTTGGCAGCCTTGAGGCAGAGCTGGGCTGTCACTCTGGGACACAGGGAATGCTGCCAGAGCATTTTCTCCACCTGAGATGAGTAAATCCTGAGGAAAGACCAGTGTTTCCCCCTGAACTTTCTGATGGGGCTCAACTCACCCCATCACCTTCTCCAGCTGCTTTTCTTTACCCACACTCCCACATGCACATCCCTGCTGGCTTTGTCCACAAGAATATTCATCCATTTCCTATTTTCCTCTCTGTTTTTTTTTTGGGGCAGGCGTTTACAGAGATCCAGAAGAAGAGGCTGCTGTCATGGAAACAGCAGGTGCAGAAACTCTTTCGGTCTTTCCCTCGGAAATCCCTCCTGGAGCTGTCGGGCTATCGGCAGCAGAGGAGGTACGTGGGAACGTGAGCCAGCAGTGGGAACATGAGCCAGCAGTGTGCCTTGGTGGCCAAGAAAGCCAAGGGCTCCTGGCCTGGACCAGGAATGGTGTGGCCAGCAGGACAGGGAGGTCATTCTTCCCCTGTGCTTGGTGCTGGTGAGGCCAAACCCTGAGTGCTGTGTGCAGCTCTGGCCCCCCCAGTTTGGGAAGGACTTTGGGACACTGAGCACATCCAGAGGGGACAGTGAGGCTGGGAACACAAACCCTGTGAGGAACCCCTGAGGGAGCTGGGGCTGTTCAGGCTGGAGAAGAGGAGGCTCAGAGGTGCCCTCATTGCTCTCTACACCTTCCTGAAGGGAGGCTGCAGACAGGTGGGGTCGGTGTCTGAGAGAACCAGAGGACGCAGTCTCCAGCTATAGCAGGGAAGGTACAGGTTGGATATTAGGAAGAAATATATATTATATAATTATATAATTATATAATTTCATAATATAATATAATATAATATAATATAATATAATATAATATCCTCCAGGAGGGTTATATGGAGCTCCACAGCAGCTCTCCCCTCCTCAGCTGCAGCTCCCTGAGCTTTTTTGGCTCCTATTTAGCAACATTTACGACCAACCCACACGTTGTTGGGATTTTTCATTTCAGTTCCTATTTAATTTATATTTCCCTTTTAATTTTGATCGTTCACAAACTCAGTAAGGAGGGGATTTAAGCTTTGACATAACTCCTGAAGCCCCAGATTGTACATGTTTTAGGAAAAAGGATTCAATGAAAGAATTATAAAGTACTGGAATGCTCTTCCCAGGGAGGTGGTGGAATCACCATCTCTGGATGTGTTTATAAAAGAGTGCACATGGCACTGGGTGCTATGGTCTGGGTGAGGTGTTAGGGCACAGGTTGGTCTGGATGATCTCAGAGGTCTCTTCCAACCTCAAAATTCTGTGATTCTGTGATTTTGGGAGGGGGGATGGATGCAGCAGCCAGAGCAAGAGCATTCCAAGTGGGAACACCCCCCCAGAGGGAGGGATGGGTCCTGCTGGGTGCAGAGCTGTGTTTAGGGAAGGGGAAGGGTTGGAAAAGCTTCAGCAGTGCAATCCCAGGTGCTGCCTGGGAAGGGAGCACAGCAGGCAGTGTCCTTGTGCATGCCTTCCCCTCCCATCCCACCCTGCCTCAATGGCTCCAAACCCAGCTCTTCCAGCTATGCAGGGTGTTCCCAATACTGGGCCATTTCCCTGCTGCCCTTTGTGATGGCATCAGCTCTGGAGTTTCCTCTAAAAGCTGGCAAATGGCAGGAAAAAAGGCTGGAAGCTTTGCAGAGCCAGAGGTGCAGTCAGAGAGCCAGGCAGGTCTGTGTTGGGAACACCATGTTTGCTCACTTTAAGGTGATGCTGGATTTCAGGTGATCCTAGAAAGCATAGGTTGTGCCAAAAAAAAAGATTTTTAAATCACTTTTAACAACATCACCACTTTGTTTCATTTTTCAATTTTTTATTCTCAAACAGGCAGTGTTTTGGAGATAACTGGGAGTATAGGAACTTCCAGGATGAGATTTCAGCTCCTTTAGCTCAGCCCTTCTTAATAAAACTTGGATTTATTAGGTCATTCTAACCAAATTTTACATCACTTGAGAAGTCTCAGAGGTGACCATATTTGTAAAAACAAACCTCCTAGAAGGGGAGAAAGAACATGCAACAGCAAAAGCTGAACTTAAATTAGACACTGGAGAATCCACTCATGAGAATTCTCAAAGAAATCAAGTTCCAGGGGCATTACCTGGATTATTTTAGATTGCATTTAAGAACAGACCCATTTTGCAGGAGTAAAATAAGCTTTAAAGAAAACCAGTGTTGATCTGAGAACTGCAGAAGGGTGGGAAGGAGGGTGGCAGAAGGGAAGAAGAGAGGATGCTGCACACCCAGACTTCTCCTTCCCACTGCCTGTGCAGGGTGGAGGGACCACCTTGGTGGGGTGGGAGGGTCAGGACCCTCTTAGAGGGGTCATTGTCTCACCCTGGTGGGATGGCAGGGTCAGGGCACCTCCCAGCGGGGTCAGTGTCTCAACTCTTGGTGGGATGGGAGGGTCAGAACCCCTTTGGAGGGTTCAGTGTCCCACACCTGATGGGATGGGAGGGTCAGGACCCCCTCCCAGGGGGGGTCAGTGTCTCACTTTGGTAGGGTGGGAGGGTCAGGACTCCCTCCCAGGGGTCAGTGTCTCAACTTTGGGGTGGGGTGGGAGGGTCAGAATCCCCTTAGAGGGGTCAGTGTCTCACCCTCAGTGGGGTGGGAGGGTCAGGATTCCCTGCCAGGGCTCAGTGTCTCAACCTCCCTGGGATGGGATGGTCAGCACCCCCTTGGAGGGCTCAGTGTCTCACCCCTGGTGGAATGGGATGGGATGGGATGGGATGGGATGGGATGGGATGGGATGGGATGGGATGGGATGGGATGGCAGGGTCAGGGCTCAGTGTCTCACCCTTAGTGGTTTGGGAGGGTCAGGGCTCAGTGTCTCACCCTCAGTGGTTTGGCAGGGTCAGGGCTCAGTGTCTCACACCTGTTGGGATGGCAGGGTCAGGGCTCAGTGTCTCAGCCCCGGTGGTTTGGCAGGGTCAGGGCTCAGTGTCTCACCCCCAGCTCTCTCTCTCTCTCTCTCTCTCCACAGCCGAGGCTTTGGCCAGTCCAACTCGCTCCCGACCGCCGGCTCCGCGGGGGCGGGGCTGGCCCGGAGGAACCCCCGGCAGTTCCAGATCCCCTCTCGCAACCTCCCCACGGCCCGGCTGGGGCTGCTGGGCCCCACGGGGCTGCTGGGCACCCCCCAGCGCAGCCCTGCTGCCAGCCCTGCCATCCTCAAGCAGGGCAGACAGGTTGGTCGGCGTTCCTGGCGTTCCTGGCTCTTCCATCCCTGTCCCACGAGCTTCCTTCGTTTTTCCTTCTCTGGCTTGTCCAGATCATCCCCAGTTTTCTTCCCACTCTCCCAGCGGTTTGCAGGCTTTGGGTTGGGCTCCCCTCTGTGCAGTGGGATGTGGAGGTGGGAGGAGCAGAAGGGGAAAAGCTGAGTTCTCAAAGTGGCTTAGAAAATAGGGAGAGGGGATATTGGCAGGAGCAGATAATAGCAGGAGGAAGGGAAGGGTTTTTAAATTGGCAGAGGGGAGATTTTGATGAGATACTGGGAAGCAGTTCTTGTCTGTGAGGGTGGGGAGGCCCTAGCACAGAGAAGCTTTGACTACCCCATCCCTGGAAGTGTCCCAGACCAGGCTGGACAGGGCTTGGAGCAACCTGGGACAGTGGAAGGTGTCCCTGCCCATGGCGTGGGGTTGTAACGAGATTATCTGTAAGGTCCCTTCCAACCCAAAGCATCCTGTGATCCTACAGGCCCAAGTGGCTATAAGCCCACAGCACAGAGGGCTTTGCTTTGCATCCCACGCCTGTGCTTGCTCCCCACAGAACCTGTGGTTTGCCAACCCTGGGGGCAGTAACAGCATGCCCAGCCGGAGCCACAGCTCGGTGCAGAGGACGCGCTCGCTGCCAGTCCACACGTCCCCGCAGACCATGCTGATGTTTCAGCAGCCAGGTAGGCACCACAGGGGCTTTTCCACTCACCCACACCCCGGTGAGATGAGGGGAGGTGAAAGGAGCTGTGCTGGTGAGCCTCCCCACAGGCACATGGCCCACAGTGTGCTCTCATTGGGGTATCTCTGAATTCCTGGGATAACCACAGACATCCCTGGAGGGATTTGTGACCCTGTATGTGCCACCTTGACTCTGTGTTACAGTGCTGGTGCTTTCCCTAGCTCATTTCTGAGGGGTTGCTGTCAGGAGGGAAGGTGGTGGCTGATCCATCACCTTTTCCTGATGGATGGCCACAGCTCCGCTGCGGAAGGACTGCCTCCATACACTCAGGGGAAATTCCTTCCACAGTGCGTGTGAAGGGAAATGCTGCTGTGTCAGTGCTTCCTTCCCCAGCACTGCCAAAGTGCTCCTGTGTATGGGAGCATCCTCTGATTCAGGGAGGATCCCTCTGACCTTGGACCCTGGACCTGGAGCATCCTGGCCCTGAGGAAGCCTCTTTGTGTGTATCCCTTCCTTAGCTTTGAGCCTTTTCCTACCAACACCCCACAAGCATTTACACCTCGGGACAGGGAATCCATCCCCCAGTGAGCTCTCCCTCATCCCTGCACTCCTGCTGCTTTGGGCAGGCAGCCAGTGGTGTTAAACTGCAGCATTTGGGCAGCAAATGTTCCCTTCAGCAGGAGCAGCAGCTGTTCCCAGGTATTGATTAAACACTGGGACAAGGGCACATTTCTCAGGCGCTGGAGGAGAATAAATGTGTTTCTCTTCGTGTCAGCCTGCGGTGGATGAGGGCGTAGGAGGATCTGGGAGCCAAAGACGTGGATTAAGTCGCAAGGAAAATAAGCAATGATGTGATGCTGGGCTCACAAACCACTGTTTGCCAGGCTGTGGGGGGACCTCAACCCTCCTGGATCTCGTCCCATGTTCCTGTGAGCCAGTGGGAAGCGGGAGATGCCGTCCAGCACAGTAGCACAAGCTGTATTTGCAGGTTTTGCTGCAGGGTGGGGAAAGTTTGCTGCTGTTTAGATTAGGACAGGGATGTTGGAACGCTCCAACCTTCATGTGTGTGTCCCCTTTTTTGTGCTCACCCCCCCAGGGATGTGGCAGTGATGACGTGGGCGGCTGAGTGGGAGCCAAGCTGGTCCCAGAGAAGCCAGACAGTGGCTGTGCTGGTCTGTGCTGCCATCCCACGTCCAAGCATGGACAGCATCCATCCCCAGGAGATGACCAGGGCTGCTCCCTCCCTGGGTGGGGTTTGCTCTTGCTCCAGCTGCCCCTTACATCTCTTATCAGCGCCTGAACCCCCTCAGATTCATTCTTTACGGATAACTGGGGGTGATGACGCCTTTGTGAATGTCTCTTGCTGAAGATGATTTTTCTGGCAGTCCTGTCAGACCCTCCTGGGGCATTTTTCAGATGGTTTTTCCCACACAGAGCAAGCAGGCGGGGTCCCTGCCAGATCCCTGACCAGGATCTCTTATTCCCTTTGTCCCAACAGAGTTCCAGGTGCCGGTGACTGAACCTGACATCAACAACAGGCTGGAGTCCCTGTGCCTGAGCATGACGGAGCACGCACTCAGCGGTGAGCATTCCCTCCTCCTGGGGCTCTTCCAGCACATCCACGCCTCCTCTGCTGAGCCCCCCAGCCCCTGTCCCTGCCCCGTGCCCCCCAAAAGCTGGGACAGGCTGTGGCTGTGAGAGCAGCACGGGGCTGGATGCAGGGATGCTCCCAGGGATGCTCGTTGGCTTCTCTCGGCACGGCGGCCGGGGCAGGGGGCGAAGCCGAACGCAGGGATCGCACCAGCACCAGGGGAGTCTGTGCTAATTAGCCACTCTTCAGCTTGCTAATGATAATTAGTGTTAGCTCGCTACTCTCGTTAGCTCTCGATGAAGCCCCTGCCGCCAGCGCGCTCGGATGGGTCACGGCTTTGGAGCGTTGTGCCCTCCTGCCAGCGGATCCCTCCTCTGGCCGGGGGTGAATCCCTGCCAGGCTGTGCCAGGGGCTGTGCCAGGGGCTGTGCCGGGCACTGTGCCCTGGTGCTGGCAGTCCTCACACAGCCGGGGGTGCCAGCGGATAATGGGCACGGGGAGGGAGGAGGAGTGGGACAAAACCAAGCAGGGAAGATGGAAAGGCAGCAGCAGCAGCAGAGCAGTGGAGAGCCCAGTGCAGCACAGAGCACCAGAAGCTCCCGGTGTCCAATGGAGCCCCAGGCACAAGGGATGGCCCCGGCGATGGGACGAGCGCGGCCGCCCGGAGTCCCCAGTGACCGGCTGGGTCTGCTGTGGAAACCCTGCCTGGACTGTGACCCGTGGCTGAGGACAGGAGCCCTCGGAGAGGACGAGTGCCACCAGGCTCCCTGCAGATGTAGCAGCCCTTCCTGGGGAGAGGAACGGGAGAACAAGGACTGTGGGAAGCAGCAGGGCCCTGGCAGCATCCCTGGCTGGGAAAACAAGGACACTTCTGTCACCCGAAGCGTTTCTCCGGCGCGTGCCCAGCTGAGGCTTAGCTGTCTTGTTCCTCTGCAGGGTACTGTTCCTCCAAGTTATTTTTTCCAGGTCGCATTCCCCGAGCCTCTCCAAACCGGTTGTGCTATAAATAGCTCTTAAAAAAATAAACCTTTCGGGGGAGAAAAAAAAAAAAAAGGCGTAACAAACCTGTTTGTTTTTAGTGTCAAGGAGGGAGGTGGCTGTGGTGCCCCAAGTGGTAACAGGCAATTCTCTGTTCCACAGCCACTCTGGGAGCTGCCTCCGGCCACTCTCCATGCTGGGGATGGGGTTTGGGATGGGGAGTGGGGGTGGGATCAGGGCTAGAGGGTTGGAAGTGCTGTTGGGTGCTGATTTCTGCCCCTGGGGGTGGGGACAGGGGCTGCTGGTACTGGGGTCAGTAGTGAGGCTTTGGGGTGGGTGATGGACCCCTCGCTCCTGGGGTTGGGCTGTGGCTGGATGCATCCCTGCTGTCACAGGGAGCTGGGAACAGGGGCTCTGGGGACACAGAAAGGATGCCTGGGGGCTTTGTGTCCTTCCACAATCCTCAGATGGAGGAATATTCTGCATCCTCTGCACTGCAGCTGTTGCAGGGTTGGGTGAACTGTGGGCAAGGCAGCCCCTGGGACCAGCTCTGTCCCTGTTCCCTGACTCCTGGTCAGGGACAATGAACTTTTACATGCTGTAGGAGAGTCTTAGACTGTCACCTGCCTTGTGACAAGTCCAGGCTGCCCAGAAACCCCCTCTGCTCCTGGGGAAGTGGTTGTGGGGTTGTGGCAGAAGGCCTGGACTGGTGTTGGGACAGCGACCGGGGGAAGCTGCTGTGGGGTGGGGACAGTTGGTGCCACAGAGGGACCAGCAGAGCACTGACACCCCAAAACCCTTCGGCACCCCTTGGGAAGATGGGGGGTGGTGGGGGTGGCCCCAACAGCACCTCGCTGTAGGGGCTGTGGGTTGGGGGTGCTCTGGGGGATCCATCCCCTAAATCCCCAGCTTGGGGGGTACCAGTGCTCTCTGGGGCTGCTCCTAATTCTCCCTTCCCACTTGCAGATGGTGTCGACAGAACCTCCACGATCTAGAAGGCGTCGCCACGGGGACGCTGGGCGGGACAACAACTGCTGCGGGTCCAGCGGCGAGGTCGGGGCTTGAGGGAGCCTCAGCGATAGCTTGCATCCTTTCTCCTCTCTCCTCTCCTCTCCTCTCTCTCTCTCTCTTCTGTTTTAATTTTGTGAATGTGTAGATTGTCCTTGTGAACATATCATTAGACTTGGAATTTGTGTTGTCATTTATTACATCCATGCCTAAGGGGTGGGGGGGAAAGATGGCAAAAAAACTTTAAAATCTCAGCGACGACGATGAAGCAGCACGGGGAGGTTGGGGCGGACATGGAGGAGGAGGAGAGTGCTGACAATGGAGGGCTCACCGTGGGCAAACCCTGCTCCTGGAGGAGGATACCAAGGAGCACGGAGCACCACGTGGGGGTGTGTGACCAAAAACCCTTTGGGGAGGATTCCTGCCCTGCCAGGGCCTTCAGGACCGGCTGTCCCATCTCTCGAGTTTCACCGCTTTCGGGTGCGGGCTGACCCAGCCAGCCCAGATTGAAACAGAAGTAATAAAATAACCCCAAAATTTCCTTTCAGTTTGGCCAAGAGATCTGCAGTGTGGAGGCAGCGTTGTGCTCAGGGCAGTGGAGGGTCAGGGGGTGCCTGTCCCTGTGCCCCAGCTGGATTGGGATGCGGGATGGAGCGGGAGCATCTCACCCAGAGGAGGGTCCTGGGGGGAATCTCTGAATTTGGGAACACTGGGAGAGGTTCCTGAAACCTGGCTCCACACATCTGGCCCAGCCTGCCCAAATCCAGCTGTAAGGGGCTTTTCCAGCATGGCCAATGAGGGATGAAGGAGGCCCCAGATAAAACCCAAGTCACAAAGGGCACCAAAATGCAGCTTCACAGCCTTGTTTTCTTGGCATTAACCGTGGGGCTGGCAGGGGCTGGGCTGCCCCTCACCCACTGCTGCTTTTTATAACAGGAGCTAAATTTGGTGTTAAATTGGTGAATCTGACCCAGCACTGCTCTGACCTGCAGTGATGCTCCCCGTGGTCCCAATGCTGCTCCGAGTCCTCCAATGGAATAGTAACAAATATAAAATCAATTAATTGAGCTGATGGGTGCAGCAATATTTCCAAAATGGGCTGTGAGGAGGACATGGGCAGCACTGTGTGCCAGGATCAGAGGGAGCAGGGCTCAAGGGAGAGCCAGAGCATGGGCAGGGCTGGGAGACGTGTGAATCCTTTTGTCATGCAGCGTTTTTAAGTTGTTTTTCTAAAAAAAAAAAAGAAATATATCTATATATATATATATGTATACAAAAACCCAAGTGCCAAATGCAATGTTTTATGTTTGCTGTTCCTTGGTGTCCTGCTTCCCGGCAGACAGGAGGTTGAGGGGGGTGATGGGGAGGGTGGAGAAGGGAAAACCTGAAGGCCAGGGAGGTTGGGAAGAGGTGTGAGGAGGTGAAGGCGAAGCGGGGTCGGCGCTGGGGACCTGGGTCACCCCCGAGCACCCCCAGCTTGTGAGGTGAGAGCAGAGCCACCGTGGCAGGAGCCTCCCTCAGGGAGACTCCAATGTATTTACAGAGCTGAAATTCTATTTATTCCTTCGCTGACTATGGACATGGAGGTTTTCTGATTGTTCAGAGAGATTATTTTGGATATTTTACCTATTAACTTGCTGTGGCTGGGAACCATGATAATGTCTGTTATTAACAACCACCAAATAATTCAATTGTTTTATCCTTTTGATGTTTAAAAAAAAAAAAAGAAAAAAAGCTTATTTTCCATTGACAGTCTAGAAGTTAATAACGACTTAGTTGTGTTTGCTGTTTCTTGTTTTGTTTTTTTGAGTAAAAACAACAAAAAGTGGCTTCAGTTGTGTTCGGGAAGTGCTGCCTGGCTCTGCCTGCCAGTGCTAAGTGCGGGTGGCAGAGCTCCAGGGAAAGAAGCTTAAAAGGGAGGGGGAAAAAAAAAGCTTGAATCCTAAAAGAAATAAAAGTTATTTATAGAAAGAAAAAAAAAAAAAGGAAAACAAAAACTCCTCCGACAGTTGCATGAGTGAAGTCAAATATTCAGTAATAAAGCGGCAGTGCCTTTCTTTTTGTATCCCCGCTGCTGTCCCCTCCCTGTCCTGTCGGAGATGTCACCACCGCGGGGTCCTGGGGGTCAGGTGGGCAAATCCCCCCCTCCTGCTGCCCCCCAGCGCCGCCGGGACCCTCTCCTGGTGCTGTTCCCCCGGCCAGCCCGGCACACACAAGTGGCCTTGGGCACGGCGGATGCGACACAACCCTGTCCCTTTGGTGTCCCCATCCCCTGTCCCTTCAGTGTCCCCATCCTCGGGGACACAACCCTCTTCCTTCAGTGTCCCTATCCCCTGTCCCTTCAGTGTCCCCATCCTCGGGGACACAACCCTGTCCCTTCAGTGTCCCCATATCTGGGGACACAACCCTGTTCCTTCAGTGTCCCCATTCCCGGGGACACAACCCTACAACCCTGTTCCTTCAGTGTCCCCATATCTGGGGACACAACCCTGTTCCTTCAGTGTCCCCATCCCTGGGGACACAACCCTACAACCCTGTCCCTTCAGTGTCCCCATCCTCGGGGACACAACCCTGTCCTTTTGGTGTCCCCATCCCCAGGGACACAAGCCTACAACTCTGTTCCTTCAGTGTCCCCATCCCCTGTCCCTTCAGTGTCCCCATCCCTGGGGACACAACCCTGTCCCTTCAATGTCCCCATCCCTGGGGACACAACCCTGTCCCTTTGGTGTCCCCATCCCCTGTCCCTTCAGTGTCCCCATCCCCGGGGACACCCCGAGCTCGGCTGGGGTTGAGCTCAGCTCAGCAAAACCCTCGGAGGGGTTTAGGGTGGCGGCATCCAGCAGGAAAATCCCAAACTGTGGTGGAAGCTGGGTCAGCACTTAGGGGAACGATTTCTGTTGTCACCTTTCTCCATGTCGGGTTTGGCTTTGGGAATGTGCCTGGTGGAAAGGGGGTGGGTCCCGCAGACGTCTATAATTTGCACACAGCGACGATAACACTAAAGTTGATTTTATACGAGTCATCAGAGTTTGCAAAGTGAGTTTTATTTTTTGTATTCCTTTATCTTTACTTAAAGGTGAATGTGTATTCCTCTGGGAGGAATAGGAAGAAAAAAAAAAAAGAAAAATACATTAAAAAAAACAGGAATGTTAATAATGTTAAACAGAATACTTCCTCCCTTATTAATATATATAACCCTGATGTATTTATGCCTATTGTAAGCTGACTTTAAAGAGCTTTGACCTCTCTTCTGTTGCATGCCGTTCCCGGGCAGCCTCTCCTTGTCCATGCATGCCTTTTGTCCTGTTTTTTCTGTACAAAGTTAGTGCACAAAAGAACTATTTTTGCCTAGTTAATGTTGCCGAGCAATGCCTATTTTTTAAATTTTAATTTCTTTTTTTTTTTTTTTTGTTGGGTTTTTTTTTGTCATATACGGCAATAGCATGTTTGTTACATGTAAAAGCTTCCCAATATAAAGAAATACTAATGTTTGGAGATGCCAGTCTTTGCAAGTGTACAGTTTTCCAATGTTGTTCCCAGTGAAACACCCTCGTGATTTCCACTTGCTCCGATGTATTTATTACTCATTTCCTCCCGTGTAACTAGGAACCATGGCTATATTTCATATCTGCTCTATATTGAAAGTGAAGGGAGATGATTAATACAAGGTTTTGTAACACTGGGGTGTGGTGTCTCCTTATTTATCCCCGTCTTGGCAGCTGGCTTTGGACTCCTTGAGGCAAAAAAAAATCAGAATTCAATAGCTGTTCGTCCCGTGGGCAGGAGGGGAGGAGCCCTCCACAGTTCCACAGGGGGTTGGGATCTTTATTTAAAACCTGTGGCAAAGCTTCCAAATCCATGGCATTCCCCATGCAGATGCCTCACTGTCCCTTTGGGGACATCCATTCCCCAGGAGCTGTTCAGATGCAGGATTTTCCTTGGAAATCAGCAGGAATTGGGGCTGGAGCAGGCACATGGGGGCTTGGGCCAGAGCCTCAGTGTGTGTGTGTGGAGATTTTGGGGTGGGAATTTAAGGCTGGGTTCTTTCTGGGCTTAAAATCTGCACATTTCAGACTCTCCTGGGGCTGGATTAAGCAGGGAAGGACACTCAGAGCTGATGCTGCCACTTCCTGTGGGTACTCTGCTGTGGGAAGTGCCAAGGGCAGCACCTTCTACCATGTTTTTTCCATATTTTCTCAAACTGAGTCTCCACATCTCCAGGATGACCAAGGCCAGCCCTGCAGGCTCTTCTCTGCCTCATCAGCCTGGCCATTCCTGCATACAGGTCCAGGGATGCCCTCCAGAGACCTCCTGGGTGTCCTGACCCTGCTCATGTCCCTCCACAGCCTGGGTGGCTCAGGTCCCCATGAGGAGCAGAACTTGCAAACACATTCAGGGTTTATTCAGGTTGTTTGAGCATTTCATCTGCTGCTTCTCCCACGATGAGGCTCCTGGTGAGCTCTCCAAATGCTGATGGTGCCAAGACCCCAAAACCAAGTCCTCAAGCTCCTCCTGTCTGGGATGCTCCCAAGGATCTTGGGCCACCCCAGAGGGGAAATATTTGCCATGGTGCTCAGTTCCCATCTGAATTTCCCTGTCCATCCACATCCACAAACCACTGGCCATGGCTCCCTGCACTCATGGGGAATTGGCCTCCCTACACAGCTCAGACAAACCTAAATCCCAAAAAAAAAGCCCTCTCCTTCCAAACAATTTGCCTTTCCAGGTTCCTGTGCTGCTGTCTGGGTCTCACAGCTCAGAGAATGGAAACAAAAAGGAAAAGGCAGAAACACCTGGGTTGCAAAAGGGGAGTTGGAAGGGCTGAAATGGCTCCAAGGAAAGTCCATGGCAGCCACAGGTTGGGGGGAGTCTGTGGGTCCTGTGCCTGGCAAAAGGAAAGAGCCTTAAAAAAGGAAAAACAGGAGAGGAAAAAAAACAAACAACATTTCCATGCTGCCAGAAGCTGTTGGGTGAATACATTGCAGACTCTAAAGGCTTTACCTGCTGGTGAAACCAGATTCCACCACACCTGAGCCCCATCCAGCCCAGGGAAATCTCTTCCCCTTCTCCTGCCTGGCAGAGGCTGCAGCCCCTGCCCAGCTGGGAGCAGGGCCAGGGGCTGGTGGCTGCTGTTCCATCACAGCTGCTGGGCTGTCACAGTCCCAGCAGGAGCTGGATGACTCCACATGTGCTAACATGATCTCTTATTCCGTGTCTGCCTGTTCCAAAAGGTGGTGGAGAAGCAGCCCCAGCCCTGGAGCCAGACAACAGCCCCTTCCAAGGGGATGCTCCTGCCCCAGTTCCTGCTGTGGGTACAAATTCATCATTTTTAACACTGACTGGAATATCCCAGGGAACAACCTACCCAGCAGGAAGGGATTTCCCACTCCTGGGAAGTTTTTATGCAAGATGCAGAGGGCTTTTCCAGCAGAGCTCCTCGGGATCAGGGAATGATGAACTCCCCACGTCTGCTGGCTGTGCCAGAGGCAGGATGATGCTGCTGGCCTGGCTGCCAGCCAGGAATGCTCCCAGGATACACAAATTCCCAGCTGCTCTGGCAGCCCAGGCCCAGCCTGGCCTCTGCCACCAGCAGGGAGCTGCTGTAGCTGGGATCAGCAGAGGGATCAGGGATGCACCCCTGGGATGGGCACCCTGGGACAGGGATGGTGTCCTGGCATGGATCAGCCTAGGCACACACAGAGCTCCCATGGCTTCTCCCAGAGCCCAGCACAGCCAGAGCAGAACAGCTTTAAACGAAAAGAACAGTTTAAAGTAAAAGAGGAGAGATTTAAATGAGGGGTTAGGAAGGAATTTGTTACTCAGAAGGTGCCGGGGCTGTGGCACAGGTTGTCCCCAGAATCTGAGGTTGCCCCATCCCTGGATGTGTTCAAAGCCAGGTTAAACAGGGCTTGGAAGAACCTGGGATAGTGGATTATGTCTCTGCACACAGCAGGGGACTGGACAGAAGATGATCTCTTTTTTATTTTTTACACCAAAGCCATTCTGTGTTTCTATGATTCTCCCTCTTTTCTTCTTGGAAACACCCCACTGACAGAGCCTGCTTAGATGAGATGTGATCCAGCTCAGCCAAAATCTCCCTTTTTCTAAAGAAAATATATTTTTGGGCTCATTTTAAATAATAATAATTTTTTTAATACCTCATCCTGTCATGTAGGCTCTGCTTTTGGACACACCAGCCCCATCCCCGCCCCTGTCCAGGGGCAGCACGAGGGTGTTTGCAGCATCACCCAGCAGTGGATGCAGTGCAGGGGATGGTGCCCCTCTCCCACCCCCGCTCTGGTATTCGGGAGATCCGTGGGATTCCCAAAAACGCATTTCCAGCCCCAAGGAAGCTCCTGCGGCTCCTGCAGCGAGCAGAGCTCGGGGCCGGGCTCAGCAGGGGGAGCCACAGACTGTGCGAGCCGGGACCCGTCAATGTGATATCCCCTGAAAATTCCCTTAGCCAGGATTTCTTGTTCCTGGGAGCTGAGAAGCCTCAGAAAAGAACGGAAACAAGAATTATCTGATTGCTTGGGAATGTGGTCTGGAGATCATTCACCAACAGGTGCACCTTTGATTGGTTCCATGTGAATTGTTTTTCATTAATGGCCAATCACCATCAGCTGTGTTGGACACTGAAGAGTCAGTCATGAGCTTTCATTATCGTTCTTGTGAAGCCTTCTGATGTATCCTTACTATTTCTTTAGTACAGTTTTGGTATATCATTAATATATTAATATAATATAATATAATATAATATAATATAATATAATATAATATAATATAATATAATATAATATAATATAATATAATATAATATAATATAATATAATATATATTTTGATATATTTGTAATTATATTATGTTACATTATATTACATTATAATATATATTTATGTGTTCTATACATTATCTATATTTTATATAAAATAAAAATTTTATATAATATTATAATATATTATATTATTCTATTCATATATAATTATATCCTAATAAATATATAAAATATATTAATGTATAATATATTTATATATTTTTATGTATATATTGTATATATTTTATATAGAATATATATTATATTTTATATAATATATAAAAATTATTATCATAATATATTGTGTAAATATTATATTAATTATATTATATTATATTATATTATATTATATTATATTATATTATATTATATTATATTATATTATATTATATTATATTATATTCAGCCTTCTGAGAACATGGAGTCACATTCTCATTTCTCACCTGGTCCTGGGAACCCCCTCAAACACCACAGGGACCAGCTGAGCCCCCGGGACATCCCTGACCTCGGGCATCACCCAGTGCCTTTGCAGACCCCTGCCAGCCCTCCTCTCTCTCCCCCTCCCTCTGTCCCACTGCTTTTCCCTACAAAACCTTTCCTGTCCTTCTCTTTCTCCCCAGCCAGGCCCCGTTTCCCCCAGCTGCTCTCCCGAGGTGAAGGGCAATGCAGGAGGGGCTGCAGGAGGTGGGCACAGAGCTGGGGTGCAGCCCCCGAGCCCAGGGCTGGCACCTGGGGCTGTGCCCACTGCCAAGGACTGGCCCCTACACAGCACCAAAACCCAGCAGAGAATGTCCTGAGCTGGAAGGGACCCACAGGGATCATCCAGTCCAACTCCTGGCCCTGCCCAGACACCCCAACAACCCCACCCTGTGCCTGAGAACAGTGTCCAAGCCCTTCTTCAGCTCTGGCAGGATTGCTGCACTGACCACTGCTCCAGTGGCTGCAACCTGAAATTTTGCCTTTTTCCTACACACTGATGCACCTCAGGCTGCAGCAGTGACTGTCACCTCCGCCAGACATTCCTGCCGCCCTCCAGCAGCTCCTTCCTTTCTCCAGGACAAGGTGCCAGCTGTGGCTGAGCTGTGCTGGCACCAGGGGATGCTCAGAGGCACCCACAGCCAGGGCAGGAGGGAGCTGAGGCACAGACACCTGGCCAGGGGTCCCAGGAATTGCTCCCTCCATGCCAGCCACACATCCGAGGCCAAAGCAGCAGCACTGTGCTCTGCCTTGGCACTGTTAAAATCATTTTCAGGCCTTTGCAGTGGAGTTGATCCCTCTTAGTTTGCGTTTTTCACCTTTGCTTTTCCTGGTGTGGAGAAGAGCAAACAGAGGGAAAGTGGAACATTCACCTCCCAAAACCATCCCTGCAACACCCCAACACCAAAAACACAACAGAAACTTGTTAAAAACGACAAATAAATTCCCTGTGATTATATTCTTGGTGTATTTTAGCAATATTCCTTTGAATACTGGGATTTATTTTCTGTTCCCCCCAGGCCAAGACTTATTAACGAGAGCTTTAATGTTTTATGCCCCCTCTACTCCTAAATCATGAGTGTAACTTCCACAACAACTGGAAGGCAAAGCTTTTCCTAGAAGTTGTTATTCCAGAAGGGCTCAGCCAAGGCTCAAAGGGCACAGTTCATTACAGGCTTTTCCCCAACTACAGGAACAGGAGCAGGAACAGGAGCTGAGGAGCTTGGGGAGCTCTTTAAGGAACTCTCCAAGGTGTGGAAGGTTGTGGAGGCTGCTCAAAGCCCCTGGGATGATCCCAGCCCTTGCCTGCAGTTGCTGGAAGGCAGATTTTTGTCTAAAAAGAGCCAAATTTGGAGTCCAGAGCTGGAGGAATTGCCTGAACTGAAGCATCCTGGTGGGCTTGGCAGTGCTGGGGTAACTGTGGGGGTCAGTGGCCAGGCAGGGCTCTCCCAAATTTCATGATTCCATGATAAAAACCTGCACCTAGAGCTGGAACACAGGGGGTGAGGGCCAAAGAGCCCAGGGCATGGCTGGACATGGCACAGGGATTTATGGAATGGTCACTCCATAGCACAGGGGCAGGAGGTGATGGGAGACACCCAAAATAACCAAAGTGAGAGGAAAAAAAAAAAAACTCAAAGAAGCTGCTCAGATACTTTCTCTTGACAAAATAAAATTGATAAGCAACACATAGCACTGGATAGCATCAGGAAAGGAATGGAGTTCATGATAAATCAGGTGGGGCCCTGGGAGATGGGGCAGGTCAGGGCTGGGAGGATGTCCCCTTGTTTTGGTCCTTCTGGTTTAGCTTTTTGTTGCAGATTTTTGGGGTTTTTTTTTTTTGTTTTTTTGGGGTTTTTTTTTTTTTTTTTTGGTGGTTTTGATTTTGGGTTTTTTTAGCTATTAAGCAAAGTATTGGAAACAAAATATTTTTTACCCCAATGAAAACAGATTTTCCCACGATAGCAAAGCCAGTGAAGCTCCTTCCCAATCCCACACCTTAAAAAAAACTATAAAAAGATAATTCCTTGCAGAAGTGCCTGTTTTCCCAAGCAGACCATTTCCCACCACAAGCAGCAGCTTTCATGCACAGCTGTGGGAAAGGCAGAACTCAGCCTCGCCACAAGGATGGGCCCTGCCAATGCCCCTGGGGCTTCCCAGGAGCTTTATTTCCACACAGTTCAGAGCAATTTGGATCAAAAGGACAGAAGGGGCTGGAGGAGGCTTCATTCATCCTCCCTTCTCCCTTCCTGGCCCCCAGAGTGGACACAGACCTGGGACCCTTCTCTCTGCACTTGGGCTGCCCTGCTCCTCACTAGTCTGGCATCCATGCAGTTTATATATTTATTTTTACCTGAATCCCAGCAATATCTGCTTCCTGGAAGGGTGGAGGACAGGAGGAATGGCTTTAAACCCATTTATCCACCCTGGGGGCAACTTTGGGGCAACCCAACCCAAGCCTGGTTTCACCTTCAAGGTCCCTTGTCACGGATGCTGATGGGATTGATTTGTTCAGGTCAGGAACCAGGAATTTCCTCAGGCCAATGTGAGGCCTCCAGTTCAGCTGAAGAAGGGTACAAAGGGTACAAGAAGAGTGTAAAACCCCCCAAGCTCAATGCCAGGAGCAGCCACTGCCCCTCACCACCCCTGCTCCAGTGCATCTGCTCTGGATTCCCCTGGCTCCAAGCAGCAGGAACAGAAGGTGACAACAAATCCTGGAGGTTTTTTGGCTTCCCAGTCACCAGATGGGGACTCCCCTGTGGAAAACAGCACCACCCAACCCAGCACCTCATCCAAGAGTGAAAACCATCTCCACATGAGGGGAGGGAGCTCTGTCCCCTCCCCTGTGCAGGGCCATCACCCCCATGTCCCCAAGGATGCTCCCACTCCAAAGGAGAACATTTTGCTTTAATGTTTCAGAGACACTGGTGAGCAGTACAACAGGGGCTGTACATCCTTTACATATTTACACACGGGGTGTAGTTAAAGCTCCTGTGTTTGAACAATGCTGACATCCCAAAAACCTCACTGAGATTGACAACAGCAAAAAATGGGAACAAAATCCAAGGCCACGAGTAGAGAGAGGTGTGTTTTAAGGACTACAGGTCACATGGAAATAAAGAACAGTGGTGGTGCAACGTGAACTTTATCCTGAATAGAGATAAGTGGTTAAAACACAACTTTTTTGGTGCCTCAGGACCAAGGCAGTGTTTTACAGAGACTTAATTCCCAAACTGAAGCAAGGAAAGAGAAATAAGTGTATTGGTGTGTGCACCCTTGGTCCCCAAAATCTCCTTCCAGTCGAGCTAAAAGGAGAGGTTCACTGCCAAGCTCAGGCAAGAAAGATTTAAGGCTTTTCAGCTGGATATTTGTAGCAAACTGAACTGAAAACTGGCAATTTCAGAACAAATGCCATGGAGCTGGTGTGGCTTAGCAAAGTGCAGCACAGCTTGTTCACACCAGAGACAAACACTGTCACAGCACCTAATCCTGCAAACCCAGGGCAGAGGATGCTCTAAAAGATTCCTCCAATGATGCTGTGAAGGTCCTCAAAGTGAAATTAGTGTAATTAAACACAAGAGCTTGTTCTCATTGAAAAGGCTCCTTAGGCCCAATCTGACCACACATGATTTTCATTTTTGTTTGGAACTGGAGCAGGAGGGAGGAATTTTGGTGAGATGGAGCTGGGCAAAGCAGGAACTGCCCCTGAGCTTCAGGGACATCTTGGATTGATGTCCAGCAAAGCAGGGAGAGCCCTGGGAACCTGTGGGCATCCACCCCCCTGGCTGACATCTGTTTTGCAAGCTCAGTGTGAGGAGGGTGGTTCTCATTTGCTCCTCATCTTTTCCCAATTAAGAGTTACAAAACAGCCATTAAAATGGTAACAAAGCAGAAGTTCAGCCAAGTCCAGCTGGACTGAAACTTTTTGTACCAATTCTGCCACTTACAGAGGTTGCCACATACACAGAGGGGGGGAAAAATGTGGTTTGATTCATTCTGGTGGCCCTGGAAATGCTTTTGTCAGCTGCTCTTATGAAATGAGAGCTGTTGTCAGCCCAGGTTGCTCTGCCCTGAAATAACCCAACCTGTGGGCAGGGAGGGGAGGTACCTGTGCTGTGCTCAGGATTTCATGCTCACCTTGGGTCCAGCATTGGAAATGGAAACCTTGGAATGCTTGCAGATCTTCATTTTCACATTATCAGACTAATTTTAACTTCTCAGTCTAACCCGTGAAAATCCAAGAAGGAAAGCTCAAGATATAAATATTAAAAATCTCTTTGGATACCTCAGTACTCTGCAGAGAGACTCTGCAGAGCTTTTTCCTCTCCTCTGTTAAAGTTTCCTTAAAAACAGTAAGAAACTGACAGTTCAAGTGGTCAGACCTTCTGAGGCACAGAGAAAAAGGTGCATAAACCCCTTTGTACTGAGACAGGGCTGTGCCCCAAATAATTCAGAAGTTAATTCCCTGCCTGTTAAGAGGAAAAATGGAGTTTACACATTTCTCAAATGAACAAAAAAATACACAGAAAAGGAAGGTTAATACCAGGGAGAATATAAAACACACCAGAGGTAACAATTCAGAGGTATAACACACATATCCAGGTACTGAAACAGCCACTGCAGGACTTGCAATAAAACATAATTCAGTCCAATAATTCAGGACAATCCCAACCCTACAAAGATCCACATCCTTTCAGGTGTTTCCCGTGCTGCTCCACATTTATTCTAATAAACACAACATATTCATTTCACTCCTGAGCCCCACCTCTCTCCTGACTGCTGGATATTCTGCATCAAGGATGGAAAAACATTTCCAAACTCCTGTTGGTGGCTTTAACTCTGTGGCATCAGTGGAAATGCAGGAGGAGCCTCCCCCATCCCACCTTCCCCAGGTGCCACCAGGAGCCTTTCACTGCACAAGGACTATGACAACAATTCACAACGATTTAGTTTAGAGCTGGGACGTGGGGACAAGGACAGACAGCGACACAGGACGGGACAATCCAGAGTGCATCCAGGGGGTGACACAGTTTCAGCTCCTGATGAGGGTCAGGAATTCCTCCCGGGTCTTTGGGTCCTCCCGGAACACGCCCAGCATGGTGCTGGTCACAGTTTTACTGTTCATTTTCTGCACCCCACGCATCACCATGCACATGTGCCTAGGAGAGAGCAGAGGGGAGTCAGGGCACTCCTGGGGAAGGGAATCCCACAGGGGGAGATGGTTCCTACACGGTCACCATCAGTTCTGGGAAGGTCACAAAACCTCCACAAGCAGAAATGGCACCTGCAGCACCTCAGCTGTGGAAGGGTCACATCCTCAGCCACTGAGCTCTGCCTTCTCCCCTCTGATCCCAGGAAAAGCCCACCTTCCCAAGGTGCCCTCTGGTCACAGGACATGCCTGCTGCTGGTCCCAGGCTCTGCTCTGCTCCAGGAGGGAGAAGGAGGACAGGGAATGGACCTGGTGCAGTGGGGACAGCTCCTCCCTGCCACACACACACAGAGGATCAGGCAGTTCCCACTTTAACTGTGGGCTCCAGCACATCAGGATCACTAATTTTTTATTACTACTAGTAATATCATTATTAATAGGGTTATTATTGTTATTGTTGTTGTTGTTGCTGTAATTACTAATCCCTCTGCCTGATAACCAAGCACAGCACAGAGCTACCATGCACCAGCCCTGCAGCACAGGGATCCCACAGACCATGATCCCACCCATGGGACACCTGGGATCCCACCCATGGGACACCTGGAATCACACAGATCTGGGATCACATCCCTGGAACTCCTGCGATCCCACCCATGGGGCACCTGGGATCACACAGAGCTGCGATCCCATCCCTGGAACATCTGGGATCCCACGCATGAAACATCCGGATCCCATCCCTGGAGCTCCTGGGTCCCACCCCTGGAACCCCTAGGTCCCACCCCTGGAACACCTGGGATCACACAAAGCCAGGATCCCACCCATGGAACTCCTGGGATCACAGAGAACTGGGATCTCACCAGTGGAACACCTAGGATCACACAGAGCCAGGATCCCACTCCTGGAATTCCTGGGATCACACAGATCTGGGACGCCCCCCTTGGAATTCCTGGGATCACACAGAGCTGGGATCCCACCCATGGAACACCTGGGATCCCACTCCTGGAACTCCTGGGATCCCACCTCTGGGACCCCGGGATCACACAGGACCTCATCCTTGGAACTTCTGGATCCCACCTCTGGAACTCCTGGGATCCCACCCTGGATCCCACCCTGGAGCTCTGGGGTCACACAGAGCCAGGATCCCACTCCTGAAACTCCTGGATTCCACCCTGGATCCCCCCCTGGAGCTCTGGGGTCACACAGAGCCAGGATCCCACCCTGGATCCCCCCCTGGAGCTCTGGGGTCACACAGAGCCAGGATCCCACCCTGGATCCCCCCCTGGAGCTCTGGGGTCACTCACGTGGCTTCCACGACGACGCCGACCCCGGCGGGCTGTAAGGCCTCTGTGATGGCGATTGCAATTTGTTTGGTAAGGCGTTCCTGGACTGGGGCAACAACAGGGAATTCAGGCCCCCAGAATCCCAGAATGGTTTAGGTTGGAAGGGACATTAAGGCTCATCTCATTCCCATTCCAAACCCCCCACCATGGGCAAGGACACCTTCCACCAGACCAGGGTGCTCCAAGCCCCATCCATCATCTTTTCCATTTGTATCCTGCAACAGACCTTTTATTTTCTTGTTTATCTTTGGAACCATTTTGCATTCCATCTCTCCAACCACAATTTGTTCTACCAGCTCCTCCATCTCCTATTTTGCAAGAGGATTTTCCTGCCTCTCTGTTCTGTTTCAGTTTTTAATGTGTTTGTTCCCAACGTTCCTGCTGCACCATTTATTCCACACGCCCAATTTCTCTTCTTAGGGAAAGGAAACTGAGATCAAAAATGAGCTTTGTCTTGCAAAGCTTTACTTCCTGCAGCTCCAGCACCCTCTATTCACCAGCCTGGTGGTCACTGAGACTTCTCTTGCCAAGCCCAGGCCAAATTTAGCCACAGGACAAAGGCAGCAGGATCAGCCCAACCCAAGGTTTGGACCCTGCAGCTTCCTCTCCTTCTCAGGGGCAGGAGGCAGCTCTTGCTCCTTGCTCCAAGGATTCCTGGAGGCATCTCTCCAAATCTCTGCAGGAGAGCTCATCCCAGCAGCATCCAGCTGGTTTAGTTATTCCTGGCAGCTCCACCTGGAGCACTTTCATCCCTGGAATCAGTTCCAGGCTCCATTCAGCTCCCCAGGCAGGAGTTACCTTCACTGGGAATGCAGGGGCTAAGAACAATAACATAACCTCTTCAAGAATGAGTTTTTCTCCCCTCTTAAACTCCACATCTACAGCTACCAGCCCCCTGCACACACTAGGAGAGGAGAGCACACACCAAACACCAAATTTTGTGTTTACCTTGTAATCTTCTACTGTATATTTCCACGATCCTAAAGGAGAAAGGAAAAAGACAATATTACAGTCATTTCCAGCTGGCCACTGGCTGATCTTCACAATTAATTTGGTGCTGTCAAAGGAGACCCCTGTGCTGACCTGTGTAAATCCCTGGCTGTGAGGAATATCTCAGACTGCCCTTGGCACAGCACTATGTGGAGTGACAGGTTCCCCCCACCTGCAGCACCAGGGATTATTTTAGAGCAAACCAGTCACTCCTCTGCTCTCCTTCTGCTGGTTTGCAATTCCTTGAATCCCCCACCCACCTGCACCACACAGCTGTGGGGGAATTCATGTCCAAAATCTCTCTGAACCCTAATTCCTGAGCATTTCCCTGTGCTTCAGACTAGACCAAGTGCTGCCTTAAGGTCAGCTCAGATAATGGATGCCCCAAACGCTGGAATTGAGCAAGAAATGTTTTGGATTCTTGCATTTGACCACAAATTTAGCTGAGAACAATGAGACAGAATTGGCCTTATTTAAAACAGAATCTCTCCACCCACTCATATCTCACCCCATCCTTCACATTTCAGTGCAGGGATCACCTTAATGGTCCCCTCCAATACAGCTCCACATTTAAGCCATTGGTGGCAGTGGAAGTGGCACTCAATGACAGCTCCAGAATCCACACATTTAAAAAAATCCATATAATTGCTCTGTAACTGCAGGGGCTCTTCATGCCAAGCTCAAATGCTTAATTACACTTCAAGTGGCCACAAACAGGAGTTGCTGTAGCAAGCTTTGATACCTGTCTGGTCACACCAGACAAAAGCCAGACACTGGCTGGCAGCCTCGAGCATCACTTACAAGAATCATCCCTGACAATGAGACTCTCCTGCTGTTTTTGAGAGAGAATTAAATGTACAAGCTCCCCTCCAGCAATGAAATGGTTGTGTTACAGCATCAAACAAAGCAACACAATATTTAGATTAACCATATGGATAGGAAACATGCTCAGATAGAAGTTCTAACAAGGTGTTTATGTAAAAACAGTTATTTGAAAGAGCATTTTCAAGCCTGAGCTTAAAACCCAGGGAAAGATGTTTGTTTACTGAATGCAGGTCATCCACAACTACAGAAACTCACCACATAAAACTAATCCTATTATGAAAGATTAGGCCTAGAGCACCAACAGCCCCACAAATCTTTGCTTGAACACTGGTTGCATTATGCAGGGCACCAAAGGCAGAATTTGGCCCCCAAACCTCTTCATGGTGAGCACTCAAAAGTGAGAACATTTTGTTATACAAGAATCTAATCTCTTCATTATTGCAGTATATGGGAGTTTCACCCTCACTTTAGACAGAGGCAAGATTTGAGCTTTGAGCACAGTGCAGGAAGCCTTGCACATATTGATGTAGGTTTCCATTCTGAGCACAAACAGGAGGAAAATTGTATCTTTCCAGCACCATGGTCCCACTTGCATTAAAAAAAAAAAAAATCCCATGAAAAGCATTTTGATCTCCTTTTTCCAGCTGCAGTCAAGAGACAAACAGAGACCAGAGCAAGCACAGAGCAGTGGATGCACATCCCCAATGTGAGCCTTGATGCTGCATTGGAGGGAGCCCTGCAGAAATGAAACCCCGTGCTCAGGACAGTCTCTCCAGGAGGAATGGATTCTCTCCAAAAATCCAACAACAAACAAACCCCCCGGCCCTGCACCACCTAAAGACCCACCCAGAACTCAACACCAGCCATGGGATGCCACACACACCCCAAGCATGATGAGCCAACAGGAGATGAGGACTTTGCCCAGCACTGCAGGTCTGACAGCTCAGAACCCCAGCCTGCAACTCCAGCAGCTCCTACAGCCACAAAAAACCACGCAGGAGAAAATCTACACATTGAAAATCCTCTTTCCAACCTTTTAACCTGAGCAAAGCTCACTCCTGAAAGCACTGCTGGGGGTAGGGAGATGTCCCCCTGCAATATGAATTTACACAGCAGAGATGTGAGGTGTGACCTCCAAGGATCCTTCCACCTCAAACCCAAGTCCCTGCTGTGCAAGCAGAGCCCAGAGCAGATCTGACTCCCTTTAGGACATTTTGCTGCCATATCCTACACATTTCTTACCTGCTAAGAAAACCCAGCAGGCAGGCAGATTTGCAGGGCTAATTTCTCATTAGTGTTACTGCAACTACAGCAGGATTAACAGACACATCAGGGAAAGCAAAATCTATGTGGTCTTTCTGAGCTGCAGCCAAATCTTTAATTTGTTTCTCCAAAAAGGGACAATAATCTGCTTATTGAAGGGATCTACCATCCTCTTCCTCACCAGCATGAGAAAATGTCACTTAATAACAAGAATCAGTGCAACAACTGATCCAAGGGCACTTGCTGAGGAAAAAAAGCTGTTTTACATAATAAATTGATTTCTCAAGTATATCACAATTGCTTTGTTTCTTAGGCTGAGCTTTATCTATAAAATCTACCCCACAGCACTCTCAGCAAGTTTTCAGTGAAATAAAGAAATGTCAAATTTTTCTGAAGAGTCAGCTAAGAGATGAAAGCTTTAGCTTGAATTTACATCCATAAAATGTGTTCATTTACAGATTTTTGCTCTTGTTACTCAATTTACACCCAAGTGGTAAAGAGCTGGAAATTCTCACTGTTTTTTGTGGCCTGCCTTAGAACATAACCAAATTCTCTTGTTCTTTGCCTCAGAGCTCCCTGCAGACCCCAGGGCTCTGGGGGAACCTCCAAAAGCATCAGGGCTCTGCTGCAGCCACTGGTGAGAATTAACACACAGCCCCAAGACTTATCTGTCCTCTCCACACAAATAAAACAAAACAATGCTGAGGACTGGCCTAAATCCAAATCCAGGACACAAAGTGGGCTGAGCTTTAGAGGGAGAGGAGATTAAAAAGATTAACACAGCTAGCACAAGCCTGGAATCCTTTTTACAAATTAGCATCACTTTGATTAGAACACTCACCTAGCGAGCTTGCTGAGGCCAAGCACTTGTTTGTTGGGGAGATAACCAATGTGTACCTGGATAGGGGGAGAAGAAACATTAATAGGAACAAAACCACCCTCCCAAGGGCAGGTGAAACTCATGCACAGACAATGGGATGTGCATTTGCCCCAGAATTAACTCTGGGACAGCCCAGAGGTCTCAGCAAGTGGGAGGAACGTGGCACCATGCAAGCCTGGGGAGTTGTGGAGCTGAGGCTGGGAACACCTCATGAGGTCCTGGTGAAGAACAAGGGAGCTTTTCTGAGGGGGAGAGAAGTCACAGCTCTTCAGGAGCCAAGGCTTATGTTCCAAGTCTCAGGAATGCTACAGAACACTGCTGCATTTGGGTACAAAGGCAGTCTCTATTACTCAGCACAGCACTATTTGTCTAAAATAAACATGCTTTTCTCCCAAGACCTTAAATGGATTTAGGGAGAGGAAGGAAGAGGGACTGTGCTTTACTCCCAGTGAAAGTTCTGGTGGCAAGAAGTACTTTGCCACCAAAAAATCAGGCTGCACTTCCTGATTTGATTATTTTTCTCGTTTTAGTATCAGAGATCACTGGTGATTAACTCCCATCCTGCTCAAATATGGATTTGCTGAACATGTACTTGAATTAAATTGGAAGAAGTTTATCAGAAAAGTGCTCAGATATGGAGGGAAGGACATTTAGCTCCTTGTTTTTAGGAATCCACTGAATTCCAGTGGGTTTACAGTTATAACAGATTACAAACCAGTCCTTGTGCCACTGTAGCAGAGACTTGGAAAATGAGCCAAGCTGGAGCAGGGGAGTGTCAGTGGGGGATTCTGGCTGTGCCTGGAGGCCCCATCTCAGAATCCTGTGCTGCTGTACCTGCAGTGGAGGTACCACAGTGCACCTGATTACCTGGCTAACTTGCTCATTCCTACCCCTCCTGTTAGGCAATCAACCCACTGACACCTGAAAAGACATGAAACATTTCAGACAAAGTGAGAGACACCACTTAGAAATAAGCTTTGAATCCTGTTCCCCATATTTTTGCAGATTTCTTGATTTCCTGTAAGGTAGAACTGCAAGTGCAAGACCTACAGGTCAGTGTTTGCAGCCTGTTTGTTGCACCCAGCAGGGCAATGGTTACTCTGAATATTTAGAGTAACCAAGTAATTTTTTGGGATGAGTTGGTGTTTGTGAGGAGATTTCTCCAAATCACACAGGCTAAACAGCTGGATGTAAAAAAAAAATGCACACACTGCCACAGGAATAATGGGGAGAATATACACAGTGCACACAACCAAGAGTAACAGGCACAACAGAAAGCTTGCATAGAAAAAGGGGTTATCCTGTTCTCCAGTATAAAACACCAACAGCAAGAAAAGAAAGCAGACAAACCTGAATTGACTCAGCTAAATAAACAGCTGGTTTCTGTTCATGTATTTCATTATGGGGGGACAATTTGCTTGGAACATATGTGGCACTGATTGAATTTTACAGACAGCACAAGCACGTGCTGCTCTTGGACCTGTGAGCATTTCATGGTTACAGATGGCTCAGGCTGAGCTCCATCCTCTGTGCTGATAAGGGACTGAAGAGGCTGAGATATGCAGCTCCCACTCAGAACTCTTCATCACCTCTACACTGGTTAACTGGAGAAATTTTATTTTCTAAAGTTGTTGGGAATACAATTCCAGCACCCTCTGAAGCACCAGCCCCTTTCACAGGACTCCCCAGTCAAGCACAGCCAGTTTTGGCCACCCTCTCCCTGACCTGGCTCACATAATTAAGGCAGGGCTGCTAATGAGTTTGTTCCACTCACAGGGGGTTTCAGAGAGATGGATGTGCTCTGCATAGCTCTGAGCCAGGAGCTAAATCCATGACAGAGCCAGTGTGCAGGGTGAGCTGGTTTAATATCGAGATGTCTGCCCTCAAGGCTTGCTGCTGCTTCATGGAGAAGAGCTTTGATATGAAATGTCAGAAACCATTAGATTACTTAGACTAGGAAAGGTTGAGCATTATATTTCAGGAGCTTAAATTCAAATAAAACCTCACATTAAGGAGACCTTCCTTATTTGTATTCTGAAGATTAAACTTCTAGGACTGTAGCCGTAAGCAGCAAGTACTTACAGCCTTAAAAAGCTTTGTAGCTACAGCTGCAAAGTCTTTTACATGTACTTAAGGTCTTTTACTGTGCATTCCCACATTTGTTCTGTGAGGGAGAGTTACCTTTCCAACAAATGGAACGAGGTGATGCTCACACAATGAGAACATGTCTATGTCCTTCACAATTACCATCTCATCATGGTCTTCGTCGAAGATGGCATCGTTCAGGACATCTGAAATCAAACATCTGCATTAAAAATAAACCCAAAAAGCACAGCAGGCTCTTCCAGCCAGGGCCTGAGAAAGCTTGTAGCAAAAGCAGAGCTCTCTCAGGGTTATAGATTTTAGGGTTGAGGTGTGGGAGGGAAGTGAGGAGTAACATCACAAGCACGTTTTGGTTTGGGTACAATCCCCCATTTGCCCCGGTGTCACCCTGCCTACGTGCTGCACCAGAAGTCAGCCTGGAGTGTTCTGTTTAATTAATAGCTTGGGCACGAGTTAGAACAGGTCTGGTCTCTGCAGATTTACTGACATCTTAAGAGCAATTAACAGCTGACACTGTGGGCTTCCATCCGTGCTTCCACCAAGCAAAGCCAGCCCGGGGTCAGGAAAAACCTAAAAAACCACCACAGTGGTTCCTGCAAACACTTTAACAGCAGCATTACTGTCTCCAAGAAGGCTTTGCAGGCAAATTTCATCCTGCAGCACACCAGGCAGCAGCTGTTCAGGTCCACACAGAAATCAGAGACACATCTGGGGAGAGATTTGCTGTCCTGATCTGAAATGGGCAGGCACATCCACACTCCAGCCTAATTCTGCACCTCAGAGCTGGCAGAAGAGTGAGATGCAGAAACCCCCACAGAGACAGAAGGGAGAAGAGACAGCTCAGTAAGAAAAGGAGCACATTACATGACACCTGGCTAATCTCAGAGCTCAACAGAATGGATCCTCAGCTGATTTTCCACTTTCAGCAGTCCCTTGACAAATCCCCAAACAATCCTGGCACATCAGTCTCCACAGAGACTGCAGGCACCTGGATCATGCTCAGAGATCTCAAAAGTAGAATAGTCCCAAGTTAAGAAATTAGGTGTTTTGAAGAACAAGAGAGAAAAGCTGTGTATGAAGAAGAAACCTGCAGGAGAGAACCAGCTGTACAGGAGGGCTGATGACAGGGACAAGGAACTCTGCAAACAAGTTCAGCTGGGAGCCACACTGGCTCCTTGGAGCTCCTTCCAGGAAAGCAGAGTCCCACACACCACAGGCAGACCAGGGCACTCAGGGACTGCCCTGCAAGCACCAGGGAGCACCTGCAGGGCTGGTGACACAAATCCAGCAGGGCTGGTGACACAAACCTAGTGATGGTGACACAAATCTAGCGATGGTGACACAAACCCAACAGTGGTGGTGACACAAATCCAGCAGTGATGTCTGCTCTGCTTGCCTTGGTGCCTTTCCCTGACACATCCAGCTAATGGCCACCATCTGGTGTCGATAAGGGATCATCATCATGGAGCATTTTAATTTCCTGCCTGCTATCAGCCCTGCACAGGTAACCCTGGAAACTGTGCACCAGGCGCTCCGCCTGCGACACGGGATCCTTCCTCAGCAGGGATGGCAACCTCCAAGGCAGCCAGGATGAATCCCAGAAGGGTTTGGATCAGGTCAGAGGGCAGGAATAGGGGCATGAAAAAGGCGAGGGAGCAGCTCTGTGAAGGTACATGATTATTATCTTTGAATTTCTGGGTCTGGTTTACACCAAGCACTGCTGGAGAGGGTTTTGATTGCATGGGCAGCATCAGGCAGTTGTGAAATTGGGAATTCAGCCAGGCAAAGAGAGAACCCAAAAGAGAGGATCTGAACAGGCTCACGGGAGAGGGAAGGGGAGGCAGAGCAGCACTCTGGGTTCTGAGCTCCCTCCTGCAGCACTCTGCAGCCGTGCCATTTCCACAGCAGAAAGGCAAACAGTGGCTGCACAAAACCTGCTGCCGTGGCCAGAGTTATTAAAACAAAATCCAAACAGATCCACGAAGCATCTCCAGAGTGACTGCTGCTGTTATCAGACCCCCAGCTCAGGTCACAACAGCCTCACCAGGAGCATATCAGAGCCTGATGTCAGATATGGATTTACGTCAGAGCACGAGCAAAGCAGATTGTTCAGAACAGCCAGAAATGGCCAAACTCTCATTAAGAGTCCTGGTGTGTGACACAGAGCAGGGCCAGAGCTACAACAGAAGGTACTTCACTCATGAATCCTCATTTCCATGTGTATATGGATGGATTTACACTAATTAACAGAGGAAATATATATTAGTAGGTCCTCACAAACTTTCTCTCAGAGATATGTTGTATCATGGGCACAGCTCAGCCAAGGAGAAGTTTTAGTGACCTCAGAAGTACCACACAGGCAACTCCAGGAACAAAAGGCACCCTGAAACCTTCTCATGGCCAGAGCAATCAGACAGGAGCACAAAGAGCACCCACCCTTCTTGCACATCCCTTTTAATGCCACAGCCCAGCCTCAGCCCCAGCACAACCAGGGGAGTTTTAGAGGCAAGAAAACATCTGCACATCAAGAATTGCAGCCACGGAGCTGTGACCACTTATTTATAGTGGTCTTGCCATTTTTACACCTTTTATTTTTTTATTTAATATCAGCAGCAAGTAGCAGCCAGGTCACAGACAATGCCTGCAGCTGTGGCTGCAGTGAGATGTGCTGATTTTGTCAGCACCAGCTACTCCCTGAGAAGAAAGGTCCACAAAGGAAGAAACCAGCTCAGTGTTAGGCCCTCCAAAAACTCCTCCACAGGTGCCAGGTGATGCAAGGACACAAGGGTAAAACCAAGTGTGAGGCTGAAGGTCACCACCTGCATAAATGGCAATGGCCTTGAGTGGCTACACACCCCTACTCTGCCCCAGTCTCTGGTTCACAAGTCTCTGCTCCTGAAAATCAGCCCAGCTTGAAGCCTGCCCACCCCTACACCTCCCCCTGTGGAGCCCAACCCCTGTTGACAAAAGCAGAGTGAGCATAGCATCTTTCCACAGCTGCTTCTCCCTGCTTCTCCCTCCTCACTGCAGCCATTGTTTGCAGTGATCACACAGGAGACACTTCTCTGGCACAGACTCAAACACCTTGTGCAGGGAGGCAGCACCATTTTATCTAAATTTGTCTGAGGTTTTTTAGGGCTTTTTAGAGGTTTTTTGAATTTTTTTCTATTTTTTTTTCCATTTGCAATAGTATCAAACAGGGCTCTGACAAGCTCAGCCTGTGAGCTGCAGCACATGTTCTGGAAAATTTAACAGAGCTGAAAGGACAGAAGGGGAAATAACCTCAGACTTACCAGGTCAGAAGCAAAGCTGGGGACAAATTTTTTCCCCCTTTCCCATTCTTTCTCTCTACCTACCAAACCATGCTGCCTGCTTCACTAGTTTGACTTCATGGTTTGTACAGAGAGTTTGTGCTCTCTAAATTATTCCAGCTGAATTTTCCTTCAGCCAAAAGTTCAGCTCCTGCTGCAAAAACTTCAGTGGGCTGTTGAAACTAAGCAGTCACCTGTGCTGCAAGTTAACTCCTGAAACAGAACAGAATTAATTTGCCCTTTATCCTCAAAAAAGAGTTGATAAAATGAAAAATCAGAACTGGATGAAGACAGAATGAGAAAGACCTTTCAGGATTCTGCGTCAGAGCTCAGCAAAGACACCTGTTGCTATAGAAACTATTTGCATGGCTTTAATGTGACACAGGAAAGCAAAAGCACCTCTGGCAACCAGAGAAGGCAGAGCCCACCCAGAATGGGCTCGGGAGGTGAAGGGGAGGAGGGATGGCAGCACTGCAGCAGCTCCACAGCCCTCCAGAGCTGCCTTTTTCACTGTGCTGGCATGAAGTGATGCAGGCTGCTCTCACCAGGAGTTTAAGCACTTCCCTGTGGTGTTCAGCTGCCTCACAGCTCCAATTTAAGTGCAGGTTGCTCAGTGCCAGCAGGATCAAGGCAGCCTCAGGAGCTCCTGACACTGCTGCTGGAGCTCAGCCATCCATCCTGGCAGGGACAGAGGGCACAGGGTTCTCTTGGTCCCCATTTCACAGGTCCTGGCTGTCCCCACTGTCCCTCGCTCTCCACAGTGGCAGTGCCACAGGCAGGGCAGGAATGGGCTCAGGCCAAGGCAGGATCACATCCCATGGGACAAGTCACACCCCTCAAACAAACTAATGTGACAGTGTTCACAGGGGTCCAAGGATGAGGGAAGAGATGAGGATCTGACTCCATGTTTTAGAAGGCTTGATTCATTATTTTATGATATATATAATATTAAAACAATACTAAAAGAATAGAAGCAAGGATTTCATCAGAAGGCTGGCTAAGAATAGAAAAAGAAGGAATGATAACAAAAGCTTCTGTCTCGGACAGAGTCTGAGCCAGCTGGGCTGTGATTGGCCATTAAGTAGAAACAACAAACATGGACCAATCACAGATGCACCTGTTGCATTCCACAGCAGCAAATAATCAATGTTTACATTTTGCTCCTGAGGCCTCTCAGCTTCTCAGGAGGAAAAATCCTTAAGAAAGGATTTTCCATAAAAGATGTCTGTGACAACTAAAGCAGTGTCTGAGCTCAGACACCTCCAGACACAGAGTTACACCCAAAGCAGTGGCAGGGAGCTCACATGAGCCAGGAGCAGGTCATGGTTTGGAGGATGCTCCAGAACAGCAGTGCCAGGAGCCAGCCAAGGCTCACTTGGTCGTTAAGGCAGAAGCACCTGGGGGATGCTGGCAGATATTTCAGGTTGTCTTTCTCAGAGGTCCTGCTCAGCTGAGGACAGATGTGACTGCAGCAGCAGACAGCAGTTAACAGCTGGATGTGTGGCAGGGGAACCAGCAGACTGCAGGGTCAGGATGAAATCTGGGAGGGAACTGCTGGAAAAACCTCTCAGCTACTGCTGGGTAAAGCAGTAAAATGTAAAGTTAAACCTGACTTTGTTTTTCATTATTCATGTGATGACATTACAGGTAACTGTAGTTAGGGAAAGGATTCCAGACAAGCAACAAGAAAATTATTGCAGCCTTTGAGCATAAAAAAGGCACCAGGAATTTATTATGCATTCAGAGAGCCAGGCTATAAAAACATTAATGTAAAGGGCTTGTACTGCTGCAGAAAGTGAATGACTTCAGGTTGCTAAGAAAAGGAGGCTCTGGGTTTGTCATTTGCTTCAAGAAGTCTTGAAGAGCTCTAGAAAGAGGCACAGCCTGGGATGCCACATGGCTGTTTAAATAGGCAATAGATTTCAAAAGATGCTGAGAAATAAACACTTGTGATAACACACCTTCCTAGCAGGAGCCAGGAGAAACCTTAGACACAAAAGAATTTACAAGTTTCTGGCTACTATTTCAGATTTCATCACTAAAATTCTAGAAACAGACACTCAGCTTCAGACAGGAACGTTTGCTTCAGAAGCAAAGCTCAATCCCTCAGTTACCAGAAGGGAGGTGGCCCAGACATGTGATCCAAGGGATATTTCATGGAAGCAAAGATAAAGGAGCAGCATTATTGCTGTTCAGCTAATTCTGGCTGTGATTTGTACAGATTTGTTTCTTTTCCTGTGAGATACCCTCCACGTTGTAGTGAGACTGGAGTCTATTCATAACAGACCAGCTCCTGCAGACAGATGAAGCCAAGATTAGGTTCTAGGAGTTGTCCTCTGCCAGGAGGTTTATTAATGTGAGGGACAGCAGCATTATGGAGATGCTCATTAAAATGTATCAGGATTTTTCAATAACCATTTCAATGTCCCATGTGACAGAAGGTGCTCACCCACACTTCTTTCTGAAACTGAAACAAAGGAAAAATCAAAGACAAAAATTTAGAAGAGCAACATGAAAGATCAGAAGCCTGCAACGGCTCAGATCCAAGAGGTCCCAATATTTAATAAATTCCTGACAAAACCCAACCAAGATTAGTGTTACTTGAGCATTAACAGGAAGGGGAGATGACGCAGGAAAATCCCAGTTCCCAGAAGTTTCACTGCATTCAGTGAGTGTTCCAGCACAGTAAGCTTCCCTTCTGTGGGGTAGAGGTTGAAGAAACCCCAAAAAACCTCTCTCTGAACTGTTGAAGATTAGTGACTTGGTTTTAGAGTTAGCATGGTGATTTTAAATTTTTTTTTGGGTTACTTGGGCTAAATGATTACGCTGACATTAATGTGGTGGACGGTTAAAAGGCTTTTATTAACTGATTTTTAGGGGTTTTATAGTTCGGGGGGTTTTTTATGTTAGAGAAGGGGCTGGGGGTTAGTACAGGGGTGGAAAGTTATTGGTATTTTTTATGTTAGGGGGGCTGCATGTCTGGCTACATTTTAAGGGTGATTTTTATTTTTGGGGAAGAGGGGGGAGAGGGTTTTTTGTATTTTTCTGTGACAGCTCGAAATCTTCCGAAACGCCTGTCCCTACCACACTGAACAAGCCTGTATTTCCCACCCTCTGGTTCACCCTGGCTGGAGCAGAGCAGGGCTGAGGTTTCAGCTGTTGACAGCCCCCAGGGCTGCATCCATGTCCTCATGGATGAGCCAGCAGCACCTGGGTTCCAGGAAAGCTCAGCAGCTCCCCAGCTCTGGCAAAGGGCAGTGCTGCTGATCAAACAGCCCTGTTTGCTCAAGGCACTCTGTGTTTGACACAGCAATGCTGAGCACCTCAGCACAGCAAACCAAGCAGCCTGGAAACATTTAGGAGCTTACACCATGGTTGTCCTCTATAAAAATGCCAAATCCACACTGACTAGTAGAAAAGATTATTAAGGCTGATTTTTTTTCACCCCTCAGCATAGGAAAAGCATATAAACTGATGAGTGAGGAAATGACCTAACTAGTTTATTGCTTTGAAATAAAAGCTGCCCAGCAGAGTCACTTGCCTTGCAGCCTTTCAAACCCCAGAGGTCCAGGAAGCAAAGTCATCCCCTCCCAGTATTTCTGATTTTCATTTCCCTGTTAAACATGCTGAAGGGATGGGTGAACCTGCCAACATGCCTGAGAGCTGCTCACATGAATAAAGGCTGGGAGACTCCCCTGGCAGCAGCTCCCACCATCTCCAAGCCCAGACTGGTGACCAAGTTTTGCTTTGAGTGTTTGTGGCTGATGAGAACAACGTAACTTCCCTCTGCAGATGCAGGCAGCTCGTCCAGCCCTGTGCCTAATGTTTCCTGCAGGATTACACAATCCAAACCAACCCATTTGTGATTCACCTTTCAAAGGCAGGATCACTGACACTGTTCCTGTAACTTACCAGTTGCTTGGGTCTGAAACCTTCAGTTTCAGTCGAGAGTTAGTGCTGTCTGCAAACTTGTATATCCATTTATTCTCATTTACTCATTCTCATTTTACACTCATTTACTGCCTTTGCACACACTTGTGCTTTGTATTATTTATTGTCAGACCCTCAGACAGCACCTCTGAGCATGCCATAAAGCTTTAAGTAAAAAGAGGGACAAGGTTTGACAAGGTTTGTGTGGCAGGTATCTGCCTGAACCAGCTCTCAGAAAGCTGAAGGCACCTGGCTCTGACAGCCCTGCTGTTAGCCCTCACCAGCCAAGGGGGCTGCTCTGAAACACAATTTACACCCAGAAATTGGAAGCTGATAGATCTGACCCTGGAAAAGAACAGTTTTTCCTGGAGGCTGGCACAGGAACACTGCATGAAATTGGGAGTTACTTTTTTGGTGACTTTCCTGCTCTGCCACCCTTACCAACACATTGAGAGGTTTCTGTTGCAACAGCTGCCAGTCTACACCAGGGCTCGAGTGTCTGCACTGAGCTGTCAGGGCTTTTAATCTGGTCCCCAGGTGGATTTTATTTGAAATCACTAGAGGCATTCTTGCCAAGTGTGATGGCTGGTACTACAGAAGTGGGAACAGCACATTTGAATCCATCCTGTCAATGAAAGAGGTTGGGGCCTTTGGTAAAGCCAGGATTAATAAATGACAATCTGGAATTAACAGAAAGAGCCAGATACAGATATTTAACAAGTAAACTCTGCTAATGGCTCTGACACACAACCCTGAGCAACTGCAGAACACAGATAGCAGAGATGAATGGAGGGTAAGGCAGGAACAGTCACTCTGCACTGCTGGAAACAAGGCAGGAAATACACAGAGCAGAAGCTGGAAAGTAGAATCAGCTTCTCTGCTGCTCACAAATCTGAATGGAGAGACAGAATTCAGGTGATATCTTCCCTACAGTACTACAAAGTTAAGCTCTGGGAAATACAAACATACAAATACAAGCAGGTGTCATGGAAGCCAAATGACAACACCCAGCACAGGAGATCAAATGACAGCACACTGAACCATGCTCCAAGTTATTATTATTATCATTATGTTCTCAGACACACAGAAACCAAAAAGCTCATGGAATGGTTTGGGCTGGAAGGGATCCCTAAAGGCAATAACACAGAGAGGGAGGTGAAAGTCAAGCACACCAAACACAGACCTGGCAGGGCACAGCAACTTTACACTCCCAGGAGAGAACAGAGCTGGGGAAGGGTCTGGAGCACCAGGAGAGGCTGAGGGAGCTGGGCAGGGGCTCAGCCTGGAGCAAAGGAGGCTCAGGGGGCCCTTGTGGCTCTGCACAGCTCCTGACAGGAGGGCACAGCCCGAGGGAGTCAGGCTGTGCTCCAGGGAACAGGGACAGGACAAGGGGAAATGGCCTCAGGTTGTGCCAGGGGAGGTTTGGATTGGATATTGGGGAAAATTTCTTCACTGAAAATGTGATCAGGCATTGGCACAGCTGCTCAGGGCAAGGGTGGAGTGCCCTTCTCTGGAGGGATGTAAAAGCTGTGTGGATGTGGCACTCAGGGACAGGGGTCAGTGGTGGCCTTGGCAGTGCTGGGGGAATGGTTGGACTCGATCTTAGAGGGCTTCTCCAACCTAAACAATTCTATAATTTGGGTGTACATATCACATCTTCCTTTGTGTTTTTTATGGAAAATGAAAACTCCATCACACACTAATTTCTTCCCCCCTGCCTCCCCAGGGCAGATGCTGCAGCAGACGAGGTTTCAGGGCTGATTTTAGAGCCTGTCCCTGCTCTGACACTCCCTGCCCTGGGTCACCTGTGTCTCTCCCTCCTGGCTGTACACCCTGGCAGCACCTCCACTCCCTGTGAGCTCAGTAGGGACCTGTTGCAACACACACACACACTCTCTTTGCCTCTGGCCATGTGGTTGTACAACCACCACCACAATCACTGAGCTTTTACCTGAGGAACCTTTCCTGGGAGGATGGAACTTGCAGCTATTGTGAGAGCCCCTCATCTTCTGCCTGTTGCAGGGATGAAATGGAAACACTCCTCAAAACACACCCTGCAAATCCCTGCTTTAACCTCAGACAGCTCCACAGGAGGAGCTGAATAAGCTGCAAAAAAAGCCTGGGAAAACAAGAGGTCAGGGCTGCCTCTTGTCAGGTTTTTGGGGAGGGTTTGGGCTTGTTTTGGTTCATTTTCCTTTTCACTTGCTGGTCCAGTTGCCAGCCTGGCCAGGCAGAGAGCTGGATTAGTACAACCAAGGGAACAGCAGAGGATGCTGCAGCAGGGACAGCAGCAGTCCCAAAGCCACTCTTGTGCCCAAATACTCTGTAGGGTTCATCAGGTATTTAAAACTCTGTAAGAAGAATTTCCTCATATTGATAATCCTAACAAACTCTTCATCCACCACTTGCTTTGCTCTCTGCTGTGGGCTTGTGCTTCAGCTGCAGCTCTTCCTTCTGTTTGGCTGGGAAAAAGGGAAACTGAGCATCCTGCAAGAAGGGGTGAGCAGCTGGAAAGTAAAAGGATTCCCCACCTGACACAGGAAGGAATGTTTGTGTCACAGCTTCACATGATTTTCTAAAAAGATAAAAGCAGTCCAGGAGCAGAGCACAAGCAGTGACATTTTCTGTCCTTGGATATAACACAGCTCTCTCCCATGATAATCAGAGGAGGGGAATATCAGAACTACTCTGCTTAATTAAATGAATGTGAGAGATTAGAAGACCCCAGAGGACCCAGCTTGGAGCAGAAAAAAGTTTCTAAAATTACTTCAGGTAACATGAGCACACAAAACTGGCAGCAAGGTAAGAGAGGACTCAAGAAGGGCAGCAACCTCATCCAGGTTCAGCACAGAAATTTGTGCTCAAATTATCACTGAAAACATTCCCTGTGCTAGAGCCTGGCAGGATGGCTGAGAGACCTCCTGTGTTTTACAGCAGGAAAATGAGGAAATTAATCCCAGTAAACAAAAGATGAAACCTCACCTCAAACACACCATTCAGCAGGACTAAGAGAGGAACAAGGAGCACGGAGCTTCTCCCAGCTGTGAACCAAAAACCTGGCTTGATCTGAAAGGCAGAGCAACTTCCAGGGCAGAAATGCTGTTCCTGGGACACAACAGTGGCACAAGAGTTTAAACTGGCCATGAGTAAGTGAATGCTGGAAGTTGTAGAAATCTGATTTCGAAAGAGCCAACAGCAGAGAAATAAAAAAGAAACTAAACACAAACCCCAGCCTTTAAGCTGAAGCACGGTGCCCTTAGAAAAGGGCTCTGATGTGGCAGCAGGAGCTCCCCGATGCCATCCATAGCACAGTGCAGCCTTTGCTTTTGGCTACAGCACCCTGATGGAGCCTGGGGCAGGCTCAGCACACCCGTGCTGATTCCAGAGAGCAGGGCAGGAGCAGCCCCTCCTCAGCCACACTCACAGATCATTGCTGGCTCTCTTCGCATCCCTCACTGACAGGAACTCGCCTTTTACTGTAAGAAGGAGCAGAAAGGGGAATTCCCAAGGCTCTTTTTCTCTGTTTGTACTGGGTATAGTCCTTAGCCAAGAGGCTGAGAGGAGGAAAAGTGATGTAAAACACCAAATTTTCAAGGAGTATTTACCCTGCATTGGAGTCATGAGTTGTTGATGAGAACATGTCCCAGCCAGTTCCTTCCCTCACACCCTCACCCAGCGAGCAGAGACACTCAGCTGGGGCAGGGATGTGAGCCTGGGGCTCCTCTCCACACCTGCACTTGCTGCTGGGACCCTGAGATGGGGAAGGGATCTCCCTGTCCTCTTCCTTTCTCCTCACCTCGCTTCCTTAAGTTTCATTCCCACCTTTGAAAAACCTCACTCGATTAAAGCACCGGTGGAACGGGATTTTTCCTGAGAAAATTCAAACTCCTTCTGTCTGCTCATGGAAACAAACCTGGATTGGATTGGATTCGCACCCTGTCCGAGCACAGCCTCGCTCGGCCGGGGAGGAGGAAGGAGGTAACCCACGAGTTCCTACGCCAGGGCTGGAAAAGTTTCCATCAGAAGAGAGAAAGCAAAAGCACTTGCTGTGCTCCCCCAAACGAGAGGCTTACGACAGAATAGAAACTTTACCTGCACAAAGTTTAATAAAAACAAAACCAAAAATAGGATGTTTGGGGAGGGAGGAGGACAGCGATACACACAGGTGATAACGAGCCGGGTGACGCGGTGACAGCACAACGCCGCTTTACTTGATGGATTGATGAATCCATCAATTCATCCATCCAAACTCCATCCCCGCAGCCCCGGGAGCGCTCCCTACCCGCGATGGTCTCCTGGTAGCCCTTGGTGAAGAACTGCATGGCCGTGGCCGCCCTCCAGGGCGTCTTGAGCAGCCCCTGCCGCTGCGGGTCCTCGCCCAGCGCCCGCAGGATGGAGGTGTAGGCGGCGGCCAGGCCGGGCAGGCTCAGCTCGTTGTCCTCCTCGCTGCGGGGCCGCTCTCCCCGCCACCCTTCGCCGCCGCCGCTCCCGGTGCCGGTGCCCGGGGCCCCGCGCGGTTTCTCCGCGGCCGCGGAGGGCGGCGGCTCCTGCCGCGCGTACCCGTTCCAGCCCCGCGCCGCCTCCATGGGCAGCGCTGCAGCGGGGCCGAGCCGTGCCCGAGCCGTGCAGCCCCCGGGCCGGCCCTGCCCGTCCCGGCCCCGCCGCCGCCGCTTTTATCCCGCCCGCGCCGCCCCCATTGGCCGCCGCCGCCGCTGCCGTGAGCCCGCCGTGCCGGCCGGAGGGGAGGGGAGGGGGTGCCCGGGGTGCGGGTACGGCACAGGGGGGATCCCCCGGGATGGGGACTGGGCGGGGAGACCGGAGATCCGAGGGGACCCCGGGCTGGGGTGAGCGCCGGGGGTGGAGGGGGCACCCCGGCCTGGGGGATTCGAGGGGATCCCAGGGGACCCCGGGCTGGGGGATTCGAGGGGATCCCAGGGGGTTGGGAGCCGGGCTGGGGGTGCGGGGGGTCCCTGGGCTGGGGCATGGGCCGGGGGTACCGGGGTTTCGAGGGGATCCCCGGGGCTGCGGATACCTGGGGGTACGGGGGATACCGGGGGTACCCGGGGGTACGGGGGATACCGGGGATCTCCGGGCTTAGGGTGCGGGGGGATCCGGGCAGATCTCGGGGCTGAGAGATTGTGCTGGGGGTACGGGGAGCTCCTGGATCATTGGGGATCCCTGGTCTGAGGGGTGCGCCGGGGGTACGGGGATGCTCCTGGGTCAGAGGGGATCCCTCAGAGCTGAGAGCCTGGCTGGGGGTGCGGGGGGTCCCTGGGCTGGGACATGGGCCGGGGGTGCGGGGAATGCGAGGAGATCCCCAGGGCTGGAAGTGCGGGGGGATCTGAGGAGATCCTCGGGGCTGAGGGTACCAGGTACACCCGGGCTGGGAGTGCAGGGGGATCCGGGGGGAATCCCTGGTCTGAGGGGTGCGCTGGGGGTACAGGGGTGCTCCTGGGTCACAGGGGATCCCCCCGAGCTGAGAGCCGGGCTGGGAGGGTTGAGGATACAGGGGGGATCCCCTGAAGCATAGCTAGGGGCTGTGGGAGTATCCCAAGAAATCTCCAGGGTATGGGATCCCCCAGGATGAGCAGGGGGGGGGATGCCCTGGGCTGGGGCTATGGGAGCATCCAGAGGGATCCCCGGGCTGAGAGCTGGGCTGGAGGTCCAGAGGGTTCAGGAGGGAATCCCGTGGACTGGGGTGTGCTGGGGGTGTGGAGGCATCCCTGGGGCTGAGGATGTGGGGCACCCCCGAGGCTGAGATGTGTGATGGGGTACAGGGGAATCCCCCATGCTGGGGGTACTGGGGTTCTCCGGGCTGAGGTGTGGGCTGGGGTTATGGGGGGATTCAGGGCTGAGGAGGAGCTGGGGATTCAGCCCCAGGAGCTGCTGAAGGTGCCTCCTGCCATCCTCCACCATGAGGTAGGGCTGTGAGGAGCCCAGGGCGAGCAATAAGGGAATGGGGATGGATGGGGCAGGTCCTGCTGGGATGCAGGTTTGTGCCCTTCACAGCAGCTCCCAGCATCATGCTCCATGTTCTCCCCATCCCCTCAAACTCCTAGAGCTGCTGCCTTTCCCACCAGGGTGGTGTGGGCACATCCTGCCCAGTCACTCCCTGGCACTGCTGGAATGCCTCCACCACCATTCTGAGGCCTCTGGGGCTGGGATGCAGCCACCAGAATGATCCCAGGCACGGAATGACCCTCCTTGGTGACCATTCCCACCCCCTCATCCCAGCTGGGCTTCCATCCCTCCAAACCCTGCTCTCTGCAGACACCATCCTGCTGCAGGGCTGGCGTGTCCCAATGTTTCCACATTCCCACCCAGGATTCTGGAAATGTGCTAACTCTGACGACCAAGACCAAATATTTTGCAGTTTCCGTGGGGAACTTATTGGTGTGCCACCCCAAAAAGTGGTTTGAGCATCCTGCATCCTCCTGGGCACTTCTGGGGCAAACCCAGCAGACAGAGCACAGCTTGGATTCAAGAGTTGGTGAACAAATAAATGCTGGGGCAGATTTTTGGAACACAGGTCCCCTCCAGCTGGAGCTATTCTGGGATTTTATGAGCTGGAAACTGAGTCTAAAGACTCAGCTGAGCATAGGGTGAATGCTCCATCACCCAAGCACGAGCAGGGGGACTCATATTTTCTGGATTGCAATCAAATAAATGACCAGGATCTAAAGGAGCCACAAACCCTTCTCTTCACACCACCGGCCCTTAAGGCAGCAGGGACAAATTGTCCCCCTCTTGTGCCTAGGAAATGGTAAATTGCTGGGAAGATAAGGAGGGGAAGGAGCTGTCAGAGGGTGGGGTGTGACTCACTGGCTTTCCTCCTCCTCCTGACACAAGAGCTGCATTTAACTAAGCCAAGCAAGAGAAAAAGAAAAAAAAAAAAAGAAAAAGAAAAAAATACCCCAGCAGCTGTAACACGTTCCACATTTCCCCATTTATCATTTGGTTTCTGATCACAGGTTCCAGCAGAAGAGCCAGGATGACTCAGGTGAAATCCAGGGCCCTGCAGCCAGCCAGGCTTTACTCGGGTTTATTGCCCCGGGCTCTGCTCAGGAACAGGAACTGCTGCACCAGAAGGGTTTGGAGCCCTGAACTGCATCCCTGCTCCTCCCCAGACACCCAGCTCATCTCCCAATCCTCTGAGGATGTTCAAAATCCTCTCTTTGAACCAGACCTTCCCTCACTAAAAACATCCATGGGCCCTGGCAGAGGGATCGTGCTTCCCTTTGGATCAGAGGGCTGGGAAATGCTCCTGAGGAGCTTCAAACCACTGAGACCTAACCAGCCATACAGAAAAGGGGTCAGCAAAGGCCATCCAAGCACCTTGGCCCTCTCTAGTCTCTGCTCTCTTTGTTTCCTTGGGAAGGAAGATAAGCTCCCTCTGGAGTCAACCCCGACTCTGTGACGGGCTGAGCTGAGCTGCTGTGGGAGCTGGTGGTAATTTTTCTCCTATTAATGGGGCAAGAAGGGCAGGTTCCAGCTTATTTACCAGCGTGATCACTGCCTGGCTGTGGAGAAAATCACATTTTCTGAGGGTGTTTGAGCAGGGGTTGCACACACGGGAGCTGATGCCAGCAGTTCTGTTAATGGCCTTTGCCAGCATGGAATTAGTAGGTTCAGGTAATTGGGATTTGTGCCAGGATGTGGAAGGACACAGCCCCATTTCCAGCCACAGTGGAGTCCTCTCCCTTTGAAACACAACCTACATCAGCTGGGTAAGAGGAAGCACTGAGACTTTTGGGTTTTTGAAGTATGTTATGATGAGATTTTATTGATGGCTCCCTGTTATTTACACCCCACGTTCTCATTAAGCCTTCTCAAATAAGTTTTTCATTGCTCTTTCTGAATACATACCAAAAAAGTGAAATACAGACTATAAACCAGAAGAATCAGTGAATATTTAAGGTTAGAAATTATCTCTAAGACCATCAAGTCCAACCATTAACCTAGCACTGGCAAGGCCACCACTAAGCCATGTCCCCAAGTGCCACATCCACGTGGTTTTTGACCACTTCAAGGGATGGTGACTCCACCACTTCCATTGGAAGTCTATTCTAATGCCTGACCACCCTTTCAGTGAAGAAGTTTTCCCCAATATCCAATCCAAACCTCCCCTGGCACAACTTGAGGCCATTTCCCCTTGTCCTGTCCCTGTTCCCTGGAGCACAGCCTGACCCCCTGGCTGTCCCCTCCTGTCAGGAGCTGTGCAGAGCCACAAGGGCCCCCTGAGCCTCCTTTGCTCCAGGCTGAGCCCCTGCCCAGCTCCCTCAGCTGCTCCTCACAGGACTTGTGCTCCAGACCCTCCCCTAGAGGGAATGTGCCCTGGTTTTCCCTCCTCTGCTTGCTTAGAGCTTTTAGGTTATTTTCACATTTTAAGAGAAGAAATTCTTAAAGATCAACAAAACAAGGACTGCAAAAAAGCCTGATACTGTAATTTGAATTATGTAGAATAAGGTTTAGAGGGGGTGAAAGCCCTGTGCTGCCACTGAAGGGTGCTGGGGGTCCCTGAGAGAGCCAGGGGATGCTGCTGGGGGCCAAGGTCCATGGGAAAGCCCTTCAGAGGCCTCTCTTGTCTTTGAATGTGGGGGAAATATCAAAAAGGGACAGGATGGAGCCGGTCTGTGTTCAGGCTCTGCTCCTTGGCCTGTTTTAGTCTGTTGAGCTTCCTCGTGGCTTTGGTGAGACCCAGCTGGGAAGGGCTGGAGCATCATTCCCTGTGTGTGAAATGTGATTCTCAGCAAGAGTGGAGTCCCCAAAAGAAACCTCTCCATGCCAAGGCTAAGGATGAAATACCCTGGGCAGTCCTCACTGGGGCAGGTGAATCCATCCAAAAGGTGCTTCAAAGGGAGTTTCTGCATCAACAGCTGCTAAAAAGCTGTCAGGATAAACAGAATCATGCACAGAAGACACCTGCTTTTCCTCTGTTGGCTACAAAATGGGATCATTCAGGACTGGGCTCAGAGCTTAAAGTTAGAGATGATGAATTCCACTCTCTGAATCCATCTGTGCCAGCCCAGCACCTCAGCAACAGCTCAAGCAGCAAAGGAGCAGAGCAGATCAATCCTGCTGTTAACAGCAAGCCAGGACGTGGCCCCACCGTGATCCTGGAATAATAGCTGAGCCCACAGAGGCCATGGATGGCAACATCCCAGCCTACAGACATCCTTCCTCTGCTCTGGAAACAGCCTGAGATTTATCAGCCCCTGGAATCACAGTGGTTCAGTTGAAAGAGTGAATCACGAGCAGTTTAATTCTATTACCCAGAATAACGAGCAAAATTGATTACAGGCTCCTAAAATACTGATTTGTTACCAGAGGATTTGTTGCTCCATGAGGACAGAGGATGCCCAGGGCCTGAGGGGTTTTCTGCAGATGGGATCTGAACTTTAAATTCCTCATGTGGGGGTCTCACGTTTTAGGGATGAGGCTGGAGATGGAGGCAGCAGTTTTGCCCTGCCCCAGGTTTCCTTTCCTGCCCTCACAGAGCAAGGACACAGGGTCTCTTGCCAATGGATGTTTCCTCCCCAAAATCTGGAAAACTTCAAAAGGATTGGGCTGGGTAGGCTGTAGCAGGTGAATTCATATTTGTGAATGTGAAAGCAGACATATGACAAAAGTCTCCTGACTCTCATGGATCTATTCCCAACAGAAGGTACCTGACATCAGCCAGGATGGTCTTTAGGTCTTTCCATTCCATTACCAAGGGTGGGTTTGCACCCAGAGCCCAGCAAATGGGAGCAGCAGCCGTGTCCCTGCATGGCTCCCCTCAATTGCTCCTCACTGCTATTACCCCAAGATATCGATAATGTGATTTGGAGACCAGACTGTTCCCTGGCAACACATGGCTTGAAACTATTCCTGCAAATTTTCCCTGCCATTTGTGTCCAATTGAGTCAGGATCAAGTGGCTCTTTTCACAGCCTGGGTTGGTATTTGTGTTTTGCCTGCCTTTAAGTAAATTATTTACTATTAAATTTGTTTGGCAGCATTCAGCTGAGCACGTTCAGTGCAACAAGCAGGCAGAGGGAGAAGCCAAATCTGCTCTTCTCTGTCAAAGAGCTCCTTGAGGCACCCAATTTCCTCACAGGCAGCTCTCACAGCCCATCTCCTCCCTGGATTATCCAGCCAGGACCACCAGGTCACTCCATGACCAGCACAGTTACAGTTTTTGGAAGGAAGCTGAGGTGCATCTCATAGCCAGGGGACCTCTGAGAAGGGAAATCGTATCCAAATACAGGATCTCCCTTGTCCAGCTCCACCCTGAGAATCCAAGAGTGATGGATCCATCCTGACTCCCCCATTCCACAGAATCATTTGGCTTGGAAAAGACCTCTCAGATCACCAAGTGCAAACATCAAACCCAATCACTGGGGTTCCTAGCACAGCCAAAGGAAAAACAAAACAACTATCAACCAGGATCCTTGGCACGGTTTGCAAGTTCCTGGTTTTCCAGCAGGAAGGGGGCAAATTCAGGACAGACAAACATTTCTGAAGACTTCAGTGAAATTCTATTGAATTATTTAGCAACCTTGTTAAACAAAATTTATAACAAGCAAACAAAAAAACCACAAACAAAAAAACCACAAACAAAAAAATCAAAGCCAGGTAGTAGAGATTTACCAGTTTTCACTTGAAAATCCATTCCACATTTTCTGTTTCTTGGTCTGGCATTTCATTTCCACTTGAATTAGGATTTATACTTCTGCCTGTCCTGCTGTTGCTGGATGAGTGCACCCCGTGCCTGGCCAGCTCAGCACAGCTCCCTGGAAGGCTCCAGGTGATGGAGGATGCATTTATAGCTCTGCCTGGAGCTGTGTAATAGAGCAAAACCCATCTCTGATGATAGAAATGTAACAGCAGCCCCATGGGAGATGATCAGCTGGAATATTCACTGCCACGGTCCCAAGAGCCTTTTTGGGGTTTGTTTTAGGGCCATGGACCTAAAATCACCAGGGAACAAGTCCTGGGAGGAGTAGATGAGGGAGCTGGGGGGGGCTCAGCTTGGAGAAAAGAGGCTCAGGGGGGCCCTTGTGGCCCTGCACAGCTCCTGACAGGAGGGGACAGCCAGGGGGGGATCAGGCTCTGCTCCCAGGGAACAAGGGACACAATGAGAGGAAACAGCCTCAAGCTGTACCAGGGGGGCTAGGTTGGATATTAGGAAAAAATTATTCATGGGGAGGGTTCTCAGGCACTGGAACAGCTGCTCAGGGCAGGGGTGGTGTCCCCATCCCTGGAGAGATTTAAAAACCATGTGGATGTGGCACTTGGGGACATGGGTGAGTGGTGGCCTTGGCTGTGCTGAGGGAATGGTTGGACTCAATGGTTGGTCTTGGAAGTCTTGTCCAACCTTCAAAATTCCATGATTCTTCTACCCACAGTCACACAGCTCTGATGCAAATTTTCAAATCTGGTGTTGGAAACAGCTCTGCCAGCTCTAACCTGCCCTGAGAGCCAGACTGTGACCCCAGGGCTGGGGACATTGGGTCTGATGAAACCCACAAATGTTGCACTGCAAAAATTGTTATGCAGGGAGAAAAAACCACATGGAAATCAGGGCCCTGCAGGATGGTGCCCAATATCCCCAGTGATTTCCATGAAACCGCCCCTAAACCCAGGAACCTCCTTTCAAACTGACCTTTGGTGTGTTTGTTCAGAAGAACTGTGGGATTGCAAACATCCAGCTCCCAGAAAACTCCCCTGGAAGTTTATTTTGGCTGTTTCCCCCCTGCACTGGGAGCCAAAAGGACTTTGGATGCTCTGTAGGATGTTGTTGGCAGCAGTGGATGCCTCCCCAGATCCCTTGGAAGTTTTTCCTGCCCACTTCCAACATCAGAGGGCTCTGGACAGGCAGCCCAAACATGGATTTTGGATGTGGATAGCAAGAATTACCTGGAAAATCTCTCTGCACCACACTCAAGGTGCTCAAGTCATCCTCAGAACAACCAAGTCTAGGAGAAAGAAAACATTTCAGTTCACCAGGCCCAGTGATTTTTCATCAGGATGTTTTCCCTACCACTGCAATCCCATTTTTTCCACAATACACCCAAATAGGCTTTACTAGCTAAAAATAAATCCCAGTCTCTGATACAATAATTTCTTCCCAAAAAACGCAGAAAAATCAGAATGCTTCCTGTATTATGTCACTGCAAAAAATTATTATGTATGTTAAATATTACTTGCTGCCCACTATCAGCTTAAACAAATAAATTGTGAATTGATAGATAAGAACTGTGGGTGACAGAAGTATTGAAGTTGTCAGGTCTTCAGGATTTTCTGTTTGTATTTCTCATCCCTGGTTGACACCACAACCCTCTTCTTTTTGTTTTCTTCAAAATTACCTACAGCCATTGCTGAAATAGTCTAATAAAACACTTCCTATGGTAAAAATTAATGGTTTTTAGTGAAATCTCAATCTTCAATCCACAGATGTCAAGGTTTAAAGTGTGTTTTGAATTAAAAGTCATTTGCCTTTTATAGAACCAGAGAATTGTTAAGGTTGTAAAAGATCTTTAAGATCAAGTCCACTGATGTATTTTCATTAATACTGATGTATTTTCAGTAATAATCACAGAGTGGATTGGTGGGAAGAAACCTTAAACTCATCCGTTTCCCACCTCCTGCCATGGCAGGGACACCTTCCACTGTCTCAGGCTGCTCCAAGCCCCATCCAGCCTGGCCCTGGACAATTTCAGGGATCCAGGGGCAGCCACAGCTGCTCTGGGCATCCTGTGCCAGTATGAAGAGGAATGAAAAAAGAAAACAATGAAAGGCTGTGCAAAAAAATGAATCTGAGAAGTCTCGAGTCTCAGCTGTTATGCTAAAAAGTTACATTATTTTAATGGATCTTAGAAAACATTTCAAAATTTGGGTTTGCTTCAAATCCATTTATTAGACATAGTGCTCTGTCTCCAGAGCAGGGTAAAACCAACTGACTGCCTTAGGGCTGGCAGGTAGAAATCTGTTTACTTTCATTACAACTGCAAAGAAGACTCCACCACCTTAAACAAAGAAACAGCCATTTTATTTAAAGAGACAAACATTACAGACACAAATGTTAGAAACATTACAAGTTCTGAGCAGTTTCTGGATCCTGCTGAGGCAGGGATTGGGAAAGCACCTTTGCACAGTCTGGAATGGTTTGGCTTTGCACACCTGACCTTCCAAACTCAGTTTCTGCTCTGGTTTTCATTTCTTTTTTCCCTGCCCATATCAGGCTCTGCCAATGCCACAGGTATTGAAGATGCAGCTGAACATGTTGCTGGTGCTCAGCTTTCTCTCCCTCACACCCATTTCCTGGAGTGTCTCACTCTCAAGGCAGTAGGGATGGTAGGGAAGCCATTATTTTGGCTTTCTAAAACCACAGGGCAGATTTTCAGCTTTCTCTCCCTCACACCCATTTCCTGGAGTGTCTCACTCTCAAGGCAGTAGGGATGGTAGGGAAGCCATTATTTTGGCTTTCTAAAACCACAGGGCAGATTTTGGATGTAGTTTACCCTCCCCAGAAGGATTAATCTGATTTAGCACCCAATATCACTGGTATGAGGGCACACAGGGGGTACCACAGGTACACAGCTCTGCTCAGGGTGTGCTGCCAGGGAACAGCCCCATGAGCAGGATCTTGTCAAAGACTGGGAGGGGATTCAACATTCCTCTCAAAAATTGATAATAAACCACTTTCTAACAGACTATTTGGAGCCAGGCACTCTTTTTGCCAGTGCTCTTCAAGCATGGCAGCCAACTCCTCAACACAGAGGAATTTCTTCCATGAATTCTTTCAGAACACAGACACTGAGAAGGCACCACTTCATCTAGCTCTGCTTGAAGGCAAAAGCTGACAATCTGTTGTTTGTGGATGAATCTAAAGGCTTGGATTTTTTGGATACATTTGTGTCCTCAGATTTCTGCTCCTGGCTCTTCTTCACTTCATCTTCCTCAGCTGGGGGACGCTTCCTCTTTTTGTCTTCTGCTGAGTCACTGACTCTTCCTCCTCTTGCTTTCTCAGTCCACACCTTTGAAGGAGAACAGAAAATTACAAATTAGGTCACAAAAGTCACCACTTTGTTTTATACACATTACCACTCTGATTTTAAGGTACTGAAATAATTCCTGTGATGAACTAATAGGGATTAAGTAAGGAACTATTTCCTCACTTTCCATTTTTCTAACAACATTCTCCTTCAAAACTGGATTTCTTTTGAGACTGTATATGAAATTAAAGCTCTTAATTGTCTTTCTGGTGAAATGAGAAATCCAAAAGGCCCAACAAGTTAAATGAGAACCAATTTAATTCCCAGTGAATTAAGCCTGCTATGTGACTTTGAAATCATTCCTTTTGTTATTTGTTCATTGATTACATTCCTCTCACAAGCCACACTTTGGAAAAGCTTCTTTTTGATATTGCTTATAATTCAGTTTATATTTTCATAAATTATATGTCATAGATCATGGTGCAATTCAATATTGAAATCCATAAAGATGGATTCCAGAAAAAAATTCCTAACTGAAAATAACCCAGGGATTCACTGGAGAGAAAAAAATTATCAAACCCACAGAATTAGAGAATGTTTTCTTACCATCCTTTCCTCTGATGTCAGCATTCTAAATCGACTCATTCCTTCTTTTATTACTTCTGCTTCATTCAGATCAGGATTATCTGTCAAAATGTTTGCTCTGTTCTCTTCCAGCCACATCTGGAAACCTGTCTTTGGTCTAAAGCAAGCACACAAAAACTGTCTGGTTAAGAAGATTATAGGAAAACCACATCCTCCCAAAACCAACATTTCTGAGCAGCACCTCAGTGGGTATTTTTGCTCTCAGAAGACCTCTCAGGGCAGCAGCCTCCTCTCTCCCACTGCAGGATGCTCTCAGAACATGCTGACAAGGCAAGACTAAGCCAAGCATTTTTATTAAAGTGTGATATATATATATATATATGGAGATCAACATTTTTAGAATGACAAAGCATAATGGTTCTCATCCTTTCTGACAGGGTCCCATCAAGCTAAAAATAGAGCACATTCATTTCTCACAGCTCTCCTTGCCACTTGTTGTAGAACATCATCTGGAAAGGTTAACTGAAAGAATGCCAGTCCAAATGAGTAATAATTACCTTCATCCTCCTCAGCTAAATGAAGCCTAAATGAAACACAACTGCAATAATGCAGGTTTCATGGGGATTGGGGTTGTTAGGAAATACATCTGCTTCCCAGGAACACAACAGATGAGAGCCTCAGCTAGGAAGAGATGAGCTCCTCAGGTGACTGAAGATTTTGTTGACCTTCTCTTTAAAAAAAAGCCACCAAAATAAAGCTTTTACTCTTTCACATAAGACCCTTAGCTCTGAGACTTTGTGATTTTCTAGAGCTGTTGAAATTTCCACTATTTCCTATGCTTGGGACTGTCACAGCAGCATAGTTTCATTTATCAAAGGTCATTACAAGCAGTATCAAGGCAAAAATTGTTGCTTAGAGCCTCAAAATTATATTTTGAACTGCTCATTTGTTATTCCCTCTCGCATTTTTCAAGTGGGTTCACAACTGTAACAATTTGTGAGCTAAACTTTAATCTTCATGTCATATTTCTTTGGCCAGTCCAACATCTTCAGAAATAAAACAGATTTTGGACTTGCATTTCTATTAAAATTGGAATATGGCACTGAGATGCAAGTGTCTCTCACCTTCTGTTTTCAGTGTTTTCTTGTGCAGTGACTTTGGCTTCTTGGGACTCATTTCCTGCTTTTTCTTCTCTTTCTTCCACTGTTTTTTCACCAGGATTAGATGCAGGTGTGCGGGGCTGGAAGAAGGAAGCTGCTGAAGCCTACAGAAATGGAGAATCAGAAAGAAAAAAGTAAAATCACCTCACTCTCAGACAACATGTACCATGTAGCCTAACAAACCCCAAGCCTTTCCTAAAGACATAATAATCACTTGCATTAATAGAGTATCTAGTCCATCCAATTCAGCACAGCAGATGTTTACATTATTTAAAATAAAAGCACAAGGCTCAGTACAGAAACTAATTTCTAAAATTGATTTTTTTCCTGCTGTTTTATGTGCTGTCATAGTCTTTGCACTATGCTTAAATGAATTCTGCCATCTAAGCTGCTTTACTCACAGCGTTTCATACTTGATAAAGGCTGGTAAAATTCAATTTTTTGTTCTTTCCTCACTGAAATGATGCAAGAAAGACAACAAACATCACCTGCTTGGTCTTGGGTTTGGGAGTCAGAGGCTTTATAACTGGAGGGTTCTGCTTGTCTGCAGCTCGACTGCCAGATGAAGATGTTTTCTTTGAATATTTGGTCATATTGTCTAAAACATTTCCTGAGGGGACCACTGGCTCCTTTTTGCTGGATGACACCTAGCAAAACAAAGAAAATAGGTGTTTTATTTATTTTCTGTCATGTTCCCCTCCAAGGTATCTATTATATTGGAAACTCCAGACAGAATCTGTTGTGTTTTTCAGAGCATCACAATCGAAGCTGCAAAATTCTCACCTTAAATGGATTCACTCGTCCTCTGCTGCTGGATGCAACCAGAGCTGTTTCAGAGGAGAGAAAACAGAATGTAAAAATGTGTGCACTCAAACATACATCCAAATCTTTGAGGCAATGTGCACATTTTAGAGGAGTAGAAAGACACTTTAATAAACCCTGTGAAGGTTATGCTGTATGTGCTCAGCTATTCTTAGTTATCAGAAATGCCACACAGGACCAACAGCTTAAAATACAAACCCAGAGGAAGACCCAGTACTTCCTCCACTCCCAAATCCGTTTCCACTCCTATTATTCTTGCTCAAGGGTTGGCAGGTTGCAGGAGGTCACATTCTGCCCCTGCCTGCCCACACTCACAGCTCTAGCTCAGGATTATTTCTCACTCTGCCTTGCAAGTAATAAATGTGCTGTGGGTAGTGAAACAAATCCATTGATAGCTGCTCTCATTTGCCCCTTGTCCCAAAGAAAGCCCTCATGGCACAGCCAGGCTGGCCCTGATTCAGCATTTGGCACAGCTGAGGCAATCAGAACAGTGCTGGGAACACCATTAGGTAGTGAGGACAGGAATAGGGAACCCCTAAAAAACAATCTGTGTGAGCAGGGCAGGCTGGACAGGGCTTGGAGCAGCCTGGGATAGTGGAAGGTGTCCCTGTCCAGGGCAGGGGGGTGGAATGAGGTGAGCTTTAAGGACCCTTCCAATCTAAGCCATCCCATGATTCTGTGAATTTACTATTTGACAACACTGTTATGCACTAAATTTAAGTAGTAATGGGAAGATAAAGGATAAAAAACAGGAGCAGATTTGTGAAGAATGACAAAGGTGTCATCCTTTTATCCTGGAATGAATTATTTACTCACCAGGCTTTGGAGTAGACACCTCTGCTGAAGTGACACCTTTGGAGAAACAATTTGAATCTTCTGAAAAAGGAAAGGAGAACATATTTAAATACAATAAAATACTGTAGCATAAATTCTTTTTTAAAAAATTAAACCAAGTTGACAAGTAAGGAAGGATGGGGCTTGAGCAACCTGGTCTAGAGGAAGGTGTCCCTGCCCTTGGCAGCAGGGCTACAACTGGATGATCTTTAAGGTCCCTTCAAACCCATTCTGTGATTCCATGATTACAGTAAAATTACCAGAGAGTACAAACACTCTTACAAAACCATCTGTCACCTCTGCCTTGATTTAGAGTTGTAAATTTATTTCTTAAACCTTAAGCTTATTCCTTAAAGTGTGCTCAAACTACTCATCTATCAATCTGCCTCCTGCAAGACTGGAGCTGAAATCAAAGTAACTGATTAGAAGGTGAGCCAGTCCTTTAGGAATAAAATCAGGCAGCAGGAAAAAATCCCCCAGGGCCCCTCTAATGGATACTGAGCACAAAGCACACACAGCTGTGACACAGCAGATGACACACAGTGCACTTGTTTCTCTGCAGTGACTGCAGGCACAGGCTGGAATATGGAGCCACTTAATTCCTTATTAAGTCTGCAAAAGCTTTCTGGATAACTCCCAGTCTATTCAGAAAATATATTTTCCTTACTCTCTTTATGCACTTCTGGGGTTTCTTCTGCTTCCTCACAGGCATCAGGTTCTTCATCATCTTCCACTCCTTGGTCCTGCTGAACATTCCTGCCTGGCAGCTGCCCCCACTTGGTGGCAGAGCTGCTGGAACTAAAGGAAGGAATTCAGCAGAAAGGAAATGGGCACCAAGTCAGAAGGAAAACTGAAACAACAGATAGCAAGCTCACTCACCTAATTTAGGCAATAAGGAAAATAACACTTGGCATTTATGTGCATTATACCTTGATTAAACTGTGATGATTAAAGATTCATTAACCACTCATAACTTTATTGCCAGAACATTTGCAACAAATATAAATGTAAATATTGAAGATCTTCTCTAATCTCCATGTAAACAAATATACCTCCAGTATCATCAGGTTACTTTTTCTGCATCCATGAATACACACAGTATATTCATATATACTGTATATATGTATTTTTATATATATATACACATATATATATGTGTGCATATATATATGTATATTTATAATATATATGTGTGTGTATATATATAACATGGATATATAATTTCATACTGAAGGCATCAAGTTTGAACATTTAATCTGATTCTTCTCTAAATTCCTAATACAGTAGGATGTAAAATTCTTGCATTTTCCTCCTAAAATTTGCCAGTTACCAAAATCTGTATAATATACATAAACAAAAGGCCCATTTCTTTCAACCAAAACAATCAGTATTAGATTACTCTGGCACTAAGAACAACATAGTGTTTGTGATGGATTTTAGCCTTCAGAGTGGTTTAAATTGCAGACATGGGATTACAGCTTCCATACAGGATCCAGAAGAACAAGCCAGAATATTTAGAAATTACTTTTGACAGTGCAGTTTAACACAGAAGAATAAGGGAAAGGCCACAGATAAATTCAGAGACTTATCACTTCCTTTTGCTTAAATTAGTCCCAAACTTCATACATAAAATTGCTATAGGGAGACATTGCTTTTAATATTATTACATAAATGAATAAAAATATATTACTATTATTATAAATTTAAATATGTTAAAAAGTAACCCCATAACAATTTTTTTAAAACCTACCAAAACACAAACACACACTTTTTGCCTCATCATGTTATACAAAGCAGGTGCAGGTGGGAGAGGAAAGATTGATAGCACAAAGAGGAAAAAAATGCAAAGCCAATCTGTAATATGTTCTATAGCTTTGAAGAGCTGGGATAAGTTAGGAGGGAATAAGACTAAATAAAACAAACTGAGATGGGATATTGAAAAAAAAGGTATGGGTGGAGAAAGATAAGATTTTAAGACAGGTGTGGAATGAATAGAGTTTGAGAGATTGAGACAAAGAGGAAAAAAAAATAGGTGGGAGTCAACCAAAGGTAAGGAAATGTGGGAAGAGAAAACTCCAGTCAGAGCAACTCAGCACTGAGCCTGCTTTGGCTCTGAGGCTGCTGGACACAGCACACAGGGAGTGAGGAGTGCAGATATTTCCCTCTGTGTTGGCATCCTGGGACTAATGAGTCCTCACAAGACACCAACAAGGATGTGCCATTCCCCAAGTACCATTTCCAAGCACAGCAACTCGAGCTGTCCCTTCACCCACAAATACCCTGCAAACTGTGGGCTACAGAAATGCATCAAAGCCTTAACAGAGCAGCAAAACCCATCCCAGTTTTAGCCACGGAAATTCGCCTTACCCAGCGCTCGAGTGCTTTCGGAAATCCTCTTCCTCCTCCTCCTCCTCATCCTCCTGTGCTGCTGCCAGCTCTGAGGCCTTTTCCACAGCCAGCTCACTGAGGAGCTGGGCCAGGTTGAGCCTGCGGGAGCGGGAGGCGTATTTGATGGCCAAATTGAGCACGCTGTGGGTCATGAGCTCAGCCAGCTCCACGCAGCGCGACTCGCGCTCCAGCTTACAGGAGAGCTGCAAGACAGGGAGCCTGGGGAGTCACACACCTCAACTCCACAATCCCTCAGGACTCCAGGAGTAGCATATCAAGGTCTTGGTGGAGTGAATGATTAAAATAAGACACCAATAATCATAAGCTACAGATCAAAGAAAAAGCTTTGTTATTTCCTTCTTCCCCCACCCTTCACACTGCAGCCCAGAGTCTGAACCAGCTGGATCACCAATCACTAGCCAGACTCCTAAGAAGAGGAATCACGTCAGCATTTACATCAGATGCCATCTACAAATAAATTATAGAATCATAAAATGGTCTGAGTTGAAAGAGAACTTAAAGCTCATCTCATTTCATTCCCCTGCCATGAGCAGGGACACCTTCCACCATCCCAGGTTGCTCCAAGGCCCAGCCATCCTGGCCCTTAGCACCTCCAGTCTCAGGGATAAATCTTAGGGATTCTTTCTGTTATGCATTTGTACTTACAGCAAACAGCTTCATTAGAAGTTCCTGCTGTTCTTTCACAGCCTGATTTTTAGCATTTTCATCAAATTCATATCCATTTTTTGACAAGTAATCCATGTAGCTGTGAAATAAAACAGAACGCCAGTACTGCTCCTGAAAAAAAGGGAGAAGGATGGGTGTTGGAATTCAGAGGAGAAAAACAGTCCAAAACATATTGCCTAACAATTTACAATGTACTTTATTCACTTATTCCTTAATATTCCTTTCCTCTGATAATGAGGGTGAGGGGCAGACAATTCTCCTTCAAATTAATGCTACCAAGAAAAAGATGAAGAACAACCACACTTAACACAAACTGATCCAAACTGTTGCCATATATTTTGAATTCCATTTATATTACAGGCTTGCAGCAGGATGAAACCTACATGTTCACCAACATACTATCAGGATAGACAATTCTAGAACAAGTTATTTTATCATCTGCTGTCCCACAGCAAACTGGAAGTGCTCCAGAATAATTCAGTAAACTTAGGAGTTTACCTGAGAGACACAAATAAAAACAATAATGCAAGTATGGCTATTAGACCAGGCTAGCCTTGTTCAAAATGATTATAAACTTATTCAAGACCAGTATGTTTTCATCAGATGCATTAGAATAACTTTTCTTTACCTACACATATTCCCTCAAGCCAAATCAACAGTTCCTGGCATTCTCATCCCATTATTTTGGGTAGAGGGAGGAATAGTAATCAGATAAAAAACAAAACACTTCACCAAATGAAGGAGAATTTATTAAAAATGACAGTGTGTTCACTATTGAAACTTTTTATCTACACTTCTATCAAAGAGAATACATTTCAAATAGCATTCAACTGTTCAAAGGCTGAGGTTAGAATTTTATGTTCATTTCTCTTTTGTGCATCACAAGTTTGAAATACTTAAACCAATAAAAGATGAAGAATAAGACCAGTTCTTTTTCTAGAAGTTGTCCACAGGCACATCTTGCTCCAACCAGCCTCTAAATAAGCCAAGGCAGAAGACCTGTGTTTTCAGTGATTATGAATTGGGATACTTAGTATATCTTTCAGAAATTTTGTTATGCCTAAAATAGTAAAACCCAGACATAATCAAGGGCACCTTGACTGGGATCCCCAAATCTGGTATCACAACCCACTAAAAAACCAAGAATGAGAAAGACTTCAGTGGTCAGAAACAAATCATGTGTAAATACAGCTTTGCCAGTTTTGTTTTGTGCTCTTCTAGGAACAGTTGTGAACCAAACCAGAGAACACTGAACCCAAATAACCCCTTGGCCACGTGTTTTACTCAGGGTTTGCACTGTTCCTCTTGTATAATCCCCACTCCAGGGACACCTGAGCCCCCCAGCTGTGGACTCCACACCATTCCATACCTCCATCTGTCCCTTCTCTGTTTCCACTTGACAATAAGGAAGTTTAAAAGGCAGGATTGCTACAGCAGGTCGTGGCAGGGTGGGAGGGAAGCGGGCTCCTTTACAGGGGATACACCTGGGCACAGAAACAAACACAGCCACACTCACCACGTGGTCACATCCAAACCAGGTCTCCTGAGCAGCAAGATACTTGAAGAGGATTTGTCCTTTGCAAAGTAGCAATTAAATGTCTGGCTTAACTACAGCAGTGTGTAAGATTGCATGAAAAAGGGTTATCTTTACATGGCAAGCAAGAAAAGTGTAAAAAACCAGCAAGGCACACACTGCTCTTGTTCACACTTTAAACTCCACATGTGGCACATAACACACTCTGATCTTGATCTGACAGGATGTTTGATTTAACAGCTGTTACAAAGAGTAAATGCAATATATTAAAATCAGAAGCCACTGAACAACTGAAGGCACAGACTTATTACTTCATTATATTTAAAGGAGTAATTTCTGCTAACAATGACTCAAGCAAACCACTGACTGGGGAAGAGCTGTGTTTCCTGCAGCACCAATGCAGCATTGACAGAAACATCTGGGTTTCAGAGCTGCTGTTCCAGAGACTTGAAAAAAAAGAACAGGAAGCATCAGTGTTCTGGCTATCTCTTAATTAAGGCATGTGGTGTTTCTACAACAAGCCTCCCCCCTCCTTATCTTCATTATGCTGCTGGCTTTGAGTAAAATGTTCTTAACAATTCAGAGAGCAGCACCCTCTTTCTTAGAGTAGAAGGAAAACTCAGCATGAGAGACTCACAGTTGACCATCTTATCAATGTGATGTGACCTGCACGTTTTTGGTGAATTTTCTGGAGGCCAACATAATGATTTGGAGAAACAGGCAGGGAAGTGACATTTTAACAGAGGTATCAAATTATTTCCCTTATTCCAAAAAAGCAGTGTATTATGAAGAATGCCACATAAGTTTAAATAAAATTCAGTCTCCCACCAAACTCTAAAATTGTCTGTATACATTAAGGTAAGAGAGTATAAACTTCACTAAAATATGTGAGCTGACGGATTCTGCCCTGGTACGAAAAGGACACAGACCAGAGAATAAAAACTGCTACAAATAAAGCTTAGCAACAAAATGTCCAGCACACGTCACACTAAAGAGAAACAGTTATTTAGATACACCAGTATTACATTTTATAAAGTAATGGTTAGCTTTCAGCTAAATATTTGAGCCATTAAACATCCAAAATGGTTCTTCAAGGCCACAGTTTAAATATCAATGTAACAACACACAGCTCTAATTTATCTATGTCTGATGATGTAGATGAGTTATAGGATTGGATTCTTTTCAAAGTCAGAAAAGGGGAAAACATTTTGGGGGAAAAAAGATACCAAGAACCCCAAAAACTTGGAAAAAAAGAAAAAACAAACAAAGCCATCAAAAGCAGAAGTAGATTTCTAACAGCCACTATAACTTCAGAAAGTTTCTCTAGCAAAACGCAGTTTTATGAATGTGTCAATAAAGTGCACACACACCTCTGAGCCAACTAATCAGTCACAAATTAGAAAACCCTAATGAGTTACTCAAAGTCAGTTTAATAAAGAATCCTCCATGCAGAATTCTGTTTGGGGAGTTACCATTTGCTGTGAATATTTACCAGGCACCTGTTTCAGCACCAGCTGAAGTTTGCAGTTCTGTAAAAAGGCATTGAAAAGGATTCTCTAGGATTGAAAACCAAGACAAACAAAGCATGAATTATCTAACCTGAGCTGCTGGGGATTTTCATGGATGCCAACCACCCAATAATGATCATATTTCCCTTTGCAATGCTCTCTGGTGCTGCACACTGGAATCCAGGTGTTGCCGAGCCCTCGGTTCAGCATCCGCACGGTTCCCTCGGAATCCACGTAACAAGGGGTGCCTGTTTGGGACAAATGAGAGAATTTCCTCTGACAGGCACAAAATTACAGCCCAGCCAGGTGGGAGAGGTGGGTACAGCTGGGAAATGATGGTTTACATATTTCAGGTAGACATTCTCTCTCCCAAACCCAGCAGAAATGAGTTTGGCAAAGGCAGTTTCCTTGGAGAGTTGTGCCACCTTCTGTCAGCCAGCAGCACTGCTGGTCAACTGCCAGGCTCCAAATTTAAACATTTTATGGAGAAATCGAATTTATTTATACTGCTTGGGCAGATTCCCAAAGGAAATCAGCTATTATACAATTAGTTTTTATGTTTATTATAAAAGGTCCTACCAAGCTACCAATTTTAGGGGGTTGGGGTGCTCTTATGGTGTATTAACAGAGTTTATTTCTTTTGGCTGAGCAGGAAAAGCAATCAGGAGAACAAGTTCTGATAACATTTGAATGGGAAAAGATTAAAGATTTCTGACAAATATATGGAAAGAATAGAAAAATAGAATTTTGTTGTTGAGGAGATGGGAAGAAAAAGTCAAATTCCTAAGATCTACATTACTGAAAGGTCATTAATTAGCCAAACTTGTCCATAAAATGGCAGGATGGTTTGGGTTGGAAGGGATGTTAAAAACCATCTTGTTCCACCCCCTGCCATGGGCAGGGACACCTTCCACTATCCCAGGGTGCTCCAAGCCCTGTCCAACCTGGCCTTGGACACTTCCAGGGATCCAGGGGCAGCCACAGCTGTTCTGGGCACCCTGTGCAGGGTCTCACACCTTCCCAGGGAAGAATTCCTTCCCAAAATCCCACTGGCAGTTTGAAGCTATTCCTCCTTGTCTTGTCCAAAGTCCCTCTCCAGCTTTCCTGTAATCCCCCCAGCAGTGTCAGTATTTCTCCCATGCAGGTGTTCATACCTTCTGCAGAGAATCCAACCCACACCAAATAGGATTTCCTTGTCAGAGAAAGAGGATCTCCATGCAGAATTTGTCTTTTCTTCATTCCTAGCTCCATCAGCTGTACCCCAAGGCATTGGTCCCCATCAAACCCAGTACCTAGGAAGAAGTTGTTCAATTATTGTGTTAGAAAACAGAAGAATTGGCTAAATTAGTTTTGAATCAAAAATTAATTCTAATGCAGCGTTACCCATGGATACCAGTCAGACACACAAATATTTGATATTTTGGACACACAAGATGTGCATAACAACTTCCTTAATTTCCTGTAGTAATTCCTTCTGGCACATCTAAAACCCAAATTTAATTTATTAACTTCACTGTTGCAAAATTCTCCCCTTCCCCACAGTTTAATCTCAGCATCCCAATATCAAACACAGGCTCTGCTGTCAGAAGTCACAGGTCTGTGGGTTGTGATGGATGTGCAAAAGCATCACCCAGAAGAGGAAAAGGACAAACACCATGAAGAAAAGAAGAAGAAAACACCCTCTGGTGATTACAAACAAATGAACCAGTGTGTGAAACCAGTGAGAGGTGAGGATTGAAAACAATCCCAGTTCAAAAGAAGACAAAAGGGAGAAATTACCTCTGTGGTAAACAAGCATCAGCTGCTCTCCATGTCCTGCCATGGACACCACTGGGCCTGGGAGACTGAAGATCTCCTTCTGGACTCCTCCAACTGTGAACACACGGACCAGGAGGGCACTGGTGGCACAGGCAGCCCAGCCCTGACCTAGACAGATGGCCTCAATCTCCTCATCCTTTGGCATATCCACAGTCCACTCCTTGTTGGCATCCCAGGAGCCAAAATGGATGCAGTGGAGCTTGCTAAGGCAGAGACAAAGAACCAACAAACATCTCAACATGAAGTAAATACAATGTCTGAAAATACACCATTATAATAAATTTTTGTCAGAGATCTCTGATGGAGCTACAGGTGGCACTACAAATTTTAAGTGGTCATTTGCAAAGGTGTTGCTCTTATTACTCAAAAACTGAAGAGCCAGCTTGACCTCTAGCACTGTAGATTTAAAGTTTGTAAAGCCTGAAGCAGAGAGAGTTGAAAGGTTTGAGAGGAGATTTTTTAGATGGAAGTAGGTAAATATCCTCTTTGGCACCCTGAATATCAGCCCTCATTAGAAGTCAGTCATGTTATGCTGTCTTTCAAAGGGAAAAAATATTAGAAACTTCAGTTCTTAATAACTGAGAACTGCCTATGACCAATCCACAGACATCATGCCTTCTGAGAGGTTACCCATTTCCACTGAGGAAAACACTGACACTTTCAAAATGAGACAACCAATATATAACAGATAATACTTTTAAAGGATGCTTTTCAACTTATCACTAGGGATATGTGTGAAAATAAGAAAAAAGCTCTTTCTTCAAGATATTTCCACAGAAACCAACAATAAAATACTGTTGAAATTGTTCTTAAATGCAAGAACAGAGTTTAGCTGGCCCAGCTGCTTAAATCTTTCTGTAGTTTTCTGTGGTTTCTTAAACTTGTCTTCTTCACACTTGAAATTCTTATGGGTATCTCCAAAAATCTCCTTAGCAACAGAGTGAAAAGAAATAGCTGAACCCTTATGATTGATCTTTGGTCTGAGCAGACTGAAAAATTGTTGCTCACATTTACAATTTCCTTTGAGTCTGCACTGTGTGAAGTTTCCAGTATACATACATTTGAAAAAGGAATTAAGAAGAAATTCTTAAGAAACAAATTACATTTTTCAATAATCTTGAAGTCTCCAAGTAGGTGGAAGTAAAAATCTTCCTGGAGAGTGGTCCCATTGTCTCAGGTTTAGCTGGGTGTGTGTTCAATTCCCATCTGTCAGAGCTGGGGCAGTTATCTCTGTCCATGGGGCAGTTTTTTCTTTATCTCTCCCACAGCCAATCCTCCCTCCAGGAGATCTCTGCTGTCCATGGCCACTGAGTGTCCCTGCAGGGCTGATCCCATTCCCCCATCCCATGGGGAGATGCTGTGCCCAGGGCAGGAGCCAAGCATTCCTACCTGGATCCAAGCTGAGCCTGGCCCAGCACAGCAGCCTTTGCCCCCTGCATTGCCAGAGGAGCAGCTTTCTGCTGCCCTGCACTGCCAGAGGGAGCCCAGGCCCATCTTCAGCAGCCCTGGAGCTGCAGAGGAAAACTCCCCCCTTGTGCAGGATCCCTGCTCCAGCAGAACCACAGCTGGCACTGCAGGAGGGCTGAGCCCCCATGGGATGGGGCTGGGACACCACCCTGGCACACAGGGGGACAGGGCCTGTTCTGATTCTGTCAGTGTATTTTTGGCTTTTTGTTTGTTTGTTTGTTTATACTATTGCATTTGTATTTTTAGTTTTCCTAGTAAAGAACTGTTATTCCTGCTCCTGTATCTTCACCTGAGAGCCTTTTGATTTCAAAGTTATAATAATTCAGAGGGAGGGGTTTGCATTTTCCATTTCAAGGAAGGCTCCTGTCTTCCTTAGCAGACACCTGTCTTTTCAAACCAAGACACACCCATAAATACAAAGCATGACCAAAACCCAAAAAGCTCAGAATAGACAGAAGCCGATAACAAAAGCCGAAATATTTGAAACAAGTTAAAAGCAGCTCCCTATTATGGGTTGTGCAGAGCAAGGCCATGACTTGCCTTGCAAGCTCCTCTGTGCTCTCACAGGCCAGCAGGATGGCTTCAGTGGAGAGGTCAGCCATGGTGTGGCCCAGGGAGTTGGGGAGGTGGGTGGCGTGGTGCACAGAGGTGTCGTGGAACTCGATGTCTATGGCGTTGTCCTGCTCGTCGTTGTAGCAGCGAATGATTCCCACCGAATTCCACACCTGGCAGAAGGAACCACACACACCCAAAGAAACCCATCAAATCAAATGTCCTAAATTCATCAAATATACAGCCCTAAACCAGCCTGTTGTAATGATTTTAACTGGAAGCAGAGTGGGTGGCAAGCTGGAGAAAGATTGGGGACCTGTGAAATCAGGACTTATGGTTCCTAAAACAGTTGAATTAGGCAGAAAGTAGTTTCACTCTCACTGCTCAGCAATCTTTCTCCCTACCAAATTAAGTGTAAAGAACTTGCAGATAGAAAGAAATAGTGAATGATTAACATACAGGTCTTAACAGCATAAAAATATCCATAGTTCTGACTTTGAAGGAATTTTTAAATGGATTTGCTAGAATCGAGTAGCACAGGTAGAAACTGCATAGCTTGATTTTATCTCAAAGCAAAGTATTTCTTTCTAAAGCAACTGAAATGTAAACCAAAACATTATGGAGTTCTTGCATGACTACAAAACTACTTTCCATTATTTAGCTTCACACTGTAAAGTATTAAAAAATATTGGACTAGATTAAAACATGACACGAAATGGACAATATTAAATACAAAATTAATACTTTAAATCTAAATAACCAGCATCTAAATCTAAATAACCACAGATTTACCATGAATCGATGCATCAGATGCACAGGAGTGGAGCCAGACTGGAAGGGCTTTTGCCTGGGGGTTGGCATTGGCCCATCATAGAAAGGCTGCTGTGTAGATGATGGTGGCAAAGCTGAAAAGCCTCCAGTCTGATCTTCACCATCATCCTCCTTCTCAAGAAGACTAGAACTAGCTTTTATCAACCCAATATCTAGAAGAAAAAAAAATAATTATAATCTCACACACAGTATTATGACAGAATATAGGTTAAAAAAATTTAAAACAGTCGAGATTTCTCTGGAAAAACAAAGCAGAATATATCTGAGTAGAGGATGCTAAAAGACCATCCCAGTAAAAGAGCTCTGGAAAATCAGTTCATTGTGTACCTAGTGAGTTATCATCATCATCATCAATTACTGCCCGTCTCACGTGGCCTGGGGGCTGCATAAGGTCATCAGCATCATCCTCATGATCTCCAGTTTTGGGGGAAGAAGGTGGCTCAATCACATCCCCATTTAAATAATCATCATCATCTCCATCAAACAGATCGTTGTAGTCTTTGGCCACTGCACTGGCAACCTACAACCAGATCAGCCATCAGCACAGAACCCCCTTTGGACATGCAACTCAAGAAATAAATTAACACACAAGAGGGATGTTGTAAAGCACAAAATAAAGGGTTCACATAACCCAAATAATGAAATTAATTCAAGAAGTCATTGGTACTGAGCACCTTGTCATTTGGCTTCTCTACATCACCAATATTTTCCAACAGCCCCAGATTTCCTTCATTGTCTGTGTAAGCAATTTGCTTATATTTAGGGTGCCATGCCAGTCCACAAATTGAATATTTTTTCTCATGCTTCATCCTACAAAGAATATGAAAATAATGGATTTTAGTAAGCTCCTCAGGGCAGAACCTTCCCCTCCAAGAGTTATTGCAAAAAGTAGTAATTTTTATTTAGTACAAGAAAGTGATATTACACATAATAAGATAATTAATAGGCCAACTTCAGAGTAAACAGCTGCTACAAAAATAGAGCAAGTCTTCCTTTTCTATGAAGAAAATAATTTAAGGTTTAAAAATCAATCAGAATCATATTCTTAAAGCTTCCTGATACACATTTAGAAGACAAAAGAACTCCTTAGCACTCATTTATTCCAGAACCATCCAATTATAGAAACAACATTATTTGTTTCTCTTGAATTAACTGATAAATTAATTCTGTATCTTTTCCGCCCTTTATGCTTACAAAAATCATCCCATTAATTATTTACATAATCTGTCAATAATTCTTAACATAGGGATTGCAGTTACAATCATGTTTCTTACACAGAATATTCAGATAATTCTCTTCTTCTCTATTTCATTTAATAATACCATTGATTTTAATTTGGGGGATATTTAGGGTTCTTTAAGAGCTTTAATTAACCAAATTGCATTTGCCAGTCTGTCCTTCTTGGCCTAGAGGTGAGGATGGCTGGCTGACTGAGCTGTGTTTCCCTTTCCCTCTAGAAAACTTGTTACTGGGGCCTGGATGAGATGAAAATTTGTTTCATCAAAGCTATCCTTTAATCAATAATCAGTTTCAAAAATAATAACAGATATACACAAAAAGAAAGATTCTGGGATTTGAACAAATTCCACATTCAAGTCCCTTCCCTAAGGTGCCTGAAAAACCAGAACACTCTGAAAATCTCAGAGTTTTTCAAGAGACAGAGTTCTACATTTGAACAAAAAAAGTTGCACAGAAAAGACCATAAAATTCTATTTTGAGAAAAAGATATTAACTTGGGGATTTATGGAACAACACTGGATACCTCTCTATGCACTGCTGGGTTTCCACATTCCACACCACTAAATTCCCATCCACACTTCCAGCTGCCAGGAACTGCCCACAGGGAGACCAGACCACAACATTCAAGGGCTAAGGGAAAAAATAAAACAAATTATAATAAAAAGAAACCAATGCATGCATAGCATTCCTATTCTGGAGCTTAAAACAGACAGACATTCAGGAATAAAAATATTAATAATCATTTTTGGCAGACCATATTCAGCCTCCTGTATATGGGATGGGGTTAAGTAACTTTTTCTTTAAAAACTATTATAAAAATGGTTGGTTTAAAAAAACACTTTTTAAGATAGCACACCTATTTTTGTTTCAGAATATGCATCTTCTGTCATTAAACAGTGCCATGAGGCCAAACAAAACCCAATTCCAGACATGCAGAAAGAAGCAGAGTGTATTTTGCAAACTCAGCACTAAACATTGCTTTATTTATTTTGAACTTCATACAGTCCCACAAATTAAAATCCAAGGCTGTGTGTTCTGCATCTTAATAACACTAGAAGGTGGTGCTCTTCAACCCAAAAAATCCCAAGTACACAGTGAGGCCAAAAGAAAGAAGGTGGCACAGTCAGATCTACTAAATTTCAGCTCAATAAAATAGAAAGTGAGCAAGTGACATCTCTGCTCTCTACAGAAATAATACTCCTGACATTTTCTCTAAAAAGCTCTGTATTTTGAGCAATTTGTGGAAACAGATGTTCTTCAGCTGCAGTGGGTGAGTCACCAGGAGACTTCAGAGACCTGGTGGGTTACTATAAATGAAGGAGGGGAATCACATGGAGGTGTTTGACATCACTCAGCACCTCTGCCCTGTCTTCCAACAGAAAGCAGAAACTAAACAGAAAATGTGAACAATAATTACCAAGAGAAGGGGGCTAGGGAGAGGTACTGTGCAGAAGACAATTTCTAACAGAATAACATTTAAATTGCAGAGTATTTAACAGGCCCCTGGTTTCTGCACCTACCTGTGTGATGGAGGCATCTGACAGATCAAATCGACTATCCCAGGTCTCTCTTCTGAACAGTGCAACAACTTTATCTACAGGGACTGCCAGCAGCTGCTCAAAGGAAAAATATTACACCATTTAGAACAAGTTACCTGTCAAACAGAACACTCAAGCAGCACATTTCCCTCATTCAGAAGCCTCACAGATGTGACTGCCTCAGGATTTAACAGCTTTCTAACATCCCAACCATGCCAACTGAGAGAGCAAGCTGAAGTAATTTAAATTACAAGGTTCTTTAATGCTTTCCACCAGGCAACAGAGCAAAACGTGCCTGTTTTTACTGTAATCTTAATTTCCTTCTGGCAGAAAACTGCACCATAAGGTTATAGGTTCTTATTTATCAAAACATGACACACACACACACATAGTTTTCAATGCCCTGAGCACAAGGCTTAGGTGATTCTTTACCCTCCCTCCCCAAACTCCTTTTGATCAGGTTACAATTTCTCAATAAATCTGATTTGAATAGCTGATTCCTAAACCAGCTCATTTCATCTTCCATAAAACTACATTGATGTCACTGGCTGGTTATTTCTTTAGAATCTGTTTTTGTTAGAATTCCAACCATTTGCTCTGTAAGAGAAGCAAGACAACTGCTTACATTTAGAATACATGTGTGTGTGAAGAATTAAAAAATGCAAAGTATTTGGTTTTATGCAATATGGATATTGAAACATTTTGTACTGAGAGTGACATTCACTCTTCCATAGAAAATTGATGCATAACACTGTCATAGCAGCCAGGGATTTTGAAGAATCATGGAATCTTTTCCATGATTTTGAGGAATCGTGGAATCTTTTCCACTTAGGTTGGAAAAGCCCTCTAAGGTCATCAAGTCCAACCATTAATCTGACTGTGTCATCTTCACCACTAACCCCTGTCCCCAGGTGCCAAATCCACACAGCTTTTCAATCCCTCCAGGGATGGGCACTCCACCACTGCCCTGGGCAGCTGAGCCATGTCTGACAACCCTTTTGGTGAGGAAATTTTCCCCAACATCCAACCTAAACCTCCCCTGATGCAAACTGGGGCCATTTCCTCTTGTCCTGATGTTTGTGACCTGGGAGAAGACACCAACCCTACCTGGCTGCAACTTTGATCTTCAGGTGAAAAGAAAGGGAGCAACTTACTGAGGAAATATTTACTGACTAGAGCAAAATTGACTCAAAGCAGAGAAGGACAGGACTCCTTTGATGCTCTGTTGTGCACAATTTGATTACTTCCCTTGTGTACAATGTTCCTTCCTATTCAAGCACACCAAGACTGTTTCATGCTGGTTAGGGATGACAGCTGAACTCCTGCCAAACTCAGTCTGGAGCTTAAACAAGGAGCCATTTCCAGCTTTTTATGTTTCCTAAAAGGGAACTTCACCCCAAATATTTCCCTTACTCCTAGGAGGTGCAATTTGGGCTTGCCCAGATTGAATTCTACCAGAGGCAAAAGAAGGATTAAGATGTGATAAAAGAATGTCACTTACCTTGCCAGTGCCAGGTTGCCAGGCAAGCCTGCAGATTGATTTAGCATTTATCACATCATTACATTTCTGCAGCAGCAGCCAGCTTGTCGTGCATGTCTGAAAACAAAATTTTAAAAAATAAGCTTTTTAGCTCAGCAAAAATCTGCTGGTTAGGACAAATTCTTAAAGGATTTGGGTGGGGAAAAAAACCAAAAGGAATAAATATGTCTGAACTGAAATAATCTCTTTCATAAAAATACAGTAGTACATACTGCCTTAAAAATAATTTGTCAATGTAGCCCTGAAACTATTTTAATGGCAATAAAACTACTTGTAACAGAAATAAGATCACAGAACATGTATTTTTAACCAAGTACAGAACAAATGAGCCCATCTATTCTTGGGTTATAGAGAAATGTGGCCAAAAAGCATTTGTCAAACCCAGATAAACTGCAGCAAGGTGACACAGCACAGCCTGAATATGGTCCCAGCTGTAGAAAGAATGAATGGCTGTAATCTCAAATCCCAGCACAGATTCATGCATCAAACTGCCCCAACCCTGGAACATTCTCAATGCAATTTCCCCAGGAGGCAGCCACTGTCAGTCTGGAACATGAAATTTCACACAACTATGCTTGTGTCTTAAAAAAGGAGCAAGCCACAAGTGTAGGGGGGATATTTTCAACTGCATTTACAGGAATAATTCCACAGGGATTCTTATTCCAGTCAGTGGCATTTAGCAAAACTAATTCCATATCCATATGCAGAACTGCCCTATTAAAGCCTTCACCTGGTATTCTCAAGTTCCTTAGAGTTCTAAGAGCAGAGGCTGAATGTGTTTACTACAGTTAATAAATTGTTTATTATAATCAAAATTCCTCAGTGCTGAAATTCTGAAATGAGGACTCTGATGTCAGTTGCTATCCTCATTTTGTCCTTGGCACTTACAGTGTTGGCCAATTAGGAGAGATGAACAGAAGGAATCAGGGATTTCACAGGCAGGAAGAACAAAACACAGCTACCCAGGCAACATTTCATAATCAGCTTTTGGAATTTCTCCCAGAAGCAGAGAGAAGTATTCTGTGAAGTGTAGCTAGATTTCATCCCCAAAAGGAAAATCCTACTCCAGGAGGGTTATTTCAGTCCAGCTCTTCTTGCTGTCTGTGAAATCCTGGATTGCTTAGGAAGTATTTCACGTGGAAAGGGCAGCCTTTACCTGATCTGCAATGCTCCAGACTCTGACAGAACCGTCACAGCTCGCCGAGGCCTCGGAGAGAGAATGGAGTAAACAAATTAATAATTAAAGACATGGAGAAATTAATGCTGCAGAACTGAAAAATCCCTCTAACCAATGCCACACACACAGGATACACAGGCAGTTTTAAGAAGAAAACCTCTCTATTTAAACCACTTTAAGATTTAAAACTTTCCAATGCTGTCATCTTGGAGCTGTACTCAGCTTCTGTAATTACAAACCCTCATACTTCAAGTGAGCTATTTATTTGCAAAAGAGGCTCAAAATTAATATTACATATCTTTAGTGAGGCACATTCTCTCCTCTAAATTAGATTCCAGAAGAACACAGACAGTAACTGATTAGTAAAGCAAAGACTGAGTTCTCCTGGGAGGCAACAAGTTGTGACAGACTCCATCACCAGCAAGGTCAGATGAAATGAAATTGTCTCATCTGCCCAGCCACTGGTTGGTTTTTTGGTAAAAAAAAAAAATCTAATTTTCTTTTCCCCCCAAGGAAAATGAGATTCAAAGCAGAAAGCAAATAAGAAAAGTTTATTTATTCTTACCAGGTAAACATCCTTGGGGTCAAAAGAAAGGCTTAAAACAGGAGCATCGTGTCCTCGGAATGTTTTCTGCTTGCTGCTATCAGACACCTCCACAACTTTGATCATAAAGTCACTGCAGATGACAATGACATAAAATTGTTAACACTGCTATTAACAATGACAACCTATAGTTTAATGGCAATAAAAGTAGGCATTAAATATGTTTTGGGGAAGTTATAGCTCTCAACACTATATGATGCAATGGAAAATGAGAATCTTAAGGATTGTTACAATAGGAGTCAGGCCAGACTGGTTTTAGCAGAAAATTATTTTTGTTCATGTCAAAATTCATAAAATATGGTTGTTTTTTGAAGAAGATATTATGCACACCCAGGCCATATATCTCTTCAATATAATATTCTACATGATCTAAAAAAAATATCTGCTCAGATATCAGAGAGCTGATGATTTAACAAGAACTACCTGCTGAGTGGGACCAATATTCATTAATATAATTATTTGGCCAAGTGGCTTTTAAAAATAAGATGGTGCAAGTAGTTTATTTTGTGTGCATTTTTAACAGGATTTTTAAGACTATTTAGTGTATCAGATACAATAAGAGAATTTTAACAATTCCATTCCTTCTTCCAAAATTGCAGCCAATGGTGCAGTTTAACTCACAATATCAATCCTAACTCCTAAGACAAAGAGCTCCTGTGATAAACTTCCAGTACCACTCCCTCTGAAACCTCATTGCAATACCCTCAGAAATTTCATTTTAAGATCTAATTATATTGGGTTAACCATTACTTTTAACCTTTTTCATGTAGTTCATGAGAACCTTGGCAGCCAGTTGGATGTTAAATTTATATACAACTGAAGTTTGAAGATTTCATGTAAAAATGGAGAAATCTGGGACAAATAAAAGCTATTCTTCTCAGCTGCACTCCCACACTTCATGGCTTTCACCATTCTCCTTTAGTATGACACAAAGACCTCACTGAGGGGTGGCCTGACAGTCTTGTGAGCTCTTTTTCCTAAAAATGTGGGAGCCCCAGCCAGGCTGCAGGAGTTCTGGGGGGTTATAAAAGTTTTAGAAACAGCAAAGAGTTTGCTGTCTGCCTAATCTCTCTAATCAAAGCTGGATCCTGGGGCAGAGCTGTTCTCTCAGAAACAAGCACTGGCAGAGGGCCCAAAGCCATGATCCCTGTCAGATTTGGAGATTACAGTGGTTACTGCCCAGCCTCCCAGTTTTGCTGGAGCTGCTGCCAGAGTTCACAGTCCAGCACGTTCATCCAAAATATTTTTCTGGTTCAATTCACACTTAGAGGAGTCAGGAAGTTGATTTCTGCCATCTCCCCTGCGGAGCAAAATTCCAGAAGAGAGGCAAGCAGGCAGTTTGAATTAGCTATGACTGCCCAAAGAGTCCACCAAATCCAATTAAGAATCACCTGAGCCTTAAATACATGAAAAAAAAAAAAACAAACTCAAAAAACCCATTGCCTGTTGGCTATTTTGCTTCCTCTGTTAAAGGAGTAGAGTATATTCTGTAAAAACACACATGCTGCCCTAAGAAAAGAACTAAACTACATATTAAATTCCCCTCAGGCAAGTCTTGAAAGTGTCATCTGTTATCATTTGGCAGATCAGTGATGCTTATGCCAGAGAATGACTCAAAGCTCTCACACAAATCAGAAGCAATCTAACTTTTAGATGTGCACATTCATCTGCAGCCCCATGATCCTGAGCAGTTGGGACATCATCCTCAGCTCCCAGTGACAAAACCCTCCCTGAGAGGAGACATCCACAAGGGTGAACACTTGTACTTCAGACTGAGAGCTGAAAACACTCAAGGCTCCTAAAGAAAAGAAATTATTTCACAACACCAGACTCCCATATAAAACTACTTGGTGGATCAAGTATCTCCCAGAGCATTGTTTCCTAAACTCCTCTTCATTCCTTTCTTCTCCTCCACCCCCCTGAAGGCATTTTCCAGCCCTCAGAGGTTTGTGGGTTCATGACCTCGTTGGTAACAACCAGCCTGTGAGGAAATTTCCAGATTCTGAAGGGCAGCAGTGCTTTTCCTCACACATTACCTGGAGCCAGCAGCAACTCTGGTGCCATCAGGACTAAAGGTGACGTGGTTGGCAGGCATGGTGAAACGAGTGAGGATCCCATCTGGAGCTCCCTCAGGAAATGTGTGGATCTGGACAGTGTTGTTGGAGACTGCTGTGATCAGCCTTCCATTCTGACAACAAAATCAGTCACAAAATCTGTCACTTAAAACACATTTATGCCACAGAGACAAAAATCCCACTCTGATCTCCCAAATATTTTGTCCAATTATTCAGTTATTTATTAATTTCATTAATTTATTCATTCTTTATTAATTACAAAAAGGTCTGGCAGTAAGAGTAGTACAGGAAATACTCTTTAAATTATATTTTTTCCACCCAAAAATATAGACAACCATAGTAACTTTAATAAGTTATCATTTTAACCAAACTAACTTGCATGATATTTAGATCTGCTGCAGCATCAGGAGAGGGCACCCTTGGACTGGAATTCTCAGTTAAATTCCACCAGGGAAAGATGAGACGTTCATGAACTATAGCTCAGTTCTTTGCAGAAAACAGAAGGCAGATGTTTACTAAAAATTAATCCATATTTTAAAAAGTGCAAAATAAAATAAATAATTATCCCATTCTTGGGAAATAATACCTCTTTGAGTAACAGTACTATTTCTCAGTTGTACACAGCAGTAAAACTTTAAAATAAACATAAAGAAATGCCTTATTTTCCTTTTTTATTCTGTGTATTTTTTGGGGGGAGGCAGTATTGTGGTTGGGGTTTTTGTTAAGGTGTATAAAATTATACTAAAAATCCTGAAGGTAAAGGAAGCAGCAGTCAGTAGTGAATAACCTGAAAAAAAATAAGAGACTAGATTTATTACCTAGATTACATCAACATCTCAGAACAGTCCCTCATGGCATTTCATTAATGATGGGTAATTTTTGAAAAAGGATTTCCTGACATTTAAGTCTCCCACTGCTTAAAAATAAAACATCCCTCAAAACTAGGAGCACATTTTTCCACTTTTCCCAGGATTTTTCCTCATCTGTTCCTTAACAGCTTTAGCAATTTCTGGCTCTGCCACTGATTTGCTTAGAGAACCCATTCAAGTCATGGGGTTGGTTTGTGAAATAATAATTAATGTGAGGGAAATCTACAGCAAAACACCCTAAAAATCAATGATGAAAATAGATTTTACAGGTATTGAGGGATACATGAGGTATATTAAAAAGGACATAAGAAAGAGGATTTAATTAAGGCAGTAATTCTGAATAAGACTTCAAATGATGATTCTTACAATGCAATACAAATATGTTAATACTCATTTATTTCCTCTTTCATACTCCTCTATAAAATCACCAGTAGTTGAAAAACTATCTTAAAATTTCTCTTTATCACTGCCAGGTTAAATACACAATATTTGTAGAAGTGATGTAGGCTTCTGGAAGTCTTCTCTTCTAAAATTGCCACAAAGACAACATTTTAGACCCACTATAATTAATGTAATATAAAAAAAATTGGACAGGAAGGAAACAATATGACAATTCTCAATGTAAATACATGAACATGCATAGTAAAAATAATTATTTTCTATTATATAAATCCTCTTCTCACTTCAAGGACACTGGGTCAGAGGCATCTTTAGGCCAAACAATTTTGAGTAAAACATCAACCAATTATTAAAAAAAGTTACCAAACCATTACTCACATTGTGAAAGCAAGTTTTGATTAATACAGATTATAATTCCTTGGACTTTAACACAAGCCCACATAAAACAACCTCTTGGCTTTCTTCCTAATACTTGATGATCACATCCTATGCTGGGAAAATTCTTGCAACTCACATGGTGAGAAAACACTGAAACAGCCAAAAAAGTTCACTGCATAATTAGCTTAATCTGCTGGGTTTGTTTCTCAGAAAGGAGATCAGAGTCAGAAATCAATATAACTGAATGTGAAGGAAGAGAAGGGAAAAAAAACATTACAAAAGTTTAGTATAATTCCTCTAGAGCTGTGTATGGGGTAGAATGAATTGTCAGAGGTAATTCCTGTTTATTGCTACCCACAGCAGCAGCACCCCTGAGCTGGCAGATCCACAGTCTGGAGGAAGATCAGAATCTGGAGGAAGATCCACAACTGTGAGGAGCTGTGTTAACAACCCTACCTTTAGAGCACATGAGTAGGCCTTTTCTCCCACATTAATGGACTTTGGATCATCATCATCCAGGTTTTCCCAAATCCTAACATCTCCATCACTGCCACAAGTCACGATGCAGCTGTGGAGAGACACGGGATTTGTTAACATCCAGGAATCTGCATCCTTTCTGAAGCATTTGGTTGGAATGCCAAATTTTTGAAACCACTTTTTGTGGTTTCAAGGCATTGTTACCAGACCATTTCTTATGAACAGTCTTTGCAACGATAATGAACTTAAGAAAGGAATAAAATTATATCAACTTTAACCATAAGCAGTATATAAGGTGGATCCTCTGAGTTTGTTTTGAGAGGGCTTGAGGTTTTTTTAGTTTACTTTTTAGTCTATAAAAAGGTTAATACTAAATATATAGTTTGTATTTATACATTCAAGAACTAGCACAAGGAAGAGATGAAAATATAGCAATCCCAATATTGCATTCCTTCAACTATATTTTTAATTTCTTAGTGCATACATAAACGTATTTACTCCCACACTACACTGATTGCTGCTAAAATCTATGAAGTCACTCTCATAAAATGTGCACATAGAGTTTTTAAATATATAATACTTACTATATATATATACACATGGGAATATATATATATATGCTTATATTTCAGTTATAAATCAATCACTTCTAAAATCAGAACACCTAAATATGTCACACAGCCAGTTGTCAGCCCAGTCAAAACCCAAAGGATTTCTTGAACTGTACCAGGCCATAAATCCATCCCAGTATCTCACACAGCAGTGGCTGATACAGAAATTTACAGAATCGTTCAGATTGAAAAAGCCCTCTAAGATCATCGAGTCCAGCCGTTCCCCCAGCACTGCCAAGGTCACCAACCCCTGTCCCCAAGTGCCACATCCACACAGCTTTTAAATCCCCTCAGGGATGGGGACTCCACCACTGCCCTGAGCAGCTGTGCCAATGGCTGATCACTCTTTTAGAGAGGAAATTTTTCCTAACAGCAAACTGCTGGGAAAGCATCAGACAGGAACAGGCCCAGCCCTCTCTTGGCTCTGGAACGGGGCTGTTACCTGCCGGTGTCATCGAAGCAGACATCAGTGTGTCCCTCGGTGTGGCCATATCGCATTGGCTTCTGCTTTGATGGCATCTTTGCTCCCACCTGTCTGCTCATGGAGAGGAAAAAAGAGGAGAAATAACATCAATTAAAGGGAAACACTTCGGGAAGAGCATCAGATGGGGGGACAAGGTGAGAGCTGATGGGACACCCACCCATTCAACCACCTGCAGGGATAGGGACACAGGATGGGAGATGAGGACACTGTGGGGATGAGGACATTGCTGGGAGAGAAGCAGGGGACACTGCAGGGATGGTGACATCACAGGGATGGGAGCATGGGAATGGGAGATGAGGACACACTGATGAGGTCGGGACAGGAGATAGGGACACTGTAGGGATAAAAGGCATGTAGGATGCAGGATGACAGGGACACTGACATCGTGGTGATGGGGACACAGGGTTAGGGGGATCCATAGGGATGGGGGCATCGGGAAAAAGACCTGGGAATAGGAGATGGGGACACTGGATATGGCGGGGATGAGGGACACGCTGATGAGGTCACGGGGTAAGAGACGGGGGCACTGTAGGGAGGGCGACGTTTCAGAGATGGAGATATCGAAGGAATGGGAGATGGGAACACGGGGATAGAGGGTGTGAGGATGGGGACACGGGGATAGGGACACAGAGATAGGGGGTGTGAGGATGGGGACACGGGGATAGGGGGTGTGAGGATGGGGACACCGCGGGGATAGGGACAGAGGGATAGGGAGCGTGAGGGATAGGGGATGTGAGGATGGGGACACAGCGCGGATGGGAACACAGGGATAGAGGGTGTGAGGATGGGGACACAGGGATGGGGACACAGGGATGGGGACACAGGGATAGGGACACAGGGATAGAGGGTGTGAGGATGCGGATACCGCGGGGACGCGGGCCCGGGTTACCGAGGCCCGGAGGGGCCTGGCACGCTGGGGCCTCTCCCTCGGCCGTCCCAGGGCAGGCCGGACGAGCCGCCCGCCGGACCCCGGCAGGGACCCCCATTCCCCACGGCTGTCCCCGCTCCGGAAAGGTCCTGTAAGGTCCCGGTGGGGCCGCACCCTCCAATCCCTCCCTGTCCCTGTCCCTCCCGCCGCTCACCGCGGACCCCGCCGCCCGTTCGAGCCTTCCCGCGCCCGCCGCCGCCGCTCCGCCCTCGCTGGGCCGGGCCCGAGCCGTCAGCACCGGGGCGGGGCCGGGGCGGGCGCGGGGCGGCCCCGGCAGCGGGGATGGCGGCGGCGGCGGCCGGGTGAGGGGCCGCGGCTGGCAGCGCCGAGCCCGCCGCGCGCCGGCACCCGGCTGGGGACAGAGGGAGAGCGCCGGCCCCGCGGGGTGAGTTGGGGCCGGGCCGGCGGGGACGGGGCTGAGGGGCGGCTGGCGGGGGTGAGCTGCGGAAATCGGGGGCTCCTGTCACCGGCGGGGCTCGGGGGCTGCGCCCTGTCAGTCCCCGGGGGGCTCGGACCGGGTCTCCTGTCACCGGTGGGGGGTGGCCGGGGGTCCGCCCTCTGTCAGCGCGGTGCTCGGAGCGGGGTCAGCGCTGTCCCCCGAGGAGGCTCGGTCCGGGCTCTGCTGTCACCGGGGTTACTCGACATTTGCTGAGCTTTGTCACCGGGGGAGGCTCGGTCCGGGCTCTGCTGTCCCTGGGGTCTGAGCCGCTGTCAGTGCCCGGGGGCTCGGGGTCTCCTGGCACCGGGGCTCAGCCCGGGGTCTCCGGTCCCTGCGGGTGGATCCGGTCCGGGGTCTTCGCTCTGTCACCGGGGGGTTCGGTCTGTGTGCATCCCCTCTGAAAAACCCCGTGCCCAATATACTTACCCGAGCACAAATAGGGCACATACATTCCCAGCTTATCCTTCTGTGTGTGGATTTAATGGCAGCTCCTCCAGAGGCACAGGGGAAAAGCCCAAATGAGGGGCTGTGCCCTCCGCCCCCCTGGGGCAGCACCCCCATAACATCGGGGGCTGTGCTCACCCAGCCGCAGGACCTGTCCCTTTGGAGATCCTTATTGTCATTATGGAATTACTCTGGAATTCCAGCCATGCTGATGCCTGTGCGAGGTGGAGTTGACAGCGGTGGTAGTCAGGCAGGTAGCGATTGCACTGCAAAAATCATTCAGCTGCTTTTTTTTTTTTTTTTTTTTAAGCTGAAAAATAGGAAGAAAGCATCCTGGCTGATCTCTTGAAGGATTAAAAAAATGCTAGAACTGAACATACCTGAAATAAAGAGGAAAAAACAGCGTTATCTGTTTTCTCTTTATGTAGCCTTAATGATCTGGCCCAGTTTATTCCTGTTTCTAAGAAAAAATTGCTTCCAGGAAAAGCCCTTTTATCTTCAGTTTTGGTCTGCAGCGGGGTTATTGGCTGTTGGGGTGAGCAGAGTGATTTATTTATATTGGAAATGTGTTTCTCTCTAACACTCACATTACTGGTAGTTTCATGAATGAATAAGTGACAGGATTACAAAGCAGGCACATTCTTTAAAAAAATTATAGAAATATGGCCAGATTTCATTATTAAACCTCGTGGAAGCTGTGTAGAGACATGTTTTCCATGGGTGTATCCTACATATTTCAGTAAATCGTGATTTCTGGCGAGGATAATGTGTTCTAGAGAAATGATTCGGAGCTGAACTGCTTATCAGATGAGTGGGAAGACCAAGCTATTCCTGCTGCAAGCCGCTGCCTGGGATGGAGACAAATGCCTGTCAAATGTGTTTATTTTTCTTAATCACTTTAATTTTCAGAGTCTCCGATAGAAACTGCACTTAAAGTGTTTTGCAGTACAAAAGCCATTTTACATTCGCTTCTGTGTAACAACCAATTTCCTTGTCTGGAGGTGCTGCCTGCTGGGATCACTCTTTGAGGAAAAATGGGGGGAGGTTTTTCAGGGGGAGGTTTTTCAGGGGTGGTCACTTATCCAGGGCACTGCAGGCGCTGTGGCTTTGTCCGGAGTGACACGGCACCAAAGGCAAAGTTAAGAGTTTAAATCCGGTTGGGAGCTCGGGCTGCTGCTGCCTTGATTATTAGGTGTGAGTGGCTGCGAGCCGGGAATCGCTGCTCTCCCCTCGGTTTCTGGGTGGAGCACGGAGTGTTGGTCATGGACCATAAAGCTTTCACAGATTTAGTGCCGGGGAGGCTGCTGAGCTTTGCCTGCATCTCTCCTGCCACACTTAATGAGCAGAGCTTCATTAAGGCAGGAGATAGGAGCAGCCCTCACCTCTGGCACCTGCTGCCAGCTCAGTTCCACCTCCTGGGAGTGAATAAAATATCCCCCGTGTTGGGGTTAGCTGGGCATGGCCCCCTTTCCTCCTACAGTTCTGGGGATAAATCAAGGGTATTTCCAAGGAATAAATACTTAGGTTGCAAATGGTACCTTTAGAAAGTCTTTTTCTTTTGTGTGTATGTGTGATAATTGCTTTAATTTGCTGTAAAGGCCTCTGGAGTGAGGCTTAGGTATTTTTAGATGGTATCATAAATCAAATTAAAGCCAGAACTGAAGAAAAATAATTTAAGACAAAGGAATTGAGATTTATTGTTATCCTTAGTAGGTTGGGAAGGTCAGGTTTTAAAATGTGGTCTTGTGGCCAAAATCTAATTGGGTGAAATTAGTGAAAGCAGCTTGTGACCAGCGAGATTTTGTTTTAAAATAACTTTTATGCAAGTTATGAAAGAAAAAGTACTCCAGTTTATTGCAGCTTGCTCTTCTCTCTCAAGATTTTATCAGCTCTACAAAATCAACTTCCATAACAATTCCAAAATTGATTCATTGTTCTTTATGAGCCTTCTTTTGTTGTTTAATTGGAGGAACAATACAGCAATGCTTCGTGTGCTTGGACAGAAAACTTTCCAAGTACTTCCTGCACTAGGAGGGCTGTGCAGCATGGGAGCACCACAGAGGTGGTGGGACCTCCATCCTGGGAGCTTTTGAGGACATGGCCAGGCCATGCCATGGCTCCCCTGAGCCCACACTGGCAGCAATCCCACTGCAAGGGGGAGGTTGGGCTGGAGACCCCCCACCATCTGCTCCTTCTTTATACAGAAAGGGAAGCAGCCTGATGAAGAGGATTGTTGGGCTAGAGGCAAGGATCCAGCAGCTCAGGACAGAAGTATCTGGTTAAAACAGTTCAGTGTTCAAGTGTTTATTGAATAAATGAAAAAAAAATGGCTGTCTACATGTATGGTATTGGGTTATTGATTAGACATATGGTGAGGCTGTCGCTGTCTTGTCACAGTTGTGGGTTGCAGCCTACCCCTGGCTAGGAGGGAATATTGTTATCCCTCCAAACAGCAACTGGATATTGGTTTTAGTCTGGGCTTGAAGTCTCAGGGTAGAGGCATCAGCTCCTGAAAAAAAAAGCACTTTGTGTGCAGACAAGAGAGAGGAACCTCTGAAGGAGGGAGCACAAAACCAACAGCAAAAGCCACCCAGCTCTCTGCCTGTCCTCAGGGACTGGAGCTGTGACAGTGTTGGGTAACCTTGGACTACCAGCTGGGTCCTGTGGCCCGAAGTGAACTCTGCTCATCCCCCCATCTTTGCTGTTTCCTCAGGGGAAAGGGTTTCCAGCATAAGGGTTTTGTCAAATCTGCCATCATCGGAGATGCCTGAAGTGTCCCCGTGCAGGACGAGGCTTTTGCAGGCAGAACACTCATTATTTCTCCCAAAAAAGAGCTCAGACCTGATGTGTGTGAGCTGCACAGTGCTGGACTCCTCCATTTAACCTTCCCCTCTAGGGAAAAGTACACTCTGTGTTCCTTCTCTTTTATCCTTGCCCTCCTGTCCTGCTCTTCCAGCAGCGCTCTGGCCGTTAATGGAGGTAGGTGGCATTTCCCTTGGATGCTGCAGTGAAAGGAAGAGCTGCTTTAGATGGATGGCCCCAAGTGATAATAGAGCTCTGAATGCCTTCCCTGCCCTTTATGCCTTTCTCTTCCTGACACTTTTAATTATCTTTGCTCCCCATTTTATTGGTGGGGCTGTGAATCACTGATCCAGAAGGGTGTGAAGGTGTGATCCCTGGCTGTAACGCCGAACAGTGGGATTTGGGAGGCAGCTCTCCCACAGCACACAGCTTATAACACACGGTCAGGTTCAAACCTGGCTTTAGTAGGATGACATCCCTTTTTCCTTCATTTGTTCCCTGCTCTTTTCACAGCTCTAGTGCTCTGTCTGATTAGCAATTCCTGCTCTGACGTGGCAGAAGCGGCGCCTGGGCTCCAGCAGCCCTTCAAACCCCAGGGAAGCAGCTCTGGCTAATGGTGCGTGGCTCTGCAGCATCACGTGCTGCTTCCCCAGCTTCTCTCTCAGGGTTCAGGTACCACTAATGATTCATGACAGGAGAAAGGTACAAAAGGGGAAGGTGGCTTTACAGCTCAATACAAGAGCAGCACAGAAATTCCATAAAACCCAAGCTCTTTCAGTTGGAAGGCTGAAGTTAGGAGATAACAGGCACTTCTGGGCTTTGTATGTTTTGCAGTTTTTAATTAAAAGCCCAAAATCTGCATGTTCTTATTCCTTATATGGGCTGGATGAGCAGAATGAGATAATTGAAGGTTTCAAAAGCAATTACAAACTGTCATATCCTAAATTTTAAGTACTTGACTTTGCAACCTCAGTGATATCTCTCTGTCCAATTAAAAATCCCATATATAGACAATTAATGTATTTACTACAGGATGAATCTAAAAACTTTTTGTCTTCAGTGACTTCAGGCTATCACCAGGGTAAATGAGATTGCTTTTTTTCCCTGTTTTTTTTTGAATTGTGGAGAAAATTCAGTGCTTCACTCTCGGTATTGCTGGATGAAAAATATCAAGGTTCCAAAAGCAATCAATGAATCAATCCTGGTTTAAATAAAGATGTTTTGAGTCTCATATGCACATGTTTCCTTTCTCCTGTCTTCATTGTGTCTTGCCATGCTTTCACTGAAAAGCAATTTGCCAAACCCTGAGAGAAGAAAAATGAATCTTTAGTTTATTCTTTCATTTGTAATTGCTGAAATATGGATCCTTTCCTGTGATTCCTCTTGGTACCAGTGAGGTGACATTCATCTGCATTGCTCTGATGCCATTTTTCTTCCCAGCATATTCCCAATATTGAACCTTCCTTCTACATTTCTTCATCTCCTCCCTTCCCCTGCCTTTTTCCTTTCCCCCACAGCTCTCAGGTCTGTGGGTTTTAAATAAGGAATGCAATGTGAAAAATTCCTGGGTGAAAGTTCCATCTGGGATGCATTTGGCCCACAGATTGCATGTGAGCCTTTTGGCAAGGCTGTCTTGTTCTTTTACTGAAAGCAGAGGCTCGAACTCAGCCTGTGCAGAGCAGCCCCGGGGGACTGCAGAGAGGTTGTGTCATGCTGGCTAATCCTGATGATGAGAATGGATTGAATGGAGAGAGGAAGTGGATGCCCTTTTCTTTTCCTGCTTAGTATTTACCATGTCAATTAGTTGTAAAAAAAAGTCCAAAACCCAAAAAAAAACATAGAAAAACCCACAGTTGAAAAAATGCCCCAGTGCAACGGAGGAGCTGTGCATGGTTTTGGTGCAGAAGCATCACAGAATCATAGAATATCCTGATTATGATAAGTGATGGGAAATATTTCTACATCCTGCCATGCCTCAGGGGGTACAGCATCCATACCATATTGCTATCTATGTATCTTGAAAAAATCCTGCTCCACTTTCAACTGAGTAATCAAAAGAGGATTTTTTTCATCTTTTTTTCAAAGTGCAGCAGTCAAAAGGAAACCTCTTATCTATTTGAGAATTCAATATAACTTTGGAAACAAAAGAAAATGAAATCAGCAACCGTAGGTCTCAGAGCAACACTGATTTTAATAATGTAAACTTCCTTCTCTAATGAGTAATAAGCAGTTCCATCTTTCACGGCCTTTTAAAATTGCTTTTAGTAAGGGGCTGGATCGTTTTAATCCTTTTCAGTATGTAAAGCCCCAGATATTTCAATCCCTTAGGGCCTCAGTACTTCCTAGCTCCCTTCCTTTGAAAAGGCAGAGGAAAACAGCTTTCAGAAAACTGACAGAATCTGTGACTGATAAAATTTAGGTTTGTTTTTTTTTTTTTTTATCCCGAAAGTGACCCAAAAGTGTCAGTTAAGAAAAAGATCTCTGGCATCCCATCCTGTGGATTAGTAGCAAACAGGCATATCATCTAGGTACAGTAGCTCTTTGTACTCTGACCTACTTGTTTCTGTTCTGGTTTGTTCCTTCCTGAAAGGTTATTTGGAAGAGATGCAGGATTTGCTCCCTAAACAGCTAAAGCAGTATCACCTGCCCCAGGAAGGGTTTCCTTCTGAAATGGGCCCTGGCACAATGGGGTTGCCAACGCCTAAAGCGTTCTGCTCTGCTGCATAATCAGAATGAAAACTCAACAAATACATTAAGGTAGTTTTTTTCTAGAGGATGCTTTTCCCAAGGAAGGGTTAAGGGAGTTTTTTCTGGGATCAGGCTGGTATTTGTGGGGTGTGCTACTGAATTCACCTCAATCACATGATTTTTACGTGGTCAGCAATTAATTGTCACTGTTGTCTTGTATCCACCAGCCTGATTGTTGCATTGTGTGTGTGCATAGCAGCTAACTGAGCTGTGTTTTCTTTTTCCTTAGATATTTCCAGAAAGTGCCTCGAGGAAGCTTCCTTATGTAGAAAAACCCCACAAGAAACACAGTGTATGCTTCCTGGCAACTTGTGAAGCAAAGCTGTCACAATGGCAGAGAACAAGGACAGCAGTGCGAAAAACGCAGATGTGAGGCCCAAAAGCAGCCGGAGCAGGAGTGCAGACAGAAAGGATGGATATGTCTGGAGTGGGAAAAAGCTCTCCTGGTCCAAGAAAAGTGAGCATTGTCCTGATGCCGAAACAGCAAACGCTGCAGGAAGGTCGGGGACTAATTTAAGGAGCCAGGAGAGGAAATACAGCTGCTCGTCCATCGAGCTGGATCTAGACAGGTCCTGTGGCCACAGGTTTTTGGGGCGGTCTCTCAAGCAGAAGCTGCAGGATGCTGTGGGTCAGTGCTTCCCCATAAAGAACTGCAGCAGCCGGCACGCCTCCGGACTGCCCTCCAAAAGGAAGATCCATATCAGTGAGCTGATGCTGGATAAGTGTCCTTTCCCTCCTCGCTCAGAGCTGGCTTTCCGCTGGCACTTGATCAAAAGGCACACGGCCCCTATAAGTCCAAAGGCAGAAGAATGGATAATTGCTGATTTATCCCAGCACGAGGAAAGGGAGGATCAGCTGCGAAACGAGGAGATTGCCAACGGGGGGATGGACTCTCCCTCCCAGTCCTGTGACTTCACTGACAGCAGCTCCTCTCGGGGTGACCCGAGGCCCGAGCTGGTGACAGGTAAGGTGGCGAGGAGCAGCAGAGATGAGAGTGACATGGACTCTGATGATGAAGTCATAACCCTGTGCACAAGCTCTCGGAAACGAAACAAGCCCAAGTGGGAAACGGATGACGAGCTGCTCCGGATGGAAACGCCCCCGAAATACCACACCCAGATTGATTATGTCCACTGCCTAGTGCCAGACCTCCTCCAGATCAATAACAACCCCTGCTACTGGGGAGTCATGGATAAATACGCAGCCGAGGCGCTGCTGGAAGGGAAGCCAGAGGGAACATTCCTGTTGAGAGACTCTGCCCAGGAGGACTATTTGTTCTCCGTGAGCTTCCGCCGCTACAGTCGCTCCCTCCACGCCCGGATAGAGCAGTGGAATCACAACTTCAGCTTTGATGCCCATGATCCCTGTGTCTTCCATTCTCCTGACATCACGGGACTCCTAGAACACTACAAAGATCCGAGCTCCTGTATGTTCTTTGAACCACTTTTATCCACTCCCCTGAACAGGACCTTTCCCTTCTCTCTCCAGCATATATGTAGAACGGTCATTTGCAACTGTACCACTTATGATGGTATCGATGCACTTCCCATTCCTCCCTCGGTGAAGCTGTATCTGAAGGAATATCATTATAAGTCAAAAGTTAGAGTGCTCAGGATTGATGTACCAGAGCAGCAAAGCTAGAAATATTTTTGTGAAAGAAATTTTCTCCAAACAGACAATAGTATCTTCAATCTCTTTTCCTTCTAGGTTTTTTTTTTAATAGCAACTTGATTGTTTTTTTCTTTTTCTGAATATTATTTACCACCCAAACTAGTCTTTGTTTAAATGTACTTTTGAGTCTGCACAGCTCTCTTTTTTAGAAATTATATTCATTGTGGGCTTTTGGTACTGTCCCTAGGCTAGAGTTTTATGGAATTCCAGGTAGGCTTTCTGGTATTTCTATAGATGGATAGACGTTAGATCTAAAACCCTCTGAAAATCAATTTTGAACTTGATCTGTCTTTTCTATTGTAGTTGACACGTGTTGCTGACATGATTGAAATAATGCACTGTTAACTAAAGATTGACTCATCTGTATTTTCTGCATTTCTTTTAAAATGAGTGCTCTAGCCTCTGTGTGTGTGTGTGTCTGTCCGTCCCTATCCACTGCAGTAAATTCGTCAGTCTATTTCTAACATTACTATTCCAAGCAAAATGAAGTTTGAAAGAGGATATGATCTTTCTATAAATATATCAGGGGACTAAATACCAGGGAGAGGAAAAACAATTCAAGTTGAGGACAACACTGAGTGCAGGAACAAACATGTATAAACTGGTCCTAGAAAGGTTTTGGTTGGAGAGGAGGAAGACTCATCGTCGTCAGAGCAGCAGGGTCCTGGAAGAGCTTTTCATTTTGTGTAATAGCAGTAAAAAGCAAACTGCTCATAAACTGGGATTTGATCAGTGTCTGGAAGAGATAATCATGTAGTTACTTATGATAGATGGGGCTTGGACTTGGGAACTATGCTTCTGTGTTACTGTTGCATTTTATGAATTACCCAGTTTTTGCTGTAGGAGCTGCCGCTGCTTAAATGATAAAGCACAAGGGTGGGAGGGTTGGAAGGAAGATATTTCCTTTAAAATCTGCATATTTAACCATCTGATTCTGCATGGTTGAGCCTGAGGTGATGGTGAATAACTTTCCTGCTTTGTTAGTAGGGGGGTTGTTTTTTTTAATAAGTATAATTTAAAAAGAAAACAACTCTGCTGATTTTCTTGCAATGTGAAGCATTCGGCCGAATGGCTTCCTGCCAAATTCCATGTACGGGAAAACCCTGCGTGGATAATGCTCCTAAAAGCATTACTTACATTACATGGACAGGCAGATCTGCTGCTGAGTTGGTGGTGGAATCCCAGGAGGCTCAGTGGATGTGGGTTCAGGCAGGAAGCTCCAGGCTGGCCTCGGGGTGCAGCTGCAGGAGGGGCAGCAGTGACCTGTGGGTCTGATCCCTGTTCCTGCTTTATCTCCTCTCCCAAACTGGGCCCGAACTCCTCTGCCAAAAGAATGTGAGATGGTGTAATTGTAACTCCAACAACCACATTGTTTCCTCTCCTTTGACTACAGGGAGCCTTTGTATCCTCTCAAAATGCTTTTGAAACTCAGCCCCAAGCCTGCTGAATTACAAATGTGTTGAATTTCATGCATGTGAGGGATCCTATCAGAAAATCAGCAATGACCTGTGGGTGAGGTTATCACTGAATGGATGGGGTTGGAAGGGAGCTCTGGAGAGGATCTCATCCAAGCCCCCTGCTCAAGCATAGGATCACATCCAGGTGGGTTTTGGACATCTCCAGACTAGGAGAGTCCACAACCTCTGTGCACAGCCTGTTCTAGGCCTCTATCACCTGCACAGTAAAGAGGTTTTTCCTCATAGTCAGGTGGAACTTCCTGTGTTTCAGTTTGTGCCTGTAGCTCCTTGTCCTGTCTCAGGGCACCACTGTAAAGAGTCTGTTCCCATCCTCCTGACACCTGCCCTTAAGGTGTTTGTATGGATTGACTGGTTCCCCTCTCAGCTGTCACTTCTCCAGAGTTGATGCCCAGCTCCCTCAGCTTTTCCTCTCAGCAGAGATGCTCCAATCTCCTCAGCACCTTCACAGCCCCTCCACTGGCCCACTCCAGTAATTCCTTGTATTTCTTGTGCTAAGCAGCCCAGAACTGGACAGAGCAGTCCCAGCTGAGCCCTCACCAGGGCTGAGGAGAGGGGCAGGGTCACCTGCTGGCCACACTGTCCCTCATGCAGCCCAGGATTCCATTGGCCTTCTTGGCCACAAGGACACAGTGCTGGCTCACCCCAGCTCCTTCTGCACAGCTCTGCTTCCCAGCAGCTCAGCCCCAGCCTGGGCTGGTGCATGGGGTCATTGTTCCCCAGGATTGGGGCACCCTGCTTGAACTTCCTTGGGCTCCTCCCTGCCCATCTCCCCAGCCTGTTCTGGGTCTGGCTGAGTGTCAGCACAGCCTGTTGGTGTGTCAGCCACTCCTCCCAGCTCTGTATCACCAGCAAACCTGCTGAGGGAACACTCTGTCCCTTCATCCAGGGTGGTGAATAAGCTGAACAAGACTGGACCCATCACTGATCCCTTGGGAATCTGTGTGCAGGCAAGGAGCAGTAGAGCACAGTGCTGTGGAGCCTGGCTCCAAGATTGTAGAATCAGACTAAGCAATACTTCTATTTAGATCTTTTTATTTCACCTTGTATAGATTCCTATAGGTTTGTGGATCTCAAATCCATCCTGCAAGGTGGCAACTCAGGAATTGCCATGCAACTGCACCAGGACCTGCCACTCTGCCCTTACCCCCAACCTGAACAGACAAAACCCTCTCTACTGAGCTGCTGCCACTGTGGTGATGTAAACAGATTTCCAGGGACATCTGCCTAGAGACCAGCCCGTTTGTTTTCCCTGGGTTTTAAATAGGTTTGGAACCAAAGTCTCCAGGGAGAAAATGCTAACACATCAATCCGTGGCATCGCACACGGGTGAGCGCGCTCCAGGACGAATTCTCAGCTGCTATAAATCAGTGTGGCTTTATTGATACACTTCTAGTGGCTCATCCCAGCTGAGATCCTCCCTCCTCCATATCCAAATGGAATTGTGGGACTGATGGCAGAAAAATCACCCTGTTTTTTTTTCTGTATTTTTTATCTTGTGCTGCTTCCATTCATTGCCTTTTGCATAAACTGTATTTTATCAAGGGCAGCTTTGTATTGCTAAGTCCATTTTACCCTGTCACTGCCATTTTCCAGATGCAACATAGAGATCATCATTGCTCTGCTCTTGCCCACTGTGCCCATCATGGTGGGATGGTGGGCTGGGATTTGGGGGGCTGCAGTAGGAAGGAAGAGCTTCTGCATTTCAAGATCTGAAATGATATCAGAGATATTTGCAGTCTGCTTGATTAAAATTCTCTTTCAGAAACTCCTAATTAGGGAAAAAAGCTCATCATTTTAGATAGGGATTAGCATTATTTTTATGGCAGGAGCACAAAAATTAGATTTTGACCAAAAGTGGTGCTTCAGAAGTTAGTGAAGGCCACTGTCATTTTCAAAATCAGCAAAGATTGTGTCCCTTCAAAATGAAAGGCCAAAGAAACCTTTTTTGGGGTATCATTCCCCAACACACTATGTTTCAGTGTCATTCTGGATTCAGCCTACATTGTTTTGACATGAGTTGATGCATCACTTACCCCAAAAACATCTTGAGCACTCCAAATTTAGGAGACCTATATAATACAGCAGTTGGGGGAAGAAGGTGTGGCACATAAAAATAGTGCCTTTGGACTGGGGGGCAATTAATTGCAAAAGTTTAGAGAAATCATATGTGGAAAATATTGATAAATGGGATTTTGTGAAAGTTCCCACTATTTTTTCCTGATTTTTGTCCACCTGTGTGACATTTGTCCCTAACAACACTGAGTTCTGTCACACATGCAGTCTTGCAAGATCCATGCCATGAACTGTCCCTGTTTTGTGAAACAGAAGAACTCAAAAGGTCTATTTTGTTTCAATCCTTTTACCTTTTTTTCTGTTCTTTCCCTCTCTGTTTTAAATTAACCTGGCAGGACTGGTTTTCCAATGTGCCAAGAACTGTCACCCTAAAGTTTTCCTCCCACTGCTGTCATTATCAGTCCTACCAGTGCTGCTCATTCCAGTGCCACCTTAGAACACCTTGGCCCAAACACAAGCAAGTCTTGAGTTCAGTTTTGAAACCCTTTTAAAAATTAGCCTCAAAAACAGGGTAAGAACTTCTATTTTCTAAAATCACAGAATCCCAGAATGGTTTGGGTTGGAAGGGACCTCACAGATCATGCATTTCCACCCCCTGCCATGGGCAGGGACACCTTCCACTAAACCAGGCTGCTCCAAGCTCCATCCAACCTGGCCTGGAACAATTCCCAGGGTGAGGAGTCCACAGCTTCTCTTCTTAGCCCAAATCCTGCCAAGACAGAAATCCTCCATTCTTCAGGATGAAGATTTAAAGTGGAACAAAGGAAGGTGCAGAGATGTACTAAAACCCATATGTTCAAGATTATTCAACAGGCCAGTGGATGAACAAGGTCATAAATCCAGAGGTGACTCTGGTCACAGCTCCCTGTTTTGGGCCACCCAACCAACTTTGCATCAGGAATTGTGTCTGCAAGATGTGCTTTGAATTGTTTTGAAGGTTGTCCCACAGCAGCACAGTGGAAACAGAGTGTATTGAATTGGTGTGAACAGCTTCTGGTTAAAAAATACCTGATTTTCCTAAATTATTTTGAAATAAGAGGGACAGAAATTGTCAGGCTCTTGATGCACACTGGGCAAACTACATATACAAGTTATTTTTATGGGATGGTTTAGGAAAAAATTAAACACTTTTCCCATTAATTGTGTCCTCTGGAGTTTGCTGTTGCCTGGAATGACTTTTTGCAGGTCTGTACCAATGTCACTCTTTGGCCCGGGGCCATCGATACAAAGCAACCTCAGCTGCAGCAGAGTCATTGATGGGCTTGGGATGGTTTGTGTGTCTGATAATTGGGAATACACATTTCTTCTCCATTTTCCTATTCTAGCATTTGTCTTGGTGAAATCCAGTGTATTTCATCAAGAAATTTGTGTATTTGGAGCAGGATATGTGTATCTATAGCAGCACATCCATCTTTAAAAAAAAAAAAAACAAACCAACAAATTATCATGATTTAAATGCTTTCCTTTTAAAGATGCTGGTGGGCTTCCAGCATAAAGAAGAAATCCTTGTATGATGCAGTCATACAGGGCCTTACTATAAAATTGACATGCTCTTAAATAATTAAAAACGGGGATACTTTAATTTTGAAAAAGGATGCTGGAGGAAGGAGGTTAAAGGAAGCTTTTAGTCAGATCCAAGGTTAGATTTATTGATCTAGTGATCAATCCTTTTCTCTTTCCTGAATTTAAAGCTAATGGGAGACTGTGGTCAGAGATGAGTGGCTTTTAGTTAAGGTTTTTGACTCTTATAAATAATACAACAAATGTCCTAGTAAGTAATAAGAAATAAGATACTCACTCATTCTTTTTAAATAGAACAAACGTGGCAAACAAGACTCAGCTGTAATTTTTGAAGTCATTTATTAGACAAATTGCTCTTCTCTACTTCTTTTACAAGAGAGACATAAACCATTATATTATTTATTCATGAATCATAGCCATTAAGATGATAAATCAAATTATCAGCTTCCTGTCTCTCTTCAGTTTTAATCATTTTTTATAGTTCATGCACTATAAAGACAGCTTCCTTCCTATGAAACAAGAGACCTTCAGAGACCTTTTTATTGTAAACGTACATTTCCTTCCCATTTTTAAGTATATCCCAGTGATTTTCCCTGTCAATTTTATCTGCAATAAAAATCCAATAAGGAACTTGTTCATTGATTCACTATAGCAAAGTTAGCCATGAAGTAAGTGATTTTGGTTAACCTTTGAAACAGTGGAGCACTGGAAAACGCAGTTAGAGGACTTCTTCTTTTTTCTGCCACCCCTAAATGTGCATGGTGGCATCATATATTTAATAGAGAGAAATATTTGATAGAGAGAAATATTTGATAGAGAGAAATATTTATTCAAGAGAAATGCTTATTAGAGAGAAATATTTGATAGAGAGAAATATTTAATAGAGAGAAATATTTAATAGAGAGAAATATTTAATAGAGAGAAATCTTGACACAAGACCCTTCGCAAAGGGTTTAACGTGATCTCTGCTGTAGTATCACTTTTAAAATGCATTCAAGCTGCTTTTTCCTGCTCTGTTCCCACAGCCTGTGCCCGGGAGGCGGGAGAGCCGAGGCTGCTGTGTGAGCTGAGATGGTTTCACACATCCTCCCTTCCCTCGCTCTGTGCCCGCCTCTGTCTGGCCCCGCGTCCCGGGGAGCCGCACGTGATGGGGCGTGGGTGGAGAAGGGTCCATTGAGAAGGAAATGCACATTGATTTCCATTCCCAGCAGCAGCAGCAGCCAGCTGGTTTTAAACTTGATCATCCTCGCTAAAGGATGCTCCTTGCTCAGGAAGCACCGATGAGGTCAGAGGTACCCAGGGTGAAAGAGGAGCCTCTGCATCACTGCAAATACTCATCCGTGCTGCAGTGTAAAAATCGATACTTGTTTACTCAACTCTATGAATAATAGAGTTTTGAACGTAAATATATAATTTATGCATCTGAAATCTATAGCGTGGGGCTGGGAGGAGGTGCAATAACTTCCCTGTATCCCTTTTAAAAATCCCCTGGGTGTCTGGCGGATGTGTTATCTGGACAAAACACATCCTCAGCCCAGCCTCCCCACAGGCAGGTCAATGCAAGCATCTTCCTGTGGGGATCCTTTAGGAATGGCTGCCCCCTGGATGGCCTTGTGTGGGCATCCCAGACATTTTATGGCTGTGGAGAATCCCTGGAACAGAGTGGGTTTGGGACCAGCCTGAGGGATGCCTGCAGCCAGCACAGCTCCTGTGGTTGCCATGAGGTGATCAGAGGGCTGGAGCAGCTCTCCTGTGAGGAAAGGCTGAGAGAATTGGAATTGTTCAGCTTGGAAAAGAGAAGGTTTCAGGGTGACCTAATTGTGGCTTGCAGTATCTGAAGGGAGCCTACAAGAAACATGGAGAGGAACTTTTTACAAGAGCATGGAGTGACAGGGCAAGGAGGAATGGATTCAAACTGTCAGAGAGTAGGTTTGGATGCGATATGAGGATGGAATTCTTCCCTGTGAGGGGTTTGAGATCCTGGCACAGGTACCCAGAGAAGCTGGGGCTGCCCCTGGATCCCTGGACATGTCCAGGCCAGGCTGGACAGGGCTTGGAGCACCCTGGGACAGTGGAAGGTGTCCCTGCCATGGCAGGGGTGGAATGAGATGGTCTTTAAGGTCCCTTCCAGCCCCAACCATTCCATGATCCTGTGAGGAACATTCCCAGAACATAATTACCATCATTTCCCAGGAAGGATGTGTGGCCTGTGCAGAGGGCCAAAGCCAGAGTCCCTCTGCTGAAGCTAGGCCTTGGGAATATGGATCTCTCTTCCCTGTCCTCTTGTCATTCCTGTGGTTCTTGCACATCAAAATGATGCAGCAGGGAAAACACTGGGCCCCTGTTACATCCTATAATCCAACATTGCTGGGAAGTGCCAACCCAAAGATTTGAATCCAGATTGAAGGTGGGAGATCATTGGTCTATCAAGAGTATTTTCCATCTTATTTTCCTTAATTTTATTTTTATTTCTTTGGGAGAAAAAAGTCTTTGTTATTTCTTAAGGCTGATGTTGAGCCAGTAGAGTCTCTTGTTGTTTCAGATGAGCAGATTTATTGCCAGACATTTTATTTTTAATATTTTTAATTTATTGCCAGACATTTTATTTTATTTTTAATGTGTGTCAATTGGACTAGACCACAGTCCATAGCTTGTGCTAATGTGGGAATTTTTTTTTTTTTTTTTTTTTTTTTTTTTTTTTTTTTTGTTCAGGAAAAGGCTGGGTTTGTCCTTCCTAGCAGTTACATGATTGTATTTCTAGGTCAGGTCTTTATGTGTAGCCAAATGAAGTTCCAAATTGGACAAAACACCTAGTAAGGGTCTTGATGCTTGATGCTGTTATGATTAGAAAGTTGTCTGATCAAATTTTGTTTCCAATTAAAAAAAAATTGAATTAGCTTTCAGATTGAGACCTTTGCTGTTATTTTTAGTCTACAACTAATGAACCCCTGAAAATAGAGTGTATAATGAAAATACAGTGATTGGTTCTGCTGGGATGGTTGAGAAAATACATTAGCAGATCAGAATGGGTAATAAATCTTCCGTCACAACCTTCCTCATTAAACTAGATAATTTGAAATTGCCTCTGGTGTATTAAACAGTTCATTCTTTTGGGGGGAGCAACACACAAGACAAAAGAGATGTGTTCTTTTAATTGATACCCAAGGCCTGAAAAAAGAAAAAAATATTAAGCAAATTTAGTCAAGAATAATCAATCTGAGCACTGGCTGTGTTGTTTGGAGCCATCTAAAACTTCTCACCCTCTGACTCAGGGGAAGGAGGAAAGGTCTTTATGAACACTGGGGCAGTGAAAAGGGAGTAGTTCTGTTAAATATGACATTTGCTCAGTTGCAAATTTCAGGTTTGTGGCTATTTTTTGGATGATTTTAGCATATTAAAAATTAATCCACCCACACATCCCCAAACTTAATTTCTTTATCTACATTGCAGTGTTATTCCAGAAGCCTCTCATGCACCAAGCACACAAAGGGTGCTGTCAGCCTGAGGGAAGGGTGTCTGCAGGAGCACGAAGGAAAACCAGACTGGGATAAAGAGGAGCAAGAGAGGGGAACTGGGTTAACACCTGGAGCAAGGCAAAAAGCCAGTGCTGGCTATGGCCTCACAGCAGTGGGAATGGGAACCCCCTCCCTGGTGGCTTTTTGACATCTTTGACCAGGCAAGCTGGAAGCTGAGGACCAGCTGAGGGCTGGTTCTGTCCCTCTCTTCCCAGCACAACCTCTGGAATCAGTCTGGGAGCTGCCTGAGATGTCACTGCCACCAAGGTACCGCAGGGCTGGCCACGGGGACATCCTGTCATTTCTGCACTCCTGTCATTTTTCTGCTCTCTGGGACAAATTATATCCCAGTGTGATGCTGCTGGATCTGGTGTCCTTGTACAGCAGGAATCTGGTGTTTCCCTGTGAAGGGGAAATAAGGGAATATTTTATTGGGGAAGATATGGCCGAGGGGGATGCTGTGTGGGAGGATGTGATTTTGAGCACTCAGCAGGTGAGGCACTTCATCACCTCACTAGGAACACACACATTTATTAAGGTAAGATTTAAAAAAATTCCCTCTTTGAGCAAAAGCCTCTTTCCAAGTTTTCCCCTCCTCCAAAGGAATTGGAAAAAAAAAAAAAATCATCTCTCCTCCCCTTCCCAGGCAGCCTTCCTCACACATGAGCAATGCCTGCTTTCTGCTGGATATTCCCTCCTGACAGGATCTTCTGCTACCACAGGTATGATCTGTTGGTACAAATTACCTGAGTGGGTGGCAGATACTCAGCTAGACAAAAGGCCAGCCAAGGAATAAAAGGATCCTTTCTTTCACAAGGAGCTGGGAGGATGCACAGAATACTTTGATATTGTGCTTCGTATAATAGCAAAAGCATAAGGAAATAACCCCTTGCCTTATCTGATGTGCTCCTTTTATTGATTCCAGACAGGCAGGATTATCGAGGGGGAAAGGAAGGGGAGGAAGGAGGCAGTAAGAGGAGGCAGGGAAACTGAGGAACCGGAGTCACCTCTTTCCAAGGGCTTCCCAAGCTATGAGTTGTGTCCCTGCTCTGTAATCTTCTGTCCTCCTTCCCCCAGCCTGCTCTCCTAATTATTTCGATACCCACACACTGTCATCAAATACAACTCCCAAAAGCTCACCTTGGAACTTTGTTTGCCAAATGTTTGGCCACGTTAGGGTGGAAATTATTCCAGATAAATTCATTCAGCACTTTATGAGCTAAAAATGGCACATTTGTTAGCACACAAATAACATATGGCATTAGCAAATGAAATTTAATACTGTAACAGCTGAAATCACAAGTGGGTCTTATTCACCTTAACCTGAAATGCTCAGTGGGAGGGAGTAAAGCAAAAAAAAATCCATGTACACTCCCTCCATCACCTTCTGGCTGGAGTGCTGTCATGAGCATCCAAAATTCCTTCTTGTACTCTAAGACAAGACTTACTTGGTTTTCTCTGAAAGCAGAACATGTCCATGGCCATGCCAGGTTGGGCCATGTGGACGAGTCCTCTCTATCCCACAGTGGCCACAAGGAAGAGGAATTCAGGCAGTGGCCAGCCCAATTTATCAATGTGTGCTTTGCTCATCTCAAAATAAAAAAAAAGCATTGTTGTATGAAGTTGCTTTGAATGAAACACTAAATTCTTGCATTGGACAATGGTCTCAGGCAAGTGTTGGGATTCTTGGGGCTGGCCTGTGCAGGGCCAGGACTTGGCCTCAATGATCCTTTTGTGTCACTCCCAGTTCAGGATATTCTGCAATTCTGTGATTCTGCATTTATGGGCCAAATGTCATAAAGTGTCTGAATTTCTGTCAGTAGGGAGAGTCATTGCAAACAACTGACTGCAAATGAGTGAGTGAATGAGAGTGGATCTCCACAAAAGTGCACTTAATTAATTTGCTAATTACAGCCAGTTTTTAACTATGAAAATACATTTTAGCACACGTGTAATGTATGCATTGCCTAAAAGAAAAGTCATTCCTAGCAACAGCAGACCTAACCTCGGTGAAATCTTTGCTGAGGGAAAGAGTCCTTTGATTTTTTACTGCACTCTAGCACAATGGTTTCACTGGAGTCTCATCCTGCAATCCTTGCTCCTGCCTACGTGTTCTTCAGAGACAATTGTGTGATTAGGAGCTGTTCAGATGTTTAAAGAGCACTGCACTGGTTGTTTTTACCTCCTGTTACTTCATTAAACCCGCGGTTCAGTCTCGGGGGAGGCCTCCTGTTTGGGGAGTTGGTGCTCTCTGCTATTTTGGCAGCATATCTTGTTGTTTTCCAGAATGTGTTGAGCTGAAGGAGCGCCGAGGGAAGGGAGGAGTGTGCCCGGGTCCCGAACCAGACTGGTTTTCTCAGGTCACCGGCCGGCAATACCACCGAGGAGCTGTTATTCACTTTATTTGTGTTGCAACAGGCGCTCCGTGCTGCAGACCTCGAAACCAAACCCAACCAAGGAGATGCTCCACGTCACGAAGAAATTCCGGGTGGTGTGAAAATGCGTATTTTATGATTGGCTTTTCGCAAATATTAAAATGAATATTATATGTGTTGTGTTAGAAAATAATGCTGTATTAATTCTCTTAAGTAGTGTGTTAAATATAGTTTTAGGTTATAAAAAACGCTAAAATAGAAACTATGCTATGGAAGATACTTTATTTAAAGAAAGGACTCGCGGCGAGATAGCAGCCACAGGACACCTAAATTCTTCAGAGAAAAAGAATTTATTGCCCCATTATCAGGAGAAACGAACTTCTTCCTGCCTGGAAGGCGCTATTAGGATTAAAGAGGAAGAAGTTGACACTGCCCAGACAGAATCCTGTGTTTCAATGGAATTTATGCATCACGTATGAGGTGCATGAATATGCAACAGGCTGTTGTTTTTAAGGGTTAATCCTCTGTTAACGTGGGTCCTTTTTCAGGCTTATTTTGCCCAGAAAAAGGTACCCGGACCGTCCGTAACTCTTTGTCTCTATTGTCTCATATTGTCCTAATTCAAATTGTCCAAATTATTATTACTCTAATTGTATAACTATTTTTATAACCATTTTATTACTATTAAACTTTTAAAAATTTTAAAAACAAGCGATTGGCGTTTTTCACAAGAACCATTTTATTACTATTAAACTTTCAAAATTTTAAAAACAAATGATACGTGTTTTTCACAGTGGGAAGCAGGAGATAGCTCCAGGAGCGGGGCTCTGCAGCGTTAACCACGGCCGGGGCTGCAGGCACCGCATGGGGAACCAAAGCACGGGAATTTCCCAGAGGAGGAGGAGGAGGAGGAGAAGGAGGAGGAGGAGGAGGAGGAGAACGAGCTCCTGCCAAGCGGAGCAAAGGCAACGAGGGACCTGGGAAAGCAGGCAGCGGGGAGCGGAGTTTGCTGGAGGCACTTTTTAAGTGCCCGTTCTGCTGAAGTGCCTCCAGCACAGCCCTGGGGAGCACGGAAATAACAAGGCAATTATGTCCTCGGGTCCCTGCGATGCTGTTAGAGCTCAGCCCGGGATGTTTTGCCGTGCACTTTATCACAACAGTCAGTCCCTTTGCTTCCTAAACGGCTGCAGAGAGGAGTATTCCCGCTAATTAATTAGGATGCCTTCGCCGCTGGTGGGGGGAAAGAGCTGACGGTGGGGATTTGGAATCTGTTCCTTCAGCCAATATTGCAAACATTCACAGGAGGAGGAGTGCCGGCCCCCAGGCAGGGAGAGCTGAGGTAAGGGATGATGCTCACTCCCAGCCTGGGGCTGCAAGGCTCTGCTCCGGCGGAGGAAGAGCAGCCTGGCTGATGGGAAGGCTCGGGATGAATTCTAGATGGAGGATTTCCAAGCAAAAAAAAAAAAAAATCCAGTGCTGAGCTGACATTATTTTGCCCTGCTTCAACGAGAATTCCCCAGCGGAAGACAAACCTGCCACTCAAACTCAGTAGGGTTGAGACTTTCTCGTCTCAAACCTCATCCAAAAAGCCCTGAAATCAGTGAGGAAGCTTGGAAATGAAGTTTGGATCAGGCTCATTCCCAACCTTCCGTTATCTCACTTGCAATTTATCACTGAAATGGCTGCAGTTCTCCCCAGGGAGAATTTCTAGTATTTAAACAGCTACTACCCTGCATAATTTCTTCCTGTTTTCATAAGAGAAAAAGGAACTGAGAACATTATGCTAAATGCCTCAAGAGTCCAAAGAATAGAGATTTTCATGGAATTTTCTGAATTTATTATCATTGTGAAAGATGTGGCTGGAAACAAGCCCAAGGTTAAAAAGTTCAAATTTTTGTTTTCTTCTATTTTTTTTTTAATGACTCTGGAAATGATCTTGACTTCAGTTAATTCCAGTTCTATCTGCACTTTAAAGGATCTCTTTTAGGCAGATATTAAAAATATATGTCTCATTTATTTATAGGACTTCTTCATAGTTTGGCGACTATTGACTTGACAAATCCATTTGACCTAAAATATGACTAAGAAGTGTATTTGTGGTTTGTTTATTAGTTGAGAAGTCTGTCCCGGGCTAATCTGTTTTCTGGCTGCACTCTTCCAGCAGGCTGATGGAAAAATAAGACCCAAAGAAGGAAGCGGATTCTTAACAGTGATCATGAAAACTGCTTTATTCTCAGGGCATTTTTGCATGGCATTAGCAACTAAAAGGCACCACTTCAGCCTGGCACTTAAACTATTTGCTTAATCAGGGCCTGAAAGCAGAGGAGAAGGAGGAGGAATAGCATGGGTGTTATTCTCACAGAATTTCTTGGAGCTATAAATGGCTAATAGGGACAAGGTTTAACTGTATGAAGTTGCAGTGGGTGAAAATCGGGTTCTTTTGATGAGGTAGGCCAAAACTGGCAAAGGAATTGCAGCCATCAAATCCCTGGTCCGAGCAGGGAGGGTAGAGGTAAGATACAAAACTCAGTCCTGGAATGGAATAAACTCTCTTAGCTGCACCAGGTGCTTGGTAAATGCTCACCCCAGTTTAGCAAAGAAATATTCGGGAAAAATTCTCCCACCCTGAAAGATTTCTAGAACTACTGAAATTACCAGAAGAGCATCAGGAAAGCAGAGAATGCAGCTCAGCCCACGCTGCCACCCCCTCCCCCGGATCAGCTCTGGATGTAACACTTTGCACGGAGGGTTTTTTACTCAATACTCCTGTCGATAACTCATCACATGCCCTTCAGCAGCACCTTTGTCACATCAATGACTTAGAGATCTTTCAGGAGCTCAAACGATCCTTCCGTGCCTCATTCCCTGCATTACTACAAGCCATTTGCCTGTAAATGTGTTCTTTGGCACCCATCAGTGGATCATTGACCTTGCCAGTAAGGCCACAGCATCAATGCTCATCTGCACCGAGAGAACGGCTTGGTATCGATCATTTAATGTCATGTACAAAATCCTAGATTCGTTTAGGTTGGAAAAGACCTCTAAGATCATCGAGTCGAACTATTACCCCACCACTGCCATTTTCACCACAAACCATGTCCCCGGGGCTTGTGGCAGTGGCTGTGCTAAACCAGAGACCTCAGAGGTTTGCAGACAAATTGCCCAAGCACAGAAGCCTCTCCCAGTGAGCAAATGGATCCCAACACAGAAAGATAAAAACGAGACACAAGATACAGCCACAATCGGTGTCACGGGGAAGTGATGGAGATTTTAGCAATCCAGGCACATCCTTCCTGCTGGGAGCTGCTCCCAGGATGGCAGGGATCACCAGCAGCCATCCCATGGCACAAATGCCACTGTCCCACAGCTTGCCTTGGGTGGGTCTCCCACGGCTGCTGCTGCAGACGTAACCCCAGAGTGCCAATTGCCAGGGGGCTGGAGGTTTGGCAAGGGGAGGATCTCTCCACATTCCTTGTCTTTCTCCTCTTCCTGAGGACCTGGTGTTGCCCACAGCCATGAGGCCAGCTGGACCTCTGGGCTGTCCCACTGTGACTATTTTAAAATCTCTCCCCCAGGGATGTGTGAATGTGCCTGTGTGTTTGTATCTGCCAGAGCATCTGGGCCACGGGGAAAATCAACTCTGCCCTCACTGTCAGGGCAAAGCTTCCACAGCCAGTTATTCCTCACCTCCTCCTCCTCCCTCTCAAAAAAAAAAAAAAAGAGCTCTGTTTACAATTGCAACATCAGAGTGAAATAAAATAAGAGGTCCTTTTATCTTCTTTGCAAGGTTTTGGATAAAGAAATTTTCCAGCTTTTTCTCCACAGCACTGAGCACTTGAAAACATGATCCTTCAGAGAAGGAAGGGCCATAATTCTATATTATCATCTGCCTGCTGGAGCCATGGCTGCCAGCCAGACAGCAAATGTCACACACTCATTGAGAGGCTGCGAGGATTGCAACACCATGCTGGGAGCCACGCTCTGGGACTGGGCATGTGGAGCAAAGGGGAAGGGCAGAAGGAGGAATCAGAAGGAATTTTGGATATCAGAAGGAATTCCTTCATGGAAAGGGTGGTTTAACACTGGAAAGGGCTGCCCAGGGAGGTGATGAAGTCACTGTCCCTCAAGGTGTTCAGAGAATGACTGGATGTGGCACTCAGTGCTCTGGTCTGGTTGTGACAGGGTGGTGACAGTCACAGGTTGGACTCAATGATCTTGGAGGTCCTTTCCAACCTAAATGATTCTGTGGTTGCATGACAGAGAGCAGTGACAAAGGTTTGGATCACTCCAGGAAACTGTGCTTCTCAATTTGGGGGTGAGGAGAAGGTGAGCACCTCTCTGAGAGGACAGATGATGGGGTGGCTTCCATTGCTGTCACCCACAGAGGAGTTTCCTACTTCTTATTCACTAAAAAAGAAAAAAAAGAGTGAAGAGAGCTCTGTTTTCTGCTGCCAGACATAATCACTAACTCCAAAACCTGAAAACAAACTCATACAGTAACTTGACACATGATCAAGGCTTTACATATCCACCAATGTGGGAAGAAAATGTACCCAAAAAATTCACTCGTTGTCACAGAGAGCTCATGTGTTAGAACCAAAGTGACTGTCGGAGTGCCTTTAATGACAGTTCACCTGCTCAGAATTTCACAACAAGCAGACAGCCTCGCTTCCTTTCCAGTTCAATCCAGTTTATCTCCTCTCCTCAATAGGGTGAATTTGCCATCCCCATGCACTTTGAACCAGTTTTATGATTTTATCTTCATGGCAACAAGCCTCTGCTTTGAGGAAGAGCACTTATTAACTAGAGACAGCGTCGTTTTCAAAGTGATTTATTTTATGAGAGTTTTGAAATAAATGATCAGTCAGTGATTGGCCATAGGGGAAAAGCATATAAAAGCTTACCACATGCACTGAACATACCATCTGGTATCCTTTAAAATCTAGCTTCAGGGTGGCTCAGCTAATTCTTCAGAGTGCTTGATGTTCACAGAGCACAGTGAAGCATGAATTGAAAAGCGAGTGACATCGCCCTGTAAGAATCAACACTGGAACTAAAGATTAATATCTTATATCTCACTGTTCCAGCCCATCAGCAAAGGACTGGCATTTTCTTAATGAAAGCTGACATTACATTCCAGAATTTTAAACTTGATTTATAAAAAAAACCTTTTTTTTTTCGAATTGGATAGAAAGTGATGCCTGCACTGTGTGCCGTTCCTCCTGACTGGCTGATGTAAAAGGGAGGTACAACAAAGATATTGTTATTGTTCCTTTGAATTTACTGTTCACGGCATGAACAGCCCTCCGGGTGTGATAAAGTTCCCTGCCTCTGATGCCTGTCACAGCTCAAGATCTGTGCTATTGTCCCTGAAAAGTACCGAATCAGACAATTTAAGTATTGTCTGTTGGTCTTTTACCCCAAAACAAAGGCTGAGGCAGGCAATTATGCCCAATTTTGTCACTGAAAGACAAGAGAGATGCTGAAACCGGAGGGAGTTCAGCAGGGGCCGCTGGCACAGTTGGGGGCCAGAGCATGAAGAAAAGCTGTGGAAATTGTATTTCTGAGCTGGGAGAGAGGCGAGGAAGGAGCTCACGGCAGCCTCCAGCCATCCAGGCGGGTGGCACTGAGTGGGCAGAGGTACGTGCCAGGAGGACAAGCCACAAGTCCAGCAAGGGAAAGTCTGACAGGATGCAGGGAATAATGGCAGCACTCACAGGGGCTGTTTCCAGGGATGGAACATCCAGAGAGGTTGAGCAATCTCTGGCTTTGGAGACACTCAGAACTCAGGCAGACAAGGTTCACAGCTATCCCTGTTCTGAGACAGAGGTTAGACCAGAGCTTCCTTCCAACCCAAATATTTACACGAAGCTGAGCTAAAAACAGAGTGGCCAACACTTGGAGCACACAGGCAGGGTGCAGGCCCTGCAATGCAGGCCTGCAATGAAGAACTGCCCTCACATTACTACACCAAACAGCCTTTCTGAATAATTTAAATTCACTGTTTCACCCCAATGTTTCTTTCATTACATAATTTAGCGTGCAAATTAACATCTTGCCATAGGATGTGGCCAGGGCTCGGTGCTAGCCCCTCCCAAGACCTATTCCTGGCACTGAGATGAATCAATTGAATTTAAATTTCACACTGGCACAGGCTGCCCAAAGAAGCTGTGGTTGTCTCAGTCCTGGCAGTGCTCCAGGCCAGGTTGGACAGGGCTTGGAGCAACCTGGGATAGTGGAAGGTGTCCCTGCCCATGGCATGGGCTTGGAACAAGATGAGCTTTAAGGTCCCTTCCAACCATTCTGGGATTAATTTTACAGCCTTCAGCATACACACACACTCAGCTGAAGAGCTGCATTTGCCCAAGGGAGGGGAAAAAGTTCAAAAATTCATCATTTTCTACTTCTACACATGAAGTGATCCTAACGTGAAGCTCAGTAAGGTTGGCTGGTGAGATTATTTATTAAAAGTGCTGTTTCAGTCCCAGCCTGATATTTAAAGTGAGACATCACCGCTGTCAGCTGCATGTTTGCTCATTAATTAGGGTTTCTAACTTCCAGATTGCTCAGGAAGAAACGTCAGGCCCTGGGGATTCCTGCTGTCACCACTGGCAGCCCAGGACACGGCAGCAGCCGCCCACAGCGCTGCCCTTTGAAGCGTGGAAAAGCAAAGGTGCCCTGAACACAGCTGGGAGGAGGATTGAGCTCATTCTTATTTGCTCATTTCTGCCACGCTGAAAGGGCTGCTCCTACAGGAACTCCCAGTGATCCTACAGGAACCAAGCTGGACTTGGAAAGGCAATTGTGAAAGAGCTGTGAAGTCAACCCAAAATTTCTGTGGTTTTTATTTAAATTCAGAGGGCAGGTGGTCACGTCCTTATGGGATGGGGTCTATAGCAAATGCCCATTTGCCCATTTGCCACCATTTTAGTTTTGGTGGTAATTATTTATGAAAATTAGTCAGTAAAAACATTGCAGTTCCATGCCTGTTAGCTACCACAGAATTACAGAATGGTTTAGGCTGGAAAGGACTTTAAAGACCATCTTGTTCCACTCCCTGCCATGGCAGGGACAACTTCCACTGTCCCAGGGTGCTCTAAGTCCCATCCAGCCTGGCCTTGGACACTTCCAGGGATCCAGGGGCAGCCACAGCTTCTCTGGCAACCTGTGCCAGGGCCTCAGCACCCTCACAGACAAGAATTCTTCTCGATATCCCATCCATCCCTGCCCTCTGGAAGCCATTCCCTGTGTCCTGTCCCTCCATCCCTTGTCCCCAGTCCCTCTCCAGCTCTCCTGGAGCCCCTTCAGGCCCTGCCAGGGGCTCTGAGCTCTCCCTGGAGCCTTCTCCTCTCCAGCTGAGCACCCACAGCTCTCCCAGCCTGCCTCCAGCCCTTGCAGCATCTCCACCATTTCCTCTGCACTTGCTCCAGCAGCTCCACCTCCTGATTTTGGGGGCTCCAGAGCTGGACACAACACTCCAGTGGGGTCTCAGGAAACTGGAGCAGAGGGGCAGATCTCCCCTCTCCCTGCTGCTCACTCTCCTGGGAACACAGCCCAGGACATGGGCGGTTTCTGGGCTGCCAGCGCCCTGCTCTTGCTCCTACCACGGAATTATCCCTGTTACTTCAGAAAGGCCCAAATAATGACCTTGAAAAGCACAAACAGATGCTCCCTCCCAAGGGAAGGGCGCCAGCAGCATGTGCTGGGCATCGGCCGTGCCCGCGTTTCTGCTGAGTTTAACGGAATTCTGCGGGCATGGAAAGGCTCGGGATTAGTGCCATAGCTGGGAAGGGCAGGGCAGGTGTGAAAAATGCCAATCACTTGTTTTTAATATTTTAAAAGTTGAATGGTAATAAAATGGTTATAAGAATAGTAATATAATTAGAGTAATAAAAATTCGGACAATTAGGATTTAGGACAATACACGACAATTAGAACAAAGAGTTACAGATGGTCCAGGTACCTTTTCTGGGCAAAATAAGCCCAAAAAAGACACATATTAACAGAGGATTAACCCTTAAAAACAAGAGCCTGTTGCATATTCATACATCTCATACATGATGCATAAATTCCATTCAAACAAAGGATTCTGTCTGGGCAGTGTCAGCTTCTTCCTCTTTAATCCTGAAGGCATCTTCAGAACCAAGCGAGGCAGGAAGAAGTTCATTTCTTCTGATAATGGGGCAATAAATTCTTTTTCTCTGAAAGATTTGAGTGTCCTGTGGCTGCTATCTGGTGCAAGTACCTCATTCCTTTCTTAAAAAATATCCCACATACACAATTTCTATTTTAACTTTATGTTATATCCTAAAACTATATTTAACACACTACTTTAAAAATTAGTACAGCATTACTTTCTAACATAACACATATAATATTCATTTTAATATTTACTAAAACCCAATCATAAAATATGCATTTTTCACAGCAGGGAACCACACCCATGTGTTTGGGCCCTGCCACGGGGGCTGCAGACACAGAGACACATAGGGAGAGGGGAAAAGGAAAAATGCAGATTTCAGATGCAGCTTTAGGTTTGAAAGGTGAAAATTGGATTATTTGGGATGGCTTAAAGTGAAAATGTGGGGGTATTTTGTGCAAGGTGAGGGGAAATCCTGGCCCGTGGTCATGGCCACAAGGCTGACAGAGCTCTCAGGAGCGCAGTGGAATTGTTGGAACTGCGGGATTGCTTTCAGTTGTTGCTATTGGGTGAGAAGAAAATCAGAATTGGATTTTCAGCAGTCATATAGATCCATTAGAAACAGCTGTTTGTGTGATTATGAATTACACAGTTTATACGATTGTTAATTGCACTGTTAAACATGGCAGGAGTTGTGCAGCTTCTGCTGAAGTGTTTGTGCTGGAGGCTGCAGGTCTAAACAAATCAATGCTTTTGGAGCTTTTACTGGAACCATCAATGGCAATTTACCTTGTACACAGAAATAACACTTTAATTTCTTAGTAGTTAAACTGATAATTTTTTTTACACTAAGAATATTTCGACTTTTTTTTCCACGTTGAAGGGATAGAAAGTAAGCGCTTTGCTTTGTCGGTTTCTTGGAGCTTTTACAGGAACCATCAATGGCAATTTGCCTTGTACACAGAAATAATATTTTAATTACTTAGTAGTTAAATTGATATTTTTTTTCCTCTAAGAATATTTCTACATTTTTCTCCGTCAAAGGGACGGAAAGTAAGCGTTTTGCTTTGTCGGTTTCTGCTGCAGGTCTTGAACTGCTCGGCGCAGATTTTGATTCACAGACGGGGGGGGGGGGGGGCGACAAATCAAGATAAAATTTTAATTTTTTTTAATGAAAGTGGTAAAAATGGTGGCGAAACGGTGGAGAAACGCTGTATAAGATCAGTGCTCGGGGCGGCCAGGCCGAGTCCCCTCAGCGGCCGCGCCCGCCCCTCAGGGCAGGAGGCACGTGACCCCACCCAGCCCGCGCGGCGATAATGGGCGGAGAGGGGCGTGGTCTCATGATTAATGGGCGTGGGCTGTTATGCAGATATAGTGGGCGTGGTTACGTGATGGGTGTGGCCCGTGACGCGCTCTGCGGGCGGGAAAGGGGCGTGGCCAGACCGGGGGCGGGCGGTGCCGGTGACACAGCGGCCGTCGAGGGGCGTGGCCGGGCGCGCGCCCCTCCGGTGTGGCCGGGGGTGGGCGTGGCCGCCGTGACGCAGTTCCGGTTCCGGTGCCCGTCGCGGTGGCGGTGGAGCTGCGGCCGCCGCGTCGCTCCGGGCCTGCACCGGCTCTCCCCGCTCAGGTACCGGCACCGGCCCCGCCGCCGGCACGGGCCCCGCGCCGCCGCGGGGAGCGCGGGAGGGCGGGGGGGCTGCGGCTGCCGAGCCGCCGGGCCGCGCCTCAGCCATCCCGGAGGTGCCGCCCCGCCTGCGGGGGGCGGGCGGTGCTGGTCCCTGCCGAGCACCGGGGGTCGCTCGTGGCGGGGCCTGGTGGCTCTGGAGCGGCGGTGGCGGCGCTGGCTTGGCTGGGTTCAATATTTGTTCGGCTTTTTAAAATTTTTATTTTGTATTTTGCGGCCGTAGTTTTTTAATGAGCAGATCAATGAGCGTGGATTGCATTTAAGTGAGTTTAAGTTAAAGCTTTCTCTCTAAAGAAGGGCTCGGGAAAGGCGGTTTGGCGGAGTTGATGAGAAGTTGGTTTATCAAATTTTAACGTGTTTAAGGCAGCTGATGTACAGGGGAGGGCCAGCACTATGTGGTATCAGGTTTTATTTCTCATGAAAAACTTGTTTCCAGGAGAATTCCGTGGAAAACGGTGCTGATCTGGTGCTCCTCAGCCTTGGTGGTGGAGCTCCTCATTGCCCGTGGTGCAAGAGCAAAAGTCGCTGCTTTGTCTTTTTGAAAGCAAAATGACACGCCCTGAAAGTGCCCTTCCCGGGAGCTGTGGAGATCAGGGGCTGAAGGAAAAATTCGTGGTGAATGAAATTTTATCAGGCCACCCCTGGGAAGCATTTTGGGTATTCTTGAAGCTTGAGTTCATTCAAGTGCATTTTAACAGTGCCAGTTGAAGAAAGGTGCCAGGTGTAAATCCTGAAAATCCTGATTTTTCTGGAGCAGAAATGTGTCTGGGTGTGTGTGTCAGAGGTGAGGGTACAGCTGCAATGGGACACGTGGGTTTGATGGTTTTTTAGGGGGTGGCACACCAAAACCCTGTTTGGTAGTCACTGTCTATAGTCAGTGTGTTTATTTCATCCAAAACAATGACAATAATTAACTGATAACGCTTGAGAGGAGAACAGAGGCTGCCCAGGAAAGCTGTGGCTGCCCTGGATCCCTGGAAGTGTTCCTGGACAGGCTTGGAGCAGCCTGGGATGGTGGAAGGTGTCCCTGAATGCAGGGATGGGATGGGATGAGCTTTATGTCCCCTCCATCCCAAACCACTCTGGGATTCTGGGATGTGAGGCTCTGTAGCTCTCAAGATAATTTAGAGGCAGCTTTGAAAGATGAGCTGGAATCATTCCAAGCTGCTGGAATAACAGATCTGTTCCAGGATTCCCAGGGCTGGGTGCTGTGGACAGGAGGGATCTTTGGCAGGGGATCTCTGTTGTGCCCTGGCTCTGTGTCACAGCTGGCACTAACAGGGCACCTCCCTGTGCTCTGTGCTCCCATCTGCTGGGCTTGGGGACCAGCTGTGGAGCTGAATGGCCTGGTGAGGGTGAGGAGCTGGCACAGATCACAGATCCTTATGGCTTTGTGTTTTACAGCTCTTGGAAACTGCCAGCTCCTCCTCTGCTTTGAGGAATTCTTTTCTTTTTGGTAGTTGACAATTTATAGCAAATGCCACCATTTGGTTGTTGGTCTTTATGACATCTGTCCTGAACATCTGAAAATTGACTTTTGTCATTTTTTCATTTATAACAGACAGGGAAAGGGGCAGAAATATCCCCAAACCTCTCACAGACACTGATGATGTAGCTGTTGGGTTGGTTTGTCAGTTAAATTTATTCTCCCAATGGATAAACACCAAATTATTTTATGGTGTGTGAGCACTGGGGAGGCTCTAGGGATGGGGAAGGGGCCAGAGGAGATGCTCAGAGAGCTGCAGCAGCTCTGTCTCCTGTGAGGAAAGCCTGGGAGAGTTGGGATGGTTCATCCTGGAGAAGAGAAGGCTTTGGGGTGATCCAGTTGTGGCCTTGCAGCACCTGAAGAGAGTCTGCAAGAAAGATGGAGAGGGGCTGGTTAAAGGAGCATGGAGTGACAGGGAATGGCTTCCCAGTGCCAGAGGGCAGGGATGGATGGGATTTTGGGAAGGAATTCATCTCTGTGGGGGTGGGCAGGCCCTGGCACAGGGTGCCCAGAGCAGCTGTGGCTGCTCCTGGATCCCTGGAGAGTGAGCAGCAGGAAAAGGAGGGGATCTGCCCCTCTGCTCCAGTTTCTTAAGGCCCCACTGGAATGTTGTGTCCAGCTCTGGAGCCCCCAAAATCAGGAGGTGGAGCTGCTGGAGCAAGTGCAGAGGAAATGATGGAGATGCTGCAAGGGCTGGAGCCAGGCTGGGAGAGCTGGGGGTGCTCAGCTGGAGAGGAGAAGGCTCCAGGGAGAGCTCAGAGCCCCTGGCAGGGCCTGAAGGGGCTCCAGGAGAGCTGGAGAGGGACTGGGGACAAGGGATGGAGGGACAGGAGCCAGGGAATGGCTGCCACTGCCAGAGGGCAGGGATGGATGGGAGATTGGGAAGGAATTCCTGGAGGTGAGGCCCTGGCACAGGGTGCCCAGAGCAGCTGTGGCTGCCCCTGGATCCCTGGAAGTGTCCAAGGCCAGGTTGGACAGGGCTTGGAGCACCCTGGGACAGTGGAAGGTGCCCCTGCCCTGCCAGGGGTGGAACAGGATGAGCTTTAAGGTCTCTTCCACCCCAAACCATCCTGGCATTCTCTAGAGGCCGACTCTGAAGTGTTGATAGTTAACGCCTGAAGCTGCAGAAATTTGCATATTTTAGAAAACATTTAGAAGCCGTCAAAGACTTGGTGTCTCTTCCATTTTCTCCGGGTGCTATGTTGGGTAGTTCCACTTATGTGGGCAGAGATGCTGTTGTGGATGAGGTGGTGCTGGCAGGAATTAGTCATGGTGGAGTGACAAAGGAACCTCTCTGCCGAGGCTGCCGTGCCACCCAGTGGAAATGCAGCACTGCCTGTTGCATCTCCAGAAAACCTTTTTTCTGTGTTTGAAAGATGATCTTGGAGACAGGAACTAAATCTGGCACATCAAGTGTTGGAATAATGTCATATAACTAAAAAAAAAAATAAAATAGGAAAGCAGTTGATGGTTAGTTTTGGGTAAGAAAAAGTGCTTTGGATGGCTCTTCCTAATGAGGGTCTGTAAGGACTGATGGTGGGTAAAAGCCAGGAAAGGCAAAAACATGGGGGAAATTGCTACTACACCATAGTTTCAGTGAGATGGTTGCAATCCAAGAGGGTTTAAAGCTGAAAAAACCATCGTGGAGCTGGTTTGTTGTGGAAGCTGTGCAGTAGGATGGATTTAGCATGGCACACGTAGCACCAGGCTCCAGAACCAGGCACAGACCTCCCTGAGAGTCACCCCTGCTTGTGAAGGCTCCTGGAAGAACTCTCCTGCCAGAGCTGGGGTGGAATTGAGCTTCCCAACCTTTCTCTCTTCCCAGAGCAGCCTCTCCCATCTCACCTCCCTGCTGGTAATTGTTGGGAGCAGCTCATGGAGAGGATATCCAGCAGCCTGAAGGGTTTGCAGGGTGTGATTTCTAAGCAGGTGCAGTGAAATCCTTCCTGCCTCTCACGGCTCTCAGGATGAAGGGTGAGAGGGGCTCAGCTCCTGGCAGCTTTGTGTTTGCAGGCATTGATCACCTCTCTCCATCCAGCTCCGAGGTGCCTCAGAGGTGCTGCCCTGAGCAGCAGAGCTGGAGCTGGCTGGCTCTGGGCTCCTGGGGAGGCAGAGATGTTTCCAGGGGCGTTGGCCTTCAGAAAACAAAGAAATCTTATCTTACAGCACAGTGGATGCAAGCAGGACTTCACTCTGAATGCTGCCAGCTCTTTCTGCTCCTTGCCAAGTGACTTGAACTCCTGAGCCCTCCTTCCATTTGTTCTCTCTTCATCCCAGCTGCAGGGAGGATGATTTGGAGTAGAGGTGGAATGTGGCAGAATGAATGTCTGCTGCATGAATGGGATTCTCTGCTGCTGTCAGTGCTCGTGCACCAGGAGAGCTCCAAGAGATAATTGGTTCATTCTAATGACTCTAAAAATCCCATCAAGTCACCAATCAGTGTGGGTTTTTGTTTTTTTCTAAAATCTTGAGCCCATGTGTGACCTGGAGGGACTTTAAAATTTAGTTACTTGGGGGTGTCTTCTGTCTGTCACTGTCTGTGAGTCTGATTGGTGAGCATGTGAGTGCCTTGGGCAATAATTGTAACAATATAATTGATATTCCTGTAAGGTTTTGACTGGAATTCTTTGACTAGTGTTGAACAAGCTGAATGGAATATAGATTCCAGATTTAAATACAGATGAGTTCATACGTTGTCTGAATGTTAAGGGTAATTTCAGTTTCTTTTTTATGAAATGAAGGTGGCAGTACCCAGATTAAATGTCTGTTTCAAAAACATCCCTGAAATAGGGCATCCTTTCTGCAAGAGGATCCTTGACATGCTTGGCATGGGCTCAGTTTTCCCAAATGTTGCCAACAAATGTTGCTCTTGTCTGCTTGCCAAAGTAAAAAAGCAACTAAATCTCATTATAAGCTGTGCTCAACTACTTTTTTTTCTTCTTTTTTTCCCCATTTTTTTCATAATCGTGCAGCAGAATTGTTCCCTTCATTGTCATGGCACAGAAATATTTGGGAATGATCTGCTAACAAATATTGGGGATTTCAGCTGATATTTGGGAAGCAGGCCTGTTTCAGCTGTGTTCACCCACTGCTTGACTTGAATTTACTCCTCTCTGACACTTTTGTGACAGATCACAGGATTTTCTTCTGAGTTCTCCTTTAGTTTCCTTTCTTCTCTTCCTTCTCTCCCTCGCAGCAAATGTTCCAGCTTCTTCTGGGGACTATTTTCAGTCTGTTGTAGATCTGCTTTTCAGTTGGTCTTATCCCATCTCTCCATCTGCCTAAAGAAATGAGGATTCTCTTGACCTGCTTTGGTGTTTTTTTAAATAACCTGATTATGATGTTTATTATTATCTGTGCACTTGTGTAAAAGGTTTTTTTTGTATTTGTCTGTATATTAATGATTGTTTTCCTTTATTTTTGGAGTTATGATAAATGGCTTCTCTGTCCATGGAGGTGAATTGAGCTACAGTACCACCAAAAATCCCCTGCCAACTTCTTATTATTGAGTGTGGTTAATTGCAAAAATTAATGAATTCTTAGCAGAAGAGTATTTCTTGAAGAGAAATTGAGTTTGTAATAGATATGTCTCAGACAGCTGAGCTGTGATAGCAGGAGCAGAAACCACTTCCCTGATGTAGTTCACTTGGTTTCTCAACTTTAAACAAATAATCCTTGATCTGAAATGTTCCTCATCTGAGACAGAGAGTCCTTAATTGAAAGAACTATTACTGTTATAAATTAATACTGGAGTTTTAACAAACCTTTGTATTTGTGCAGTTAGGCCCTGAATTCCACCAACTTTGTAGATACATATTTCTTAAAAGGTTTATTTAAATTATTAGATGCTTCCTGACAGGTTTATTTAAATTATTAGGTATTTCTTGAAAGGTTTATTTGAATTACAAGGTATTTTTTACAAGTGTTATTTAAATTATTAGGAGTAACTTGAAAAGTTCACTGTGTTTCCACAGAGGTCTGGGTTGTTCCATGTGGTCATAAATAACTTGGGAAATGAGATGAGCAGTGTCCTGTTGATACAAAGCCATTCAGGAAAGTAAGGATTGGGTAATAAATTAGCAGAAATAATTCAATGGCAATAAATCTGTTGTGATTCAGAGTAGATAAATGTAGAGTGGTGCATATAATTTCACATATAAAATGCTGGGCTGACCCTTGAACTGAGGAGTGAAATATTGCCCCAGAAGTGTCAGTTCCATAGGGATCTAAAAGCAGCTGAAAAATGAAGAAGTATTAGGAAGGAAATAGAAGACAAACCAGAGCATAATTATGATACTGTATAAATCAATGGTTATCCCACATCTTCAATTCTCTGTGGTTCTTTCTTGTCATTCATCCCAAAAGGTACAAAAGACTTGGAAAAGCCTCAAATTGAGGCAGGGAAAATAATTAAAGGTAGGGAAGAGCTGCTGCACCAGGGTCAGGGGAATAAGCTGGAACTCAGCCTGGAGAAGGGAGAGATGAAAGAAAATGGTAAAAATCTGTAGGATAATGATCAGCACGGGCAGGGAGGGTAAGAATAGACTTGCTGGTTTCCTCAGCTGCAAGTGAAAGTAGTAAAATCCAGGTTTAGAACAAAAAAAGGAGGTGGCTTTTGTGCAGCAAATAGCAGCCTGTGGAGTGCCTTGCCAGTGGGTGTTGTAGGAACAACTCTCAAGTGGGCAAATGAGACATCCCCTCATCTAAGGGAGGAAACTGGATGTGTTTGTGGAAAAGGAATTATCTGAGGGTTATTGCTGCATGGAAATTGTCTGCAGCTTAGGAAGTGGCTGAGATTTGAATCATTGAAGTGTTGGGGTGAGAGTCATTCCTGTTCTTGTTCTTCTCTACTTTAAGATGAAATGGGATGCTGAGCTAAATGGCCCCTTGTCTGATCAGGGCTGTCCTGAGGTCAGGAGGTTGTGTGGATTGTAACAAATTTACAATACAGTTTCAGAGAAGATTGTATAAATAATATAATGTAAGTAATGTGGATATATATTAACCTAAGGGAGTAAAATGTAAATAATGTAGATTTATATTAACCTAAGGGAGTTTATAGGCCTATTTTATCTGGGCTTTCTGTACAAACCTCCATCCCTGAGACCATTCTCTGTCTGAGTTCTTCACCATCAACAAGGGGAACACAAGGATTGTGTTTTGTGGGGACCAACTTTGCAGTAGTATTTGTACTCTTGACCTCTGTTTTACATTTTTCCTGCTCTTATGTTCCTTTCTGGCTCCTACCCTCTCCCCTAAAACTTTTTGACTGCTCTTGGTAATCTTTTTAACACTTCCTCACCTCTGGTTATGTGTTAATATGTCTCATTGGTCCCTAATTTTTAGTGTCTATTTATGTGGAAGTGAGGAGAGGTTGGAAGTTGGATGCATGTTAGTGACACCTCTGCAGTCAATTACTGCAGTTGGGAAATGTAAATGAAAGCATCCTCTGCCCTTGGTGTTGTTATTTATTCTGAAATAATTGGAGGATAAATCATCACCAAGCTGTATTTCTTTTATTTTGGGCAATGAGATCTGTGTGAGTCCAGCTCTGAGGTCCCCAACTTGAGAAGGACATGGAGCTGTTGGGACAATCCAGAGGAGCCCCAGAGCTGCTCCAGGGGCTGGAGCCAGGCTGGGAGAGCTGGGGGTGCTCACCTGGAGAGGAGAAGGCTCCAGGGAGAGCTCAGAGCCCCTGGCAGGGCCTGAAGGGGCTCCAGGAGAGCTGGAGAGGGACTGGGGACAAGGGATGGAGGGACAGGACCCAGGGAATGGCTGCCAGTGCCAGAGGGCAGGGATGGATGGGAGATTGGGAAGAATCCATTTTGAGGGTGCTGAGGCCCTGGCAGAGGGTGCCCAGAGCAGCTGTGGCTGCCCCTGGATCCCTGGCAGTGCCCAAGGCCAGGCTGGACAGGGCTTGGAACACCCTGGGATAGTGGCAGGTGCCCCTGCCCACTGCAGGGGTTGTAACCAGGTGATCTTCAATGTCCCTTCAACCCAAACCATTCCATCATTCTCTGATTTAATCACGTTTTGGTTTAGAGGCATTGACTTCACCCACAAGAATCCTGCTCTACCTTTTCCAAATCCCAGTTTAGAAAACACCTGGAATCCTTCCCAGGCATCCCTGTCTGGGCAGGCTCCATATGAATGCTTAAAATATTTTTTGCTATTGCAATGTGGACCCATTTACCTCCTGTGTCACACCTGTCTGAGAGGAGGCAGGTGGGGGCTCAGGCCTTTCCTTTCCATGGGAACTTTATCCAGAGAAAAGTATTTGGGTCACTCTGTGAGCACAGGGAGGCAGCTGGGACAGGGCTAAAACACAGAGAGTAAATTTATTCCCATTATCTCACCAAGTGGGGATCCCCAAAGCAACACCTGGCACAGGTGTCCACGAGCACTGATCACCCTGATCCCTGCTCCAGGAGCTGCTGTGCTCCAAATGAGACAAATGTAGATGTCTCATTTAGTCTTGCTTAAAAATACTTTTATTATTTTCAACAAATTTCACTTTATCTTACCTTACTTTTCAGCACAATGTCTGGAACTGATGATTTTTCGGTAAGTAACAGTTTTTCTTTCCTGAAGATCAGCTGTCACCGTCATGTTTTCTGAAAAATCTCTTTGCCCAGGATCTTTCTTCTGGGAAGCTGAGAAGCCTCAGAGAAAAAAGAAAACAATAATTATCTGATTGCTTCTCCTGTGTTTTACTGCTTTAGAATGTAGTTGGAAATTGTTTATCCAACATGTGAATTGTTTTTACTTATTGGCCAGTGATGACCAAGCTGTGTCAGACTCTTGAGAGAGTCACGAGTTTTTTATTAGTATCTTTTAGCCTTCTGTCTGTATCCTTTCTGTATTCTTTAGCATAGTTTAGTTTAGTATTCTTTAATATAATATAGATCATAAAATAATAAATTAGCCTTCTAAGAACATGGAGCCAGGTTCATCATTCCTCCCTTCCTCGGGGGGCTCAGAAAATACAATCAGCCAGTTGTGTTGATTATCCCAAAAGCTGACATCGTTTTTTGGAGGAAAAGGGGAGCTGACAGCTGAGACATTTCCTTTGTGTTGCAGTGGTGGTGTTTTCCTTTTGGGTAGATGTAGCAATCCCTGGACTAAACCTCTGGGTGCCTCGTGGGTTCTCTCCTGTGACATTAACCAAGGAGCTGTGCTTTCATGGCATCAGGATAGTTGCAATGGAAATTTAGGGAAATGTTTTCAGGTTTGTGCTGCAGCTGCCTGTTGTTCCGTGTTCCGTGTGATGGGGTCGCCTTTTATCTCTGGCTTTTTTAACTGTGGCCTGTCAGAATGCCTCTGCTGCCTTAGCGATAGGAGATGAATGTAATCATCTCTGAGCAGCCACCGGAGCTCCTCTCCTCCCTCCCTCCCTCCCTCCCTCCCTCCCTCCCTCCCTCCCTCCCTCCGGCAGCTGGGCTGTAGCCACGTGGTGGGGGGATGTCTGCAGCCGGGAATTCCGGCCCGCACATTCCATCCTCACCGCCGCTTTGTCTTTCAGTTGGCAGATGCTTTACCAGACCAGTCGCCTGCTAAAACCTCCAAAGTGAGCAGCACCAAGCCTGGCCAGCAGCCCGGGCAGCCTCCGCAGGGCTGGCCGGCTTCCAACCCTTGGAATAACCCCAGCGCCCCCCCTATGACTCCAACGGGACTGCCACCAAACACCTCGGCTTCCAGCGTGCCCTTCGGACCTCCTCCCACGGGAATGTATCCTTCAATGCCCCCGGGACCGCCTGCTCCATTTCCTCCTCCTCCTACTGGACCCTCCTGCCCTCCTCCTGGTGGTCCATATCCACCCCCAACTGTGCCAGGTCCTGTCCCACCAGGGCAGTATCCTCCACCAAATATGCCCTTTCCAGAGCTTCCACGACCTTACGGAGGTCCAACAGAGCCAGCTGCGCCTCCTGCTCCTGTTGGGCCATGGGGATCCATGCCCTCTGGAGCATGGGGACCAACAATGGGAGGGCAGTATCCTGCTCCCAGCATGCCATATCCACCCCCAGGGCCATATTCTGCTCCCACCCAGACTCCAGGGGCTGCGCCGACGGTACCGTGGGGTACGGTCCCGCCCGGAACGTGGGGACCGTCACCGCCCGGCCCGTTCCCTCCACCCACAGGATCATATCCAGCTCCAGGACTATATCCTACGCCCCCTAATCCTTTTCAAGTGCCATCTGGTCCTGCTGGTGCTCCATCAATGCCTGGTGGTCCCCATGTGAGTATTTCATCTTGGTGTCAAGTTACTCTAAAGTGTTTCGCTTTTAAGTGGGGAAATTCAGTAGCGTAAAAGCTGTTAGTGCAGGTAAGGAGTCTGAGCACACCTCAAGTTTTATTCCTCAAGTCAGTGGGATAACAGCAATTGAAATATTAAATATACCAGAATGGCTAAATTATGTTAATGTCTCACATTTATATCATATCATATCATACTATACTATATTATACTATACTATATTATATTACACTATATTATACTCTACTATATTATACTCTACTATACTATACTATACTATACTATATTATACTATACTATACTATACTATATTATACTATACTATATATTATAGGATATTATAGTATATTATAGTGTATCATATCATAATCATTGTATTCTTTTATAATTATATTATGGCTCACATTATATACATCTATATTATTATTTTATACATGTATAAAAATAATTGTTATATTATTATAGTGGTCTTCCACTGCTTGGAAAAACTCTGACGGCCCAAAAAGGGGGAAAGCATTGTAATAATTCTGAAAGAGAAAATATTCTGATCTCTTTAATCAAGAGAGCTTGCTGATAGAGCAATAGGGTGGGAATAACAGAATATAAGGATGAATTTGTGATTAATTAACAATATTTGTAACTGTGAATGAAGTGCTGTGTGAAAAACCTGTATTGACTGTTTCTTATTGTCTCTTGCAGCCTTATCGCTGAATACGTCCTGGGCAACAAAATACTGTAGTTTTCCACCTTCATCCACTACTTACAGAGATTTTTACAGTTTTTGTTTCAGTAATGTATGGGGCTATGAAGAATATTGCCTCTTGTATGTGCATTTGAGGTATGAAGGAGCAGTTTACATCAATTTACCTTGCTCATATGCTGGCATAATTATTTGGTTTAATCAAGTGAAATCCAAAGAGAAGAAATCAACTAACACACCTGTGGTTCTTATGTTGGCAAGTATTCCTTGGAAAAACAGGAGTTGCCATGTAAGGATTATAAAGAATCAGGCCCATGGAATTTTAAAAAGTTAATTCTTAAATTAATGCTTTAAGTCTCGTTGCCAGACTCCTGCTGGTCATTGAACGGATGGATAGTCATATTTTGTCTATTTTCAGGTTATTCTAAAAAGTCAATAGAGAAAGTGTTGCAACATTTTAGTCAAGAAACCTAATTTTTGAACGTGCTACAGTAATTCAAACTAACAAGACAGAGCATGTGAACTCGAAGGTTTTCTCAGCATTTTGTACATACTCAAACCAATTGTTCGGTCTGGGACTACGGAGGAGAAGAGCCACGTTTGGAAGCCTTGGTGTGACTTGTCAGCACACTGCTGGTGTTCACAAACAGGCATTCCTGTGCAAGTGAAATAACCTGGATGTGCAGTTAACTTTGAATCAGCAAAATGTGAGTTTTATGCATGCAAATGAGGACATCCTGTTGCCAGTTCTCATTCTGTGGTGGTTGGAAGTTTGGCTTGGTCTGTGTAAAGAGAAACTGATCCCCATGTAGGTACTTCCCTATTTCTGACCTGGGTTCTAGTCATTTCAAATTTGACTTGGCTTGCTGGGTTGTATAAACCTGGCAGACTTTTTCAGAGTCCCTGGAAACTGAACTTGAGCTTAAAACCCAACCTGAGCATTCCCTTCCCAGCAGTTTTTGGCACGGTCGTGTCACGACAGAGATCCCCGTCGGGCGCGAGGGGCTCTCGTTTGCTGTCCCTGGGAGCAGCCCCTGTTCCCAGCTGGGTGTGTGCATACCTCACGGAGTAGGAGGAATTTGGGAGAAATTGAATGTCAGGAAGCCTGTGCACTGCTGTGCAGCTGCCTCTCCCAAGGGGCACTGCCCTGAGCTTTCGTGTTCTTGCCATATCTGTGCCAAGCACGTCCGAGGGGTTTGCCGAGACCTTGGTGGTTCTTCATGGCCTGCACTTGGACCACGGACAGTTTGTTTCCTCCCCAGCTGGGGATGTCCTGACTTAGCCTCTGTGGGTAGAATTAGGAACAGATTTTGCTTCACTTGGTAGCTCATTAGGGAGTCTTTGTATCATGGAACTGTGAACACGAGTTAATTCTCCTCCAGTACTTTCGTGGCTTCCTGCATGCATGTGATGGACACACACAAAAAACAAAAAGCACATGGGGTGACCTGGTGGTGATGCTCCTTGGTAGTTACAGCCTTTATGGCAAAGTCCTACAGTATTTTTGCAGGAGAGAGCAGCCAGGTGAGCTGTGGCTGCTTTAATCCAACGTCATGAAAGCTGATAGCAAAGGAATGTCTATTTTTTCTTTTAGGAAGACAATACTGGAGCTGAACAAAAATACCTTAACACTTCAACTTAAACCCCAGCAACTTAACCCTTGGAATAAGAACCAAAAGTGCAAGTTTTCACTAACCTTAAAAAAAACCCCAGTTATCCCCCAAGCAGACTTGGCAAGACTAATTAAAAATTAACATAAGCAACATTGACTGCATTTGCTTAAGTGCTTTTTTGATACCTGCAGCCTTAGACTGTAAATCATTGTAATGAAAAAAAGAATTATTCCAAATGAATGGATCATGCAGTAGCAGCCCTCCAGTTGGAATTGCACTGGCCATATGTCTCTGCAGGGAATGGGAAGAGGTAGGAAAGGATAAAGCAAAAGTAGCAAGTAATGATTTTTGGAAAGGGGTTTTGTAAAAGTAACTAGACTTCTAGGTTCTTCCTGAAATAGGCAGGATTTATTACTGGAACATTTAGGCTAAAATTCAATATATATGGGATGTTTTTCAATGTATATTCGTATTTCTTGAGGTCATGAAAAACTGTTTCATAACCCCTTTGTTTTTGTGAGCAGAGTTCTTTGCATAGCAGTGAAAAGGGTATTCCTGTTAATCTATTGTGTAAAAACTCAAGGTGTCACTATATACCGTGTAGTAACTTTATCACATGTTATGTCAAGTGTGAGCAACTTCTGGCCTGAAGCTTTTGCAATGGAATTTGTACATTTCTATGCATCATTTTGAGTTCAATTGCTGAGGAGTTCGTTTTGACTTGTGCTTTGAGGTTGACATACTGCATTTGTTTACAATACGAAATATAAGCAATCACATCTTTAAAGTATAGATTATCACCTGCTGCTGTATTTTCTTTAGATGAAACAAATATTGCTGTATGATAGTGAGAAGCTATAAATACAGGATTTGATATTTTTTTGAAAATGCTGTCACTTTTGTATAAGATTAGACATTAAACGTATTTTCAAGACTGTTGTGTTCACTGTTTTTCAATTCCTGCTTTTGACATGCCTGTGTAGACTTTTGCCTTGAATGAATAGTAAAAATAGGACATCCTTGATTTGCAAAGCCTGAATATAAAATCAGAATTACTTGACTTCTGTGAGTGTTTTTCCTCTTCCTTTTGTGATATTTGCAGCCTGTACATGAGGGATATTACATGTGGATGGGACCGTGGCTCTGGTGTAGCATGTCAGCCCCAGGTGCTGCCTGTTCACAAATTCCTTGGTAATTAGGAGAGAAAAGATCTGATCTTGCTTGCTCCAGAGGAGGAATGGGAGGTTTTTACCTATGGAGAGTTCTCTGTGTGTTTTCCCTGCCCCTGAACAATTCCTGGGCTGGATTGATACATGTGGATGTGGTAAGTGACCCCCAAACCCCTGTTCTTACACACTTCCCATGAGTTTGATGGGATAAAGTGAATAACAGAAACTCCAGGCCTTGGCATCAGTGTGAACTACTGAATTTGGGCATCACTTGTGGCTGCATTTCCATGTATTGGCCTGCAGAGCAGTTCACACTGAGCTGGCCAATGCTGCTGCCTTGGTTCACACCTTCACCCTTCAGGGAAGGTAAAAATGGCAGCAGTGAGCAGGAAATAAATAGAAACAAAAAGCTCTTTTTAGGCCATGGTCCAAAAATAATCCTGACATCTGTTAATAGAACAGTGCAGTGTGTGGGCAGTGCTTTGTCCTGACTGCTCAGCAGTGGGATTGTCCCTTCCTCTGGATTTCCCAGATGAATTCTGTCTGCAGCTCCTGTGCATCAGTGAGGACATGGCCATGCAGATCCTGTGGGGTTAATTGCTGCCCTGCAGACCCAGAAAACTTCAGCTGAATTTTTTTGAGGGACCAAGTCCTGTGAGAGGGAGCTGGGCAGGGGCTCAGCCTGGAGAGAAGGGGGCTCAGGGGGGACCTTGTGGCTCTGCACACCTGCCTGGGTGCAGTCTGGGCTCTGCTCCCAGGGAACAAGGGGCAGGATGAGAGGGAATTAAACTGCACCAGGGGAGGCTTAGAGTGGATTTGTTAGAGAAAATTTCCTCCTGGAAAGAATGGTCCAGCCCTGGCACAGCTGCCCAGGGAAATGGTGGAGCCCCATCCTGGTGGGATTTAAAAGCTGTGTGGATGTGGCACTTGGGGACAGGGGTCAGTGGTGGCCTTGGCAGTGCTGGGGGAATCATTGGACTCGATCTTAGAGGGCTTCCCCAAACAGATTCAGTGGTTCTAAGTGATGTTTATCTATATAACTCCTAGGAGAGGAGTAAAAGCTGTTCAGGGCTGTTGCAGCGTGGTCAGTGCCGGGTTCATCCCACTGTGGGTGTGTCAGTTCTGCTCCACTCCTGTGAAGGAAGGTGCCCAAACTCCTGTGGGTGAGCCCAGCTCCATTGCTGTGCCCAGCCACCAGGATCCACTGCCCAGCCACTCCAGGCTGTCCCAGGAGAGAGAGGTGGTGATCACAGGGTGGTTTGGGTTGGAAGGGGCCTTAAAACCATCTCATTCCACCCCTGCTGTGGGCAGGAATTCCTCCCACCTCGATGGGAAGGGTGTTCTGAGCCCTTCAGCATCCATGGAAGGATGAAATGTTCCATGTGTATTTGTATTAAATATTGGCTGCCTATTTCTAAAGTTAAGCTCAGAATTCCAGCTGTTAGAGGGCAATTCCATACACACCAAACAGCCATTTATTCACCAGGCACTGATGTCCGAGTGTCAGTTGGGAAATGAAAAAACACAAATTTCAGCTTTCACCCAAAGCTTCCACCCAGCTCCTCCACACAGCAGGAATAGCTGCCAGTGTCCCAGCAGGGTGTGCTCACCCCAGCCACAGGGGGTGGGCAGGGGCATCCCAGCAGGACTGGGACCCCAGTGTGTCCCTGGCTGGGTGTTGGTGCCAGGCAGGGCAGTGAGCTCTGCACCCACAGCCCCCATCCCAGGGCAGGGGTCTGGAGAGGGGTGGTGGCTGCATTGGTGGGACAGTCCCTGTTCCACTCACTGCTGGCCCAGTTTTCCCATGTCCAAGGTTTATATAGTGGGATGAGCTGCTGTAACTTTTCCTCTGCTCCCACAGTTAAGTGGAATGAGTTAACTAAAAATGCCAGCTGGTAACAGAGAGGGAACATATTTTTGGTCACTCTTGCCTGCAGAACCTCTCAGGTTTGTTGGAAGCAGGTTTCCCACAGGAGCTGTGGCTGCCCCATCTCTGGAATTGTCCAAGGCCAGGTTGGATGGGGCTTGGAACAGCCTGGAGTCCCTGCTCATGGCAGGGGTGGAATTGGATCATCTCTAAGGTCTGTTCCAACCCAGACCATCTGGGATTCTGTGACACTTTTGTTTCAGAGGTCCCCTGGCTGGTCAGGTTGTCCTGTTTGGTGACAATGGGACTTTGCATCCCCTGAGCAGCAGATCTGAGCTGCCATGCATCCCAAGCTACACCCGGGTCAGTGCACAGCAGGAGCATTTCTGCTCCCTGTTATCACCTTCCAAAGGGAACCCTCCCTGTTAAATGAGAGACTGGGAGATAAAATCACAGCCTGTGTTCCTGTCCTCTTCCCAGCTTTCTCATGACAACACAGGGAAGGGCTGTGTTGAGCAGCCCTTGGCACACCTCGGGTTTCATTTCAGCTCCTCCTCCTGCTGGCTGTGCAAGATCTTACCTGCTCCTGCACATTCATGTTCTTGTGATTAGGGGAGGGAATTCCTGTAGCAATCAACTCCTAAACTCCTGCATCAGCTCAGTTTCATTCCAGGTGGGAACCAGGAACCTCCCAGTGTTCCTTCCCACCAGAATCACACATCACTCTTAGGGAGTAGTGCTGATTAAAAGCAAATACGGAATTTATCCATTCTTGAAATAAATTCAGGAGATGACAAAAGACACTGGATTTAATTTGGGAACTCCCGGGCTTGGCATGAATGGAGAATGGCATGAAGCTGTGCCAGGGTGGGTTTAGGTTGGATATTGGGAAAGGTTCTTCCTGCAGAGTGTGCTGGCACTGCCCAGGCTGCCCAGGGAATGGGCAGAGCTGCCAGAGCACCTGAGGGGTTTGGACAGCACTGCCAGGGATGCCCAGGGTGGGATTTTTGGAGGATCTGTGCAGGGCCAGGAGCTGGATCAATGATCCTCGTGGGTCCATCCCACTCAGGATACTCTGTGACACCCCTGGCTCATGAACACAGCGTTGTCCTGGGGTAGATCCATGCTGAGAACCCAGAAGTGTGTCCTGACAAGGGCATTTTGCCAGGATACTCCACTTTTCTGAGCTGTTAAAGGATAATGAAAAGTAACCCTGTGCTGTGGTGCCTTTTCAAAGGAGCCTGCTTCATTTGCACATTGTGAAATCTTCACATTCCAGAGCTTTGTGACATTTTTTTACATTCCAGTGCTGTGTGACAGAAATGGTTCAGAGGGGTTGTTTCCAATTTGCCTGTGCTCCCTTCAGTTACAGGCAGCATCCTCCAGCAAAGAGAAGGTGGCAGAATAACAGAGTTTAAATTCACTTAAAGTGGGGAAAATTACTGCTTCTAATACCCTGGTGCTGCTCTCCCTGCGTGCCCATCTCTGTCAAGCCAGGGTTTGCTGGCACTGCTCAAGGAGACAGAGTTGTTGGTCTTGGAGGTTTTTTAATTGAGGTACTTCAAAGTCTCATCAGCTTCCACACCAGGCTTTCATTTCTGCCTGGATTCTGTCCTGTTTTCCCCTCAGAAAGCAACAAATATAATAATTTAATAATAATATAAACAAATAAACCTGGAACCCTGGGCTGATCACAGTCGTGGCTCTGTGCTGCCACTGTCACCATCCTTGTTTGATGCTCCTCTCCTGGGGCTCTGTCCTGGCTGGCAGAGTAAGGAGCTGCTAAAAGGAGAGTGGGAGTGCAGTGACATCAAGAAAAAACTGCTCTGAGTGGGTCAAAAAAAATGTATATAAGGTGTTGGAAAAACGAGTTTTTGAGTGTTGTGTGAAAGCAAAGCACAATGAGGCTCCTCTGGATTTTGCTCTCAGTGCTGGAGCTGCCCCTCCACCACCCTGCTCATCACCACAGGGCTCTGCTGCTGCTCCACCTGCTCTGCAAAGCCTCTGGGACAGGTGGCTGTGTGTGCTCTTGATTATTTTTAACATTGAACTTGATAAAATACGGCAAGACCAATGTTTTAGTGGCATATGGTGCTGCTGGGAGAGGTTGTTAGGACCTGCACTTTGCACAGACTCTGCCTGAGCCCTGGCTGCTGCAGGAAGGACACAAACACAGGAGGGTTAAATCTGGGCCCTGCTCAGTGTAAGGGTTCACAGCAGGATGGATCCCTGTGCTCTGCCAAAATCTACTGCAGGAAAGAAGGAGAAGGACTCCTCCAAAGCTCCTCCCTTCCCCTCTCCTCTGGTTCCCTGAGATCTGGCAAAACCCACCCATTGAGGCTGGATTTGTGTTTCCCAACCTCAAAGATTCTGTGATTGCTGTGTAATAAAGTTGTTTTAAACTCTGCAGAGTGGCTGGTGCTGAGGCTTTCTGCTGCCTGAGGCTGAGCTGTCCTGGCTTTCTTTGCCCTTCATGTTTTTCCCAGCCCCATGTGCTCAGGGTGGTGTCACACAGGGATTTTCCTCTCCTTGTGGAGCGTCTGTCCCAGAGACAAGGGGGTTTCCCTGCCCTCAGTGAACTGATGAAATCCTCCAGCACAGCACTGTTCCTCTCAGCTCTTTAGGCTGGAGTAGTTTCTGGAGGGTTGGCTGGACAAACACAGAGGGTGGGCAAGAAAAGCACCAAGGTCTTGGATTTTGATGGCAACGAGCCCTGGGGGCTTTGGCTTCATCTGCACCAGCATTTGGGGTCACTTCAGGCATTTCTGCTGCATTATTTAATCATTTCTGCATGCAGGGTGCTCCACAAGGGCCCCTGGGCACCAGGCTGAAGAGGAGGATGGAATTTCTATCAAGTTCAAAGCCAGGGGGAGTGTGAGGACTTCTGTAAAATCTCTGCTGACACAAATTGCTACGAGACTCATTTAACGCTCAAAAAGCAACTTATGCTCAGATCTGAATGCCAGCCTCAAAGTGCTTCTCATTTCCCCATCTTCAATCACACAAAAGCTTCGAGGTTATCAGGGCTCTGCTCATCCACAGCCTCAGCATGAGGGGATGGGTGAAGATTTTTGGGGTGCACTTGCAGCTCTCCTGGTGCCAGGGCAGGAGGGGCTGGGTGAGTGCAGCTTGGTGTTTCCCAGGAGGAGGGAGCTCCCTCCAAAGGCAGGAGTTTTGCTTTGGTGCTTTATAAAAAGAATAAAAGGAGGATAAAGAGCAAGCCCAGACCTGCTGTACACTGAGGGTTCATGTGAGCAGCAGGGGTGGTGCTCCTCATCCCCTGGTTCTCCTTTCTTTGCCATCAAACTCGAGGTGCTGAAATTCTCAACCTTCCTCTCAGGGAGTTTTTCCCCAGTGCTGGGGCAGAGTGATTTTGGGAAGGGGGAGATGGTGATGCAGCCAAGGAAGCTCTGGAATGAACCAAATCCCCAAAAGGGCAGGAGAAGGAGAAGGAGAAGGAGAAGGAGGAGGAGAAGGAGAAGGAGAAGGAGAAGGAGAAGGAGAAGGAGAAGGAGAAGGAGAAGGAGAAGGAGAAGGAGAAGGAGAAGGAGAAGGAGAAGGAGAAGGAGAAGGAGAAGGAGAAGGAGAAGGAAGGGGGGACTCTTCATCCCTGCTCTCAGAAGTCCTGGGATGAAATTGCTCAAGTCTGGCAGGTCCCATTGCCTGATTTTGCTGTGATGCCCTTTTTTATTGCCTAGGAGAGTCAGAGGTGACTCAGCCACTGGAATTCAGGGCTGGAGCTGTGGTGACACCTCAGGAAAGGGCCACGAGGGGCTCCACAAAGGCTCCTCAAAGCCTCATCCCCTCTGTGAGGCAGAAAGGAGGTGATGCTGTCCCAGCTCCCCAGGCTGGGAGGTGGCACAGGCAGAGCTGGTGGCTGAATTTAGCACTTGGGGACGGTGCCAAGCACAGCCCCCGTGGCAGATCTGCAGCCCAAACATTGCACAATGTGGGTGCTGCCAGTCCCACACACATCAGGCCACAGGAATCACAAGGCAGGGAAATGTGGATGTGGCTGCTTCTGCTCTGAGAGGGGAAGTGCATCTCTCACGCCATGGAGATTCTTGTCCTCTAGATTGGTTTCCTCCAATTAATTTACAGTCAGGAAGAGAGGAGCAGCTTTCTGTTTATTATTTTCCATTACTGCTTTAAAGTTATTCAGTAATCCAAATGACTGCTTTAAGGTATTTCCCTTCTGGAAATCAATTATCTGTTGCATGGGGTGTTTTTCCACAGCTGCAGTGAGGAACATCAACCTCCCCCAAGCAGGCCCAGCCACTGTCAGGTGTCATTTGGTTCTTGCCATTGGAGAAATGCTGGGAATTCTTAAAATGGGGAAAGCAACTCGTGCTTGGAGTGTTTGGCTGCAGTGAAGGGCAATTGAGAGCACATCCCCAGAAATGGGGAGGTCCCATGGCTGATCCACCTCCCTGGCTCCTCCATCTCCCACCCCCTGGGTTTGCAGTTTGGGGCTTTAAATCGTCCATGGTACCAAGGTGTCACAGACATCTTTCATGGAAAATCCTTTCCTTAGGATTTTTCCTCCTGAGAAGCTGAGAGGCCTCAGGAACAAAATGTGAACATTGATTAACTGCTGCTGTGGAATGCAACAGGTGCATCTGTGATTGGTCTCATGTGGTTGTTTCTAATTAATGGCCAATCACAGCCCAGCTGTCTGGGACACAGAGCCCGAGCCACAAGCCTTTGGTTATCATTCTTTCTTTTTCTATTCTTAGCCAGCCTTCTCGTGAAACCTTTTCTTCTATTCTTTTAGTATAGTTTTAATGTAATATATATAATAAAATAATAAATCAAACCTTCTGAAACACGGAGTCAGGTCCTCATCTCTTCCCTCATCCAAGAGCCCCTGTGAACACCACCACACCAAGGAGGGTTTTATTTTACACTGAGGGTTCTCTAAAGCAAACAAGATACTTGGGAGTGCTTAAAAAATTCCGACCTACAGAATATATCGATTTTTGAGGCCATGACTAATTCTTTATCCACTTTGGAAGAGCCAGGGTTGCATGGCATCACAAGGCTGTGAGTGAGATCTGTGCCTTACATCTCCCTCAAAGCCAGGGTGTTGCAGCCCTGCTCTGCTGACTCCTGGCCATAAACCAACCTCCCACCTCGTGGATCCCAGCAGGCAGAGCTGTGGGGCTCAGTGGCCACGCCTGGGTGTCCTGTGAGTCACCAAGGGATGACTCAGGTGAGGAGCATCCCTGGCTCTGAGTGCAAAGGGCTCAGCACCCACCCCGTGGATGCTGAATCAGGGATTTGTGGGATGGTTTGGCTTGGAAGGACCTCAAAGACCTCTTTGTTGCATGGGCAGGGACACCTTCCACCAGATCACGCTGCTCCAAGCCCCATCCAACCTCACTCATCATCCTTGCTGCAGCTTGGGTTATTTAAGTTAAGGAATTAATTAGATCTGGTTTTGATTCCTGTATCCACTGACTTCTTATTTATCCTCATGTGTTGGGTTGGACTCAATGATCTTTGAGTCACTCTGTGAGTTCTGTGTCTTGCATAACTGCAAGTAAAAACTTCAGGGCATTGGGGCAGGAAAAATAAAACCAGGCAAAGATTTTTGGTTGGTGTTTGAAGCCTTTGAGTAAAATCCTGAAAATAGCAATACATGTTCTCTATGAAAATCTTTCTTCCCAAAGACATCTTGAGGGAGTTTTAAGGAGGAAGGGAAATCTGTGCTCTGAGGAATTCATGGAGCCCTGTCTGAGCTACAGGCTCAGGAAGCTGCAGCTCCTCCTGCCTTGGATCAGGGATCCTCCAGCTCTGCTGGCTTGAATCCTCTCCAGGTCCCTCTGCCCTAAAACACCTCCAAGGGCATTGCAGTGTCTGCTTGCTGTGGGCTGGGTGCTGTGAGAGGCAACTGAGGCAGCACTCCCTAATTAACTGCATTTCTTATGTACTAATATTCTTAATATCTATTACTTAATACACATTAATATAATAGACACATTTCCCTGAAATACTCAATTTCCAGCCATTCCCATGGGCATCCCTGGCATTTTTACACGCTCAGGTTTGGTTTGAATCCTTGTGACAATATTGCATGAAGCTGCAGGATGTTGCAATCCAGGCTGGAGCCCCGATGAAGAGGGGGCTGCTCTCTTTTAGGGAAAATCTTTTGGATAAGCAGAGTTGAACCAGAGGAATTTATACCAAAATTAATCACAGCTAAAGCCAACAGATTTTTGCCCTTTTTTTTGGATGCCAGCTGCAGCTGAGCCCTTTAGCTGAGGGCTGAAAGCAGCAGTTTGTGCCTCTAATGGCATCAATTAGAGGGTGCGTCCCTCAGCAACCTTTGGTCAGCCCTAAATTGCTCAGGGAGGTGGATTAGATGCTCATTGTGGGTGTCTTCCTGCTGAAATCCTCTCTTCTATTCGATCCTAATCTATTCCATTCCATTCCATTCCATTCCATTCCATTCCATTCCATTCCATTCCATTCCATTCCATTCATTCCTTTTCCTTCCCTTTCCCTTCTCCCAGCAGCAGATTTCAGGATTTCAGCTCAAAACCACTTTGTTCTTTTCCATTGCTGTAAGCTGCGGAGCCCATGGAGCAAACCAGAGATGATTCACCCTCAACCTCAAATAAAATCGGGTTTGTTGAAATTCCAGCTGCCTCCAGCAGCTTCCCGCGCCCATCCTCGGCTGACCTCACTGCGTCGGGCGCAAACAAAGCTTTTTTAGCTTTTATTTTCTTCGTGGGGAAGGAGAAAACGTCCAGAATTTAAAATCCAAGTGGCGTTTTACCGAGCTGGGGGGATGGAGCATGAGGCACACGGGGCGAACATCTGGCAAGGAGAGAACATCTGGGCAGGGCAGGGAAAGAAACGGGAACCGCCGTGCGAGGCGCAAACCCCCAGGAAAACCAAATATTGCCTGTTAACATCCCCGTGGGCGATGTCACGGCTGAAAAGGGAAATACAGGGATGGTGGGGGCTGTCACGGGTGTTTGGGCTGTCCCGTGTGTTTGTCGGGGGCTGTCCCGGTGTTTGTCGGGGGCTGTCCCGTGTGTTTGTCGGGGGCTGTCCCGGGTGTTTGTCGGGGGCTGTCCCGTGTGTTTGTCGTGGGCTGTCCCGGGTGTTTGTTGGGGGCTGTCCCGGGTGTTTCTCGGGGGCTGTCCCGGGTGTTTGGGCTGTCCCGTGTGTTTGTCGGGGGCTGTCCCGGCTACCCCGGGTGTTTGCCGTGGGCTGTCCCGGGTGTCCCGGTGTTTGTTGGGGGTTGTCCTGGCTATCCCGGGTGATTGCCGTGGGCTGTCCCGGGTGTCCCGGTGTTTGTCGGGGGCTGTCCCGGGTGATTGCCGTGGGCTGTCCCGGGTGTTCCCGGCTCGGCCCCGCCCCGTTCCCGTTCCCGCCCCCGGGCGGGTCCCGGTGCGGAGCCCAGAGCGAGCGCGGAGCCGCCGCACGCAGGTGAGGGCTGAGGGATCCCGGGAGGAACAGGGGGGATAAGGCACAGAAATCCTTGGGAATGAGGCGTTTGGGGTGCGTTCGTGCCCTGGGAGAGCGAGGGACAGGCGGGAGCTGCCGCGGGCTCAGCGGATTGGGGCGCACGGAGAGACCGGGGGGGTCAGGGGCGATGGAGGGGTGGGGATGTGGGGGAGCCCCAAAGGTGTTTGTAACTCCTGGGGGCTGGAGAGCCCTGAAACCCTCACTGGATTTAGGGATGGTGGCTGTGGAGCAGCCCCAAGGGGGTTTGTAACTCCTGGGGGGCTGGAAAACCCTGAAACCTTCACTGGATTTAGAGATGATGGAGGGATGGTGACTGTGGGGGAGTCCCAAAGGTGTTTGTAACTCCTGGGGGGCTGGACAGCCCTGAAACCCTCACTGGATTTAGGGATGATGGAGGGATGGTGGCTGTGGAGCAGCCTCAAGGGTGTTTGTAATTCCTGGGGGGCTGGACAGCCCTGCCCCAAAATCCCTGCAGGGTGAAGAATGGTAATTAATATAATATAATATAATATAATATAATATAATATAATATAATATAATATAATATATACTATTTATATATTATTATATCTAATAATATATTATTACATATTATTTATATATTATTTGTATTTAATATTTATATTATTTATAATTATTACATTATTATATTATAGTATGGTATTATATATGTTTTATATATATTATATTATAATAAGTTTATATTGGAAGACAGACTGGGCTTTGTAAGCAATGCTTCTTAATATGAGCCATTTTTATTTTTCTATTACGACAGTTTAGGAATGAATAGGTTGATTTAAATTCTGCAGGAATAGCAGAATTCAAATAGAATAGCAGAATTCAAAGGGGAGACAACTGGTGTTTCTTTCCCAAATAGAAGGGTTTTTCCACTTGCTGTGAGCATAGGGAATGTTTGGGGCCAGCTCTGGGATGTTCCCTGCAGCTGATCCTTGCTGGGGCAGGGACAGCTCAGGTGAGCTGGAGCTCAGCTGCCCAAATGCTGCTGGAAATCAGAGCTCAGGTACTCGAGGAGCAGCTGAGGGAGCTGGGAGGGCTCAGCCTGGAGCAAAGGAGGCTCAGGGGGGACCTTGTGGCTCTGCACAGCTCCTGCCAGGAGGGTGGGTCTGGGAGGGATTCAGGCTCTGCTCCCCAGGAACAGGAGACAGAATGAGAGAAAACAGCCCCACGTTGCACTAGAGGAGCAACTAGAGGAGGTTTAACTGGATATTGGGGAAAATTCCTCCATGGAAAGGTTGCCCAGCGCTGGCACAGCTGCTCAGGGCAGTGGTGGAGTCCCCATCTCTGGAGGGATTTAAAAGCCCTGTGGATGTGGCACCTGGGGACACAGTGCTGGGTGGGCTGGGTGTGCTTAGAGAGCTTTTCCAGCCCCACTGGAGCTGTGATTCCCTGCAATCCATCCCTGGGGTGCTGCTGAAGAAGGTGGGGATCAACCCCATCCATGGCAGCTGGCAGCTCACCCAGAGGGCATTTCCAGAGAGCTCCAGGAGCTGCAGCACTGAGGTGGCAGAGAGGAGGGGACCCTGGGCTCCAAGTGCCTGCAGAGGATTAGGGGTGGCAGAGGTCCAGTGGGTTTGGGGATTTTGGGTACAACCCCCAAACTGCCCAGATGTGTCCCCAGAGCTGGGGGACACAAAGCTGTGCCAGAGCCTGTCCACGGGGGCCTGAGGGAACCAAACTGCTGCTCCAAAATATTCCAAAAAAATCTTGCAGGGCCCCCACTGGAGCAGCACAAGGCACTGTGAGCACACCTGACCTGGCTGTGTGTGCACCCCCAGCTTCACCTGCCAAACTATGGCAAACCCCTAGGCTTTAGGAAGAGCCCAGAAGGCAAATAAAGCTTTGGACTGCTCAAACACTCTGGCCCACTGCATTTCTGCCTTAAAACCCCCCGGTGTTTTGCAGGGAGAGGGGTGATTTCCTGGCTGTGAAACTGGGGGTTTGTTATTCCCAGGGCGGGGCAGCCACCCCTCCTGTGAGCTTTGTGCACCTGAACGTTTCTTTCAATGAGAATTTGCCTTCTCTGCTTTAAATTTGGAATTTTCCTTTTCTTCCCCCGTTTCTGGCTCTCCCTTTTCCCTTCTCTTATGAATGCTCCCTTTGATGGGAGGAGCCCAGCTCGGGCTCTTCCTGTGCACAGGCAGGTGTGTGTTCTCTGTGTGTCTGTGGACTCACAGAACTTGCAAAGCAGCTTTTATCTGCTGGCCCTCCCACGGTGCCCTCCGGCTGGAAAGGGACAGTTTTGGATAAAAGGGAGGAGAAATGGGACCTGTGTGGATGGCTGCCACTCTCCTGCCCATCCCAGGCCATCCCTGGGTGGAATGGGACAGTTGTGATGATGCATGGGAGGAGAAATGGGACCTGTGTGGGTGGCTGCCACCATCCTCTGCCCATTCCAGGCCATCCCTGGGTGGAATGGGACAGTTGTGATGGTGCATGGGAGGAGAAATGGGACCTGTGTAGGTGGCTGCCACCATCCTCTGCCCATTCCAGGCCATCCCTGGGTGGAATGGGATCGTTGTGGATGAAAGGGAGAAAAAATGGGACCTGTGTGGGTGGATGCCACCCTGCTCTGCCCGTCCCAGGCCATCCCGTGTGTCACAGGGTGTCCCCAATGTGCTGGGCTGGCTTTGCACCCCCCGGGCTGATGCTGCCCCTGTACCCCCCGGGGATCCCAGTTTGGGGTTTTTTTATGGAAATGGGAATCCTGGATGGTGCCTCAGGGCTGGGGGAGTGAATAACGCCGGGAGTGTTGTGAGCTGTGGGGGATTCCATCCCGAGGATATTCGGGCTGCTCCCAGCAGTGCCTCCTGTTTGTCCCCCAGGTGTTGGACCAGGATTTGTTCTTTGGAGCTGTCAGCTCTGCTGGGCAGGTACGTGATGGCAACTCAGCAATTCCCATCAATTCCCATCAATTCCCTGAACTGTAACTCCCCTCAAAAATTCTGGTTTTTGGATGAGGCAGGTTAAGAATGACTGACACTTCCTTTTTTGTTGTTTTTCAGGAAAAATGTCAGACGGTTTCTCTGTAAGTATGGATTTCTGTAAAAACCCGTGGGGGCTGTGGCTGTGGCCTTGCAGCAGAGACCTTTGGCTGGGATGGGAGGGAACACATCCTTGCTAAGCTGCTCAAATCCCCAATCCCCAAACCCTGTCCAGTACTGTCAGCAGTTTTCTGGAAAAGCCCAGGGAGCAGCTGAGAGCTGAGCTCTGGCCCTTGGTCACTCTGCAGGCTCCCAAAGATGGACTTTGGAGAGCTCAGGGTGATCCCAGCAGGAATGTCCCCGAGCTGACCTTGTCCTCTCCTCTGTCCCCAGCTATCTGATGCCTTGGCCAACAGCAACAACCCAGCCCCCTGTGCCCCCCCAGCCCAGGGCTGGCCCTCCTGGGGGAACCAACCTGCAGCTCCTGGAGCCTTCCCAGGGTATCCTGGAGCACCAGGAGCCTATCCTGGAGCACCTGGAACCTATCCTGGAGCACCAGGAACCTGTCCTCCAGGACCTGGAGCATACCCTGCATACCCTGGAGCACCTGGAGCTTATCCTGGAGGCCCAGCAGGACCAGGAGCGTATCCAGGAGCACCTGGGGCATTCCCTGGAGCTCCACCAGCAACAGGGCCGTTTCCTGCCCCAGGACAACCATCCAGTGGCCCTGGATTTGGGCCTTCTGCTCCTCAGGGAGGACCAACAGCTCCACAGGGAGGACCAGCTGCTCCTCAGGGAGGACCAACCCCTCCAATGGTAATGGCTCCGTCATGATGATGGTTTGTGTCCTCAGGGGCTGATTTTGCTTGGCCAAGGGAAGGGCCTGGGGCTGGCTGTCCCCAGGGGTGGCATTGGGCTTTGAGATGGGTTTTTGCTGATACCAAATGCCTGTTGTCTCCCAGAAAGTGCCCTTTGAGCTGCCCCTGCAGGCAGGACTCGTCCCTCGGCTGCTCATCACCATCACTGGGACTGTGAACCCCAACCCAAACAGGTACTGGGAGGTCCAGCTCTGAGGGTGGGGGCACTGCTGGGTGGAGCAGGGGGGCTGGAATTTGCTTTCCATTCCTGAATAACCCCTGCCCAGTGTAACAGCAAATATTACACCAAACAAATGTGTAAATGCCTTGTTGTTGCCCTATGGGATCTGTGGGGTTCTCTCTGCTATTTTTGGGAAGCCCTGCAACAGAGTTCAGGGTTTTTGTGGCAAAAGCAGCAATTCCATCATTGCTTTTGCAGGTTTTCACTGGATTTCAAGAGAGGGGATGATGTTGCCTTCCACTTCAACCCCCGCTTCAACGAAGACAACAGGAAAGTCATCGTCTGCAATTCCAAGTTCCAAAATACCTGGGGGAAGGAGGAGAGGACAGCTCCCAGGTTTCCATTTGAAGCTGGAAAACCCTTCAAGGTACCAGAAAAACCCATCCCAGCTCAGTCTCATTGCACCAAAAGCACTGAGAGGGCTTGGGCAGCAAGGCCTGTGTAAGGACAATGATGCATTTGCACAGGGGTCAGCTCCTAGGGCTGTTTCTGGGGCAGCCACCCCACGTGCTGTCCCTACAGCACCTTCCAGCTCTTCTGACCCCCTCCTGCAGCCCCAGCTGCCCAGGGCATTACTTCTCCCCCATTCTGGTATCCCCATGGGTTGTGAAACCCTCTTTATTTACACTCTTGTTCTGCACAGTGGTTGGACAGGTTTCTGTAATGTGTTTTCCCTGCTGGCAGCTCCTCTCACGAGGTGTTTTTCCCTGCAAAGGAGGTTCACAATGTGGAGTCTTGCTTTGAGGGACGGGCACAGGGATGAGGAGGCAGAAACTGGGCTGGAACACGGAGGAGGGAGAGCACAGGAGAGTTTTGGGAAGGCAAAGGTCGCTGGTGCTGCAGCTCCTCCACACACCCCAGGGCTGGCAGCAGCCTCCAGCCAGTGCCAGCCTGCTCGGGTGTGTGCCTTAAGACTTCTCCTAGAACAAATCCAGCTGGGTTTTGGGGCTGATGTGGGGTTTTTCTTGCAGCTCCAGGTGCTCTGTGAGACGGATCACTTCAAGGTGGCCGTGAACGACGCGCACCTGCTGCAGTACAACTTCCGCGAGAGGCGGCTGAACGAGGTCACCAAGCTCTGCATTGGGGGGGACATCGCCCTCACCAGCGTGGTGCCCACCATGATCTAACTGGGGGGACTCTGGGACAACTCTGCCCTTGTAGGGTGGAACACAAGTGCCTTGACACAGCTCACTGTGAGGTAATAAAACATTTAACATGTACAACTGGGTTTTAGTGATATCTCGAAAGACGCAACACTGTCCAGGTGAGCTGAGCTCTGATGTGGAAGGAGCTGAGCTCCTGCTGTAGAGGCAGCAACAAGGAGTTGGATTTCTGTGGAGAGGAACTTGGGAAAGCAGCCTGTGGCACTCTGCCCTGGTCCTGTGCACAGGGGCAGCAATGTTCTAGGGAGCACAGAGAAAACCTGACAGCCTCTAAGCCTGACCAGGATGGGGCATTTCAGGAGAGGGCTCAGAGCTGGAGGAAGCAAAATCTCTCTGCTGAAGCCATCCCTGTCCTTCCAGCGTGCCCCAGGAACATTTCCCAGCCCAGGGAGATCCCATCCCTACGAGTGCTGGGTACTCCATGAACAGGTCATGAGGCTTGTGCTGCTCCCCACTCATCACCCCCGTGTGAGTCAAGAGCAGTTTCAAGGGTGGGGAGCTTTATTGCAACTTCATCCTGTGAGTCAGGCTGGTAAAAAAAGAAAACAGAAGTATGTTCCCTTTGCTGTGAGTCACTGCAGTCTTGTCTGGAAAACAACAGTGCAACAGCCACAACTGAAGTTTCCAAAGCTTTCTCTGACGTGGCTCATGCTGTTTTATAACAGTGACTCCTTTCATACTGTGAGTGCCAAGTTACAAGCAGAGTCCTTAAAATTTCCAGCAGATGCAGCAGTCTAGAGCAGCACACTGCTACAAACCAGCATGGAGAAGCTGTGGCTGCCCCAGCCCTGGAAGTGTTCCAGACCAGGTTGGATGGGGCTTGAGCAACCTGGCCATGGCAGGGGCTGGAATTCAATGGGCATAGAGTTGCCTCTCAACCCAGACCATTCCTGAGCAGGAAAGTCATTAAAAGGATCCCTAGAACTGGAGTTAGAAATGAAGAAAATGGATTCCAGCACACATCAGCTTCCTCTTTATTCAGTGTAACCAGTACACAACTTCCAGGTTAAAACTTAACCCTTGGCAGTGGCAGCAACACTTTCTGCTGAGGGACTGAAATCTCTGCTTGGTTTGGGATCAAGGCTGGTGGAAGGATGTGTGTGTTACACTCAGGTCACTGGTACCAGAAGAAGCCCAGTGAGGTATTTGTTAAAAATATAACAAGTGGTGGTGCTGTAATGCTTCTCCTCAAATCCACAGTCTATAGAACTGGCACACTCCTTATGCACAAATATGTTACAGTCTGGATGGGGAATGCACAAGGAACAAGATGAGAGAAGAGACTGAGCATAAACATGTCAAAACCAAGTAGAAAACATGGGTCTAATAAGATACTGAATAGAAAACTGCATCCTTAAAGGAAATAATATCAATGCCTATTTCAATACATCACCAAGAAAAGGTATTATCTGACTTAGAAATCCTTGTTCTGAGTTAGTTTCTGATATTACAAATCCACTGGTAGTTACACACCAGGAAAACTTTCCCAGGAAAGAATTGCATGCATCCAACCCTGCCAGAGCTGGTGCTGGGGCAGGTGTGAACACAGCAGCCTGGGGGTGCACAGGTACCCCCAGAGCATGGCAGAGTGCTCTGGGGAGGGAACAGGCTGGGTGTCACCCCAGAAGGTGCCATCCCAGCAGATACAGGGCACGGGCACAGCTGGTGGGGTGGGCACCTTGTAGTAACAATAAGCAATGAGGTCAGATCAGGGTAGAAAAGCTCAAAGGTAACAGTTTTACAACCTGGAGGAGACAGGAAATACATTAAATGATACCAACATAAAAATGCTTCAGGTTGCAGTGAGAATTTACAGCCAGAGGACACAGCAGGGATCACCAGAACACAGCCCACTACTGATGCACAGCAGAGCTCAGTGCATCACAGCTGCACCATCAAATGACACAAACCCATTATCAGATCCACCACCATGGGTGCTCTTCCTCTCTCACCACATTCCAGGGTAGCAGATTGTGTTCCAGACACCCTCTGTGGGCTTCCTGTTCATAGAATTTACATATTTTGCATTTAAAGTCACTTTTCATTGATCCCCAGAGGGACCAACGGGAGAAAACACAATGAGGTCACTGAATACTTCAGCTGCTGCAAACTTCTGGGCTTTGGTCTTGACTGGAGTGAAGGGGAGCTCAGCATCCAGCATTGGCTGTGGGAGGAGCCAGAGAGTGGAGTCAGTTTGGAGGAACACAAACCACAGAGCACTGCAAGGACCCTGAGTTCCCCAAAAGTAGTTTTACAAGCTTATTTCCCAGGCATAAAATAAAAAGTGATTACACGTGGTCTGTGCTGAAGACAGACAGTCCTTACTCAAGTCAGTAATCTAGATTTTAAAGAGGATTTATCACAAGAAAACCTACACTCAAATTCTGTTAATTGTATTAAATGTGAAAGCTTTTGCACATCTGCTTTTCCCTGCTGAATGTTACTTCCAGCTCTAAATGCTGAGGTGATTAAAAAAGATTTGGGGTAGACTTAAAAATTCCAGGAAGAAAAAAAAAGGCCGTTAATGAATATCTACAAGGAAATTTGTAAGAAACACAATTTAAAGGGTCAATCTGACAAGAATCAGACATGGTCCTGCTATAAATGTCTTGATTCATCCTACACTCATCATGTGCAGTAAGGAACACCAGTGTGAGCCCAGCAAGGAGACAGCTGGAATGTGGTTTGTATTTAAAGTTACAGCAATTGGCTTGATAACATCTTTAAGAGTTTAATTTTCTTTGTGCAGTAACTGAGTCTGCAGCAAAGGTGAACAGTCCTGCAACATGCAGCTTGCCTTAGTCAAATAAACCTGAAGGTCAACTTACCATATCAAAAGGATTTCTGTCAATGAGTGTTAAATTACTGCAGGAAACATCTGAAAAATAAGCACATAATTAAAAAAAAATGTTAGTCTGATGCTGCCAAAGCTGAAAAAACAGTATTGTTCTCTATTTTTATTAAAAGAAGAAATCCAAACTCTAAACTGTATTTATTTCTTTATATTAGCTTTCTCTTTCACACATCCCTCAGAAACTGTTCAGAGAAATCCAGGGGCACTGTGTGCTCATGTGCAACTTGTGTTTAAGTCACACCAGCTAAGGGAGGTTTTTCTAACAGCACACACAAATCAATCTGATTTTAAAGAGTAATATTCAGATTATTGTAATTTTTAGGGTAACAGAAGGCCCCAGCAATGCCACCCCTGCAGCTCTGAGAGAAGCACCTGGCTGATGGATTTGTGGCTCTCCAGACTGAGCAGGGTTTGTCTCCTTCTCTGGGCTGCACATGATGATGTCCTGTCCCTGCTCTGCAGCAGACAGCTCCATCTCTTCCATGCCATCCACTGCTCTTGATTCACTGCTACAATCTCCCAGGACCTGAAAAACAGGGATTTTCTCTGTTCCCAGCCATGTCCTTGTTATGTCAGACCAAGTCCAACATCTCACCTACAGATTTTATGGACAGTTCAGGAGAGATTTAACTCCAGGCACTGAGCAGGGCACAGGCAGGCCAAGGCTCAGGGTAAAGGCTGTGACTCATATCCCAAATTCCCTCTAAAACCTGAAAATCCCTCTGACAATATAAGGGAAGTTACTCCACAGGAAAGAAGGTTTTGAACTTCAAGTGTTATCTGGTGACTTTTCCTCCAGAAAAACCCATCAGCAACACTGAAAGGTTTCCCCAGAGAGTAAAATCACCAACACCCATTTTAATAGAGAAAGGATGTAGTAAAAGCCATAAGAACAAATTAGTAACCAGGATATAAAAAAAAAAATATATATGTAGGGGGATGGGAGGGGAAATGACTGCTGCAGTCATGCACACATCCAAGCAGTAACAAATAAAATTTAAAGACTCCATTTCCAATGAAAGTTACTAAAGGATGATTGACTCCAAAGCCCTGACTTTCACTGGTAGCACAGCATCACCTGAATTAGAGGCCACATCCCTGCTCTTTGAAGGCTGCTCAAACACAGGCAATGTCACCAAGTCTTCAGACATTTCAGGACATGGATTTCTGACACTTGGATTAGTTCTTTTAACTAATTAAGGACATTAAGAGCCCAATACTCTGCCCTGGAGGATGCTCTGAGGACTGAGTGCTGCTGCTTCTAGTCAGGGTCCATAAATGCATTTAATGCATTATTATGCACATAATGCAATATTATATTACCTTATTATTGTATAAAATGTATTACATAATGCATTATTATACTTTAAATGCATTTTAAAAATCCCCACCAGAAAACAGGAGGTGGTGGACTTCTAGGGACATTGCTTGTCCAAGTGACAAGTGTCCCCCTGGAGCAGCCAGGACCTCCAAAATACAGCTCTGAAGAGCAAGACAAGGTCCCCAAAGTGCAGCAGTCCCACCTTTGCCCACCCAGAGGTAAAAAGCACTGCCCTGAGGAACATAAGATTTATAAGTGAGGATTTGATCAGAAATCCAAGGGGCTGGGGTAATCAAAAGAATTTTTCCTTTGCTAGTAAAAACAGAGTATTTAAAGCACATCCATGAACAATGCATGATTTACCTTATTTCCCTCTGCTGTGCCAGCAGCCAGACACATTTCTTCTGCAACCACAGAAATGCTGGAACAGAAACCAAAACATTTTCATTCTTCTCAATCATCTTCATCAATCACCTTCTGACTTGTCCAACTAATCTTACAATTTATTCTGCAGTTTTGCTGCCTTGGTTGGCACTGCTGAGCTACATCAAATTCAAACTTCCTGGGCAAACAAAACTTCCACCCCAGCAGCAAAATTACATTTGGGCAAAGCTCTTAATATTTGCTTAAGGGAAGGAAAAGTCACAAGCACTTTGCAAACTTTATCACTGCCAAATGGAAAGGTAACATTTAATGGGTTTTAACATCATGTCTTTCAGCTCCAACTCTAAAATGATTTGTACAAGGTTAATTAAAAGCTGCTTTAACAAGCCTACCTCTGTTCAAGACCTTCAGGGAGTTTATCCAGTGGGGGAGTTTGTTCAGTGGGAAGTTGCTCCATTTTCAAACTCTGGGCTGGGTGGAAGCCTTTGAGGGCTGATGGGGTTTGTTTTGCAGGTGCATCCTCAGGGTTACAGAGGGGAGAAGAAAGCAGAGATCTAATGGATGATCTTTGATTTGCCAGTTTTCCAGGGGTCCTTGGAAGCAAACCTGGAAAATGTGTTTCATATTTCATTTCTACAGCAGTTTCCAGAAGATGAAATGAACTGATCACATTATGATTCTAACCAGAGACACAATTGTTTTCTGCTTGCTGAATCATCTTATACAAATATTAGATGGAGATCTTACATACACTTGCAAAGAGAAACTGAAATTATTAACTTCCATCTTTCAAATTAGGCCATTTTAATAGTTTAAAAGACACAGATTCAGAACTGATGCTTAGAACAGATTCTCTGCTGGAGTTGGCTTAAACCCAGCATTGCTCAAAGCTTTTCAGAAGTTCCCCCCTACTTACAAGAGGCACATGAAAAAAAATTTTAGTTTTGTCATGAGAAGAGAGATCTGCACCCAAAATAGGGAATTTAAAATCAAATTTGAACTAGAAATGTGAGAGAAACAGAAGTACTGGAAATACTGGCTGCATATAGATGTCAATAAGATAAAATGCTGGAGATGATGTTGTCTTCTGAGCACCTGTTAAAAAACCTGAACTATTAAACAGCTTTTATAGCAAACTGGATTATGTTACAATCTTGTTAACCATGAGCACAGATTATGAGTGGACTTTATTTGCTGCTTTGAAGACAGCACTGCAAGAGGTTCAATTAAAAAATAAAAATCCCAATTCCTGTCCTGCAATTAGAGGATGTGAGCTGGCATTGACTTTGATGAAGGGGTTCATCAGCTGAATCTGGGCATGCTCAGATTAGAATTTCATTATTAAATTTATGCTGGAAAAACATGACCCAGCTAGTTCACCTCTGCCTAAGCAGGGATTTCATGCTGCCATAACCACTCAAATCAGCACATTCATGTACCCCAGCTTACTTTGGAGCCCTGATGTAATCAGTCACTGGGTGAAACAGTGTGTCCAGTCCTGGAGTTGCAGCCAGAACAAACAGCACAATTCCTCTCCTCAGTGAAATGGATTAAACTCTCTTTGGTCCTTTCAGATCACAGAAATCACAATTAACCTTCACCTACCTGAAAAGTTTTTCACAGGGCTTTCAATCCTGAAAAATCCTGCTTCAAAAACCACTTTTTCCATCTCTGGCAGCCTCTCCTGCTGGGTACCCTCAGCATCTCCCCCCTGCTTCATCCTGTCCCTCATGGCTGCTTTGACAGAGGCCAGACGGCTCCGGGCAGCAGCTCTGGCAGCAGCTTCCAGCTTGGCCTTGGGCACTGCACCTGGCACTGCCTTCTTCTGCAATGACAGAAACCTGGGTCACACCTGGGAATTCTGCACAGGAGCAATTGCACATGGACCTCTGCACAGGTGCTGCTGCCACAGACACAGCAAGGAGCAAAAGGAGGCTCAGGAGGGATCCTGTGGCTCTGCACAGCTCCTGCCAGGAGGGGACAGCCAGGGGGATTCAGGCTCTGCTCCAGGGAACAGGGACAGGAGCAGAGGGACTGGATGAATTTGTACCAGAGGAGGTTTGGATTGGATATCAGGAAAAATATTTTCACTGGAAGGGTTGTGCAGCTCTGGCACAGCTGCCCAGGGAAGGGGGGAGTCCCCACCCCTGGAGGGGTTTAAAAGCCATGGGATGTGGCACCTGGGGACAGTAGTGGTGGTGGTGGTGGCATTGCCAGTGTTGGAGGAATGGTTAAATCTGGTGACTTTTCCAACCTCAACATTTCTACAATTTTATGCATCAAGGCCTCTGCCCATCCCCAGCATTTCTTGGGCTGCCATCCAGCTGTTAAGGTAAGTCTGTGATGACAACATCAATAATTTTTTTTTCAAATAAATCTGCAGTTCAAAAATCCTCAATATAACTTTTTTCCCTCATAAATTCAGTAAGATTTTGGAAGCACTGGGATGCAGGGACTCCTAGTGGCAAGACACAGTGTAACCACAGGACAGACTCCAGGCAGTCAGTGAAGCCTCTCCTGGCATTCAGTTTTCCAAGGAAAGTTTTGTTTTGCACCACCTGAAGAGTTCTGGCATTTATGGGCAGTTCCCACAGACCACATTCCCTCTGTTTTCCCTTGCCTGGAGTTCCTTATCCACCTTAATTTCAATTTTATGATTAGTTAAGCAGTCTCAAGAAACTTGGAGTTTAGGCAATGCAAATACAACTTGATATTCAGAAACAATTCTATATTTCAAACCAAAGAGTAGATAAAACAACTCACATTACAGCTTGTTTTGCAATAAGCATTAACTTATTTTGGAGAGAGTCAGATCCATTTGTGCTTAGAGAAGCAGCAGTTTAAAGCCACCCATGGTGTTGGCTTAATGGGACACCAATACAGTGGAGCACTTCCTGCTCCAAACTGGCAGTCACTCCCAAATTCCTGGGTGGTTTACTTCCCAGTTATGTCAGTGGCCCAGATAAATTATTTTACATCTGAAGAGTAAGTTTATATCCCAGATTTAAGAGCTTTGTCTTACTAGCATAGAATCCAATGACTTTAAAAATTACATTGTTAATTCTTAGTTCTAATCTTAGCAGCCAAGAGGCAATTAGGACTAAACCCACCAAATAAAACAACAGAGGTGGGGGAGAAGGGTGCACCCTGAGAGGAATTTCACTTAATATTCAATATATCTAAAGAAGCCATGCAAGATGTGCTTCAGGGGCTCTTCATACCTTGACAACTGCTTTGCTTGGGACATCAAGTGGCTGCCACTCATTGTCTTGAAGCTTCACCAGATTATCAAATTTTTTATTCACATCTTCAATCTGTTGGTCACATTTAAGGAAAGCAAAAGAATACACTGTAAAATAACCTTTATTCAAACAAGCACAGTCCTGCAGGAGACAGCTCTCAAATACTTCTGAAGAAGCAGATCAATCTTTTATACTTTCTGCAAAGTCAAAACCTGTGACTAGGACCATAACAAATCCATCTCTGCATTTAATTAATTACTTACAAACTCCTTTGTTGAGTGCTGATTTACAAATACTGTTGAGAGCTCTTTTGATAATTCAGATTACATTTCATTCTGAAGCTAAAGAAAGCATCAACAGAAGAAAAGAGATGAAGGGTTTCTACCACCTAAGCTGAGCCCTAAATAGAGTTATTGTAATTTCTGCATTATTCTCATACTGAAGCATGGAACCCCTACTTTTCAGGTGAGCTTCAGGAATTTTCCAAAAACTGGGAGGCAGACATTGTGACTGCATCCTCACTCCAAAAGAGAATAAAATTTGGCCAAACATAATTATTCCAGAGACAGACAAGGCACACAGGCCACAAGAAGAACTGGTTAATGAATTATAACTCATAGTATCCCAACTGCAACTATTCATTGTCACAAAGTGTTAAAACAAGAACCTGCATTTTTTACATTAAAGATAAAAAAGAAAATCTGAATATTAAAAAAAAAAATCAATACTTGGTTCATAAATAACTCCATCAATTTTATCCTACTAAGTTAACATGCCACTACATACCTGAAAATTAACCATATCCCAGAATCCATCCAGGTCTGTACATGTTGTTTCTTTTTCACCTCGTTTAAATTCACAATTATCAACCAGTCCTTCAAACTGTTTGAACCTTTCTCCTATGAGCAGCCTTGTCTGACCAACTGTGGTACGAATCAGGTCTTTAGCTGGTGGCAAGAAGAAGAAAAATACAGGATATCTTGGATAAATAAGTGTTTGAGGAGTCTGGAATTTGTTGTCCCACCTATTGCAAACCTGTAATTCAATTCAGATGGAGCTTTCCTGTCCACTGAAATGCTCTGAAGTTGCTTCTTTCAAAAAATATTCTCTCTCTCAATTCTTAAAGATAAACATTGCTGGAATCACCTGTATTTTCCCAGATAAAGGCACTTATTCCACATTAAAAACGAATCTTATTTTTAAAAATCAGCTTGGTGCAAGTTCCTACATTTAAATACTGACTAGCAATAGAACAACTATTTTGATGAGCACTTTGTTCACTTTATCAATCACCATCACTGCAAATGCTACACAAATTTTAGGACTAGGAGATCTTGGGGCAGATCCAACTCTAAACTTTCTCTAGTACAGATTATTTTTTGCTATTTTGCAAACAGCACACACATGTCCTTCTCTCTGCCCCACTCAGCTCCCAGAACCCTTCTGGTGCCTGTTGCAGCTCACTCTTACCATCCTCTGGGATGTCCAGCTCAAGGTTTCCTTCCCACTGCAGGCACTGAGACAGCAGCCTCTCCGTCTCAGCCCGAAGAATGTTTCTGAAAAAACAAGAACAGAGAAAAAATAAGGATTTGGAGAATTTCCTGACTTGTGGTGCCTGTTAGTGGTTACTATCCTTTTGCTCTCAGAGAATCCACAGTCTCTGAGCTGAAGATTAGATTGTTTTATTTTGCTGAGGTGCAATTTCTTTTCTACTGCTTTGATCCCTATGATCCTTAGGACAAGGTGTGAGTCTCCAGAATTTTACTTTACTTGCACTCAGGTGCAAGGAAAACAGGTACAAAAGGTACCTTTTGTACCTTAAGGTATAAAAAGGAAAGCAGGAATGTCTGCCTGCTCAGGTCACAGTTGACACCATTAAATTAGCTTATCTTTAGAAGAAGTCTCATTTTTCTTATTAAGAATCTTCAATTGGACATCAGAGAAGTGAAACAAGTGAAGCCAAACCTGAAATAGGGCACATCATGCTCCTGCTCTCTGGTATCATCTGACTTCACTGCAAGTGCTGTTGAGACAGGAGTTGCTTTGTTTGATCTCTGAGTGGAAGTTCTCTCATCTGATTCACCTGCTGAAAAGCATGAAAGGAATTTGTTTAGAATCTGGTGATAATTAAAAGCATCAGCATAAACTAAATGCGAACTTCCTACCTCCTCCTTTCAAACTTGTGGTCATTTGCTGTTCTTGGATGCCTTTAACAGAAGGTGAAGGTTGACTTTTTAAATTAGGCTTTTTAGTTTCACTGGATTTTTCAAATATTTTGCTGGAAATAAACAAAAGTACATTTAGTTAAGACACATTGACAAAGTGACATCAAATATGGGCCAATTTCACAGAAATGCAGTGTTTACAAGGCAAACTTCCACACAACACCAGAGAACTCAAATAAATAAATCAGTGCAGATAGATACAGGGCAGAGTCTTTGACAGCTGCTCCTCAAGCATGCTCAGAATAATGGATTATATCCATTTCTGTTATATTATATGGATTATATCCATATCTGTTATATTATATGGATTATATCCATATCTGTTATTATACCCATTTCCATTTCTGCTGTTAAGTCCACATTTAAGCAAATATAGAAACCATGAGGATCAGGTGTTACAACACCACAACACTTTGTTACAAAATAAATCTTTCTATAGAAAAATGATTTTTTGCATCCCCACAGAGGTTCACTTGCATTTTAAGCCCTATTAGAAGGAAGACTCTTACACTGGAGATTTTGAAAAATTCCAGACAGCACTGGGTGTCAAAAAAGCATTTGCCCTTGAAGGAGACATGGGTGTCACAGTGTAGGTTGCCAAACCACTCAGAGGTTGAAACACAAAGTTTTGAGGTGCAAAGGAACGTGTTCTGGGTCTCCTTGGAGAAAAATTGTTGTTTTCCACTGAGGTTTGTTCTTGCTGAAGTTCTACTGGCATTGAGTGCTTGGAATCAGCTGCAGAACTTTTCAGCTCTGGTTCCACTCCAGCATTTGTCTCTACTTCGTGTTTAGAAGAAATTATCTGTAACAGCATAGACAGATAAATCAAATCATCAAATCATGTGTTTGCAATAGGCAGGGGCTGAATTATAACATGAGTGTCTGACAGCCATCAGGAAGGGAACAGTTTAAGGTAAATCAGCTCCTAAACCAGCACACCTGGACAGAAGTGATGAGTTACCAACAAGTCCAACCATTTTTGACACCTGCAAATCATTCTAGAGACAGAAGTTAACACTTCACTACAAAAAATGCAACAATCCACTCCAGGGGCTAAAGCAGAACACCTTCCCAACCAAAATAATAATTAAAATTGACAAATGCTTGCTCCCTGCTAGAAGTAAAAGCTTTAAGGTGATAAAATCCTCAAGAGCAGAATTACAGGCTCCAAATCCAACTAGGACTATTGAATAATCATAATTTATGCACATACTCCAACCCAGACACTGAAAAACAAGCTGGAAAGGCTGATAGCTGAGGAATGCAACCCAAGACAAGTGCAGTTAGCACCACAGAATGTCATTAAAAAAGGAAAACCAAACTAAACAATTCACATTCTTATGAGATGAGTGACCAGATAGTCACACAGAACACATTTCTGAGATACCTAATTGAGACTGTTAGCTCAAGCCAGCCAGAAAAACTTCGGGTGTTTTTCAAGAAAATATGCATCTTCAACCCACTGAAAGTCTTGTTATACTTCAGTCACCTCTGCTAGGAATGTAAACCTTGAATTTTGCTTTTAGCCAACCTTTCCAAATGAGCTGCCTGTGGTTCCCAACTGGCAGGGACCCCTGCCTGTGAAGAGGTGCTTGTCCAAGGAAGAGAAAAGTGCTCTCACCTCCTGTTTGGGTGTGATTGCACAATCTCAAACACTAAAGCACAGCTCAGTTACAGGAACAAGGTGGAGATGGGAGGTGTGAGAGGGAAGAGTGGAGAAAAAGAAGGAAAAAATCATGGACAGCTCTTGCACATGAATGCATAAAAAATTCTGGAAGTGATGACACCAAGAACCACAATGATTGCTTTCAGCTGCAAATCGTGCAGAGAATACTCTACTTTGCAGAGAACAGCATTTCCAGCTTTATTTTTTGGTGGTTCAAAACCTAAAATTTAGGTTTTTATTAAAAACCAGTATTTTAAAATGTGTTTATTTCTTAACTTCTAGAGTCTCATATTGTTACCTGAGCAGGAAAAGGATCCATTCAGAATACACTTCAAAAATGTACAGCTGCTAGATTAAACCAGCAAGGCTGTCATTTTTTTTTTTTTTTTTGGCTAGTTAAAACATCAGATATGCCATGCAAGAACTTCTTGTCTATTTTAAATCATTGTCCAGATGCTGATTAGTAATCAGATAATTCACAGCCATGTCCATATCCATGGTGGGGTTCTTGGGGTTGTCCTGTGAGGGCCCAGCAGTTGGACAGGGGTGATCCTTGTGGGTCCTCTCCAAGTCACAGAATTGTGATTTTATATGAGCACTAAATTTGATCTTAATTTTTAAAATATGGCAGTATAAATACATAGAAGTCCTTCCCAAATTCTAGGTTATTACTGAAATTACTACTTTTATGTTTGAGCACTTCAGCTCCATTGACACAGTTATTGGCTCTTAAATGAGTTTTACTGCTTTTCCATTTCAACAATTACATGACCTACCTTTATGGGTTCAGGTTTGACAGCTTTCTTCTGCTTTCCTACTGTGTTTGCTGCCTTTCTCTGTGACTGGTTACCTACAAAAAGAGACACTCCCAGAGGTCATAAAGGCAACTGATTCATGTAATCTTTCACCAGAACACTGCCATAAAATCCAGTTGGTAAAGATAGGGATAGACTGTTTTATTTCTTGGGTGGGAGGTGGCTACAGGGAAGAATTAGCATTGCAAAAGTTCATTCAAAAGAAAGCCTGGCCTAGGATTTAACAGACTAGTAACAGATGTATCACCAAGAAAACAGATTCATTAAGCCATCGATCTTTAGATCTTGCTACACTGTAAAAATAAAATTCACCTTACTTCCTAAAAGGTTGAAGAGTGTCAAGCCAATTTGAGTTTAGATTTTTAATTTCTGTATGGCTCAGGAATTCTGTTGGTGGACTGAATTCCAGTAAACAGGCAAACCCAGACAGAGAGAAATTCCTCACCTGAAGAACAAATGCTCTCATCTCTTCCAGAGATGTTTCTGCTCACACATTTAATAATTATATGGCCATAAACAGCCAAAGTGCCAATCTCTGCCAGTGCTGGCTCTGTTCTTTGAGTTTGTAACTACCATGTGGACAAGGATGCTCCACACTGATGGGTTTTGTGGGAAGTGCTGGTTTCAACATGGTGATGTAGAGCTCCAGACAAGAGTCTGGGTGATCCAGCATTTAGGCTTTTTCTTAGATGATAATTTGGCAAGATTTAAATGCAGTCCAAGGTACAGCTGAGCTCCACAGCTCTGCCTCACTTACCAGCAGCAGCAGCAGTTGGTTTCAGCACCTGCCTGGCTGCAGAGGCAGCTGCTCTGGTGACTCTCACATTTGGGGCTGGCTGGGCTGCAGTCTGCAACACTGCAAGAGAGATTAATCCCAGAGATTCCAAGTTTAATAAGGAGCTGCACTCAAGTAAGAACTGCAAGTTTCCATTTTGTAGAAATCAGAGAAATGCACCAGCAGTTATCAATTGCATGGCTTTGCCAGAATGAGCAGGGTTGGGTCAGTCCAGGGCACAGCCTGGCCCTGGCATGCAGGCAATGCACTGGGGGATCCTGGCTGGAGCTGCTTTTACTGCACAGCTCCATCTGTGTGTTTGATGCCATGCACAAACTCCCCCATCATAACATTAATAATTACTCCTTTATCATAACATTAATAAGGAATGCTCCCCACTGCTCCTGCAAGCAGAGTCAAGGCTCTCCCTGTTTTACAGATGAAGTTTTTTAGATTAATATCTTTGCCATGGTTATTTGCACAGCTGGAAGCTAAAGCAAACCATTGGTGTAACAAAGTGATGCCTTGGCCATTATAGGAAAGATTTCCAAGGTCAGAATTTAATGCAATCTAACAAAGTACTCTTAAGACTAATTTGCTCTGAAATATTTTATAAAACATGACAAGTTCATGCACTGTATCACCCATCATCATCATCATTTTCATCTTTGTATTTTAGCACTGTTTCTAACAGGCTTTTAAAATGACAGCACTTTCCTGCACAGACAAATTTCATGGGAGCTCTTTATTCCCTTCCCTGCCTGTCTGAAATCCCCACTTGGTGACTGTTAATGCTATTCCTGTCTTTATTGTCAAGCTGTGATTCTGTACAAGCTAGAATGAAAAGCTGGGAAAAAAAAAATCACTGGGTAAATAACTACAACATTGGATTTATCAAACATTCACTTCCCAAACATTTTTATATTGGTGTTTTAAAAAATCACAGAATGGTTTGGGTTGGAAGGGACCTTAAGGATCACCTCATTCCAACCTCCCTGCCATGGGCAGGGAAGTTTTAAGTACATATAATGTATATCCTTGATTCAGTACAAAAGAAATAATCAATTTTAGAAAGAAATAATCAGTGGATGACCATTTTGCAAGAATTAAACATTTTAATTATTGTATCAAGCACTAATAATACATCTTTTCAGTATTCACCAAGGGCACTACTGAAATTAAATACAGGTCTGCAGTTTGCTGATTTGATTAGATTAATGATGTGAAAGTCATTTCACTCTGAATTACTGAATATCTTGCATTACCATCAACATTCCACATGACTTGGTTGTATCCACTTAAGGATCTCACTGAGCTATGAAGAAGAGTTTCTGATCCAAGGCATTCCAATCCCTTAAAGGTGGCACAGGTTGTTTATTTTTAACTGCTGTTTTCTTAAGAAATATCTGTAATTGTGGTACCAAGTGACAGACACAGAAGGCACTTGCTCAGTCACTACCTGAGGCAAACAGAAACCTCTGCACAGCTCCAGGAGCTGAGGCATCTGGCAGTTGTGCAATTTGCCTACTGACCTGTTTCATTTCCCTCTCCCAGGGGGAATAATCAGTAACCAGGACTGTCAGGAGCCTGCATTCCATTTCCCCCAACCTATGGAGGCAACAAGCTCATGTGAGCCCTGGAGCCACACACTTGATAATTCACCAGCTGCTGCCCTTGGTAGGAATGGCCATCTTAAAACCTCCTCCTTCCTCCCTACACCATGAATGTGCTGTGGATCTTCCCCCCAAAAACACCCAACTTTCAGGTTCAGCTGTATTTCCATACCTTTCTCTTTTTCAGCCACTTTGGCTGTACTCATCTGTTTATGTCCTGCCTGTGTGGAGTGTACACTCTGCCCGTGGGCACTGACCTAGGAGAAAAAAAACCAGGTTTTTTGTGAAGTATCAGATTTCCAGAAAATCAGCAGCCCAATATCTTTCCTCATCTATCTATCCTAGATTACAGTAAAGAAAAAAGTGAAATAATTTGGCACAAGGGGCTTTAAAAAGTAGAGAGATATTAAGACCAACTTAAAATAGATTGGCTTAGGGATATGTTATTTTGCACTATCCAACTAGTTAATAAACTGTCAGAAAAAGAGTGAAGAAAAATATTTAAGCAACAGTTTAAATATCTTGAAAAACTTGATTGACAAACAGATCCAGAAAATCTGGGCTCTTTTCTGCTTGTACTGATCTAATAAAACTTGTAAAGATACTACCCTGAGTCTGGAATTTCATCCCTTTCTCTAAATTTATTCACCGAAGTTATAGATATATATATATAAAACAAACCGTAGAGGACTTAGGTGCAGTTGGTATCATGGTTTTTCCTTCTTGGATCTTGGCTTTTGACCGAGTCATCCTTCCAGAGAAAGCAGGAGCTGCCTGGAAACATCCCCAAGGAAATGAGAGTTAATAAACTCCTTTTTCCCTTTGTCACTGAGACTGAGCAAGAAGCATAAATGTGAAAAACAACATGTCTGTGCAAAATGGATCAAGTGTGAAAGCTTTCAAAGCTGAGTTGACTAAATATGAACAAGTTACTGGTTCTAAAATAACACAGCTCTTTCATTTGTGGATGAATCATTCCAATTTTTGAACTGAACATAGTCACAAATACAAAAATCCCCATATCATTAGTACTATTTCCAGCTTTGTTTAGAAAAGAGAATGAGTCAAATTACTCCCTTATCATAACATTAATAAAGCATTTGCAAAACAAGCATTTATTTGAAATAACACACACATCTTGTACAAAAATATCAATTTAAACGGCGTACACAGATACAATTAATATAGATATAAAATATTCTCATTGTTACCTGCTCTCTTGGCTTTGCAACTGCAGGTTCCTCAGCAGCAAGGAAGCCAGGTGCAGCTGGTCTGTAGAGCCCAACTTTGAACACCCCTTTCTTGGCTCTCTCCCTCTGCTCCTGCAGTTTGCGAAGCTCCTTCTCCTCCTTGTAGCGCTGCAGCATCTCCCTGCGCTCGTTCATCCTCTTGGTGGCTGCACTTGGGGCTGCCTCTGCAGCAGAATGCAAGAAAGATGGCTTAGAAAATCATGAAAATGGTTTTGGAGCCAACAAGAAGTCAGAAATTTCCAATAAACTTTGCAAAGGTAGAAGAGGAACTGATTGGAATCTCTAAATTGTTTTAACCCTTCCCATTAAAAGGGAATTCAATGGTAAATTTCAGCTTACAAATAGAATTCCCCAAATATCCACCTGAGGATTACTAGAAGCTCACTCCCATTTCACAGGCTTGCAAGGTCACTGGTTCTTCTTATTTGGTTTATTTGTACCAATTTCTCTATTCAAACACTTGCAATGCCATTGAAAACTCAGCTTTAGATACCAAAGTCTGACTCAGGCTGAGAATAAATGAGGCAGAAGTCATATGAAAGAATAAAACCTTAAGATGTTGCCAAATTTGAATTATGTCTACCTGAAAAATTAATATCCACTTAAAGTTGAAATTTATTAAAGATAATCAAGACAAATTTATTAGATTTCATACTTGATACTATTACATACAATAATCTTCACTCCAGTAATCAATTGGAATTAAGATTATACACCAACAGTCTTCAAAAAATTAGTATCCTCCAATAATCTTCTGCTATCAAAATACTAAAGGTGAAAGTATTTCTAAAAACTTGTTAACATTTTTAAACATTAACTTTATTTCTTAAACCACAGGCATCCAGGAGAGCCAGGGGGCAGAATTCAGCATATATGCAGATTCTATTTTCTGAGAGGAAAAGAAGTTGTCAAAAACTAGCTATTTTCAAAATACAATCATATAATGCATTTATCCATTAAAAATTTTATATTAAAATTGCCCATTGCTAAGCACACTTTAAGTACATGACAGGCATGTTTATCAGATGGTGTTTTAGATTGGAGTTTCTCACATCTTAAAGGACAAAGCAATCATAAAAGCACTTCTATTGAATATTAATAACAAAATGCATTCTTTCTTTAGCTGCTGCAGACAAATCAGAGTAAAGCTTCATTCACACCACTGGAGCAGTGAGGAAGACACAGTTGTATTAAGATTTTATTGTCCTGATTTTAACACTTGGAAAGGCTGATAGGGTTTGAAATCTTCAACTTTTTTGTCAAATTAAAACGTTGACTTTCTGTGACAATGCTACTAAACCTACTTACAATTTTTAACTTAAAAAAAAAGATCTATAGCAATTCTTTACTTACTCTGTTTCACATTGCTGTTCTCTTGAGAGCACAAGTCCCTGGATTCCTTGAGCTCAGAAATTCCCCTGTCCTTGGAGAGCTGAACATTGACATCTGGCAGCCCCAGCTGCCGGCCCTTTTCGAAGAGCTTGTGCCTGTTCTCCTTCTGAGCGATGGATTTCCTGCGGGCAATCTTGGTCCTGAGGGCTTCTGTACTCAAATCCTTCTTGTATCTACTGGCAAACTGGGAAGTAGCAGCCATCCTGATGACCTTAGACAACAAGCACAATGATTAGGAAAACACTGTCATGATTTGTTTTCCAGTTTTGGTAAAGTTTGTTAATGTTATGAGCAAAGCCCTGAATTCTTTATTTCTGTACATGACCAGAGAAAACTCAAATGACAATTTCAGTAATGAATCTTTCAGCAATTTCTCATTATTTTTATTCATTCCAGGGACCAGTTTGGGTATTGAGTGTCACCAAGTCTGGCACAGAATTATGAAGGGACACTGCCCCCATTGCTGGGATTGGCTGGGCTGCTTTCTCCACAGCTGTTTTCCACATTAAGGAGATGAGCAAGTAAATGACAGGGCTGTAGGACAATACTTGGAAGCAACATTCCATTTAGATTAGACCTATCTGATAGCAAGGAATTTTGCCATCAGAACCAGGATGTTTCCAGGATGCAACTGCAATACAATAGTGGTTATTTCAAGCAGAATTTTTCTCATCTTTTTTAACCTGAGGAAGCCTCAAGCCAATTGTCAGCTGGTTTGCACTTGCTGTGCTAACAGTACCTAAAGGAGCTCCAGGAGAGGGCCTGGAATGACAGGACAAGGGGGAATGGATGTGAACAAAGGGCAGGGTTAGATGGGATATTGGGAAGAAATTCTTCTCTGTGAGGGTGGTGAGGCCCTGGCACAGGGTGCCCAGAGATGCTGCTGTAGCTGCCTCATCCCTAGAAGTGTTTAAGGGCAGCATGGATGGGGTTTGGAGCACTCTGGGATAGTGGGAGGTGTCCCTGCCCCAGGCAGGGGATGGGAACAAGATGGGCTTTAAGGTCCCTTCCTACACAAACCTTTCTGGGATTCTGTTATCCCCTGCATCCCCACTGAAACCTGGCTTGTCAAGGGTTTTCCACCTCAGCCATGACACATCTCCCACCACTTACAGAAAACAGCTTTACAGTAAGCAGGGTGACAGAGCTGAACTATGTGACAGTGCTCACAGGGGTCTTAGGATGAGGGAAGAGACAAAGATCTGACTCCATGTTTCAGGAGGCTTAATTTATTATTTTGTTGTATATATTACATTAAAACTATACTAAAATAATAGAAGAAAAGGTTTCATCAGAAGGCTAGCTAAAAATTGAAAAAGAAAGAATGATAACAAAGGCTTGTGTCTCGGACAGAGTCCAAGCCAGCTGATTGTGATTGGCCATTAATTAAAAACAACCACATGAGACCAATCACAGATGCACCTGTTGCATTCCACAGCAGCAGATAACCATTGTTTACATTTTGTCCCTGAGGCCTCTCAGCTTCTCAGGAGGAAAAATCCTAAGGAAAGGATTTTCCATAAAAGATGTCTGCAACAAAACTAAGCATCCAACAGTTATTAATTCATTGGTAATTGAGTCGTTTACTGAGGATCTCCATTTCAGGCCAGCATGCTCTGATCAAACTGAAGGAACAATCAGTGAAGTGAACTGAACAGCCCTGACAATGGTTAAACAGGATTTCTTAAAGTCCATCCCCTTCCCACCTATGTGCCACCAAAAGCCAAAAACTCAACCAGCAGCCTAGCTGGAAAACCCAAATGTTAGAAGAAAAAAAGCAGCAAAATAGAAATAATGCAGAAATAAAGTGGATTTATTTATGGGAAAAGCAGTCAAGGAGAGAAGCTGAGCTGTTGGAAGAAGGAATTCAGCCCAAGCCTGTTCAGATGCCATCAGTAGCAGCTCCCTGTTCCCCACTCCATGGAAGTGTTCATGGAGGGGGGAACTTGCACAGCACCAACAGCACCTGCACAATCCCCTGGAATTGCTTAGAACAGAAACCAAAAATTGCTTGGACAGAAACCAAAATCAGTGCATTGTGCTCCTTTTTTTCAGGAGACAAAAACATTCAGTGGAAGTTTAAAAGCAAAGGGGAATAAAAAAAACAAAACCCAAATCAGGGACTCCTCCACACAATCCTGGAAGAGGTGCTCCATACCAGCACCACCGGAATTGTGAATATCTTGGGCATCACCCTGCATCTTGCATTCCAGCTTTCAGAAATTGATTTAAAATGCCAGTTAATGATGAGTGCAAAAACTCCACTGCAGTTCATAGGTCATATTGGCCCTGCTTTACATTTAAATGATTAAGGGAGGTTAATTAATGAGCATCTCCAATAAACATATCTGAACTGATCCTGCTAGTAATTACAGAATTAGTCATTACAGAGTTGTTAGTAATTACATGGCATTACAGAAAGCCATAAAGAAAACAGTGGGAATACATCTCTACTATCTGTGTCCTAGAAGCAGCAGGCTTTTGAGCCCAGTGGATGCTAAATATTCCTCAAAGCTAAAGTTTAGTCTCTACACTCATGCTTTTTAGCACAAAGTTCCTAAATTTACTCTTAATCATGTTCTTTAAGTACAGCAAGGTTACCAGTGATATCTGTGGGCTCATTAAAAATGGATATCATGCTCAATATCCTGAAGATGTGTTCAAAAGAAAAATACCTGTCTCCTCTTCTTCCCAGGTTACTGTTCCCGTGGAGTATCTTGCCCAAACAGGAGCCTAGAAGATTAATTGGTATTTAAATTGACGTAAATTCAAGTAAAAACTATTAGCAAGAAAGGGACAGAGGGCTTACACAAAGGATGTGTGACTGGCTAACATATAGTACCAAAAATTAAAGCTGATCATTAATTTTGATAAATAGCAGCAAAGGAAAAGAGACACTTTGACCAACAACAAGAACCAAAGAGCAATGTGAGCATGAAAACATTTAGGGACTCTTTTAGGCTGAATAGTGAGAAAATAGAGCAGGATATGACCATTAGCAAGAAAGGAACAGAGGGTTCGTGACTCCTTGTGACAAAGGATTGTGAACAGAATCCTTAAGACATAGGATTCGTGACTGGCTAACATACAGTATCAAAAATTTAAAGGTGAGCATTTATTTTGATAAATAACAACAAAGGAAAGGAGACACTTTTGGCCAACAAGAACCAAAGAGCAACATGAACATGAAAACATTTTAGGCTGAACAGCAAAAAAACAGAGCAGGAAGAGCAAGCATCGCTACTTTTAAAGTGGTGTCCTGGGTTGAGTATATGATGCTTTTATCCCAAATCGTCTCGTTCTCTTTCATGCTAAATAATAAGTTTTGCACCTTTAAGACATGTGAAGGTGGGGAGAGAAGAAGCGCGCAGTTGTTTTCACACACTGCACTCACTCCTCCGCATTCCTGTTCCTGACTGTGCTGTCTGCGGATGGACAGACAGCGGGACACAGCTCTCTTGTGCTTTTAGTTAGTTTAGCTAGCTGAAGCAAAAAAGTTCCCTAGACTGTAGATTTTTTTTCCCTTTTTCTTTAGATCTCTTGAAACCTGCTCTGCACAGAACACCCAGGGGAGCACCGGCAGCTGCACCTGCGGCCCACCGGGCCGGGCCGGGCCTGCGACATTTCCAGCACTGAACTGATCAAAGACTGAGGGAGCTCAGCTGCAACCCAGGGAGGGAGGTTTTCTCAGTTTGTCATCTCTTTTAGAGCAGCAAGGAATTTTATTGCTTAATATCGTTTAAGGTTTATTGTTTAATAAATATTTTTTTTCCACATTTCTCCAAAAAAAGTCGTTTCTCCCGGTCCGGTTAAGGGGAGAGGCCGATTGAACCTGTTTTCCTACAAAAACACCTTTAAAAATCCTCTCCCAAATTTGCTCTGAACCTAAACAAATACAAGCGGGTAGAGACTGAGTAAAACCTGAACACAACGGTTCTGAGCCGGGTTCCTGGGGTCGGGGCGGGCTGTGGGGCCCAGCCCAGACCCGGCCGTGCGGGGCCAGCCCAGTCCCGTCCCCGCCAGCGCCTCCGGCTGCTCCCACCGCAACTCAGCGAAGAAGCACCGCTGCCAGCCACCGCCAGGCGAGACCCCCATACCGGGACCATTACGGAGCACACTGCCGGGGAGTCATGGTTCCGCTGACCCCTCAAAGCCCCTCCAGGCTCCCAAACCCCACCGCGGGACCCCCGGGCCCGCCATTACCTGCCCCGGCCCCGCGCGCTGCGCAGCCCCCTCCGCGCGCCGCCCCGCCTCGCTTTCAAATTTCCCCCGCCAATGCTCATTGGCCAGCGCGGACGCCCGGCTCCCGTTGGCTTCAGAGAGGACGGTGATTGACAGCGCCGGAATCCACAGCGAGCTGCTTATTGGTTGCCGTGTGGCCACTCTTAATTTCCATTGGCTGCTTGGGAAGATTTCCCGCCCACTCTTGCCGCTCATTGGCTGGCGGAGTGAGGGAGGTGAAGTCGCTGAGGGCGCGGGGGCGAGGCCCGCCCTTGGCGTCCCGCGGGGTGTAGGGGCGCTAATATGGCGGCGGGGGTCGCCTGTGCCTGAGGGGTACCTGTGTCCGGGGCTCTGCAAAGCCCTTACTGCCACCAGGACTCAGGGACAGTGATGAGCTCTCCCACCACGCGCAGAATCCCAGAACGGAGAGAGCTGGAAGGGACACAGTGGCTCATCTGGTCCCATCTCCCTGCTGCAGCAAGGACGTCCCAGAGCACAGGATTGTGCCCACACAGCTCTGGAATGTCCCCAGTGAGGGAGGCTCCACACCCTCCCTGGTCTCTGCTCAGAGCTCGGTCACTGCACAGGGAAATTCTTCCTCACGTTCAGGTGGAACTTGTGGGCATCAGTTCCTGCTCGTTGCTCTGGTGCTATTGCTGGGCCCCTGGAGCAGAGCCTGCTCTGTCTCTGAGCGCTTTATGCAGGCAGGAACAGACAAGGATCGGGTGCCCTCTGGAGAGGTCCAGCCCCAGCTCCCTCAGCCTTTCCTGGCAGGGAGATGCTCCAGTCCCGCTGTCGGCCTCCCCTGCTCCTGCTCCAGGAGCTTCCACGTCTGTCCTGAACCGCGGAGCCCGCAAGGTTTGTGTCCACACCTGAACACCCGCATTGTGCCGCCTCCTGAGGAGCCGGACCCGGGTCTTCACACGTCTGAAAGGACCATCAACACATCATTAAAGTGGCTTTTATTAACAACCCTTTATTCCCTGCCATGCCCACACCGCACCCACCCCGCTGTTTGCTGGGGTGAATTGCGTTTAACACAATTCTCAGCTACTGGAGAGTTATTGTGTTTGTTTCTAAGTTGTAACTTGGGAAGTTCAAATGCTGACGGGGGAACCATCCGCTTGGTGGCACTGCAAAAATGGGGACGACGCTTGGAGAACGAGAAAAAAAAGTGTTTGGAAACGAGAAACTGCTGAATAGCAGGAGCGGTGGTCAGCGGCAGCAGCCTGAAAATGCGGGATCCCCTCTGGCGTTACACAAATATATCAGTAATTCTGTATATAAAAGCGATTTTAAGACAGCAATAAATGGATTAAGCACCGCAGTAAGAGCACAGAGCTGCTCCCCACGGCAAGGATCAGAGTGAGTGGCTCTGGGCATCCCAGATTGGAGCAGTTGGGGAAAAGTCACCCCATTTCTGCACAGACTGACAAAGGTTACAGCAAAGGTCACAAATATTGACCATCCAGCCTAATCCTTCAGTCATTTATTTGCTAGAGATAATAAAAGACCAGCATGGAGGTTATTGAGTGCTGCCAAAGTGATGGTTTGAAAAAGATCCAATTAAACAGAACCACAGGAGCTCAGATCTGTGGGGTGTTCAGAGTCCGTTCCAACGCAGTCCTCAGGGTTTGCTGTTTTTTTTTTTACTCCACTTTTTCTCCTATGGCAGTGGAATTTGAAGACATCAGCAATTCTACTTTATATTAGGATATAGTCAGTCCAGTGATGTGTGCCATGCTGAAACACAAGTTTTAGGGAGAAAGTTAGTTTAGGAGTGTCATTTCAACCAAATTTTTTTTTTTTCTTATGTACTTCTTTTTTTAATGTACTGCATATATTAATATCCTGAACAAGACTTGTTTGCTCTTTGGAGCATCTAGACTGGCACTTTGCTCATTTTCACTCTTGTGAGTGTCCATACAGAATTTGGGAAGCTTTGCTACAGCCTGGGCTTAATCTCAGGAGCTCAAGTAACAGCAGGAGTGATAACACAGCCGTGGGCCCTTGAGGAACCTGAGTACCTGCCCTGGGTTTGCTGTGCACCTCTGCAGGTGTCACCTGAGCCAGGTAGGTTACAGCCAGAATGGGTTTCCTTGAAGTGCTGCACAGACACCTTCCACTGACAGTATTTAGGTCACCACAAGGGCCTCAGTGTGTTTGAATAATGCCAAGATTTTAAAGTGTTGCAATATCACTTAAGTTAAAACACTCAAATCAGGTGTTTTCCAGCCAAATTCATGATTGCTACTGATTTTATTGTGCTGAGAGAAATAAACATATTAGCATTTCATAGAAATAAACAAGGGATGTGAATTTCTAAACTCATTATCCTGTGCACATATTAGCCATGCCTGAAAGGTTAAACTCCTTGTTCTCATACAGACCCAATGATTTTATGATAATATCCCACTTTAGCCACAGAGCTTTGAAAACCAATTTGAATTTCTTTATTTCTTGGCAATATAACTGTCATTATCCCATACATTTGGTACTGAGGAGATCATTATGTGGCAATCTGCTAACTTGCTCTTTCTGCTCTTCATTCCTTCACGTGGAATATTGTTCTTTGTGAAGGTGATTCTCCCCACCCTTGCACAAATCAAGTGCAATATGGAGTGTGGAGGGAAATTTATCTTCAAATTTAACCCTGAAATAATTACATTTTCTGATCATGTTTTTGGTGAGAGTACAGGTAAAGGGAGTTATAAAGCTGTACCCCACAGCCACTTGCCTGCAGTCAAAGAAAATCCTCTGTTGGCAAAATAAGACACTACAGAGGGCAGAGGTTGCCAAATTCAATTGATAACCTCTCAATCAGGTATTGAACAGCAAATTCATTATGATGCACTGGCTGCTCTTCCCACTTCTGCTCAGGCTTTTCACCTGAAGTGGTTGCTAGTTTAAAAACAAGAACAAATTCTAGGAGCTGAAAACAGAAGTGAAATTCCTGGTTTTGAGCAGCTAGGGAACACAGCTCAGCCTCTTGCTCTGTTCTGTGTGGTTTATTTTGCTCTGCAGCCCATTTTTACCAGGAATGGGAGGAAGCCACCCCCAGTGCCTCAGCCTGTCAGCTCCTGGGAGGAGGGCATGGTCCAAGCAGGTAGAGAGAGATGTCTGGACTCTCACCTGGATGAGCCTGGAGAGTGTTCTTCCCTTTCTTGGGTATTTCTCCACCACCCAGACCAGCACATACAACAATAACATCAAATACAACCTGGACACCCACAGTGTTCAACAGAAATTGTTATTGCTCCAATCCTTCAAAGAGCTCTGACAGACTCCTAAACCCCAACGTGGGCCTGGGATCCTGAGCTGATGGAAACACCTCCACTGGCTCTGCAAAGTGTTGAGTTTGCTGGGGTTCCCAGGATGAGGTGAGAAATGAGAATTTGACTCAATGTTCTTAGAAGACTGATTAATTATTTTATGATATGATATAACATTACATTACATTACATTGTATTATATTATGTTATGTTATATTATATTATATTATATTATATTATATTATATTATATTATATTATATTATATTATATTACGTTATATTATGTTATATTATATTATATATTGTATTACATTACATTACATTACATTATTACTATACTAAAGAATAGAGAAGGATCTAGACAGAAGGCTTAACAAGAGTGAATAATAAAAATTCCTGACTGACTCTTCAGAGTCCAACACAGCTGATGGTGATTGGTCATGAAGTTAAAACAATTCACATGTTTGGATAAACAATCTCCAGACTACATTTTGGAGTAGCAAACACAGGAGAAGCTGAGGCTTCTCAGATTCCCAGGAGAAAATCCTGGGCAAAGAGGATTTTTCAGAAAATATAACAATGGCACAAAGTGATCTAATGCAGCCCTCATTTGATGTTTCCTTCTCCCTGCTCTCTGCTGCCAGGTGGGAGTTTCCACTTGCCCTTGGGAAGTGTCTCTCTCTCTGGACTATAAATAGAAGGACAAGGTACCTGACTCTGGAGATTCCATTGCACTCTGGCAGCTGATACCCAAAGCTGGATGTTGTAGCACATTTATAAGCTCCCAGCTTTCACAAAAATGCAAACCAGCAATGTCAGCATGCAAAGTGCACTTGGGAACACAGCCTGAGTGGTTTTATCTCAGCATATCTGTACATCCTCTGTTATTTATGGGCTGTTTACACCAAATGTTCCCTGCTGCTACAGATTTCACTCACAAACCTGCTCCAGCACTGCAGGTGGAAGCATCCTCAGCTGGCTCCTTTCTTCAAAGCTCAAGGCTGTGTTCTTAAGGATATCACACTTCTTTCCAAACAGACTCAACCTTTCTTAGTTTTCTTCCAGAGGCAAAGACAGGAGTGGGAATTAACCCCAGAAGAAATGCTGGATTCAACCATAAACCAACCATAAGCTGAGTTGAGACCAAACTTTTTTTTTGTTTTGTTTTGTTTCTAGAGACTTTGAGTGGGCTGCTTTGGGGAAACTGTGTTTTTTACACCCGTGAGCAAAAGCAGATGAAGAAACCCCTTAGTGGGGTGGGATTAGATGAAGTCTCAGCAGCAGGAAGTAGGTTTCTGAGTTAGGCCAAGACCATTACATTTTCCTCTGAAAAGAGCATCCTTTTCCCTACTTGCACAATAATTCCAGTTTGTTGTTGTTTTTTTTTTTTTTTTTATTTTGGCAGAAAACCTGTATCTTTGTTTGGCATGTGCCTCCTTTGTGTCTCCATTGCCCAGGGGCAGAGCACCTCCAGTGGAAGCTGGATGGAGCTCCTGGAGTTGTGCTTCATGGTTAAAATGAATACAGCCAGTAAGGGACACTTTCTTCTCTTGGTTTAGGGAGTACAACACAAGCTGTGAGGAATATGACTGCTAATCAAGATGGAAACAATAAAAGAGCTGTAAGGACTTGGTTAATCCTCTTTGCTCTGATAGAGTTAAACTTCTCCAGGTCTCTGATAAGATAGGACTGGATTTCTTTATCTATTGTTTTTTTTCTTTTTAATGTTGAAGGCTACTGAAATGCAGAAGGGCCAGATGGCCATTTAAGCTAAACAATGTGCAAAATCTTTCTTATATTATCACTAAGTGCCCCGAGGGGGTGGGAGGAGAAAGGTTGTTTAATCATTAGAAGTCACTTAGCAGCAAATGGTAGTTCACTGTCTTTATCAATTTACAAGAAAAGATTGGGGCCATATCTTTGTGGGGCCTTTTCTAGTATGACAGGGCACATATTTCATTCCCCATAAGTCACCTGGGGATATCTTGCATCTCACTGCATGTCACCCAACTGTGGGGCCATGCTAGTAAAAAGGATTTTTTTCCATATGCATTTGTTACTATACCAAAACACAGAATTTTTCCCCTGGAACACAGGAAACTACTGTGTCAGCAGCAGCTAAATCCCGTTGTTGTTCTGTGGTTTGTTACAGTTCAGAGGAGAAAGTACTGGAGGGGTGAGAACAGTAGGGTCTGTTTTTTGTCCTGTCCTCATCTAATATTTGACCTTCAGCAACTCATCTTACCTCTGTCTTCCCTCCCACCCTCCATTTGTATTTCATAGTCAACAGGGGCTGCAGAGACTTTGGGACATTCATCTCATGAGGTACCATCTGAGGCACCATGTAAATTAAAATGTGATCCTGGGCCTTGGCTAATTAGCTCTGTCCCTGGTCAGGGCTGTTATGGCACAGTGCTGTGCTGACACACTTAGGCTGCTCTTTAGCTTGAAAACAGTCTCAAGGATCTCCTCTCAGTGGTGTAACCAGAGAGTAAATAGTGCTGCCCTCCAGCATCAAAGCAGAGTCAGAGAATTTCCTGAGTGCAAAAGCACCCACAAGGTCCATCCAGTCCAACTCCTGGCCCTGCACAGACACCCCAACAATCCCACCCTGGGCCTGAGAGCTCCAAACACTCCTGGAGCTCTGGCAGCCTTGGAGCTTTGACCATTCCCTGGGGAGCCTGGGCAGTGCCCACCACCCTCTGGGGGAAGAACCTTTTCCTGATATCCAAACAAAACGTCCTCTGAACAGCTTCCTGCTGTTCCCTGGGGTGGAAAGGAACCAGGCCTTTTCAGCTTGCTGCCTGCTTCCATCATCTAACTGGAAACAAATTGCCTAAGTCTTTTAAGGAGAGGGGAAGCTCCTTGTAGAAACCCTTTCAGGTTCAAACTAATCTAATGGCACCACTTAATTCCCCTTTTCCCAATGCCTTCTCTTTGTGTTTCTCTCTTGTCAATACCTTTGGTTTCAGAGGATTTCTCCTGTGCCATTCTCTTTCTCTCTACAGGCTGAGACTTCTTGAGAAGTGCACAGGGAAGACGGCTGAGGTGACACTTGCATGACAAACTACTGCTATGGATACATCTACAGCAGGAACAACAGCTCTTGTTTGCCTCTGCCAAGGACAGATGACAGCAAAGGGCATTTAGTGATTGTGCTGGGGAGGAAACGTTGGCAAAACAAGCTGGCAAGGCTGGCACCACGCTGGTGGGGTTCCAGCACGGAGGGACACTCCCAGTGACCTCCCTGCAGCTCTTTTGCGATGGACTGCCCAGGGGGATGGTGGAGTCACCGTCCCTGGAGGTGTTTAAGGAAAAACTAGACGTGGCACTCAGTGCCATGATCTGGTTGACAGGGTGGTGTTCTGTCATGGGTTGGACTCGGTGATCTCAGAGGTCATTTCCAGCCTAATTGATTCTGTGATACTTCTGGCCCTGCAGTCGGGAGTTGAGTCGGTTTCAAAGCCAGGAGCTTTTGCGAACGACTCTTTGGCCTCCTGTACAGGACCTTTCTGATTTTTAGCCCAGACTAACTTCACTGATAAGTTGCCGGTGGGCTGGTAACTGGCACCCCCGTGGCTTCCAGTGCCACGTTGGTCGCTAAACCTCTCGGTGAGCTGCAAGCCCGGCACACCGGGGAGAGCGAGGAACCGCGGGGTGACCAGCGCCGGGGGCTGCCTTGGAACCCGCTTGCCTCGAACAGGCGCTGGCGAGGAGCGAGGAGCCCGGGCAGCGCCCCGAGCCGAGCCCCCGGTGCCTGGCGCGGCGGGGCGGCCGGTGCCTGGCGCGGCGCGGGGGCGGCTCCGCGTCCCTCCCCGGCGGCTCCGCGTCCCGCCCCGCTCCGCCCCGGATTGGCGCGGCCGCCCGGCTCCTCCCGCCGCCGCCGGGCGCAGGGGGGATCCGGCCGAGCCGAGCCGAGCCGAGCCTGGCGGCTCCGCCACGGCCCGTCCTCCGGCCCCGCTCCCGGTAGGCTCCCGCGGGCGCGGCACGGGTGGGTGGGCGCTGGGTTCGGCGCGGTGCGGGCAGGTGGGCGGCGAGCGGCGAGCGGGGCCCGCCCGCAGCGCCCGCGCTCCGCCGGCCATGGCGGCTGCGGGGCCGCCGAGGGGCCGCTGCCGCCCGCAGGACGGGGCCGCGCCGAGGGCACCGCGCTCTGCCTGGCTTTATTTTACCCGCTCGCTTTATTCTGTCCGCGGTGCTCCCCCAGCGCCCCGCTCCCGGCCTCCGCGGGGGTTTTGTGGTGCTCCTTCCCCGGCTCTCCCGGCCCGGCGGCTCGGGCAGCGGCAGCCCGGGAGCGGTGCCGTGTCCCCCGCAGCCCCGCGCACCGTGCGGGGCTCGGAGCATCCCCGCTCCCCGCGGTTGCGTAACGCGCCCGTCCCACGCGTGGCCGGGTGGACCGAGCCCCCCCTGTTTTCTGCGGGTCAGTCTTTTCGCGGATCTTCTTTTAAATGCAACACCCCTCTAAAACCGCGTGTTTTCCCCCCAAATTCTGATCTCCTGAGTTGCGGTCACTTCCTGGTGGTGTTCTTTCTGCACGGCTTCCCCCGTGGTTCATCCATCGATCAGCCGCCCTTCAGAAGGGAGGGGTTGTGAACTCGCTAAACATAAACAGTAATCCGAAAAGAGCTGTAATGGTTATTAGATATTGTGATAATTCTTGAATGACGCCTTCACGTGGGGATGGCGTAAGAACCTAAGGAAAGGTTAAAAGTACAATTACAGTGGAAGTGATTTCTTCTCGGAATTACTTCCTCCAAGGCCTTACTCGAAAACAATAAGCGTAGCTTTTAATTTCTTCAGTAAACCGAGATTATTGACTTGTGCCATGCGGCTCCCGGTTGGAAAAATCTGCTTGGATCAGCCGGACAAGTGGGTCTAAGGCTCGTCCTGCGAGCTGCTTCGTACAACGCCCAGCAGCCGCGTGTGTCTCTGCTCTGGTTTTAAATAACCGGCTTGGATGGGGCTGGAAAGCTCATCCCCAGCAGCCCGGAGCGTGTTGCGGGCTGGAAAAGCCGCCTGCGAGGCCGTGTGAGTACTCGAGGGCTGGCCCTGCCCTGCCGGGCGCTGTCCTGGCCGTGCCACAGCGCTCGGCATCCAGGTTTGGTGGCTGGAGATATCCAGGGGAGCTGTGGAACAGGCGAACGTGCGGCGCAGGCTCCAGCCGAGAGTCTTAATGAGTGTTTGCGTAGTGCTTCGCGTTTTCTCGGATGAAAGGTTTTACATAATTGGCCATTATAATTGTCTGTCACCCCTAGAGAAGAGCCAAAAAAAAATCCCTAAAAAACAAGCGTGGAGGTAGGTAGTTGTCTTAAAAGTCCAAAGTCTAAATGCCTGTAGGTTGTGAATGCTGTTAGTTCTGGGTGTGGAGACAGCAAAATGACTGAGTAAAAGAAAAAAAAAAAGAATTAATCTAATTCTGTCCTCCTTTTGAGCCATTTGATCAGCATCATTGGGACAAATGACATCCTGCTTGTGTTTGAGCTGCTTGTTCTTTAGTGCCCAGAAGAATTCCTAATGTGACTCTGGTTCTACCGGTGTTAATGTTTTTGATTTTTTTTTTTTTCTCTTGAAATCTTAACTGGAAGCCTTTTACAGTGTTTTGATTCCTTTTTAATAAATGGCTAATCCCTTGCTGCAGGGGATGGGAGTGTTTTGAACGCAGCATTTTTGGGTCCTGAGGGGAGGGGGAAGGGAGCGCCTTGTGTTGATTTCCAGCAGCCACCCGCCTTCCCCCAGCCTGAGTGAAAGGGCCTTATTGACTGATTTTGAAGGTAACCTGCCCAATTCTCCTCTTACATGCTGAAACCCATAAATTTGCTGTAGCACAGAGCCTTTGAGGGGAAGAAATGGAATGTCAAGGAGCCTGGGCTTCATCACGAGCAGCCTGGTAACAAAGGCACTGTCTGTTAATTGCATCGTGCTTATCAAAATCTCCCCTCCTAATGACAGAGTAACAATTTAATAGGTGTGAAAAGTTGTGGGATTTGATTTAATACCACTGTCTTAAAATCATCCTGCATGCTCAGTAGGACTAAGTTGTCGCTTTCATATTTAATTGGAGAGCGACCAGAGGCTGAGGAGAAAGCTGGGGATGTTTCACTTGCACTAAATGCTCTTTAAAATCTTTTCCCCATTTGGAGAAGAATTGTGAGTGGCTTGTTAAGTGCTGAGCTGCAGCTGAGTGACTTAGAGGTTATAAAACATCTTTGTGTGTCTCTTAAATTTGGAAACTCATCTTGAAGCTTGTGCTGTGGGTGTTTATCACAGGCTGGTCTGCAGCTCCAGGAAGGACTGTGGTTTTGGGGTGTGGAGGGCCAGGTTAGGTTTGGGTGGTGTGAAGGTGAGAGCTGTGCAGAGGATGCACGACCCTGCCTGGGTAATGGCACTCCCCGAGGTTCCAGGTGTCAACACCTTCACCATGTGTTATTTTCATTTCTCGCTGCCCTGTAGCATAACCCACGCAGCATTTTGGTATAATCCTCACACACACAGAGGTTGCTGTATTCCCAGCAGTTAGGGCATATTTCAATATTCCTGTTGCAGGTTTGATACCAGGTTTCAGAGAAGAGAGCAGCTTTTCTTGGATCTGATGGTTGAGCCCATAAGGAAAACACAGGACTGATCCCAAACCTATCATGAAAGATAACACAGCCTGGGAAGCGTCTCTTGCTCTTGTCTGCTGGGATTTTTTGTCTCTTGTGGATTATTTGGTTACTGGATTTATCACTGGCTGTTCCAATCCATAGATTTGAGCTTTTGAAGGAAATTCTGGTTTAGTGGAAGTTGTGGGCTAAGAGATCCTCTTCTGTAGGCTCTGCAGGAAGGAGGGCACAGGAATGCCGCTTTGGTATGTGTGGCTGCTCCATTTTCATTTGTACCATATTCTACTGGCTTGTTTTCTAAGCTACTTTAATTCTATTAACTTATTAAACTTAGAGTCTATTAAAATCAGTGTGACAATCTTTCTTTAATGTAGGAGTGTTGTCCATTTTTTTCAAATGTCCCTTTTTCACCCCTAAAATATGAAACCAACTAATTGTCCATAGTTCAGATTCTGCCTGTAATTGTGGGATTTGCGTTTGGAATTCACATTGTAGTTGTGGATTTCGTGTTTATTCCCCAAATAACTTTTTTTTTTGTCTTTGTTGTGGAAGGGGAATATCTGCTGTATCAGTTGCTAATCCTGCTGTTGTAGTTTTTTGCCTAGAGCATAACTGGAGCTGTATTTACCACTGTAGGCATGATGGTTGGTTTATTTAACTGTTTTGGGTATCAGACACAAAGAAATCACAGCAGGACTGTCTGGTGAAGGTAGAGGATGAACATCAGTGGTACCATGACCTGGCTGTCCAAATTTGGGTGTCAGGGAGAGATGGATTAAATATAGCTCAGGTGTGTCCCAACATGTTGCAGCTGCTCCTCCTGTTGCAGTACAGGGCTAATAGGAATGTTTACATAGATCACCTTCCTACACATCCCAGGTTCAACCACCTCTTTAGTAGCAACTTGCTGCTGGGCAGCCACATGACTGCTCCAAGCTGTTTGGAGAGTAGAAATAAACTACAGAGGGACACATAAATGGCTGTTAATAAAGTGTCAGCTTTTAAAAAAAAAATTAGAAATGGCTGACTGGTATCTTGGGGAGCAGAAAATAGTGCTGGTTCTTTTTATTTTTTCTGTGTGATTAAAAAATAATCCTGCTTTAGAAGCTGCTCTGTCTGCAGTTCACAGCAAAGTGATGGCATTTGGGTGGCAGGGAGGCAGAATTGCTGCCAGTTAAAATCTTGCTGTCCTAATGTGCCATTCCATGCAGTGCTTGGAAGCTGATATACAGTGTTCTTCTGCCTTGCAGCAAAACAACTAGTGATTAAAAATTCAGCAGATGCTGTGGTTCACTTAACTACTTGTTCTTGCATCATTCAGGTCATATCACACAATTAATGTTGCTAATGTTCGATCTAGCTTTTTTTTTTTTGCTACAAGAATGGAAATTATCTGAACTACCATGGGATTTACAGAACTGTTTTGGCAGGAATTGGGCTATGCAAAGGGAGTTATTCAGGACTGTTTGTGCCCTTCCCCTAACTTGGAGAATCTTCTTTTGATTTCAGAAATATTATTTGTTCGTGCCAGACAGGGCTGTAATTTCTGCAGCTTTTCTGATTTTTAAAAATCAAAGTGTTTTCTTTAGATTGCTTTGAGATAAATGAGACTCCCTAGATGAGAAGGAAGAGGGGGAGAGCATGATAGGTGTAAGTGCTTGCTTTCTTACTTAAACTCATGTTTCATTTGGCCACAGAAGTATTTTTGTAAGAGAATTCTCATTTTGTTGCGGGCAGGGTTTCTGCTGCTTTCAGTACATCCACTTTTAACTTGCACAGTTTTGGTTAATAGTATTCAATCCAGGGTGTCACTTACTTGACTTTGAAATTAGCATTGAATTTTACCTTCCCCTCCCTATGTTCCTTTAATTATGTAATTTTTGTGTTCTTTTTGTAACACACACAGATTCTAGAAATCTTTTCTAGGCTGCCTGAAAGTAATATTCATGTAGGAAGAGACTTGTAGTTTGTTTTTACTACTTTTACCAGTTTTCTTCTTGGAAGCTGGTCTTTAGGAAGAAGCTTATTCACTTTCTTTGTGGTCAGTGCAGTAACTTAGTGCGGGGAGAGCAACCAAAACATTCTCAAGACTCTCCTGCTGCTGCTGGGTGGTGCCCCCTAAACTGGATGGATGTGTTGATATGAGCCTTCACGGCCTGTGCTGTTCTAAGAAAGATAAAATGCAGCCTAAAATTAAAATTGCTGGGTCTTTCAGTGTCTTTGAGAGGAACTTGCTGTGGTGGGGCAGCCCTGGGCTCCAGAGGTGGAGAAATTCAATTGAGGATATGGAACACAGGTGGAGTGTTCTGGTCAAGGACAGGTTCAGCCCAGGGCTGAGGGGAAGGTTGTGTCTTTTCAAATGTGAAACAAAGGGCAAATCCACCCTAGGGATGGAAAAGGTGAATTTGTATCACACAGTGTGTGATAAATATGCCTGTGAACCAGAATTTGGAGAAGGAAGGGGCAAACCCAGGAGTCTTTTCTGGCACATGTTGTTTGGACTTGCAGTTTGGGTGACATTTTGTGATCTGTCAATTAGCACATCAAGAGGATGTATTTTCAGTCAAGGAAGACATTTTTCTTTGGAAAAACCTGTTTGGACTCTTAACTCTAAATGTACTTGGAGAGAACTTGTCTCAACCAAGTTGTCAGCAATCAGTTTGAAAAATGAAATCTTAAATATGTAAACCTTCCCCCAGCCTCTTCAGTGTCCTGCTCAGAATGATGGAAAAGGAGGATTCAGGCTGGGTTTTTGCATATTCCATGAATGCATACATCCAATGTGCTGTACTTCCAGAATTGATATTCAGGATAATGTGTTTAATCTTCAATTGCAAAAAAATAGCTTCACACATAGCTAATTCCATCTGCTGGAGGGATAAGAGTGAAGCTAACTTCATCACTTATTTGGGACCTGCTTTTTGCTGTGCTAATTACTATGTATGAACTTTGGAAATTTGCATAATTTTTTGGCAAACCTAAGCGGCAGCCATTTAATTTAGAATTTTTATTAACTTTAAACATCCCTAGCAACTCCTAAGCTACTTCTGGTTCATTTTGTGGTTTTGGTGTTTTACAGGGTTTGATTTTGAAAGCTTCAGTAGCTTCTTTTGTCTTTTCCTTGCAATGACTTTATATAACCAACAGCAGCTTGCTGCCATTTCCAGTAACTTTCAACCTGCAGTGTGACACAAAATTCCTTCTGTCATTCAGATAAAAAAGTGTTGAAGTTAAGTTCTTGTTAAAAAAATAATTCCAAAAAAGTCAGATTAGAAGGTAGGTTTTGGTTGCTCTTCTGCAGTGTGAGAAGAGCACTTGACATATTTTAAGAGTGTATGCATTTCCAAAAGTAACCTTGGGGAAACTGGGGCATGTCAAGTCTGGTCCTAATTCTGGTAGAAGCTGGTCTTATGATGTGAATTTTTAAGCTCCAAAGAGTTTGGATGTAAATTCACCATTGCAGATAGCTACTGAATGTTCTTCCTTTCTCAAAGGCTGTATTTTGACACAATTTCAGCTTTCCAAGTTGTCTAGCCATGCCTTTTCCACTTGGTTTGCTTTTGTTTTTGTGACCTCCACCTTTCACTGATTTTGCTGGTTGGCAGTCGGTGGAGGTGGATAATCTGTAAAATATTGAAGCAGTTGGAATTTTATAGCAAAAAATAGTGTCTGCTTTATTGGAATGCTGTCATTTGGAGTCAGCTGTTACATGCTGATTTTCTTTTGGAGGCAATAGACTGGATTAATTTTAAAATTTGAATTATTTGTGCCCACTTTCTGTCTCAGTACCATCAGAAACTTCCTGTGTTGCTCTGTGCTGTTGCACTCCTGAGTCTTTGTCTCTCTTTTCTCATCCCTCTTGCTCTGTTGACCACTTAAAAAATGCATTTTCTTCCTTGGGATGAACGGGGTTATATTGCCAGACTCTTTAATTCCTCTCTAATTGGCAGAAAGCCAAGCATAAAATCTTCTTCATAAGTCACCCTAGAGGTTTCTTTGTGTGTGCTATTATTTTCTTTGCGTGCTAACATCACTGAAAATACTTTTTCTTTTTTTTTTCCCTCCCCCCAAGTCTAGACCAGGCATAATTACATTCGTGTGTATGTGTAGGCTTGAGTGTTGCCACGCTGCAAACACCCAATTTGAAGTCCTTGGGCAGTTTAAGACCAAAATTTCTTGTAGCATCAAAGGCAGCACTATCCCCTCTGCATCTAGGGAGGTGAAGTAATTTTCTGGTGTATCTGAAGTTCAAAGACAGCCTCATGGTTTGTGCCTGTGGTCTGGCTTTCTGAGATGTGTCACACTGCAGGCTATATTTTAAAATAAAGAGTTTGGACCCTGGGTTCAAGCAGGACTTGTGCATCAGTGATAGTGGCTGGTGTTGGATTGTGGATTCATTATGTTCATGTGCTTCCAGAGCACCCCAGTTCTCTTTTCATTTATGAAACTCTTAATTGAGGTCTTTGTTCTGAGCTTCACCTTTATTGCAAAGTCTAAAAATCCTTCCCATCATGAAGCCTTTGCTCTTGTGTTGGGTCTTTTAATGTTTGTATGTCTTCAGAGCTTCTGTGCATCCTCCCACCCTGGCTGCTGAGGTTCAGACAATCTCCCTGTAAATGTACATGCAGAGCTGCCCCTTTTTCTCCTGCTTGAAAGGAGGCTCTGGCTTTGCCATGATGTTTACTGTGATTTTTTTTCTACTCATTTTTTCATTCATTTTCTATTCTATTCATTTTTCTATTCATCCTATTAATTTCTATTCCCTTTCTGGCCTCCTGGTGCTGGGGAGAGGAGGATCCACTGCTGAGCAATGGGGGCATGCAAGGCATGGTACCTTGACACAAGTGTCAGACACTTGGGAAGGAAATTCTAGAAGAAACCTCACCCTTAAGGAAATCTTTTGCCTGAAAATGGGTTTCTACACCTCACTTTGACCATCAGGGCACCAGAGGTGTGGGACAGAGTGTAAGTTCCTTTCATTTTTTCACTTAATTTCCTCTCTAAAGAGGGATAACACTCCACCATTTAATTTTTTTCATGAGATAGCTTTATCTTAATAAACAGATGAATGAGGTGATGCAAAGAGTGCTTGTTTTTGTGGGTGAAATCTCTGTGAATCTGCAGCTCCTTCTGAAACTGGGGCTGTGGGAGGATTACTGATAGCAATGAATCCGTCTTCCATGTGTTAAGGAAAAAAAACGTCCCTGTATTTCTCTTAAAGTGCTTATGGATTTTTTTAGATGCAGTAGGACTGCAGATGTAGCCATATTAAAATATAAAACATCTCACTTCGAATTGGTCTCTCAGCAGAAGGAGTTGGAGACATGACTTTGGTAGAAGTTACTGGGAATTCTCTTTTCAATGCAGCTTTGCTGTGCTGTGGATGGGAGCCCAGAGCAGTCTGAGTCATGCTTCCTCCATGGAGAGGACATTTAGGGGATGCCACCAGCAGTGGACTAAACCAGTTTTCCTAATGATTGCTTTGTTCAGCTTTAGCTACTTATGGGGTTGTTAAGATGGTGTCAGCTGATGTGTCAGCTGGAGGCCATGGGGTAAATTGTAGGATAAAGAGCAGTAGTTTACATACCTTTGTAGCAAGTGTCTCTCCTGCCATTCTGCACACTCTTCTTGCCTTAAAAGGGTTTTTTTTAGCCTTTTTTCCTCGTTTGGATCAGTAGATGTATGGAGCAAGGGAAGGGTTGTGTGTGGATTTTGTGAGGTTAACACGGCTTCATCCCTGACCTGACTGAATCCTACCAAGGGAAGGCACCAGTGCATCCTGCAGTGATGGCCCATTTTCTTTGGGAAAATGTTTTTGAGAAATTGGGAAAAACTTAGGTTTCACTTTGTCCTCAACATTTTCCTGAGAGAAGTTCACTCAATGGAGTGAATTCACTGAGTGGCAATTGCTGCATCTCTAGTGGACCTATACAGAGCAAGTTTGTTGATGTTGCTTTAATGGTGGTTTTAAGGTTATTTTAATATTTTTATTTTATTTTAGGGTTTGGGGAATGCCCCCTATCCCCTAGCTGTCCCCTGTGCTCCTTGGGTCACAGATAGAGAGATTTTGCTGGGGTATATGTAAGGCAGAGACTGCTGGAAGAAGCCTTGTCTTTAATTAGACCAACGGGTATCACTGGGGTGGAGGGGAAGAGATGAGTGAGCTTTTGAGCCTGAATAAATGTCAGATTGTGTTTTATCAGAGTTGCAGTTTGGAATCAGGGATTCACTGAGTTTCCATTTGGCTGTGGGCTGTCTGGGGCCTTTTTGCATCTTCCATCTCTTAGCTGCAGTTGTGGGAAAGTTGCATATACCACTTTACAGACACAGAGCAGAGCTCTGTAGGGGAAGGAAGGGTAAATGACCCAGGTAAAATGAGCCAGGCTGGAGTCAGTAAAACTACCCAGAGTGCCAGCAAGTGATACCTGTGAGCTGAGTTTAATCTATTCCCTTCCCCGTGGTCATGCCCAGGAGGATTAGTGAGAGATGCTTTAACCTAAAGCTACTTGGAACAGCAGTGCTCTTTTTTATTCTCCCCTCTCAAAAAGGGTTTGCTTTTACTAAAATAGCTAAATGCAGGCATGTTAAGCTTAATATATATGTGTGTGTGGGTACCTGAGAAAGCATCCCATTAGGTAACCCTGTAACTTTCTCCTGGGGAGATGCTGAGAATATCACCTTTGCTGCCAGTCAGGGCCAAGCCAGGCTTGTTAGCAGCTTGTAAGTGACAGCCCTACTTTGCTTTGTGGGTATTTTAAGTGATGAGGGTAGCAGAGCTCCAGGGAGAGGTGATAACGTCTGTGCTGGTTTTCTTCTCGATAGGGAGGTGGCAGAGGAGGAGGAGATAGGACTAATTGCATACCTTCCAATTCCAGTTACTTCATTACAGAATAATCATTGGAGCAGCCCTGCAATCTGCTCTGATAGCAGATAAGTGGCGTGGCTCGCAGCACTTCAATCTAAACAAAACTTAAGTGCTTTTTCCTTTTTCCCTGGAGTGAAACTGTAATTTCGTTATGTGAATGTTAGCCAGGACAAAGTTGTTTTTGCAGCTGTCATGATGATTCTCTGGGCTTTGGGTTAGAGGTATGTCCCCAGTGTATGTAGCAAAAATATCCTAAAATACTGCATTCCCATACCTGGAAGCTTCAGTTGAAGGCTCTCCAATGTTTGCCAGGTGAAGATCTGTTTAGCCTTGACGTTAGATGTCTCAGAGGGTTTAGATATAAACCAGTGAAGGTTTGGATTATATTCCTTTCCATAGCAATAGATGTTAATTAACTTCTCTGTCTGCATTAGGCCCTGAAACAGTCAAGTGAAAGAGCCTGAGCACATCTCTGCTGCTTCAGAATACGAGTCCCTGTGGTGAGGGTGGTCACGTTGAAGCTTTGCCTCATCTTGGTTCTCTGGTGTAGAAATGGTGTTAAATGCAGCCCATGTGATGCACAGGAGAAGTATCAGGCAGAGCTTGGGAGAGAGATTTTGCCGTTCTTTGAAATGGGGTAAAAGTGAATTTGTACTCCAGGCTGAACCTTGGGAAATCATAAAATCCCAGAATGTTTGGGTTGGGAGGGACCTTCAAGCCCATCTTGTTCCAACCTCCTCCCATGGGCAGGGACACCTTCCACTATCCCAGGTTGTTCCAACCCTGTCCAGCCTGGCCTGGGACACTTCCAGGGATCCAGGGGCAGCCCCAGCTTCTCTGGGCACCCTGTGCTAGGGCCTCATAAATTACCTGGAGCTGCTGTTGATGATGATGACTTTAAGGTACCTATTTAAGGCCACAAGATCACCCCAGACAAGTGCCTGGACTTTGCACAGTGCAGAACCTGCCAAACCCTAAATTCTCTTCAGGCTCATTTTTTCTGGACTGCCACAGAACCATTAAATCTGATCCTTTCCTAAAAAGACAGCTGAGTGTGCAATGTGAGCCACATAAAATTCTTTGTCTCTGCTTTGGACTTGAATGGAAAAGTAGTTTGTTTTCCCATTAAATTGACCTCAACTGTCGCTGCCCCAAAGGGGGTCTGTTCTTGCAGGCTCTGCTTGGCCAGGGGCAGAGCGTGCTTGGCTCTCCCTGTGTTTTGCTGCAAGCCTGCTAACTCACTCCAGGACAATGGGAGGATGGTAATGCACTAAGGCAGGTATTTGTTAGCAGGTTAAATGTTTTGGGAAAGAAAATGTAATATATACTTTGTGAAATTAATAGTTTTGTAAGTTGAGGTTTGGTTGTGTTGGTGGTGACTTGGCTGGTAGTGTTGGTGGTGTAGATCCAACTGCAGCACTAAGATCTGGGAATAAATAAGGTGAAGTGGTGGTGAATTTCAAAGGAACAAAGAATACAAGGCCTCCTTAATTGAATCTTACGTTTTTAGGGTGGCTTTCAGAGCCATGCTTTGCAAACCAACGTGTGCATTGTGTACTGTAGTGGATCTGTGCTTTGATAGGAGCAGTGTGACTTATTTAATGAGATAAACTGCATCATGGGTTTTTTTTTTAAAGACGTATTTAGTTATAGGGGAAAATTCCTTTTTTCTGAGAGTGTGTAGCTGATCAGACTCCTGCATCCCTTTCTAGCCACTGATGTTGCAGGGACAGGAGGCTGGCAGGTTGGATTTGGTATTGCCTAAATAAAAATGAGGTTCAGGCCTGGAGTGTTACCTGGCAGGGCTGCCTGACCCCCACCTGCTGGGGATGTTGACCCACAGTGCTCTTTGCTCGTGGTTTGTTTAGGAGAAGGTTTTAGGATGTGAGTCTCACATGGAAGCACAGGTGCCATGCTGCCTTTTTAAGAGGTCGAGTGCCTTGAGTTTGTAGGGAAAAGAAGGCAAAAAGTGGGATGTGATATTTTTCATGCTGGCCAAGCTGCTCCAAGGGTAATCCAGGTGGGAAGGGGCTCTCCTATGGGCAGGAGGTTCAGCTGGGTACTCAGGAAGCGTCAGCAAAGCACAGCTCCTTCATAAGAGTGAGCAAAATTCCTCCACCTGTGAACACCATCACGTTCACCCAGCCTTGGCTCTTCTCTGGCTTCTGTTTGCCTTTTAATGGCCATGGGGTGCCTCAGTGCCTCCTTCCTGTCATCCTGGTGTTTGGCTCAGGGGTTTGATGGCCCTGTGATGTTGGAATCAGCACATGGGAGCAGGTGGGTTCTTGAGGAATGTCCATGGGATTACTCTGGTGTGTTTATGGCCTGGCCTGGCTGCACTGGGACTTCTCATGTGCTTCCATATCCAGTTCTTAGTCACCATCCATCTTCACTGCAGAAAATGAATGGAAGGCAAATTGTTACTGGAGACTTTTCTAGGGAAAAAGTTTTTAATGAGTACCTAAAGGGCCACAATCCCATGGATTGTGTGTGGTGTCATGTAGCTGTGAGCAGGTTTTCCTTATTGCAGAAACTGGATTGATTCCTCAGGCTGTATAGCATATGATTTTTTATGTGAGGGAGGGGGAAAAGTTGTGTGACTTTAATCTGAATTTACTAGGTACTTAATAAGAAAGACCTCTGCCCTGAGTGACTTGCTCAGCCTATGTTGTGTTGCAGGAGCTCCATGGAGATGAAGCCTGCTGGCTTTATTTTGCTCTGAAATCCATTTGGCTCAAAATTACTTCCAGAATCTCATCCTCCCTGGTACTTCAGACCTGTGACTGGGTAACCTGCTGAGTGTTAAGGGTTGTGGCAAAGCCTGGGTGCTGTGGTGGCTGAGAGGTGACACCGGCACACGCAACTTGTCCTTCAGGTGACTGGCAAAGGCGCATTTCCGAGAGCTGTCTGCTTCTGCCTATCTCATCCCTTTATAATCTGCAATTTGTATTTAAAAGCAGAGGGATTTAAGTTGTTTTCTGTGCAGTTGTGGCCCGTGGGAGCAGTTGGCTGTCGTGGTGTTTGGCCCTGGAGCTGCCTTGGTGGCCGATTGCGTAAGCGAGCGAAGGTATTTGCAGCAGTCACTTGGAAACGGGGATAATTCAAGTCTCGATCGAGCTCAGGCTCAAACAGGTTGTGGAATTTATTTATACAACACCACTGGGGTGTGTGACACTGCAGAGCCAAACAAACAGAGGTTCCCAGCCCCGAGGCTTGTGCTGGGTGTTAGATAAGGAGGGATGGGGTAATTACAGCCAGGGACATGGGTGGAGGGGTTCGAAGTGGGTGAGGGCTGCATCCGTGTGGAGAACATGAAATGTGCCTCGTTAACGGCAGTGTGAAGAAACTGTGGGTGCACCTGGGGTTGTGGGAAGGCTGGAGGTCAGCTCTGCAGAAGGAAGTGTTGTCTGAGCTGTTGGAGAGGTGTGGATTAATGAGGGAAAGCGGAAGGAGGAGAAATGGAAGCAGCCAAGCGTGCGGGGAGGGGCCGCGTTACGTGGAGCTGACGTGCAACAGCCCTGGCACTCCAGGGGCTTGGGAATTTGGGTGTCAGAACAAACAACCACTGGGAATCCACACCCCGACCCCAAAACAGGTGTGCTTGATGGGAACAGAGGAACAGGTAAAGAACGGGTCCAGTGTGGTTTCTGGGGGCTTGGCAGTCCCTCCTCTCTGCTATCTGTGCTCTCGTGGTGCCAGATTGGCTTCTGCCCAGCCACTGGGCTGGTTTTGGGGTGTACTCAATCAGTCAGCACTGAAGGTCTTGAATTGATGGTTCTCCATGTCAGTAATGCATGGATTGGTGTTCCCATGTGCCCTTTGCTCTGGGCAAACTGGATCTTTTGGATTTTCGGAGCTGGGTAGTGGTTGTTAATACCTTTACTGTGTCACTAATTTCCTTTTTCCTTCCCTTTTGCTCTTCAGAAATGCCATTCTCCTGAGTGTGTAAGGAACCTACAGAACTGTAATGTCTAACCCTACATGGAATAACAACTCTTGGAAGGTACCACCCTTTTTTAACTCCATAGCTTTGTTACAGGTTGGGTTAATGATGTGCTGATCTTTGCTTCAAAGCTTGAAATTGAAGAACTGTGTCTTATGTAATGCTGTCCCTTTGAGAGGGCTGACAGTGCTGTGATCCTCCAGTCTCTGATTTCCAGAAAAACTGGGTGCAAGCTGACACTTGGTTTGGGGTGCTGAGGGACCATGCCTGTTTCTCTGTGGATGATGATGTCTTTAGGCAGCTCTGGTGTTGCCTTAGGAGCAGATGGTGGTTTCTATTCAGAGAGCTGAACTGAGCTTTCTTCATACTTGGTGGCCATCCTTGGAAACATATTGCCCTTCTTTTTAGTCATGCATGATGGTTTGCCCGTTTCTTCAATTCAGTGACCTTCTGGATTGTCTTTCTTGAGGCTTCCAGGCATATTTATAAAGAATATTGTGATGAAGTGCAGTTACACTTTAACATTTAGATTGAAATGTCTTGGCTGTTCGTGCTGCATTAACCAGCTCTCAGTCGTTGGCTTGTTCTGCTGTCTGATCCTGCAGTGATGCCATAATACTGAATTTTGGACTGCCCTGTGCATTGCCATGGCAACAGACTGATGTCACGCTCTCAAGGACATGACTTCAGTGCACGATCATGCAGAGGCACAATCAGATTTGTGGAGGAGAAAGCTGACTAATGCACATCTCAAAAGCAAACAAGGGGAATGCAGGTTACAGCTGACCAACCAAGGTGCCTCAGTGTGCAAATTCCCCACTTAGAGGAGGGGCTGATTGTGTCTCTAAGGCAGGAACAATTGTCTTGATGAGCTTCTCTTCACCATGGAGAAGCAGAGCACTTGCAGGTTTCCTATATCTTTAAAACAGGTGGTGGAAGAGATCATTGTTTCTGGGGTGGGGAAATTCTCTCTGGTTTCAGAGCTTTGAAAGGGCAGTGCTTTCTTTTAATTTTAAAGAACCTCTCAGTGGTCTTGTAAGCACCCTGAGAATACTTTGACTTGCTTAATGTTGTTCAAACAATTTAATTGGTTTTCCAAAGCTTTTATTTTATCCATAACATTGGAAGGTGAAAGGGGAACTCCGCATCTGCATTATGGTCACATTTTCCTATATCCTATTAGCAGATTCCAAGATTGTTTAATGTGATCTCCACCCATTTCATTTGGCTGCAACCTTTGCTCCCATGAAAACAAGGCTGATTGTTCTGAATTGCTGTGTGTATGTGCTTTGGCACGGCATGAAGGTACCTATAATAACACAACCATTGTCTGGAAAAAAAGGCAGTTTGCAGTAATAACTACAAATAAAAGGGTGCAGTCCAGGGGCAAGACAGATAATGGTCCTTTTCCCACCCACTGCACAGGGCAGATTCTTAAACATGGTCACCCCTCAGCATGACAGGGCTGTGGGCTTTAGCCTGGGATGTGAATACTGGGAATAAGGGACTGAAATATTTGCACGTTGTTCCAAGTTTCTCTTTCCTGGCCCCGGTTCCATTGCTCATATCTACGGATGGGGAGACTGAATGACTTTTGCACAATGCAGTGTTTTATTTGCATGCTGTGAGCAGTTTAACAAGTGTGTGTGTGCTAAATGAAGCATTCCCACTTTCAGTGAGCAGCTGATGCACCCTTAAAATAAAAAAGAAAGATTAAAAAAAAAAGTGCCTTTAGGTTGAGCAGTGGGGTTTTGAGGGGTGACATTGTGCTGTGTGCCTGAGCGGATGGTGGGTTGTGCCAAGGCTGAATGTTAACTAGAAATGCTGTGAGATGCAGCAAATAACCAACTCACACTCCTTGGTGCTAAAGTAATTTCTGCTCATCTCTGCACTTTGTGGGTAAAAGCTGTTATAGTACAAGATTTGCAAGTAATGTGATTGTTTTAAATGCTCAGTGTCACAGGAATTGAGGACATTTAACAGAAACTGGCATTTCTTGTAGCAGTTTGGTTGCCTCCCAGAACAGGAAACAGTGAAGTGGTAAAAAAGAGTCAGGGAAGGAGTTTAACAACCCTCTCTGTAAATCATGATGCTTGAATTCAGATCCTGGCCTTGAGCTGAAAGGACTGGGAGCTCTGCAGGACCCAGTGATTCAAGCTGCTCTGCAGAGAACAAGAAGATAATGGTGATGGACTATCAGGAAGGCAGTCTTGCTGAAAAGAGAGGCTTTGTGATACAGTCAAGGGGAAGGAAGTCTGGAGAACTCAGAAAAGGAACAGATGTTTTTGGTGGTGGGGAACAACTTAACTATCCCTGTAGTTTGCTCTTGCAGCGGAGCCAGCAGGAGGAACTTGATACCAAACAAAAGTAGGCACACCCAGGATTTAGCAGAGGGATCCTGGAAAGCTGAAAATCAGTGCTTTGGTGCTTTTCTGTTTGACAAATACCTTTTACAGTGGCATCTGGCAGATATAATAATATATGTGTGTGCAAAGGTGTGTGTAAAACAGCTTGAAGGTGTTAGATGTTTCTCCTTAACAGCAATAAAAGAAGAATTGATGTATGAAGTGAAACCCAAAGTGGGGAGCCAAGAGAGATGCTGTTCTCTGAGAAGGAAATAATGACAGAAGATGCATTAAAAAAGAGGGTGAGGTTTTTTTTCTAGGGTGTGTTTATGGATGGTGATGACTTGAAGTGTGATAAAACAGATTGCTGATCCTATGTATCAAAGTTCCAGTGGCAATGATTTTTCAAGCTGTTGAAACTTGCATCCACCAAAAAATATATATCTATTTCATTCTTCCTAATAGGTTAATCCACTGTAATTGGCTGTGAAATCAACCTGGGGGAATTTTCCCATCTGTAAATGATGCACAGCCTCTTTGCTGTCTACTTGGCAACCATACCTTCAGATAATTAAAAGCTGTTTTTTAAATCCACTTTTCTTTCAACTCTTGTTTTTCTGCATCTCGCTGCTTCTCTGAGAGCTGTCAGTCACTCTTCTGGCCAAGGTGTAAAAACCAAGATAATGTGCTTTTAGGAAAGAAAAACTGCAGATGATCTTTTTACTTTAATTTTTTAAAAAAAAGCATAAAAACTACAAAATGAGGTGAATGTGAGGAGCTTTTTAGCATGCATGTCGCTGCTGCATTTCTAAAAGTAACTAAACTTTCCCAGTCCAGTATGGAAAATTTTGACTTTCAGAGCTCTGGTGCCACTTGCCCTGCTAAAATCAATAACCAAGGCTGCATGGTTCACTTAGGAAGCAGTTCCAGTTCCCCAGAAATTACAGGAGTTGCTCAGCACAGGGATCCTCTGGTTTCAGCACATACTTTCATTGCTCTGTAGTGTTTTGAGAGGCCGAAGGGTGGGATGCAGCTCCAGTGAATTTCCAGATTCCTAACAGTGTGAGGGACTGTTTTTAATAGTGATGATAAAAACAGCTATTCCCAGTTGGAGATTTAGTCAGTGGTATAATTATCAGAGCTATGAAATAGTGCAGGGATGGCTTGGGATGGAAAAAACTAAAGCTTGAAACTTATTTTCTTGAGGGAGCTGTTTGAAATGATTTCCTGCAAGCTCATAGAGAATTGGTGAGAGATGTCAAAGGGTGAGGGCTCAAGATTGGTGATTGCTTTGGTAACTCAGTGTTTGGGCTGCAGCTGGCTTTTGGGAGAGAATTGGTTGTTGAAAGCCAGGGGGATGAGTGGGAGCTCTGGAGTGGCACATTTGGTTTGTAAAGTGCTGAGGATTTCCACAGCAGGGTCACAATCCCCAAAGCTCCAAGTCTGGCTCACTTAAACCATCCCTTCTAAACCACAGCTGTGGGCTCCTTGTTTTCTGCTCCACTTCTTAGTGATTTGGTGGGGTTTATTCATATTTTCTCCATTTTGTTCAAGAGGGGAAACTCTGAGAAGAAAATACTGTTTGTGCTGGAGGGAGCAGTGGGAATATTGAGTTAGGGAGCAATGTAGCTATTTTTTCCTTGTTCTGTCTTTATAATAAAGTTGTTTTTTGGACCTGTTAGAGCAGAAATCACAAAGATGCTCTGAGGGCTGGAGCACCTCTGCTCTGGAGCTGGGCTGGGAGGGCTGGGAGTGTTCACCTGGAGAAGAGAAGGCTCTGGGGAGACCTTGGAGCCCCTTCCAGGGCCTAAGGGGACTTGGAAAAAGGGAATGTGACTTTTTATGTGAGCAAATAGGGATGGGACAAAAAGGAACAGTTTTAAAATAAAAGAGGAGAGATTTAAATTAGATATTGGGAAGAAATTCTTCTCTGTGAGGGTGGGGTGGCCCTGGCACAGGGTGCCCAGAGCAGCTGTGGCTGCCCCATCTCTGGAAGTGTCCAAGGTCTGGTTGGACAGGGCTTGGAGCAGCCTGGGATAGTGGGAGGTGTCCCTGCCCATGACAGGGCATTGGAACAAGGTGATCATGGAGGTCCCTTCCAACCCAAACCATTCTAGGATTTTATGTTTTCTGTGTTTTCTCATTAGAAAAGTTTCAAGTCTTGTAAAACAAACCTGAATCTGATGTTTTTAGTGAACTTTACTAAAGTTCATACTTCCAAAGTGGTTATTAGCATGGAAATGATTGCACCAGAATTATTTCTGGTGTTCTCCTATAGGTCTGTGCCACTGAATTTTGAAGAGCAAATGTGAAAAGGGAAAGGCAGAAGCAGAAGTTGTCACAGTTCATAAACGTGCAGAAATTGTCCTTTACTGAAATTTCAAAGCTATTTTGGGGCCTATCTTTTTTCCTTAAGAATGAATTACAGTGGAATTCGTGCTATGCTTAGGATTTCTGAAACTTCAATTGTGTCAGTTGCTAGGTGTATTGACTACAAAGCTCTGAAAATATCAAACTATTTTTTACTTCAATAATTCTTGAGTTATTAGTGGGGAAAAAAAAAATCTTTAAAAATAGAGCTAATAAAAGATTAAAGATCCTTGGAATTGGTAGGTTTCCAGATTAGCTTAGATTTTAAACAGTCCTTTGAAATGATTTTGCAATAAGATATTGTATTTAATGTTGGTCTCTACTGCAGTTTACCAGTCAAAAATCTCTGAGTTTTGTGAAGCTGAGTTGGTTCAGCAGATGTTTCATGTACAACGTTCTCTTGAGGATTTCTGTAAGCCCAGGTGATGCTTTGTGTGGGAAGGATCTGTGGTGTGTCCCCTTGGCTCCCTTCTCTCTTCCTCTGGAGCCCTTTGGCCATGACGTGTCTCCTGTCTGTGCTTTGGCTGCTCAAAGTCCTTTCTGGTCCCTTTAAAGGAGTTCTGTGCTTTTTTACAAGCTGCAAAGCAGTTTAGGGTGGGAAGTACCTAGACATGCTCATCCAATGATGATCGACAAGTCTCAGATTTATTAATTAACAGGCACACTTTGATAATCACAGTAATAAGGCTCATACATATTGCAAAAGTAGAGCTCACTATTGGTCAGCTATAAAAAGTCAGTCCCACCTTTCTTAGGTTGTTTGTGACTTCTTTTTTACCTCCTGTTATCACATATTTTCTTGAACAGCTTCTTGCTCAAGGAAAATGTGTCCTTGAATTAGGCAGCTGTTGCTTTCTCAGATGGATTTTCTCACGTCTCTCATCAACTGTGTCTCAATAAAAAACTGTCCACAATACCCTGATGCTGCTTTGGGATCATTCACCTGTGTTTGTGTGAGGCCAGCTCTGCTCACCCCCTGTTCTGCTCCTGCTGCTGTGTCTGTGTTGGATGAGCTCTGCAGGTGCCTGGTTCTGGCTGATGGATGTGCAGGGCTCCACTTGGGTCATGGTGTCATGCCAGGTGCTGTTGTGGGTCTCTTCTGCCTTGCTGTGCTGCTGTCCTCTCACTGGTGAGGGTTCCAGCTTTGTGATGCTGCCTGTCACACCCTGGTGTCCTGGTTCTTTCCTTTTCCTTGCATGACTTCACGCTGCAGGCCTGGAGCTGTAGGAGGGCTGCTCATTCCTGGCAGCCCCAAGGATGTCTGAGGGTTCCTCCCAAAGAGGCCTGGTGGCAGTGGAGCTCTGGAGACCTCTGGTTGTAAAGAGTGGCTGCTCCCTGTGCAGGAAACTGGGGCTGAGAGTCACCTCTCCAGAAGATGAGTCACTGAGGAGCTGTGTCACCATGTCCAGGAGAAGTCCTCAGACCTCTCCAGAAGGTGCATCCTCATTCATTGAGGAGCTGTGTCACCATGTCCAGGAGAAGTCCTCACAGCTCTCCAGAAGGTGCATCCTCATTCACTGAGGAGCTGTGTCACCATGTCCAGGAGTTGTATGAGAACATAAGAAGGTTGTGTGGCTCATGGGAATGAGGAACCCCATCAAGTTCATTGAACAAGTCCAGGTGCAGGGTGCTGCTCCTGGGTCAGGGCAGTGCCAGCTGTGAGTACAGACTGGGAGGAGAAGTCACTGAGGACAGCCCTGCAGAGGAGGACTTGGGAGCTGTGGTGGATGAAGAGAGAGCTGGGAGCTGTGTGTGCTCACAGTCCAGAGGGACAGCTGAGTCAGGGCTGCATCCAAACAGGAGTGGGCAGCAGTCAGGGGATGAGATTCTCCCCCACAGGGTGCCCAGAGCAGCTGTGCCTGCCCATCCCTGGGAATGTCCAAGGCCAGGTTGGGTGGGCTTGGAGCAACCTGGGATTGTGGAAGGTGTCCCTGGCCTTGACCAGGGTTGAAACTGGGTGGATTTGAGGTCCCTTCCAACCTGAACCTCTCAAGAGTTCTGTGGGATGTGTTCAGAGAAGTCTGAATTCCCCCTGCATCAGGGATCCCAGTGGGGTCTGCAGCACCTCTCACAAGAAGTCAGAAGTGAACAAAAGAGGGATACTGGGAAATGGTCACTCTCCATACAAGGAGGAACATTCCTGTCCCTCCTGAGACCTGACATTAATAATAAGCTGTGAGTGATTGTAGTGGGTGACTCCTGCTGCAGGGACAGACACATCCAACCTGTGACAGGTTGGCCACAGGAGGTTGCTGCCTGCCAGGGACTGGAGTTGGAGATGTCACAGAATCACTGCCAAGAGATCTTAAAGATCAAGATAAAGTTCATGAGATTACTGATTACTGACAAAACAAAAAAAAATTACATTTATTGATGGCTAGAATAGTAAAATTATAGTAAAAAACAAGCATAAAACCCAACATCTTCTCTCTGCAGTTTCCCTGTGGGGCATGACCTGCTCTGCCATGGAGCACCTCTTATCCTTCCCTGGTTGGTGGGATTTTTCCTCATTGTCTCTCTGTCAGGTATTTTTCACCCTTTCTTAAATGTTTCCTCAGTGGTACCAGTTGGTTCAGTGATGGACTGAGCCACATCTGTGGTGGGACATGAGGAGCAGGCTGGAGAGGGCCTGAGGTAGCCCTGACCTCCTGCAGTAGAAGTTCTATTAGAACCTGACATTAATTAGTGATTTTTAATTATTTATTTTACTTTCTCCTTTTCCTTTTTTTTTTTTTTCTTTTTCTCTAAGATTGTAACCTGTTCTTCAGGAGCTTTTGTACTTTGTTTTTAAGACACAGCTGGAAAGCCCAGTGAATCCCAAACTTATTCAGAGGGTGTGGGTGGTGGTGTGTCCTGTTTGTGGGTGGGTGGGTTGTTTTTAGATGTTCCTGAGGATTCTGTTCTGGTGGAAGTTTGCAGATGTAGTGAGACAATTTGTTCCAAAATGTGAAAAATAATTTGAACTTGTTTCTGCATGAAATCTGTCCTGAAGTGGAGGATACTTGGATAGCTCTTTCCCTAAGTGCAGAGCAGACTTTTTTGTAAACTGCTGACCCATAAATTGGAGATTTCTGAGTTCAGCATTTTTGCACTGTCCTTGCAAGGTGGAAGATGGTTCTGAGTGAAAGTGTGACATTGGAGCACCAGCAGTGCCCTACTTTAGACAAAAGTTTGAAAAGATTTAAGGTTTTGTGACAATTCATGAGACATTGATACTAAAAACAGTGGAAAATGCTTTTATGTGAGAATAGAGTGGAGTCAGGAATATGATAGGAAAAACTTGGGCATTTTGAATGACAGAAATCATGGAATCATAGAATTTTAAAGGGTTGGAAGGGACTTAAAGATCATCTCATGCCAACCTCCTGCCATGTGCAGGAGCTTCTCCCACCAGACCAGGTTGCTTAAGGCCTTATCCAACCTATCCAAATATTTGCAAGTAATGGCGCAGTTACTTCTAAAGCTCTTTTTTTGGTACTATTATATTTAATCTACTGTTTGTGCTGCTGAGTAAGGTTTGCTGAATTTGGATTTGGAGACCCTTAGGAAAAATCTGGACACTTTAGAGATGCCTAATGGATTTTGGAACCTCTCAGCCCTGCAGTGGACTGGAATGAATCCATGTGGAGGAAACTGCACCGTTGTGCTTTGAGTTTTTTGTGTGTCTGTGTGGGTTTGGTTTGCTTGGGGTTTTTGGGGATTGTTTTTTGAGGGGGTCTTTTGTGCCTCTGTCTCTGCTGAAAAAGTATCCCCAGTGATATAGGACAGAGAAATGCACAAAATAACCCTTTTTGTTAAAGGGTAAGATTCCACGTAAGTAAATAAAAATGAATTACCCTTGTTCTGCTAAACTGTGTAGGTCTGGACCTGTGATCAGGGAATATGGGGTGGTCTCAGAAAGGAGAATTGACAACCCAGGGGCTGGTTCAAACCAAGTGAGAGCCACAGAAACCTGGTAAAGCCATATTTCATTCAGTGAATTGAGTTTTAAAGCTGATGAAATTAGTGCTTAACATTGTGTCACTTGTGTGGGGTTTTCCTTGTTAGCAGAGTTCTAAAGAAGGAACTGTATTTATTTGCTGGATATTTAGAAGTCAGCTTTAGGGTTTTTTTCCTGCTATTTTAGAAGCCATTTCATAACCCATGGAGAGATGTGCAGGAGCTTATTCCTGGGTATTTTGTGCCATGGCAGAGGGCCTTCTTCCCTGTGCAGTGTCCTGTGTGAGATTTTTGCTGTCCTGGTGACATTTTACTTTGTTACCATTTACCAAAAGTCCAGTCCTATGCTGGAGTACACAGATGCAGAGATACACAAAGATACACTTTTGCAACTGAGTTTATTTCTGTTGTATTACAAGATCTGCCCTGAAACAGGAGAAGGAAACTTTAGGAATTAAAATGGGTCGCTCACAAACTGTTCCTGGTGAACTGGTGAGGAATTTCTGTCGGGCAGGGCATGTGATGGTCACTTTATGAGCTGTCACAACAAAAACAAATCCACCCTCTGCGTGCCAGAGTGAGTCAAGTGCACCTCTCCAGCACAGGATCCCTGCTGCCACAGGCAAAACAGGGTGATGAAATGATTGTTGGGGTAATAATAATAATAATAATAATAATAATCAGGATTTTTTAAAGCAAGCTTATATTGTGTTCTTGAAAAAGATGGGATTCTTCTTGCTGGTTTTGACTGGCTTTCTCTAAAGTGGGACAGGTTGGCTGTCTCCTGGTGTTCAGGCTGATCTTTCATAGAGGCAGTCTGGGTTTCTGCCTCTGCTGTTTGTCCTGAAACTCCCTTTTCACGTCAGTTCTGCATCTTGCAGCCCTTTCCACCCATCTTTGCATGTGCAGGAGCAATCCAGAGAGACCTCAGCCTCCCAAAACCAGGGCACCACGTCTCCAGAGCTCTGGGAGTGCTGCTCTGCTATATTTGGAACCAGCTCCATTGCTTCTATAATAGGAAGGCTTCTGGAAGCTTTCTCCTTCCTCTCGCCCCAAGAAAGTGGCCTTTCAGCTGAGCTTTCATGAATTCACAGTCTGCATGGCAAAACAGATGGACTTTTAGAGGGTAAATAATTCAGATGTGGCTCGTGGGTCATGTGGGGGTGTTCAGGAAGGGTTTTTGCCTGTGCCCCATGAGCTGAGGGTGCAGCAGCCACAGCCACGCTCACAGGGGCTCTGCCACCCCCAGTTTGTCATTCAGGGCACGTGACAGTGCCAAGGGGTGCCAAGGCAGCTTTCTAGAAAGCAGAATGATGTGTGAGCCCCGTGTGTTTGTCACCAGAGCTGCAGCAGCACTGCCCAGTGAGGGATTTACTGGTTTTGTTTTCCTCCTGGATCAAGCAGAACAGATCTAATGAGCCAGTTCTTAACTTCTTCCCAGCTGTGCAGGGAGTGATGTCCTTACCCAAATTGTGCAAGGCAGCTGAAGCCTTTCAGGAATAGTTGAACAAGAGAAACACTTGTAATATTATTTTTCTCAGTACTCATGCAGGGCTAAGAGGGTGCAGCAGAGCTTGTCTTTATTTTCTTTTTCCCTTCTGAGATTTTCCTTTTGAGGGGACAACTTAGTGCTTCCACCTCTTACCCCACCTAGTGAGAAAGCATGTGAGCCACAAATGTGGAGCCTTTCATTCCTTCCTGACGTGATCTTGGAAGGAAAACAGGTTCTCCCTGTAGTGCTTCATTGGAATAAGCATTTCACATGCTTATCAGTACAGCAAGTCGAGCTGTTTGACAGCAGTGAGGAGTCAAATGTTGCCTTGGAGCCCTACATGCTCATTTCCCTGCTTCTGTTTGCCCACTGTGCATTCACAAGTGTTCCTTTCCACTAAAAGGACCTAAAATCCACTTTGTAGCTGACACATTTTCCAGCATGATTCCAGGTGTGGATTGGAGATGGCTGAGTGCAGTCTGAGTTTCTGAGAACCTGCTGGGCTTTGTGAGTTCCTGCCAGGTCAGGGAGGGAGCAATTTGGGTTAATTCTGTCCTGGTCCAGCTCCTTGGGAGGCTCCAAGTGAGAAATCAGACAGGGGAAGGTGTGAAAGAATAAACAGGCTCAGCTCCTGGGGTCTTTCCTCACAAGAGAGGTGCTCCAGACCCCTGATTGTCTTTGTGGCCTCTGCTCACATGAGAATCTTCAGTTTTCATTTGAATTGCTGCTCTGTCTGGTGGGATCCAAGGATGGGAGCTTGGAGGAGCTTTGGGAAGGAAGGGCTGGAGTGAATTTGGTGGGGAAATGAGCACAGGGCAGTGGTAACCAGGTCCTGCTGCTTTGGCAGCTCTGGTTCCTGGTGCTTGGCAGAAGTGCCATCAGCTGGTTTTGGCGTGGGAGAAGACACAGGAAACTCCCCCACATTAATTCCAGCTGGAGCCCCTGTGGCAGTTTCATTGCCCTTAGATCAGATAATGCCAGATCTGATGGACCATCAAACAGAGGGGAAGCTGAGCACACAAGGTTTCACAAGGTACATGATGCCTGTCATGGCTCCTTTGGGGTTAAAAGGCAGTTCTTTAGGTGCTTTAAATATGTAGATATTACCTGAAGAATGGTTAAAGGAAATGGTTGGGGGTTTGAGAGGCTGAGGACCTGGTGTGTCAATGGCCTCATGTCAGACCTGGCCTGGGAGCTGCTGTAGATCCTTCCCAGTGGGATGTTGGGAAAAGACTTTGTGCCAAAGCCTCTTGCTTAGGAGAGTCTGGTGCTGTTAGAGGTGTCCTGAGGGGTGCTTGGGGAGGGAGGGATGACTTGGCTGGGGGATGGCAGAATTGCATGTCTGGTGAGACAAGGATCATACAATAATAACCTAAAATTGAGCTCCATGGTGGGAGAATGGACATGGAACCTTGTTCTTGCAGGAAAACAAATACCCTTATCTTATTACAAAGCCTCAGCCCTGACTTTTCCCACCCTAATGACTGTTTTTGTTATTAACTCCTCTGAGTTCTGCTCTGAAACACTTGCTGCTGCTTCCTTCTGCATCCTGAGTGTGCTGATGCTCTTTGCCCAGCTGATCCAGAGTGACATCCCAAAGCTTGCCCTGCATGGAGGTGGGGTGGTCAAATATGTTTTTACACATGTTTTTACCCACAGGATGATTGTTTCTCAGATCCAGTCCCGAGGCCAGGGCCTCCTTTCAAGAAAGTAAATTTTCTCAGAGGATGTGCCCACCCTTTGAACTGGTTTGTTGATCAGTTACTGTTGCTACAGCTAAAACACACTTGCACTTGCACTAATCAAAATATCAGAAGCTGTGGTGAATTGCTACACAGATGAGGAGACCTTGACTGCAGCCTGGTTGAGTCGATACATTTGTTTTTCTAGGCTGCAGCAGGGCTCAGACCTGGTGATAAGAGAGGGAATTTTGTGGGCCCGTTCCCTGAGCTCGGTCCGTGGCTCAGAGGATGTGTTGCTTTCTGCTGCCAAAAGCAGAGTCCTTCCCACATCTTGTGCAGAAAGGCATATGTTTGGGGGTGGTTTCAGAGAGGGAGAAGAACACGGTTAGGGTTTTAACTTCCTCTTCTGTTTTGTTTCTCTGTGCATCTGTATTGCAGTTTTTTGGGCTGTACCTGACTCTGTGCAAAACTTAAATCGGCTGCAGCTCCTTCTGCTAAGGATCAGCCTTGGTACAGAAACAGTGGTAGTTAAAAGGCAGTAAGTATATCTGCTAGCTTAAATGCTGGGGTTTTTTTCTCTTTTCCTTTTTTTAATTCACAAGCACAGCTTTTTACTCTTCACACAGTAGGAATTTGTCAGGAGCTTGCTGGCATTAATAGTCTATTTCAGCTCTTTTCTATAGCCCAGCAGCTACAGAGGGGGGGAAAAAGCATGCTTTGTATGGAGCTGTGGTTGGGTCTGTGCTGCAGTGCCCATCTGAACTTGGCTGTGTCTATTTTGTCAGCTTTTGCTTCCCTCTAGTAGTTGCTGGTCCCTCCCTAAACTCACGAAATCCCACCATACAATGCCTGTGCTTGGTTCAGGGTTCTGGCTGCTCCTGACCTGAACCAATTCTCTTGATGGTTTTGCTTCTCGAGTTCTTTACTGCAAACAAGATATCTTTGAGTTTCAATTCTTTGTCTGGCTTTTTATCTTTTACTTCTCAATTGATCTCCAGAGGAGTAGGACTAGGACAAAACATGTGGTATTCTTGACCAGGGATCCATGGAGAGGGTGTAAGCTGTTGGAAAAGTGAGTGGCATTCTTGAAATGGTGTGGTTCCTTTTATTTGGGTGTGGATATAATCATGCTTCTGTGATACAGTTCCTGCTGAGTTTGAAATGCTAGTGTTAGTAAAGCCAGAAGGAGAGCCAGACAAAAGCTTGGAGAAAAGTCAGAATTTCAGTGCCTTTTAGTGATGGTTCATGGGAAAGTAACGATTTTGTGTTTGATTTTCCTAAAGCACCGGGCATATGCTTTTTACTTCTCTGTGAATTACTGTTTGTGAATGTGTATCTTTACAGCATGAGAACATCAGAAACACCTGGTTTTGTGCCTAGGTTTCACTCAGAGAGGTAGGTCCTTGTTAGAGACTCTGGGTAGTCTGATGAAAATGGTGTTTAGCTACAGTTTCTGCTGTTGCTGATCGTGGCGGCCTCATTCCTGGTCTCCCTGAATCCCTGGAGCACAGGACATGCTCTTCTCCTCCTTCTCTGCCTCCATCTCCTCCACCCCACACGCTTCTTAGCCTTGTGTAGAGCTCAGCAGAGATTTCTTCATGAAGACTGGAATGTGTTTATATAATATTTTATATATTATTTTAGGCTCCTGCTACTCAAATGTAGGCAAACTCTTAACCTCTTATTCGCCGTCATTAAACGAACCGTGCAATTGCTGTAGCAGACATCAAGTCAGGTGGATCTAAACCAGCTTCTGTTTTTCCTGCCTGGAAGGTTCATCCTTCATCATTTTCCTGGCAAGTGTGGCTACCTAGAGCAGGTTTTCCAGGCCAGGAGTGTTTAGTGGGAGCATTGATTGTGAACCACACTGGTGAAGCAGTGCTGGGCTGGGCATAGTGGGGGCTCTTCTGTGTGAGAGGCATCGGGGAGGGGGTGATGGGAGAGGCTCAATCTCTGCAAAAGCAGGGATAGGACAGCAGTAGGAACGCTGGGCAGAGCTGCTGAAAAGGAGAGAACAACCTGCTGCACTAAATCACAGCTCCCCTGGGGACACAGCTCCATAGTTAGCATCCTCAAATGGCATTCCTTTATTACGGCATCATTGTGCACAGTCCTCTAGAGAGGAAGCAAACGGTCTCTAAAACAATCTGCTGGCAGCTCAGGCTGGAGTATTTGAGGTTTTCCAGGGCTCTTTTGCTGTGTCACTCTTCCCTTTAATGTTCCAGCTTGAAGGTTGTTGTTCTTTCTCCATCAAAGCGCGTTAAAGTGCCGGTAAGGGTGTCTGCTCCAAGGACAAGGTGGAGAAGGCAGCAGCCCAGGGAGAACAAGAGATACTGCAGAACAGCTTTGTTCTGGTGTAATCTGCCTTATCTGCGTGTGATGCAAAGACAGGGCAGTTTTCACAAGACTTGGAGGCTGCGTGGTGACATGTTTTCTGTCCTTTTATAAAATCCACCACGTTATTTTGATTAGAGCGCTAACGTAACTCCTGGCAGCCTCAAATCTCACTGCTAGCAGCTACTTCCCTCCAAAGCCTGATGTGGTGCTAACAAGCAGAGAGATCTTGTGCGTCCTGTTTACATGGAGCTGGGAAGACAGCGTGTTCCGTGGGAGGTGCCAAGGTAGAGCTGCAGTTGGATAAAAGGTGAAAAAACTCCTGTGTGTGCAGACAGGCTGTGGTGGGGCGTGTTCATTTGTGTTTGGTGGTGTTCAGGAACTCCAGCTGCAACACTTGGCATGATGATGTTAAGTTGTTTTAAATCTGAATATGTATCTTTTATATCTATGCATGCGTAGCATGTTTGTGTTTGTATATATTTATATTTATATCTCTTCTCTCTCTCATGGGAAAATCCACGTCCTGATCATCTGCTGTTGTCATCTCCTGACGTGGCTCTCTGTTGTTCAGTTTTTAGGTGGCAGAGACACGGTGAAGCTGAGTGTGGGGCAGGCAGAGCTGATGGGGGAGCCTGGGGTGTAGCCCAGGATGGACTGGCTGTGACGAGGACGTGCCTTAGCCGGAGAGGTCGTTACCATGAGGAGTTCCTGCAGAGCTGGCCTCCACAGGGAACCGCTGAATTCCACATCCTCCACCTTCCATCAGGTCAAACGGTACGAACACGCTGCCTGCTCTGCCTGCAGCTCAGGCTTCAGCACCGATTTTACCCTTCTCCTTGTCCTCTCCCCTTGTCTTGTGCTGTCACTCAGATGTTTGCTCAGAATTCTGACTTTCAGGTGGTGTTTAAGTTGTAATGGCTTAAGGGCAGAAATGTTCTTTGACGTTTTTATTTGATCATGACAACTACAGATTCACTGCAGCTGGTGGTGTACTTGCAGAAATCCTTGGGTTTTCTAGCAACAGCTGTAAATTAGTTTGGGAAACATGACTTTGAAGTAAAACTTAATTGGTGAAAGGCTCATCAGAGTAGGCTTTAAAACATGCAGACAGCTTAAAGCAAGTGGAAATGCTGGCAGTCATTGTTGTGGTTTGTCTTACTATGGACTAAGTAATTAGATTAGTTTAAGCTCACATTTTGCATTGCTCACTCTCCTGTGTCTCTTATTAAGGAGAAATGCACCATTGATTTCAAACACTTGTGCTTATGTGACAATTAAGTGAACGCCTCTCACTGTGTCTCCTTATAGGAACACCATGCAGAACAACTTGTCCTCATGCAAATGCAAGGACATGCCAGTTTGTTGGAGTTCAAGCTACTTCAAAATAAATGTGTATTTTTTTTTAATTCTTTTTCTGAAACCAAGGCTCTTAAACTTCCTCAGTCTGGAGGAAGAGTGCCAGCTTTTTGGTTTCCAAAGGCTGTGTGGGTTTAAAGCAAACTTTTAACCTTTGTTCTTTGTGGTTGTGTAGACAGCATATACTTGCTATGTTAGTCTCATGGTAATTTAATGCTGGAAAAGACTTCCTGGGTCACCCAGCTCCTTGCTTTCCCAAGCAGGATCTCATAATCCCTTTTGTGAACTTAGTCCAGCCTAAAAACATTTACATCTTTTCTTGCATCTTTCCTTCTCTCCTCCTGTAGATCAAGCCATTACTGAAGATGACAGATCTTGCTGTGCAATTAGGAACCTTCTTTTCTTTCCCAGGCTGAACATTCATGACAGTTTATAGACTCATTTGAGTTTCTGTTCCTTTATTTGCCTCTGCCTAAGGACTTCTGCTCATTTTCAGTGGTTTACCTCTTCTTCTGCATTCTGGAGAGGGGGTTGTAACCCTCACCTGTGGTTTTGCTAAGTGACCCAAGTGTTCTTTAGCAGCTTCCTGAGTAGCAATTGCTGCTGTTCTCAGTGTGATGCCCCTCACAGAATATTCTCAGTCCTGGCTAAAAGTGTGTGCTGTGCTCTGTACTGCTCTGCCTGGAGAGCTTCTTCATCACCTTCATGGATGTCTCTGTGGTGGCCAGTTCACCTCAGTTACTTCCAAAATTTGTTGGTGTTCCTCTTGCTGATGCATCACTGCCTGCATTTCAAAACCCTCCTCAGTTTCTGTTACTCAGAGCTTTGTGTCTCTGCTGTTTTGGAACTGCCTGTGTTTCTGTGGGTGCAGAATTAGTGCTGAGGTCATTTTTGACAAAGTCAGATGTTCCCAGGGCTGATTCTTGAGGCATGTCTTTGGTTTCCAGGCTGGTATTTTCTTATTCAGCATCACCTGGGGCTGTCTCTTGCTAAGCCAGCTCCTTTGTCTGTTTTCCCATTCCTCTGCCAATCTGTCTTAACCAGTAAATCTCTTTGTGCTCTCTGAAGTCCATGTGAGGAAGATATAGTAGATTGCTCTAAAAAGATGGCTTTTTTTTGAGAACCTTGAGGTTAGTCTGGCATATTGAACTATTCCCTCTTCCCCCTTTTTCTGTGTGTCACATTAATCCTCTTTGCTTGCAAAGCACCTTTATATTGGAGTCAGAATAGGAGCCCTGGAGAGGCTGTGATCATTCTCCTTCTCTTTCTCCCCTGCAGTGCCCCCTCCAATGTGCCACATGTTTATTATCTCCTATTGTTGCCTTTCAAGAGGTTTATAAATCCTGTTTCTTGGCCTGCAGTGCATGAGCCTATCTGGTTTGGATTCTAAAACTGGGATGAGCCAATCCTCACAATTTTTATGAAGCTCTCTAATCCTCCTCCTGCCAATGCTCTTGTTCAGATTAACGCCTGGGCTTTTGCCCTCATCATCACCCTTACCTCTGCTCTTTAAAAATGGTGCAAAGTCAAATCTGGTATTTTGTGTTGTACTCTTGATCTCTGCCCTGCCCTTGCTTGCAACCCTGTTTCTCTTTTCTCTCACAAACTGAAAAAAAACAGTTTTTCTTTGTTGTTAAATATCTCTACAGTGACTTAACACTGCACCAGTTCTCATGTTTATTCCTGGACTTTTTGGTCTCTAAGATAGAAGTTTCCAAGTGATGTGACCTGAAACCTGTGTCTGTTCTGGTATCTTTCACAAAAAAGGATCACATCCAGTTGGAGTTGCTTTGAATCTTTTGTTTGGGATGTGTTTCTAATAATGAAAACACCTTCTGAGTCCTGGAGAATGCAGTGTGCAGTGAAATCCTGAATTCATGAACCAGTTTCTTTCAGTCTTGAGTTTCAAAAGGGCAACCTGCCTTCAACTCTACTTTTGCTTGTTTTTATTTTGAAAGCTGAGTCTGTTACTGATCGTGTGGTCCAAGGTTAATTTCTGCAACCTTTGATGTGTTCTCATTGCATATGCACAACAATGAAGGCTATAAATAGCATCACTCTGTGGAGCTTCCTTAACACACGGAATTTGTTGCACTGTGATATGAAGAAAGGTCCTCTTGCATTTTAGAAATCAGGAAACAAAATAATAAATGTAAAACACTTCCAGAAGGACACTTGGCACTTACCTTTCAGCAGAAGCCCTATAAAAGCAGCAGTTTTTGTCTTGCTGTCCCTCTGTGATTTCCCCTCATTCTGTCCCACCACAGCCACGTGTGCCACCCCATCATCTCTGAGCTGCACATTTCTGGAGCAACTGATAACCTTGAATTCCAAATCTTTCAGTTTATTTTGTTCCCTTTTGCTTTGTCATGCCTGGTGTGGTTGGGAAGCAGAGCTTTGAGCTTCCTGAGGCTCAGCCCAGAGTTGCTGCTGCATCTCTCCCTTCATGGTGAGTGCTTTTATACAAAAGCCTGACAAAGCTGTGGCACTTCTTTCTGTGCAAAATCCAGGAAGTAGCCAAGGCAACTGTGCTTTACTGAAGGGTGGGTGTGTGTTTAGTGTAAAACATGTTCAAAACATTGATGGGTGGGAGCCCTCAGAGTGGAGTGGTCTGTGTTGGGCTTGGGGGTGCATTCTGTCACCCAGAACTCTGTGTGCTGCAGATGCTGGGCTTTGTGGGGTGGATTTCCTGGCTGTGCTGGGTGCAGCTGTGTCTGGGTGTTGTCTCCCCCAAAATCAGGTTATCTGAGCACCTGATGCAGGTGAACAAGCTGGGGAGGGACCCAGCTTTAGGAGTTTGGTTCTTACAGTGCATTTGGCTCCTCAGCTCTGCTGGGCCAGCTCTGCCCCACGGTTTTGGCATTCTCCCACTTGCCCCAGGCTGGCCACTGGAGCAGAGAGCTCTCCTTCAGCAGCCACATGCCTTCTGTTTGCCTTCCAATCCCTCTCTAATCCTTGCTGGCTCTCCCTTTGCTGCAAGAGGCGTTTTGGAGGTGTTGGGAGCTGGGTCAGGAGCAGTTGCTGCTCCAAGGGGAGTGGGTTTTCAGGAAATCAGATCCTTCCACAGCTGCCAGAGTCAAACCCACCCCAGCTCTGGAGCTTCCCAGCCCTCCTTTCTGTGAGCTTGGAGCCTTGCCATGCTCCAGAACAAACTCCATGAGTGCAGAGAGCCTTCCATGGCGGGACTTTCCCCGGCAGAATCCCTGGAATGCCTTTGAAGCAGCTCTCAGTCTGCTCTGCCTTGCCCTGGCAGTGCAAAGGGGATGGAAATGGTTCTGGAGATGGAGCCCAAAGGACCCACCAAGCCCTTCCAGAAATAACAAGTGGTTGACTGTGGTTAACTCCCACTCAGTGCTCAGTCCTTGCTAATTGTCAGTGTCCTTTATGGAGGAGGAAAACTCCATGGACAGAGAGCTGGGATGCCAGGGAAGAGGAATGCTTTGCCAGAGGTGTGGGGTTTTTAATTGTTGTTGATTTTTTTCCTTTTTTTTTGGCTTCTGCCTTGTGTTAGTATGTCCTGAGGGGTTTTTTGGAGTTGTAGTTGGCACTGGGTGTGCAGTCAGCAACGTGAGGAGCTTTTTTCGACTGGAGTTGGTGTTTACAAGGAGAAATCCATAGGAAACTTGGGGGTTTTGATGGAAATTTTCCCCCTAATAAAACCTTCCAGTGCTTTGCCCAGAAAACTTGCAGTGTGAATATGCTGTTTGTGAAAATCAGGCTCTTTTGTCCTTGCTGTTCTTGCTGGCCAGAGGAAATCTTTTGGCTTCACAGGGCATCATCAGAGCCCCAGAGCTGGGAGCTGCAAGGGGAATTAAGGTTCTCTGTGGGCCTTAGAAAGGAGTTGTGAAAACTGAGTCTCTTCTACCAGTTTTGCCTCCAACTCTGGAGTTTCCACTAAAGCAAATATATTATTGTTTTAGGCTGCTGTGATTTAGAACATACATAAACACAAAAGGATGCTGGAAGAGTCTGGCCAGCTTGGCAAGGGGAATCATGGAATGATTTGGGTTGGAAAAGACCTTAAATCCCATCTCATTCCAACCCATTGCCATGGGCAGGGACATTTCCCACTAGACCAGGTTGCTCCAAGCCCCATCCAGCCTGGATTTGGACACTTCCAAGGATGGGGAGTCCACCAGTGGGTTATGGGTCTTCCCTTGGGTGGGGAGAGGAGGGGTGTGTGAGTATCTGAGCTCATATAAAGGAATATATTTCTGTATCAACAGTGTGTAGTAACCAGCTTGATAAAACTGCAGTGGAAACAAGCTGTAGTTAGGACTTACAAAAACAGCAGTCTCATTCCAGCAGTGCAAGTATCCTGTTTTTCAGACATGGCTGATTAGAAATAGAAAAACTGGCCCCTTTATTTCATCAGCTTAAGGATGGAATAACAGTATAAAGGCAGCACTGCTCGTTGTTTCAGTGCTGATCATTCCTGGCAGAATTCTCTCTTATCAGCAATTTAAAACCACACATTTGGGATTGAAAACCTTTTATGTTTGCTCCCGTGGACTTCTGAAGAGTCGTTGTCTCTAAAGATAAAATTAGAGAGCTTGATAACTTAAAGGGTGGAGGAAAGCAAACAGAATTATTCTGGAATGAAGTGTCATAGGGAATATGTGACTTCACCTTTTAACAACTATTTTTGGTGGTTTTAAATATTTAAAAGCTTACCTGCAGCTGCCACAGCTCTGTGCTTGCCAGCACTGAGAAACGGGGGAGTCTGTGGGTGGGGACTGGGCTCTGGTTCATCTTCAAAGCAGTTTCTGCTGGGAAGCCTTGCTCTAATTGTAGGAGCTAGAGATGAAATGTGCTGCTGATGTGCAGGGAAGAAGCTGTGGTTGCCTGAAAGTTCATTCTCAATGTCCACAGCAAAGGGCGTGTGAGGTGGGGGCTCGTTTTTTCCAAGTGACACTTTCAGGTAAGGCTCGTTGCTAAAATGGCTTTTGAAATGAAAGTTCTCTTCCCTGCTGCTGGAAAGCTCAGAGGCAGGTGGCAGCTGGTCTTGTGGAGTTTGCAGAGCTCTTTATAGCTGTCTGAAGTTATTAGATGAAGGTTTTCTTTAAATCCAGATCCATTAAAACATGTGCAATGAACTGAATGCTGAATTCAAATGAGGCAATTATTCTGGCAGTAAAAGTTCTGACTAAGGCATAATTTTGTTATGTAAATTATAACTTTTCAACCTTAAATGGTATTGTTGGCTTAGCCAGGGACTAACTGAAACATAGGAAATATAACCTTAAAACAAGAAATCTGTAATAGGTGAGGCAGAACTTTACCCTTTGTCTTTCTCCATGGACCAGAAATAGCTGGGAGCAGCTGAACCAACTCTGCTGGCTGAGCATGTCCCCTGAGCCAGTTGGGGTAACCAGTTTGGTTCTGGTTTTATTCACACAATACCTGCTCTCACCTCCATTTGCAGCTTCTCTTAATGAAGGGTGTCGAGCTGATTGTCCTGCTGGATTCCTGAAAACTGCTTGAAGAAAGCCTTTTAAAAACAAGCTCAGCTCATCTTTCAAACACCTTGGCACAAAACTGATGAATGAAATTTGATCTTCTGCTCCTGGCTCAGGAGATTTCAGCATGCAAAGTCGTGTTTTAATTGTATTCACCTCTTCTCCCCAGGGTACGGTGGCGAGCAGCCACTGGAGCTTTTCTCTCCCTAGTCTGGGAAGTGTCCTTCTGGAAGGGAAGGGAGGGGAAGGCTGCAGGCACTGTTCTCTGCAGCACTTTGCTGCAGTGCTTCACCTGCTGCTCTTCTGGGCTGGGCTTTGGCCAGGTCACCTCAGTGGCCTGACCCTGCTTCACTGTGAAGTACAACCAGAGTGAGGCAGCCCCTGTGAAAAATGAGGCCAAAGCAAACTCCAGCAGCCTCATTTTCCCATTTTTCTCTCCATGCATCTATTTCAACGCCCTGAAGTTCTATTTTTATGAGATTATTTTAGTTTTTAGCATCCGACTGAGGAGGCAAACAAAGTAGCTCAGTTGCATTTTGCAGAGGAGACTAAACTGGGAGGTGACCCAGTTCCAAGGAGCTGGAATTGGCAGGCAGAGAATTAACCCAGGGGTGGGTGGGTGTGTCTGCAGCACTGGGATCTCTTGCCCCACAGTCTCTGGGTGAAATGCAGGTGGTTTTGGCATTTTCTGGTTGCAAGAGCCAGGTGATGATCTCCCTAAAAAATCCAGAGGGAAGGAACCTACATCAGCCTTTCCAGCAGCTGCTTCCTGGCCTTCAAAGCCCTGCTTGGACCAGAGAGGTGTAGAAAGGTGAACTGAGCCCTTCCTCTTGATGTACCTGCCCAAAATCTCTGTGCCTGTCCCCCTTGTTGTCACTGGAGCCAGAAGGAGGAACCAGACAAAGCACTCTTCGGCTGCTTCTAGTCCTGGAGGCTTCCTCTGCTTGGGCACCATCACTTATAAATTTGTTGGACTTTATAGACCAACAGATTGAGGTTTTTAGTTAAAAGCTGGTTTTAGGCCAGAAACCTATAAAGTTGCCACACTTAAACAACTGTTTTGGTGTTGGCTCTCAAGGGAAACATGTTCAGTGCCTGTGTCTGTGCCAGCTCCTGATGAACGTGGCTTTGAACCTGCTGCTCCTCACTGCTGAGCACAGATCATCCCTGAAGAGGAGGCCTTGAGTGCAACAACTCAGAGATTACCATGGAAACACAACCTGTACTTAGTTCTGTGATGTGCTTGTGAGATGCTCCTGGGAGAAGAGCCTGGAGTCTCCTGGTGGTTGCATCCTGAGTGCAGTGCCCTGGGCTCTGCATTCCTGAGCTTTGAAGGGAAGGTGACTGTGGAGGTGTGACAGGACAGAGGAGTCTTGGATGCTGTCAGCAGCATCCAAGGGATTCTTCACAGCTCTGGAATTCCTGAGTGTAAAATCCCATCCTTGAGAGTGGGTGTCCTCAGCTGGATGTCACACTGCTGTCACTTTGGGTGGGGACATTGATGGGTACATAAGGACCCTTATGGGAAAATCACTGAATTTGCCATTATCAATGTGCTGAAGGAAAGGTTTCATTGCCCAGAGAAGCTGTGGCTGCTTCATCCCTGGAAGTGTCCAAGGATGGGTTGGATGGGACTTGGAGCAACCTGGGATAGTGGAAGGTGTCCTGCCCATGGAAGGAAGTGGAACAAAATGAGCTTTAAGGTCCCTTCCAACCCAAACCACTGTGTGATTTTGGGTGATAGGAGGAGATTAGATATCCCTTGGGATCTCTGATTAATTTAATTACTCTTGCTAATTTCTCTTTTGAGCGTTAACCACATTTTATCTACTGAAAAGAGCGTGTGTGGTAGCTGATGTCCAGATAAAGCCTGTGACCCGTGTGTGCCTTGCCTTGGATCAAGGAATGAACAGGCAGAAGGATGGCTCTAGCTCAAGAATGAACCACTAGCTGTGTTTTCACAACTGATACAACTTAAACTGGAGGATTTCTCCTTGTAACTGCCTGGAAACAGATTGCTCTAATGGGAAGTTCTCTCCTACTGCAGGAAGTTCTTCAAGGGTGGATATTGCAGCCTTGGTGGCTCCTTTCCTTTCTCATGTGGTTCCTCTTGAGGTGTGGGCTGGTGCCTGCTCTGGGCCACCTTCTCTAATTCCAGACAGGCATATTTTGCAACTATAACTTCTTCCCTCTCTGTTTTTCCAGGGTTTCTGGTATGCACTTAAAGCCATATCTCAAGTTACAGAAGAAAGAGCGATCCCCAGAAATAAGCCAGGATTCCCTTCGAGGCCACCAGGGACCAGCACAAGGAGAAAAATTCACCAACTGCACCAAACTGAGCGTTTTCCCAAAACCCTCCCTGGTGGCTCCATCTCAAAAGCTTCTGGGGATTATTTATCCAAATACTATGTGCAATATGAGCGGAAAGGGCCCGGCGGACGCTCCGAGTGCAAGGGAGAAGAAGAACTCCCTGTCTGCCACGATCCACCAGGGAGAAGAAGGGGAAGGGCCTCTGGATGTGTGGGCCGTGGTGAAACCTGGCAACACCAAGGAGAAAATCGCCTTCTTCGCAGCCCAGCAGTGCAGCAGCAGCAGCAGCACCCGCACGGGCTCCATGAAAATCAAGAGCACGTGGGACATCGACGGGAGAACGGCCAAACGCAGGAAAAAATCGGTGGATCTTAAAAAAGCCAAAATCCAACTGGAAAGAATGAGGGAGGCCAACTCCAGGTGCTCCCAGCCGGAGCCGTTCGCCTGCGGCATCGAGCACTGCTCGGTGCACTCGGGCAGCGACGGCACCGAGGGCGCCTTCCCGGGCCGCTCGCTGTCCGTCATCGAGATGGTGGCGTTCCTGGAGCAGCGCGCCAGCGCCCTGCTGGTGGACTGTGCCAAGACCTGCGCGGCCGCCAGGCTGAGCTCCCAGCCCAGGGCCACCCTGCCCAGCCCCGAGCCCCTGTCCCCGGGCGGGGCGTGCGAGGCCGAGCCACAGGGCGAGCCCGTGCGCGTGCTGGACATGGTGGCCAGGCTGGAGTCCGAGTGCCTGAGGCGGCAGAGCGAGGCCGGGAGCCTCTCCCGCAACAACAGCTTCCGCAGGAACGTGGGCAGGGTGCTCCTGGCCAGCGCCACCCAGCCCGAGGGGCACGTGGGCAAGGGGGTCCCGCCCCAGGGGGAGGCAGGGGTGGCACAGGCCGGGTATGGAGGTCGCTGTGGCCCTCTGGGTGACACCGAGCTGTGGGATGGCGCTGCCTCTGCCCCGCAGCCGTTTCCTTCGGGGCTGGATACCCGGGTGGGGAATGTGAATTCGGGACTTGCCCAGGCGGTGTTGGCCATGACAGCTGGCAGGAATGACACTGAAACACGGATTGAGCCCCCCAGGGCCCTGCTGGCCCCGTGCCCCGCTGCTGCCAGGCTGCCCCCGGATCCCCTGCAGAGCAAGAACGCGACTGTTGATTGTACGTCGGAAGAGCCTGTCATTTTCCCAAAGCATCCTGCTAGGAAGGAGCCCTTGTGCATCAGTATATCGGTCACCAAGACAGAGGAAGGGTGCAGGAAGGAGAAGCTCTCTGGTTCTGGTGAGGATTCACTCCCAGGGAGGCTGTTTTTCCTCCAGGGTGAGCAGCCTGCTGCTCACGAGCAACAGCCACAGCGGGAGGGTCCCCAGGAGAAGCCAGGGGAAGTAGCCCAAAATGAGGATGAGGATGCTGTGGCATCTGGTAGATCATGTGTCAGAAGCAGTGTCCCTACAGAGCCATCGGCCCCTTCTGTCCCTGCCACTGAAGGGGCTTTGCAAGTACTTGATGCCTCCTCCCTAAAGCGGCAGGTTTCACATGACTTTCTGGAGACCAGGTTTAAAATCCAGCAGCTTTTGGAGCCTCAGCAGTACATGGCCTTCTTGCCTCACCACATCATCGTCAAGATCTTTGGGCTGCTTCCCACCAGGAGCCTGGTTGCCCTGAAATGCACTTGCTACTACTTCAAGTTCATCATTGAGTACTACAACATCAGGCCGGCCGACTCGCGCTGGGTGCGCGACCCTCGCTACCGGGAGGATCCCTGCAAGCAGTGCAAGAAGAAATACGTCAAGGGAGACGTGTCCCTGTGCAGGTGGCACCCCAAGCCCTACTGCCAGGCTCTGCCCTACGGGCCTGGCTACTGGATGTGCTGTCACCGCTCCCAGAAGGGCATCCCTGGCTGTAAGCTGGGTCTCCATGACAATCACTGGGTCCCCGCCTGCCACAGCTTTAACCGCGCCATCCACAAGAAAACCCGAGGAGCTGGAGCAGAGGTGGAAGAGGAATATTAGTGCACAAACACTTTCCTGCAAGATTGAGATTGTTTGGGAGAGGAGGAGGAGGAGGAGGAGATTCTCATGCCTTGTGCTGTTTACAGTGTATATAATTGTCGTGATTTTTTTTTTCCACAGGGCTATGAAACTGCACATACTCAAACACAAGAGCCTTTACCTTTTAGATTAAAAGAGAGCTTTTAGTCCATCTCTGTAAATAACACTATAAAAACTAATTGTACATACAGAGTCTACAGCTGGCTGAACAAGGTAACCCTACAATGCAGCTATCCCAGTGTTGCGGCTATAGGTGTGTGTGTTTTTAAGTGTCTTGTTTCAAAATCTGTATATCCTGTATAATATATGAATGTTTCTGAGAAGAAACTCTAAATAGGTAAAGGTCAACTTGTTTAAAGAAGCTGCAGACAACTTAACTGGACAACCTGAAACTTAGACTATAGAACAGATCCATTATAGTAGCGTGGCAGTGGATGAAAAAAAGAAAAGAGAGGAATATTATTGTATAGTCAGAATATAAAAAAAATTCTTGTTTACCTTACCCATGTTGTCTGGTTGGGTTTTGTTTTTTACATGAATAAAATGTGCATTCTAGATCTGCCTTACCAGACTTTCTCTTGTAAGACTTTTGCCCCAAAATAAAAAATGCTGTAAAACACGTGGCAGAAACTTGGTGCTGTGCTGTAGTTCAGACGTGCAATGTGCTTTCTCTAGGAAACCTCTCCTCCTACTAACAAAGGAACAAAAACCCCCCAAATCTCTAGTACTTGGAGAACTCCCTGCTGTAACAATCAGAAATTCCAGCTTTTCCTTCTGCCTGCAGCAGTGGCTTCTTGGGAATTCTGGTGCTAGGTGCACTTTTGGATCCTCCTGCTCCTTGGCTCTTGTGTGGGGGCCTGTCCTGTTCTCTGGATGCTCTGGATGGAGTGTGGGTCCAGCAGGATGAGTGTGGATGTACTGGAAGCTCTCCTATCTGCTCTGTATGGAATTTTTTCCTTGCAAGAAGACTCCTTGCAGTGCTTTGCCTGCCCTGCTGCAGCCCTGGCCTCTCCAGTGCCCTGGGTTGGTGCTTTCCAGGGGAGCTGCAGAGCTTTGTGTGGGATGAACGGCGATTCCTCACACTCAGAATGGGAGCACAGAGTGTGGCATCCATGGCAGAGTTTCCCTGGATCCTTTCCTGTCCTGCAGTGCTGAGCCAGACCTCAGCCTCCTGTTGCAGCCCTCGCAGGGTAGATGGTTTGGAAGGCTGGGGATGGAGCCTGGCCAGTGCAGCAGCTCAGCCAGGGGAGCAGCAGCTGTTCCAGGAGCCCAGCAGAGCGTGGCAGCCCTGCCTGTGCCCTGGCCACGTCCCTCCTGTCCCCCTCTTGGTGCTGGTGCTGTTCCTCTGCCCCTTCTCAGGGCACACGTGGACTCCTGGCTCTCACCATTCCAAATCTCTGACCTGGTGCCACGTTCCCATGGGGTCAGCTCTGCTCAAACCCCAAGGAGCTGCTGGAAAGGGCAGGGATGGGGTGGCCCTGCACCTGCCTCATCCTGTTCTCTGTCCTTTGCTGCTGGATCAAGGTGTGGAAAGCTGCAGGCTGTGGGGCCAGGCTGAGCCAGCCACCTCCACCTGCCCTGGGCTCCCCGGGAGTGACTCACCTGCTTTGGAGCATGAGGAGGACAAAAGGGTTTGAAGGCTTTTGTTCTTTCCTTTAACAGTGGGAGAAGGAAAATCAAGCCCTGACAGCCTGAAATGTGGGTTTGGTGAGCTCAGGCTTTTCAGGGAAGTTTAAAGGATGTGCTGGGTTTATATTTTGCCTTCACCTGCTCCTGCCACCCACCGGGTGTCATCCCCCCTCCCGGAGCTGCTCAGCCTCCCTGCACTGCAGACATGATGACAACCAGGAGGAATGAAATTAGGAATCTAAAAGAAGGGTGTGGCCGCCTTGGAACCGGCTGGGAAGAGGGAGAGGAAGAGCAGGATCCCTCCTTAACCCCTGACTTCATCCCCTAACGGGGCTCAGGCTTCACCCAAGCTCCCCTCTGCTCCCTCAGCTGCACCTGGAGCAGCAGCACAAACAACCCCCAGGCTGTTGTTTTGCCAAAGCCATCGGCATCAGAAGCCTTCAGCTTAATTCTGATGAGGGGAAAAGGGAAAGAAGCTGCTTTGCTGCTCCCCCACCCAAGACTCTGGAAAACTTGAGGCTGACAGCAACGAGGAAAGTCCCTGCAAGGCTGGAATGGAGTGGCAGAGGAAAATATTTTGTAATTAGATAAGGGGCCAGTGAGGTCATTTTATTTGGAACAGGGTGTGAGATTTTGGTCACCTTTGTTCAACAAGGGGAAAAATGAGGATACAATAATATCATGAGGATATTTTGTTCTTGGAGCAGGTAAAGCCAGAGGACAACTTGCTGTCTCCCCTACCCCATCCCTGCCCTGCCCCCAGGCTGGCTGGGGAGCGTGGGCTGGTTTATACATCATTTATTACATTGTCTGCTGGAACTGTCCCTCCTGCACAGCATTGCTGTTAAAAATTGTTTCACAGAGCAAGCTTTTACATCCAGAAATGAGTTGGTTCTGAGTGTTGCCATGCTGAGCTGCCTGCAGGCTTTATTTTTTTTTCCTGTAACACAGTAAAATGCAGATTTCTGTTTCCTTAAGGGATGGTTCAGGGAGAAGCCAAGATCTGATCAATGTCAGGGTTTTGGGTTTTTTTTCCTAAGAAGCAATTAAAAAAAAAATTAAAATCCAGTGTTGGATTTACAAAGTTCAGTGTTTAGAATTGAGGATGGACTGCACCATGTGCTTGACTTCCCTGCCTGGGAGCATTTGGAGTGTCTGGACTGAATTTCCAGATAGGCCTGCAAAAAAGTTGTAATAACATTTCCATTGTCCATAAGCCTCCAGTTTTCATCAAGCTCTGGGGCTCTCCTGGCATGGACAGCGCTGTGAAAGCTGCCTGTGGCTGAGCCTTGTGGTTGGGCTCTTGCTCCATCCTGGCTGTTCCTGCAGCAGCTTTTCCCTTTGCTGGGCCCTGTTCCCTGTGGAGAAGCCCTGGGAAGCTGCAGCAGAGCTCAGTTCCTTGTGTTGGACCCAGATCCTGCAGCCTCTGCCCCGTGCAGCCCCTGGAGCTGTTGGGAAGGCCAAGGAAAAGCTCCAGGGCAGGAGCCCCTCTGCTCTGGGAGAGCTGGGGGTGCTCCCCTGGAGAGGAGAAGGCTCCAGGGAGAGCTCAGAGCCCCTGGCAGGGCCTGAAGGGGCTCCAGGAGAGCTGGAGAGGGACTGGGGACAAGGCATGGAGGGACAGGAGCCAGGGAATGGTTTCCCACTGACAAAAGAGCAGGGATGGATGGGAGATTGAGAAAAAAATTCTTCCTTGTGAAGGTGGTGAGGCCCTGGCACAGGGTGCCCAGAGCAGCTGTGGCTGCCCCTGGATCCCTGGAAGTGCCCAGGGCCAGGTTGGACAGGGCTTGGAGCAGCCTGGGACAGTGGCAGCTGTCCCTGCCCATGGCAGGAGGTGGAACAAGGTGATCTTTAAGGTCCCTTCCAACCCAAACCATTCCAGGATTTCACAGCTGCACAAAACTGCACTGACTGATCCAACCTGGGGCTGAACTCCCAGTTTCTGCACGGTGGAAATGGTGCTGAAGCCCCACCTGGGGCTGTTTCCCCTCCCCAGCTGCCTTTGGCTGGTCCAGGCAGTCCTGGTGCAGGGACAGGTGGGGCCATTTTCAGCTGCTCTCCTGCCACAAACCAGAGAGGGCAGAGGACAAAAGCTGCTGCTGCTGGTCCTGCCTAAGCAGAATTGGCCTGAGCATTGTCTGCAGAGCTGAGCTCAGGCCCAGACCTGGCCATGACCTGCCCAGCTCTGTGTGCAGGAGCCCCAGCTGGCTGCTGCTCCCACCCTGAGTGTGCAGCAGCCAGGAACCACAGGGCCATCGGTCCTCCCCATCCCATAATCACAAAAAGTGGAGTGGGAGGGCTTGTTTGTTGTTTGCCATTGTTCACAGCAGCCTGTGAACCACCAGGGCCCGTGGGCAAACCTGGGCCCTTTCCCATCCCTGCCACTGACACTGCCTCACTTGAATAACTCCATCCTTCAAAAGATGGATGGGCACCTTCCTGCATCCTGAAATGAGCCTGCAACGAGGAGCTCTGCATGCAGAAGGAATCCACCACCTGCAGAAACATCCCCAGCACACCCAAGAGGTTACATGTACACAGAGGGGTGTGTGTGTGTGTGTGTGCTGTGCAGGACTCCACCCCCTGCTCCCATGGAGATGCAGTTATTTTATGTAAAAGTATTTTTTTAGAATGGGTATTGCTTATTCCACCTCTGTATGACTGATTGCACTGTAACAGGTCTGGTCCCTGTGATGCTTCCAAGGCTGGAAATTCTTGTGTACTTTACCCACCACGGTGAAAAACAAACCACACAGAAGTAACAGTCATAAATATACAACTTTAAAAAAATTACTGTTAAAGATTTATTGCAATAATACAATAAAATTTCGAAGGAAAAAACCAACAAAAAAAAAAAAAAAAAAAAAAAAAGAACCCAAAAAAACCAAACCATTTGTGTTTAGTTACATCTTAAGTCTGGAAGTTGTGAGAGGGGGGCCGTGAGTTTCCCCAGGTGGAAAAGCCACCCCAGGTGTCCCACCTGAGACCCTGCACAGGCACCTGATTTTCAGCTCAGGGCTGGGCCCTGCAATCAGGCTCCTCCTTGGCAGCCCAAATTGGCCACCCCAGGTCACCACCAGAAGTCCTGGCCAGAACTGAAATTCCCGTGTTCATGCTACACAAAAAGTTTTGTAAACTCTCAGCTGGCTGCCTTCAAATATTTATAATTATGGATATTCCTGCCCTCCCTCCCTCCCTCCCTCCCTCCCTCACCCCCCCCCAAATAACCTGGGAAACGAATCCTGGTGATTGCACTCAAGGTTTGGACACACACAATTCTTCCTCAGCTACACATGTGCAAAACACTTTTAAAAAAACCACCACAACCTTGTGTTCTGTTACAAAAAAGGTTCCATGAAAAGCCCCACCCCAACACATCTGAACACCCTCACGGTGCCCTTGTGCACTCTCAGAGTATGATACGGTTGCAAATAAATTATTTTGGAAAACATGGATAGGAAGAATATGGCTTAGAAAAGTTATTGTGTTGGATTTTCTTTCCCTAAGTTCAGTGACAGTGCACGAAGCTGAGTCATGGCCTGACCGTCCGGGGCTCAAAGCACAAAGGCAGCAATGAAAAAGGGACTGAAATGCCTATTAAAAAACAACAACAACAAAAAAAGGTATTTAGATGGTGGGGTCCAGTGCAAAATCCACGGGGAAGCAGAAGGGGCTGGGCTGTGAGCCCAGTTTCCAATACTGGCGTGTGCTGGTTGCTCAGAGCTGTGAGTGCTAAAGTGCTGAGAGCCCAGAGAGCCCAGAGCCAGGGGCTGGGGCATGGCCCCCAGCAGCTGCAGCAGCCCAGGGGCCTCCTGGGCTGTTCTCCTAAAACAAACCCAGCTCTTGGAGCAGAGCAGCTGCAGGAGAGGCTGGCCTTGTCTGACAACACGTGGAGTTAAGGGTCTTTGGTTTAAAAAAAAAATAAGAGAAAAAGAAAAATGAGAAGAAACTACTGACAACAGATGCCCAGCTCAGGGCTAAAAAGAAGCAGCTGCCCTGGAGGGGTGGGTGGCACGTGGGTGTCACTGTCACACCTGGCTGCCCACCCCTCCTGCGTGGGGACAGGGGCAGCACTGGCCAGCCTGGAGAGGAAGAGAGAAATCCACCACAAACACCCTGTGAGGTGGCTGGGAAAGCCAGCCCTGGAGCTGGGACCAGGAGGGATGTGGCCTCTGTCACCACGTCCTCGTCAGGAGCTGCGGGGCAGTGGCAGAAATCCTCCCTGGTGGAGGGAGGGCAGGAGGCTCTGCCTTGGCTGGCCCTGTGGGGGAACTGTCCCAGCTCTAAATGTAAACGTTGGAAGCTCTGCTGAGCAAACCCCCCGTGGGTGTCCCATCCTGCAGGGCAGAGGAAGAGGAGGAGCCCTTGCTCACCAAGTCACCTTTCAGCACCCACCTGCTGGGGTTCCACGAGCCAGCTGTGCCAGGGGAACCCAACCAACTTCTTGGCAGTCAGTAAACAACAAACCCCACCATGAACATACAATAAAATAGGGTTAAAAACACATGTAGTGTGGAGAGCACGTGACTTCACCGAACTGGCTTGAAATGGGGTTTTTCTAATGCTAAAAAGTGGCAACGTGGTGTGGTAACCGATGGATATTATTGCAACAATGCAATTCTGTATCAGCATCCAATGTGGGTCTAGCAAGAGAATGTCCAGTGTTTCTTTGGTGTATGGTATTAAGAGTACAGAGCCTGTGTGCCTCAGCACAACACAAAACTTCTACACCTACCAGTGGAAACAGCATGAAACAAGCCAGTTTTCTATGGCAAAACTGGGTAAAGATTCACAACCAAATCTAAACCAAGAGCAATTTGCTGTGTGAATTCCCTGTCCATGCTGATCATTTGTATTAAAAATATGGCAACAGAGATTAGAAAACATGTTAAAAATGCATAATTTTCATGTCCTGAATGAAAAAAATTTAGAAATACGCATTTTTGCATTATGCAAGACAGATTTAAAACACACACACACAAAGGAAAACCCTGTAAGGAGTTAAGAAAGTGGGAACTGCATTTGCACCACAGTCCAGACCGCACCCTGAGCAGCCTTCCTGATCCAAACACTCCAAAATCTGTTTCTTCTTCAGAAAGTAGAGCTGGAGGTCGCTGGGTCCTTTGCCAACCCTCCTTGCAGACAGAACCAAGACACGAAGTGCCCTGGCAGGATCCGTCGGGAGCACGGAGCTCCTTTACAAAACGGGGCCCTCACAGTCATCTTGGGGAAATAAAAAGGTTTTCTCCGGTTTACAAAACGGAAGTCTGACCTTTCCTTTGTTCCAGGCACTACTTAACTGAATAGGTAAAGGTTGATTAGAGCCCAGTCAGGGAGGGGTTCCTGGCACAGCCCGCTAGCGGTGCCCGGTGTAGGCCTTGAGCCACGAGGTGACCGAGGCGGCGGCCGACGAGATCATCCCGCCTGCGCTGCTGCTGGCGATGGGCTGGGACGCCTGGGTGCTCTGGCTCTGCAGCATCTCCACCTGCTGAGAGGGGATGTCACAGAACCTGGGGCTGGGCAGGTTCTCCCAGTCCGTGCCCAGGTCCGTCTCCTCGTCGCTCACGCGCTCGTCGCCGCTCTCGTCCGTCTCGCCCGCCGCGCTCGGCTCCACGAACTCCATGGAGTCCTCCAGGTCGGCGCTGATTTCAAAGGGGCCGGACCTGTGGGGAGGACACCATCAGTGCCTCTGTCCTCCCACCCACAGCAGCCTGCTCTGCCAGGCACAGCAGAGATGAAGTGCCCTGTCTCTGTCAGCTGGCAGAGGGAGCTTGGTGTCACCCCCTGGATGAACCACAAACACTTGGCCCGGGCAGGGACAGGGTTCCAGGCCACGGAGCAGGAACGGGGGGAGAGCAGTTCTGCTCTGGCAGGGACAGAGAAACACAGAGCAGAGAAAGCTACTGGTGATAACTCAGGGCTCCACTGGGGGGAATCCTGCCTTGATGTGCAGCAGCTTTAATTTCCAACACCAAGAGAGCAGCTCTGTCAGGCTGTACCTGCACCTCCCAGGTCTGGCACAACCACAGAGACTTCACAGTCTCAGCAGTGGAGATTTCCCACTCTGCCCCAAGAACACCTCAAGCTCTTTCTCACTCTGAGGCTGGCCAGACACTGAACAGGCTGCCCAGAAAGGCTGAGGGGTCTCCTCCTCTGGAGACACTCCAAACACAGAATCACAGAGTGGCTCAGGCTGGAAGTCAGCACAAGGGCTCATCTGGTCCAATCTCCCTGCTCCAGCAGGGTCATCCCAGAGCACAGGATTGGGTCTGGAATGGGTCACAGACAGCTCAGGAATGTCCCCAGTGAGGGAGGCTCCACACCCTCCCTGGTTCCTGCTCAGGGCTCGGTCACAGGGAAGTTCTTCCTCACGTTCAGGTGGACCTTGTGGGCATCAGGTCCTGCTCATTGCTCTGGTGCCATTGCTGGGCCCCTGGAGCAGAGCCTGCTCTGTCTCTGAGCCCTCCCTGCAGGCAGGGACAGGCAGGGACAGGCAGGGCTGGGGGCCCCTCTGAGCTGGACAGCCCCAGCTCCCTCAGCCTCTCCTGAGCAGGGCCATGGGTTGGATCCCCAGGGTCCTGCAGGGTCCCAGCTGTGCTGTCACTCAGGGTTCCCTGCTGCCACTGCCTGGTGGGAGAGGCGATTGCATCCTGCCCATCCCACTGCTTTGGGCTGCCTGTATTCCATGGAAAAAGGAAGATTCTCCACAGCAAGCAGAGTCCCTGACAGAGTTCACTCCAAGCCACAAAACTGCCCCGTGAACATGAGCAGGAATTTGATGGAATCATGGAATCATTTAGGTTGGAAAAGACCCCCAAGATCACTGAGTCCCACCATTAAACACAGTGACCATTTAACACAGGCCAGAGTTTATCCAGCCTTACTGGGAGAAGGAGCCTTAAGCACTGATTTGTCATGGGAAATATTAATCCAGATAATTAAAGCTTGGTAAAATTATAAGCATATGAAACCAGCAGCATATAAAGGAGATTGTCAGGCAACCACAGGCTTAGGTATCTAAAGGAAAACAAAGAGAGCTGGTTGCTGCAAACTTTGCAGCCAGCTGAGAAATGAAAGGCAAACACTCCTCTTTCATCATCTGGAAAGCAAAGGGAGCTCTGCCTCCTGGCAAAGCCTCCTGCTTAACGAGGCAACACAAGAAGGAGTCATCAGGGTTGAGGCCAGAAGGGACCATTAGATCATCTCGAGTGACCTCCTGTCTAACAAAGGCCACTGAGTCCCACCCTCCTCCCTGTCCTGAGCCCAGCAACTCCTGCCTGATGACAGCATCCATCCCAGAAACTCATCCAGCCTTGAGAGGATGACAGAAGGAAACAGAATCCCCACCTTCATTCCTGTGGGTAATTAATGTCTCTGCTAAGTGCATGTGCCTCATTTCAAGCAGACCAGACTCTCTGCTCCCAGTGGTGTCTGTAAAGCCACTCAGCAGCCTGGTGGGTATTTTATCCAGCTCTCCTGTAACCCCTTCTTTTACTCCCTGCACCCAGCTGATGCATGGGGAGCTCTGTGACACCTGCACAGGTGCCCACTGCAGCCCTGCACCCTTCAGAGCAGCTGCTTTCCTTTGAGGCTCTCCATCCTCTGGCTATTTCCAGCACTCTATCTCAGGCAGCAAGCACAGATTTTTGTCCAAAATCTTTTACAAAGATGTGGCTCCCCATGTCTGTGGGCTGGCTCAGTAGGGATAGAGCCAGAGAACACAAGGAAGTGGGAACAGGCAGCTCCTCTTAGTGGCACTGCAGGTTTTTGAGTAAAACCAGATTCATACAAGAGAATAAAGCAGAAAAGTAGATTTCAGAACATCACTCACTGTGTTAAAGGGGGGAATAAAACATCAGGCACATCAAACAAATATTTGCAGACTGTCTTGGGCACAAGTGACTTGTGTCTGGGTTATCCCAGTGGGTAAATCAGTGTTGTTTGCTTTCTTATATTTAACTTGTAAAAAAAAAAAGAAATAAATTATTAAACCTGGTGTGTGCGTGCCAGAACTGATGTTCTTCTCATCACGTTCTAAGCTAAGAGAACAGTTGTCTTTAATCTTAATTTACATATAAATGAGTATTATTTAAAGGGTCAGCTTTGGTCTAGGCAGTTCATTGACTGGAAGCATTCTGGGAAAGGTTTGCCTGGGATTCTTTCAGGGTTTGTATTTCTGGATGCTCTCAGGTATTTGCATTTGGCAAGGTGTGGGCAGGGTCACACCTGGAGCATGGCAAAGCTGCCTGGCATTTGTGCTGCTGTTCCCTGGAGGGAAGGAGCTCCTGCTCCTGGCTGTAGGGGCAATGAGTCCATCATCAGCTGCAAAGCCTCCAGCTGAGCCTGCCATAGGCAGGAGCACAGCAAACACACATCTGTAAATTTAATTCCCTCCTCAGGAGCCCCGTTTTCTGTCCAGTTTTTCCTCCTCCTGGACCTACCCTGGTTTCTGTGCTGAGGACTGATCTACAGGCACAGCAGAAGAGAATTTCCCTCACAAGTAACAAGGCAAAGGCATCAATTCCAAAGTCCATATTTTGCTTTTCATATTTTGCTTTTCTTACCTGCCCAAGTTCTCGGTGTCTGGGCTGACCAGGTACATGAGGTTCCTGAGGGTATGCAGGGGGTGCAACAGATCTAAATTTACATGCTGACATGGGGAAGAGGAAAAAAAAAAATCATGGTCAGGTCCTGAAGGAAACCAGCAGGCACAGCTGATATTTAAAAAGCCATTTAAAGATATGAAATGTGCATCCCCCCTACCTGAGAGAAGCAGAGGTGAAGGATGTTAGCATTCAGCTTCTTCACTGCCCGTGTGAACCTGTGTCTGCTGAGATTCTCTCCACAGAATTCACTGTTAAAACACCACACACACAAAAACACACAGAAAACAAAATGTTGTGAAAATACATTTACTGGAGGCATCAGCATTCCATGCCCTGGCTTCCTAACAAATCCTGGAGTAAAAATCCTCACAGTGAGCACTTGTTCACAGTCTACAGCCAGTTCTAGAGTGCTGAGGAAATTCATTTTGAACCTAGCAGGACTGTGAGCATTTTATCAACAAGCTCTGCTTGCCCTGGCCTCACCAGTTTGCACAGGACAGGTGGTGTGAACTGTAGGGAACTCAGATCCACCTGAGCCAAACTGGTTCAGATCTCCTTTCAAGTCTTGCATCATTTCCTGTTCCCAACCTTTTCCTTCTGTGAGGGCTGAACACCCAAACAGAATCAGAGAATCACAGGAGGGTTTGGGTTGGAAGGGACTTTTAGATCATCTGGTTCCAACCCCTCAGCCACAGGTGGGGAAAAGCTGAAACCCTACACAACTTCTGTGCCCTCAGTTTGACAACCACTATTTAAAATCACTTTAAAGAATCTCAGCAGCACATCTGGAACCCCTGGGAGTCTGAGCAGGTCTGCAGCTCCTTCTGTGCAATCCCAGCTGCTCCACACAGACACCAAAATTCTAACAGTGCTCTGCATCCCATATGGGGTTTACTCCTGGGCTTTTTATGCCATTATTTATGACACTGCTGCCATGCCATGTTACAGCACTTGTCCCACAGCACAGGAGGCAGCAGAGCTGTTCAAGGGCTGCTGGAATGGGCTGGGGTTTTGTGGAGCACAGTGGGGTCCAGTGAAATGAAAAGTGCCATTTGTGCACTGCCATATTTCATCTCTCATTTGAGGATGCTGAATATGTCAATCAGAGAAGTGTTATCTTCAACTCTGATACTGGTCTCCCTGTCAGGAAGTAAAAGAGGAGGGAGGGATTGTTAACTGTGGTCTAAAATCCTGCTAGCCCTCCCCTCAAACAGCACAAAAATCCACAAGCCACCCATGTTATCAAAAGCTGCTCCAATTCATGACTTTTTTGCTCAAACCAAGGTCACAGATTTCCCTGCTGTGTTTTTACTTGCCTGTTGCAGAGCTTCTTGGGAAGATTTACATCAAGTATGAGAGACAAAGTGTTAACGAGCTGAGTTGCATAGCACAATGCAGCACTGATGGTATGAGCAGGGTTATTATGTTCCATATCTGAAAGAAATAAAAACAACATGAAATCTTTGTTTCAAATGAAGTCTCGGTGGGTGTGTTAGTATGTTCCTGGAGTCTACTCTGGAATATGTCATTTCTAAGCAAGGAGAACAGCCTGAATCTAGCAATCATTTCCAGTGAAATCTGTCAGAAGTTGGAAGAAAATAGTAATTCTTGGAATTCCTGTTAAGATGATGACATGTGAACTGTGTCAAAACTGTGAATAATTAACTTTCTCTATTCCACTGTGCTGTGCATCCCAGTGTGCATTTCATGCAAAAGAAGATTTCAGCTGACTAGTCATAAAATCACAGAATGCTTTGGGTTGGAAAGGACTTAGAGACCACCTAGTTTCAACTGGGCAGGGAATCTTCTCCTAAAACCTCTATTCTGGCATTTATTTCCGGCTCAGCCTGAGAACAAATGAACCAGTTTACTGCTCCTCAGTGCCTTCTGCTGGCACCCAAAGTGTCCCAAAGTGCCTTGCCCCTTACCAGGTCCCTGTGTGGTCTTCTTCTCCTCCACCCAGCTGTAGTAAGCAGAGTAGTCCCCGTTGTTGGGGAGGATGATCCAGGGCCCCGTGATGCTGATGCTGGTGTCCCCGTTGTGGTCGTCGCACACCCAGCGCCCGGACAGGTACGTGGTTCTCCGTGCCTCTGCCAGCTTGCTCACAGTGCTGGAGGTCATGGCATTGTCACTCTCTGAGGACACGTCTGCTGGGTCCCTGCAGGGCCCACGGGGGTTGGAAAGAAGTGGTTGGGAATGGAATCAAACACACACTTGGCAGGCACTGAGCAAGGTTTCACCCGGGGTAAAGTGCTGGTAGGAACGCTCCTGTAAAAGTCCTGATGCCCAAAACTACTTTCATTTGCTCTTTTTAATTGGCTGTTTTTGTAGAACCCAGGAATGGTTTGGGTTGGAAAACTCCTGCAAAACTCCTCATTCTGCAAAACTCCTCATTCCCAAAACTCCTCATTCCCAAAACTCCTCATTCCCAAAACTACTTCCATTTGCTCTGGGATTTTTAATTACCTGTTTTTGTAGAATCCTAGAAAAGTTTGGCTTGGAAAGGACCTTATAGATCACTTCTGCAAAACTTCTCACTCCCAAAACTACTTTCATTTGCCCTGGGATTTTTAATTACCTGTTTTTGTACAATTTTAGAAAGGTTTGGGTTGGAAAGGGGCCTTACAGACCATCTCATTCCACCCCTGCCATGGGCAGGGATACCTTCCACTATCCCAGGCTGCTCCAAGCCCTGTCCAGCCTGGCCTTGGAGACTTCCAGGGATGGGGAATCCCTATTTTAAGGAAGTTTAACACTGGACATTCAGCTCATATCTCTCAGTGGGGAGATGCAAGCACCTCCAGATTCAGATGTTCTGGGTTTTTTAACTGGCTGTTTTTGTGGAATCCAGGAATGGTTTGGGTTGGAAAGGACCTTATAGACCACTTCTGCAAAAGTCCTCATTCCCAAAACTACTTTCATTTGCTCTGGGATTTTTAATTACCCGTTTTTGTAGAATCCTAGAAAGGTTTGGGCTGGAAGGGACACCTCACCTCAATTTACCCTTGCCATGGGCAGGGACACCTTCCACTAGACTAGACCAGGCTGCTCCAAGCCCTGTCCAGTCTGGCCCTGAACTTCCAGGGATGGGGAATCCGTATTTTAACAAAGTTTAAAATATAAAACTTTCTGGACATGCAGCTCATTTCCCTCAGTGGGGAGATGCAAGCACCTCCAGATTCAGATTCTTCCATCCTGGCCCTCTATCTGTGGCTGAGACCACAACTCCTCCTCCTCCCCACAGACTCTAAGGGAGCCACATCACCTACCTGAGACTGACACAACTCCCTTCTGGGTGCCTAAAACCAAGCCAAAGGATCCCAAAAGCACAAGCCTGCCATACCTCATGCTTGTCTTCACCTCCTCCATGGGGAAGATGACCGAGGTCAGCTCCAGGATGTGCGCGCGCCGCAGGTTGGCCAGGTGCTCGTACTGCGTTTTCAGCTCGTAGGTTTTCTTCTCCACCAGGTCTCCCAGCTTCCTGTTGTGCTTCTGGATCTTCTCCTTCTTCTCCTGGTGCCTCTGAGCCCTGCGATAATGCTTCTGGTTCTCCTCTTTAATCCTCAGCAGCCCCTCGGTGTCTGGGAGAACAGCAGCAGATGTTATCCCTTGGAAAAGGAGCTGGGAAGTGCTTGGAGGAAAAGCTTAGAAAAGCTTTATTAATATTTATGGAAAACAAGATCTGTGGCAGCTTAAAAGAGAAAACCCTGCTAAACTATTAACTTCTTCCAGCTGCTCAGTGCTACAACTTTTTAATCTCCTCTGGAGATCTCCAAAGAGACTGCAACTGGGATTATTCTTTCCCTATCTTTTACCCAGCTATTTCTGGATTTGGAGCACAAAAGCCAAGATTTCCCAGTTTAATTAAACTCCTGAGCTAATCATCCTGACAGAAATAGCCTGACTGTACACGTTTGCATCGTGCTGGCCAAAAAAGCCCTGCCCTGCTTGCAGCCAAAATCGAGTGCAGATAGCATCTTCATTCACCAGTCCTGGCACCTCTGCTGCTGGTAGTGTGGGTTATTTGGGATTCTCTCATGGATCCCAGCAGTGCAGGCTCCTTGTTCCCACAGGGAACATTTGCTATCTCCCTTTCCACTCACAAATGGGAATTGTGCTCATGGGCTGAAGTGCTGCAACTGCCTGGATTCACTCCATGTATGTGAGGTTTGGAAAAATACCCTGCAAGAGCATCTTGAAGCATCCAAGGCTGGGCCTGATGATCTTAGAGGTCTTTTGCAACCTTGATGATCCTAAAATCTGCTAATTCAGATATAAAATAAGTGGCTGCAGTAATGAGAGTCAGCCACCTCTGTCCTTTAAAAGCACAGGGGAAGATTTCTTGTGCTCTCCCCAAGTACATGTTTAAAACTCTCCCTGTGCCCTAGTTTGAGGTGTGCCTGCCCCTGCAGACACAGAGGCTGCTCTCTCTGAATCAGGAATTATTTCCAGTCATCTGATCTGCTGCAATCCATGGTGTGTCTGGTAGGAAGGAAGATCTGGTATGTGGGAGATGCAAAGTCACAAATTAAAGGAGGTGAGAAAAGCTCCTCCATGAAGATAAGAACTAATAATCCTCAGGTTTATATAATATAAATAAGTGACCCCTGATAGAGGAGCAGTAGAAAAATCCACTTTTCTCTGAGCAATGCCAGAATCCCTATGTGTCAGCTATAATTCCCTTTCCTTTAAGCAGTCCTGTAACATCAACAGAAAATCAATTAACACTTGCAGTCATATTCCCAAACTCTCCCTTTGCAAAAAGAACAGGAGGCAGGATGAGGAGGAAAAGGTCCAGCTGTTCCATTTTCACATTCATGTTTGACTTGAAAGGCTACTTTTTCAGAGTGAACTCCCTTCCCTGCAGGTCCAACAGCAATTATTTGGGAATGGGGGAGACACTGCACTGAAATTTCCTTTTCAGCAGTCCCAGTGCACAGACAACTGTCCTGCCCTCTGCACAGCACCTCTGCTTTATGAGGTCATTAAAAATCTGTCCCCAGGAGAATTTCAGGACACCACTGTGTCCCACACACCTGCACTGCCTGATAAATGCAAGCCCAGGCACACTGATCTCTGCCCAGAGAGCTCTGCCAGGGATTTGCAAGCCTGTCTCCTTGAACTGTTCTGCACAGAAAGAAGGCAAACACAGAATTTAAAACATTATTTTAAGCACCACCAGTTATTGAGGTCTCCAGGAGAGTCAACTCCAAAAGCAGGAACCCAGTGTTCCAGAAATGGTTTTTATTTCAGAAAATTAAACTGTGCCACATCCAAGAGCAGAGAAACAACCTTTTCACACTTTTTAATGTGGACCAAAAGTGACCAAGTTGGATCCTGATCTGTTGGCTACTCACAGCTGGAATTCATTCCTGGTCTCTCTCCAAAAGCAACTGAGTTAATAATAGGTTAGTTGGGCAACAGTCAGCTCAGTTTTTAGGTTACATCTAATCAAATTCACTGTGAGTCAAGAGAAGTTGCAAAAGTTGCAGATAATAAATTCCACAGAACAGTGGGAAAATGGAGAACTCCACTCCCTGGTTGGTCCTAACTCTGCCACCTCCAGAGCAGAGCATTTTGAGAAGAGGTGACTAATTCCTTAAAGTCACATTGATTTCCTCTTCTTCTTTCTTCACAGGCAAAAGACAAAAAGTCATAATCTAATCTCCATAACAATAATCTTCTACCCACTGAAAAGCTTGTTTTTCTTCAACTTCCTCCTCTCTAAACCAAACATGAATTTTCTAAGCTGTTCTATTTGATTTCCAATGCTCAGACTTTCCTCAGATGATTTGTATCTCTCTTAAATTGTTTAAATTGGACACCAGGCTTCCACTGAAGCAACAACACCACCTGGCACAGCAGGATAACTGCTTCCATCTTAAATACAGTACTTATATTAGTTAACCCAGAAAGAGGCCTGAACCTTTCTGGAGCAGCACAAGATTGATAATTTTTATTTAATTTGCAATTCCCCAGATCCCTTCCTGCCAAATCTCACCACCATCCCCCATTCTGGGTTTATGTTTCTCTTTACAACAACATGTACCCTGATTTTATCCTTTTCAGATGATGCTGTCTATTTATCTGCACGATTTTGAACTTGGTCCTGGTCTCCACAGAAGTCATTTCACCATCCAGCCTGGCTTCCTCCATTCTACTGAGCTATTATGGGAAATACTGCCAGGAACTGGGCCAGGAACTGGCTCCTGCTGGGCTCCACCTGCCTCACCTCAGCTTGACCAGTGCCACCACTCTTTGAATGAAGCTTTTCTAACCTTTTGTGATGACCTTGCAGGGGTTACACCCACAGCAAATTTTGTTTGCTCACAAGTTTCAGGCAGTGCCCAAATCCAAGTTATGTGCAGCTTCTGCTTCATCCTCCACTGCAGCACTTGATCCCCAGATGAGGGGTTGGTTTGACATGAGTATCATGACATAAATAACAAAACATGGATTTGACATGAATACTATAACCAAGTGGTGGCTGTTTTTACCCACCTGACCTGTCAGTTACCAGCAGAGCCCCCCTAGGTGTGTGACAGGATGTGCCACCACTCTGAGGTTCTGCCTTGCTGCACCCTTTAGAAGCAGGTTCTGTTCTCAGCATCCTCACACTCCCTCACGTCTTCCCAAGTGCTCCACAGACCACCTCAGCTTGTTCCTTGGCTTCCAAAAACCAAACTAATGTGTAGCTGTTTCCTTTCCTTAGCCTGCAGTCCTCTCATGATGTCACATTTAACCAGGCTAAGCAGCTGATCCCATTTTCTTTGCAGGAAGATTAAGCAAAGGCAGCACTGAATGAATGCCTCAGACTTCTCTGCACTGTTCTTGCTCTCTTTCCTGTTAACTAATACACTTTTCTGCTCCTTCACCTTTTCATCATCCATTTATTATTGTTACTATCCATCCTTCTTTTTAATTGAAAATAATTTTGCATCTCAGCCTTTTTGATTTTTCACCCCAAGCCCATGCTAATCCTTTATGACTCTTCTCAGGTTCTGCCTCTGCTTCCACTCTCTGCATGGTTCCTCTTGAATTTCAAGCCATAAAAATATCCCAGATTCAATCAATATGCTTCTGAATATGCTTCCTCTACTTCCATGTAGGTTGTAAGGAGAGCTGCATATTCTCTTCTGAAAACTGACCCTGCAAATTTAGTGTAAAACAATCTGATGGGTTTCAAAAACTGAAGTTTCTGAATGGAGCCTACACCTTAACTTCAGTGACTCTTGCTCAAGTAGGATTTTAGGATTTTCAGACAGGTGTGGGTTAAAATTCAGCAGTTTCAGGAAATCTGTGACAGCTGCAGAGCTGTTTGCTCCTCCTTATCAAGAGGAAGTGATCAGAAACACTACACTGAATAAAGGCATCTCTAGGGACACAGCCAGAGTCACAGGCTGCTAAGCATTTGCTCTTGAAGCTGCTGCAAAACCATTTCCATCCAGCTGAATAATGTCTGCTGTTTGCTAATTAAAACCTGAGCATAAAGAGGCCAAAATCCACTCAGTGATTTGCCTCCAAGTTGATTTAGGAAGCAACTGTTTAGAAATTCACCATTTTTTTAAAAAACTAACACTCAAATTCACCTCAGTTGATTTTTCACTCTAAGGCACAGGGAGTTTTTCCACATCACAAAAGCACAGGCATTACTCACGTCTTGTCATTTCATCATTTTCTTTGCAAATGGTCTGTTTCAGCTGCTCAATCCTCATCTTGCAAGACATTATTTTCCATCTCTGAAAAAGAACATTCAGCAACTCTAGGGCACAAACGACTTCAAACATGCTGAACTAATGATTAACAGCAAAGCCAGCAGCTTTAGTGCAAAAAAGTAGCAGGATGCTCTTGAATGGATCAAGCAACTAAATATTTCATACAGTGTTGTGTGCACAGAAGAATGCCACAAACAAAATGAGGGTTTAGTATAAAGTCAATTGGTAAAATAAGTTATTGAATAAATATCTAGTGAGAAATGAAAAATTCAGACAGCTTGGAGCACTCTGCTGGAAGAGCCCATTTCAGTTTTGCTTACAACAGGCTCTTTGGGAAAGCAGCACAGTGCCCTCAAGGCACACTGTAACTTTAAACTATGAGATCTAGGAATTCAGAGAGTTTAAAAACCATGGGACACTTGGAGCAACTCACCAGCTGATCAGTTATTTCTTTCCCTTCCATGGCCTTCAAAACACTAGAGGAAAAAAACATGATTGAAAGTTTTATGACTATCTGGACTTCATCTGTCTGCAGCAACAGTGTGTTAAAAGAGACTGTTTCTTTTTATGAGATCTCTTAGCTTTTATATCAATTTAATAAATACAACTTACTGTTTTTGGAATTCTCTCTGTTTGGTTTTAAGATGCATCAGCCTTTCTTTCTTGTCTGAAAACCTGGAAGAGATTAAATTCTTTTATTGATATTTTGCACAATTACAGCCCTGTAAGTTGTCTGAAAAGATAATAAAATTGAAGCTTGGGGATTCTCCAAACCTCAGCTATCTGTCTTGATCTGGGGAAGTTAATGGCTAAATGTGTAAAACTCTTGCAGAATTCTAGAGCATGAGTCTCACTGGAATTGCAACAGAGCCTGTAAGCTGGAGAAACATCAGAGTGTTGAACTATCAAACAAATAGCAAATTACTGCTATTTCTAGATTTATAGCTTAGCAAGAGCAGTATTTTGTATGTTACAAAAAAATGGAGTACTTTAAAAGACCTTCAGCCACTGGAGAAATTAAAAGTACTATCTCACACAGCCCATGACCCAAATGTCTGCTTCAGCTCTGCTTCATTGGACTCTAGGATATGGGAACTGATCAGAAAAGAATTTTTGCAGGATTCATCACCCTGTGTTTTCACCCTTTGATTATACAGAAGCCACATTCTGCCCCCCTTAATGTTCCACAATTCATTCTATTTTTCTCTGCAACACATAGAATTGATGATTTCATCCTAGCAGAGCTGTGGTATTTGTAGATGCTCCATCCCTGGAAGTGTTCAAGGCCAGGCAGGATGGAACATGAAGGCTCCCATGGCAGGGGTTGGAACTAGATGGTCCTTAAGGTCCCTTCCAACCCAAACCATGTGATTTTATGATTTTACCTTCATTTCATGGACATTTATGCTTTATTTAGAAAGAGTAATACACTAAGCCTTGACAGGATGACATCTTGGATTTCCTTCTCTGTTACTCTGGATTTGATTTCAGGTCAAACTTCAAAATGCTTCACTTTTTTCCTTCAAGTGCTGCAAGCTTGGTGACTACCTTTGGATTCAGAGCGTGTGTAACCACCCTCCCAGATGACATTAGCATTAGAACAACAAAACCACTGGCTGCTGCTTTTGTAGTCAAGAAAAAGAATCTGTTTTCCTTCCAAAACAAACCAAAACCAAATGCAGGTGCTTGGCACAAAAGCCAGAGGCCACACGTGAGCTGGAGGAATGTGGTGCAACTGGAGCCCAGCTGCTCAGCCCAGCTCATCCCCTCTTCCTGTGTGTCCTCAGCCCAGGAGTCACCCTGGAAATGACAAAAGGCCCTGCATGAGCCTCCTGTTTACCACGGAGCAGAGCACACCTCCTGCACCCCGACCTTTGGCTGCCACCAAAAATCCCCTGGCCCAGACACACAGAGCTCACTCAGCAGCCACCCAGGCTGGGGTCACCTGGCAATTCTTGGTTTCTGAGCTGGATCAGTGGGTGAACAGAACCACCCACTTCCTGCCCATCACACCAGCAAAAAGCTGAATGATCTGTCAAAGAACAGAGGAATAAATGAAGTTCTGGCAGTGCAGGGAAGACAGAAGTGTTTGTGGAAGCCTGCAGAAATTGCTGCTCACCACGGCTTCTGCAGCGATGGCAAACAGCTCCAAAGCCTCCAGCAGCTTCCTCCCAAGCAAACATTTCCACTGCTTTATATAGCTCTGATTTCAACTGCACTGCATCCTGCAACTCCTTCTTCTTTAGATATCTTTAGCCTTTCAATTTGGCAAAGAAACAAAACTTGGGATGAATTATTATAGGAACTCCCATCAAATGTAAACTGAGAGGAGAGAACATCTTGAATTACCCATGAAATGTTTCTCTTTCCTCAAGTCTTATCACATTAAGGTGAGATTTTCTGTGGTTGCCTGGCTTATTTCCACATGTTCATGATTAGAGAGAAGCAACCAGAGAGAGGGGTTTACTACATTAATCTACATATTAATCTACAGGAGTTGATTAATGCTGAAGGAGTTGAGGGCACAATATTCACTATAACTTCTGAAAAAAATCACTATTCCTAACCAGAACCCATAGCTTGAAGAAATTAGCCAGGCTCAGACATCACAATTACATTGTCTTAGGCTTTTGCCATCTGCAGATACAAAAAGCAAAGCAATTCAGCAGTCTGGGAAACACACTCTGGGAATTTATGCACACACCAGGCTGGAGGCCACTCCCAGGAGGAAGAAGAAGCTCTGAGCTGAGACCAACATCGAGATGCCAGCTTGGCTTTTGAACACACAACACATTAGTCATGAAAGGAAGGATGGCAGTGACTGTTCTACTGGAGGACTTCTGGACTACTCATCCTTAATTGTAGCTCTCCTTAAGTAATTAATCTTAACAGCTCCTCTGTCTCTCCCCCTCACAGATATGGGGTGTGATTTTTGCCAGACAACATGAAAAAGTTCCAATTTTACTGGGTTTCTTCTAAAAGTTAGCACATAAAATAGTCCCATGAAATCTGAAATAATTAGAACATGAAATTGTTTGTCTTCATATATGGAAAATTCACAAGAAAATTCTAAAAATAAACCACTGTTGGATACAAGGAGTAATGCTTGGTTTCTTTCTATTTAACCAGCAAGATAATGATCCTTTTCCTCCATCTGTAACACTTCAAAAAGACAAATGGGAGGCCCAAGTGCCCCCAAACACTTCCACATTCTGAATTTCTCACATTGAGCCACTCAGCAAAGCCCTTGCCACGACACTCCTCTAGCACTGGCTGATCTAAAATTAACCCAGGCACTACTAGAAGGCATAAAATAAATAAATAAACAAGGGTGGCTGTAAACAGCAGCTGAAAGGCACCCAGTGAACTGCACCTGTCCCCGCGTGGCTCTGCCCTGGTCACCATTTCAAACATCTCCCCCTCTCCCAGGGCTCACACCACAAGAAATTCAGAGACACCCACAAAGAGCAAAGAAAGAAAACTGACCCCTTCCCCACTCTTAAATCAATCATTCCAAATATTAATTAGAGAATGCAAACAAAATGTTTCAGGCACGGTTTAAACATAATCCCATTATCCTCAAAACCCAAAGCTTTTGTCCCTACACAGAGTTCCTGCAGCCATTGGGGATATTTAGGTTGTTAACATTGTGTTATTCATACAGATGTGCTGTTCCTTTAATTCATTAAAATAAATTTGCCATTTTTAATGAATTGCACTACTGCAGTTAATTGATGGAAAAGTTCTGAGCAGTAGGAGAAACAAAGCCTGGGGAAATGGAGAGTGTAGGGAGGTCCCAGATTAATACAACAGCAGTGACCCCCAGAGATGGAACTGTGATGTCCAGGCAGAGAAGGGGGGAAAAAAGACCAAAAAAAATAAAATAAGAAGATATTTAATCCCTGCAGTTTAAAAACACAAGGTACTACACAGAAGCCTTTCCAGCCACAGACAAGTGGGGCAGTGAAAGCTTCTCAGGAGGATGCAGTGACAACTGTCAGACAGAAAAGCTGATCCTGTCTCATGTGAGAAGATAAAGAGGGTTTTCTCTTATACTGCTGCTTCTGGTACTTTGGCTAAAGCTACTTCTTTATGACTTCATTTTCTTGATGGACAGAGACTTCTTAAGCCTTGGTTAATACAAAACAACAGGGCTTCAACTCTAACAAAGGCTACAATTGAATTTCTATAATTAAATCTGATGTTTAGCCAAAAACCTAAGGCTGCAAAAGAGACAGGAAAAAACCCAAACTTAGTTTATATTCCAAGCTCCATATCCAGCCTTTTAATAGAATCTGCAGAAAACCCCAAGCAGTCTCACACAACTACACGTTTTCCACCTATTTTAGCCAGGCTAAATCTAGTCTGTGGTTCTCCAACACAGCTTTTTTCCATTAAAAAAGGGAACAGACAGACAGACTTTAGTGACAGACTGAAGTCTGAGTTCTGCAAGCTGACTCACACTGGCTGACAGCATTTCCCCACTGCCGTGGATGTTGGTGGGTGAAAGGCAGCACTGTCCCCTCGTTCCTGGGGACACAAGGAGCCTTTGGAGCGAGGACACGGCCACCCCACACCCTTCCCAAAATAGCCCCAGGAATCGCTCCCAACAGCTGCTAACGAGGGACCAGGAACACGGTGCCAGCCAAGAATCAGAGCCCTTCCAGACATGGCCCTGGGGACTTTTGAAGAATCTGGGCTGGACAGCAGCGCTGGAGGAGCCACCTGAGTCATTCCAGGAGGAAATTTGTTTATGGGCACAGCGCTCACCCAGGGAGAGCCAGCGCTCCAAAAGGAGCAGCGTGGCACACCGTGAACTCCAGTGGATACTTTTTCGGTCCATATTTATGGGTATACACACAAGAAAATGTTTATTTTGTTTCTTATACGCCTTCCTAATTTCGCTTAACGATTTAGAAAGCTACTATTTCAAGGAGTGTTGACGAAAAGAGGTAACCCGTTTGAAATAACACTGCACCGATCTTTGTGCCCTGAACTGCCTGGATCTTCTGTGGCTACATCGCCACGGACACATCTGCACCTGACCGAGTGAAACTCGGGGTCACTCCTTAATTGTTATTATTATTAAAAACATTATGATTGCAAGGCTCGTACCGAGGGTCTTGCTGTGTCCATCCCCAGTCAGGGTGGGCCCGGCCCGGCGGCCCCCGGAGCGTTCTCCACCCACCCCCTGAGCCCCCCGAGCCCCGGGACAGCGGGGAAGGGGCACAACCCGGTCCCCAGGCCCGGCCCCGAGGCACAGCGACCGCAGCAGGGCAGGGAGAGCCCGCCCCGCTCCCCTCAGCGCCGCCGGTACCTCTCGGAGTCGCGCCCGTCGAAGAAGACGAAGTCGCCGCTCTGCACGCACTTGGCGCAGGTGAGGCGGCGGCGCGTGGTGTTGCAGAGCGGGCACCGCTCCACCGCCACGTAGAGACCCTCGGCGTCCTCCTCGGCGCCCCGCAGAGCCCCGGGCCCGGCGGCGCTGCCCCCGCCCGGCCCCGCGGGCTGCGGCCGGCGGCCGCTGGGAGCCGCCATGTTGGGGCCGCGGGTCACGTGGGACGCTGTTGCCGGGCAGGGCATTGTGGGAAGGGGCGCTGAGGCGGCGGGCGGGAGCGGGGGAGGGCGCGGGACAATCTTAATTTTTAATAGAAACTGCGCCCTTTTCCTTCTGCAGGAGGAAAGGGAGCGCCGCTGGGATAGTCCCAGAGCGATGGGGATGTTGTATTCCGGTTCGCGGGGCTTCTCAGCGGGTAGCCGTAGCATAAGCAGGCAGTAACGGTGCTGTGGGGACTGCTGCTCCCAGCGAAAGCACGGCCGTGTATTGACAGTAATATCCAAATAGCTTTGTCCAAGCGGCAAATAATCATGCACATCCTGAAAACCGGCAGAGGGAGGTTGCCTCAACCCAGCCTCCACGATAGAGCGACGATGAGGAGTTCAATACACAGGATAAAGAGTTGAGGAGAAGGGACCTTTAAAATCATCCAGTTCCAAGCTCCTGCCCTCAAAAGGAACACCCTCCACTGTCCCATGGTGTCAAAGCCCTGTCCTTGGGCACTTCAGGGGATCCAGGGGCAGCCACAGCTTCTCTGGGCACCCTGTGCCAGGGCCTCCCCACCCCTTTTCTGAGTAAAGAAGTTTTTCCTGCTAACTAATATTTCCTAATATGAACCTACTCTCAGTTTGAAGTCATTTCCTCTTCTGTCTGTAGGCAATTAGAGGAGACAGAGTCCACAGAAGCCAGAATAACTTAAGCAATACCCCCATATGCCCCTTCCCAAAAGAAACACAACTGCAACAACACATTACCTTTTTAAATTTTATTTTAAGAGCAATTCCCAGCCTATATTTCCTCCCTTCCCAGTGTTATCAAACACTAAGCAGGAACAACACTGTGAAGGTAGAACCAAGATACCAAGACTGTTGTTTTTAAGACAAGAGTTACCATAGCAAACATTAACTTAATCAGTAGCTCAGTGAAAAGGCACAGAGCCCATTTCTTATCTCTACAGCTTTATCTGTGCTTCTAAAGAACACTAATTTTACCACTGAAATCATGTGGCAAGCTCTTAAGCAAAAACGTGATTCCTTGAAGAGGGCTCATCTTAGATAAACTTTTCCCCCCCCCAACATCTCAATAAAACCAAGGTGTTTTCACTTGCAAAAGATTATTCTAACTGAAGCTCATCAGCTGCTTCTACAGCTACACTGCAAATAAAAGTCCAGCCTATGGCTGTGGAAAGTCTCCAACATTAGAAAGCAAACAGAAAAGTAAGCCTGTGTTTAAAATAGATTTGAGTGTGGAAATCCACAGTTTGACAGAGAAACTGATAACAGCTGAGACCAGCTTATCGTGAGGAAGTGCACAAAGTTCTTCAAAGTTTGCAGGGAGATAGATATAAAACCACTTGTGAGAGACACATAACAGATACAGAAAATGAAGCCACGCCCTCACCGAATCAGAAATAAACTTTTGTGGCAGCAAAACTCAGCCCAGCAAGACCCTGTTGTGAGTTGAGCCGAGTATTTCTAGCAAGGACCGAGGAGGATTTTGGCCTGGGTTACACTTAAATCATCTAAGAGCAGCCTCTAGTGGTGTTTGCAGACAGGTACCAACACCTTCAGGAGGGAAGGACACAGCAGAACTGCTCTGGCTTGCTTCCAGGGGCTTTCCAGAGCAGCCACGGGACAGGCTTTGCACTGTTCCTGCTGGGCAGGACACCTTCTGAAAGACTTGACTTCAAACCAAGTACAGGAAACCTCGTTGGTTTTGCTCCAAAATTACCAAATTACTGCCACTGCCTGAACTCTGGTTAAATAACACAGATAAGTAAGTCATGAGCATCCAAGACTTTTTGGATTTTCCTTAAATCCATTTCTAACAAAGTTCCAAACCAACATGCTTCTGTCTGCACCAAACTCCCATCATCTCCCATCAAGTGGGTATCATTTGGTTAAAATTAACTTGTCCCACATCAAATTAGATAATTTAATTAGTTGCACCCCTCCACCCCCAGATTTTCTAGGTGTATCCCAGCAGTCAGGATCTGGAATGTCTTCTCTGTGAAAGAAAATCCTGTACCCTCACACACAAGAGTTTACCCAGCCAGTGGGATCAGAGTGATTCCAGCACCTGTGTTCTAAACACCAAAATCAACTCATACAGGATTTTGTAAGCCATGTTATAGACAATTGCATAAGCTGAGTTTAAACATGAAACTAAAACACTGCAGGAGCAATTCAGGACACTTAGAGCTGAGGATTCTGATTAAGCCAATTTGAAGTGCAGTGTTCAACAGGGAAAGAGACACATGGCTTCTATTACAAAATATTTTTAAGTGCCACCTTAACATACATTCTATTTAAAGTGCATTCATTTATCAAGTGTTTTAACTTGACAGAAATTGTCAGAACTCAGGTGGATTACAGCACAGATAATCTGAAAGAAAAGAACATTTCACAAGCTATAGAAAGGCATCAGCATATGTGGCATTCAGAAATGAATAATTTGCTTAATAATCCACAGATGTGTCCAGGAATGCCCTTGGTTCTGCTCCAAGCACAGCAACACAAGCCCAGGTGTTATTCTGGGTTGCTTTGGGAGATGTGTCACGATGGTTTCCTGAAACCTCTTAAAATGGGGTAGATGTTCTCAAATGCCTCATAGATTTCAGAACGGTCTTTTGCTCCTAAATGAACATTTAAGATAAAAAAGACCATGAATCAAGAGAGCTGAACTTAAACTAAATTCAGTTTAAACCCAGTAAGATTACAAACCATGAAGAAACCCAGGAGATTGAAAGCACCTTACTGTTAAAGACAGAATTTCTATCTGCCACCCCAAAGAGCAATTCCTAGCTTGCTTAGTTTTAAAACTAGCTTTGTTTAATCTGTGGAACCAAAACAGCAATTTTCTGCTCTTGACAGGTGCAAAATATTGGCTTTGAAGAAGGGAAAAAAAGCAACTGAGCACCATCATGATGTTATCTGCTTAAGAATAACAGCTCTACCTGTTCATGAGGTGAATGGAAAGGTAGAAACAAGAAGTGAAAGGCCTTTATTTCATACTGGGAGTTGTTCCACAGTTGGAGAACTCTCCTTCTCCAGCTCTGAGAAGCAATTTTAATTTTAAGCTGTGTGTTAGGACAGCTTTGATTTCAAATCCTTTTCTGTGGTACTGGTAACAAATCTTTAATACCAAGTTTTGCACACAAACTGCATTGCAGTAGGCAGGAGCATTCCCTGCCAGCAACACTACTCATGCTGGTCCAACAAATATCAGCCAGAAGAAAACTGCATTTAAATGAACTAAAAGTAGAATTAAGCCCTGCTTAGGCTGAGTGTGTAAATCTTTACTAATGTCCTCACTTGGACACGAATAATTAATCTGCCTTACCACAACTTTTACTTTCAAAAGTAAAGTTACTTGATCAGGGGAAAAAAAAAACCCTCCTCACATCTCAGCAAATTCAGTTTTGTCATTGCAGCTGGGCCCAGGACTCACAGCAAAGGGCTGAGTGTTCAGCAAGGCCATTACAATTAGTGTAGCCCAAAAAATGCAAGCATCAGTGGAATGGAGCTGACCAGTATGATTTTACTGACCAGTACAATTTCACTGGACCTAAGAAAATTGTGGACATGGGAGGGGGAAGCATTTGAGATTTGTCCTGAGTGCCCCATGCTTCAGGTGGCTGAGCTCATTCCTGATTTATGGTTGTGAGAATCTCTGGCTAAGGGAGGCACTTTTCTTGCCTTCCCCACGTCCCAAAGCTGTGTTGTGAACATGAATACCACATTCAGAGCTTCTGGGAACGAGCACCATTTACCTTTCAGTAGCTCTGAATAGAAGCATTTTCATGAGCTTCACAAAAAGGATGTGCCAGGAGCTCAGGAATTCACCTTTTTTGAAAAAGTCACCTGGGATCTGAGGTACAGGTATCTGCTGAGCACACTGACTCAGCAAGGCTTTTGCCTCACAATTTTTTTGCCAAACAGTCTGGAACAAGCTCTAAGATCTCCACCCTTTCCTCTGATAATCCCTACTAAATGTTGTCAGTGAAGTGTTTTAAGAAGTTTGTTTCCTGTCCAAGCAATTTTAAATTGCTTATTGTGAGGTTCTTATTTAAGTGCCTGAGTAGCTGCTGGCATGGCAGCATCCTGTTGGCATCATCTGCATTGGCACGTGGCATCAGGCTTTGAATAAAAAAAAATACTTAACATGGAAATCTGAGACTCTGCATATGAGACAATACAAGATTCTAGTGCAACAATACTGATGTTATCTGCAGAAAACACAGATAAAGCTGCAGCAGCCATTAGAAAGATCCCTGAGTGGTTTTACTGTGGCAAGATACTGATTTTTACTTACTGTTTAATTTAAATGCTCTCTCAGAAAGTGAAGCAGTGGGTAGAGACACAGAGAGGCAGCACTTACCAGTCAGTACAACTTTCCCAGACACAAAGATAAGCAGCACTATCCTTGGTTTGACCATCCTATAAACCAGGCCAGGGAACAGTTCAGGTTCATAGCTGTTCAAAGCAAGCAGGTGAGATCAGTAAAATGCAAAAGCTGTTTCAGTGTTGTGTGAATAAAAGGCTCTTTAATTACAGCAGCAATAGGTTAATTAACCACACTGATTTTATCTAGCTGCCCTGAGAAAGGTAGAAAGGTTCAGTTCAGGTTTTGAACATCTTGAAGAGAAACCTGTTAAACCCAGCTGGAGCTGGTGGGGGATCCTCATGCTGACAAAGACTTGTGAGCCACTTCTGATTTGTCATAACTTTGGAACCTTTATTGTAATCTTCATACAGTCCTCAAATCATGGAATGGCCTGGCTTAAAAATCACCTCATTCCACCCCCTGCCATGGGCATGGGCACTTTCCACTATCCCAGGCTGCTCCAAGGCCTGTCCAGCCTGGCCTGGGACACTTCCAGGGATCCAGGGGCAGCCTCAGCTTCTCTGGGCACTCTCACAGTAAATCCTTCCTAGTCTGCAGAGAGCCCTTATCAGGAACCATCCTGTGCAACTAACACAAGATAACAGCCAATGTAAATATTTAGTGTATATCTAGCTCCTAAATGAAACACAAACTATTAGATGCAGTGCTAATAAAAGACAACTGAATTTTGGCTTTGTCAGTGCTGAAATCATCCTTTCCTGATGGCAATATCAGTGTTGAACAAGCTGATCTCACAGGTACAACATGCCAACAACTCAGCTACAGCTTTTCTTTCAATTCTTGGCTAAAGAACATCCAAACAGAACCAAAACAATATCCCAGAAAAACACAGTATACCTGCAATTCTGTATTTTGCAACTGCAGTTTGGCTTCATGCCTGAAGGTTGGAAACCTTATCCCTGCAGACAGGAATTTGCTTTGCTAGGAGTTAAGAGGCCACCTTGGTATTAAAATCCACAGTGGAGCTGATGCCTCAGGTTTTAGCTTTTCCATTTTTCAGGTTCTGTGCTGCTTTAGTGTGTGGGTCTGGGCTTCATATTAGGGGATGGTGAGCTCTGTGCACAGAGCAGGGACACAAAACAATTCCTGCTCCAGCTGGGCACCAAGGACAAATGATCCAGATCACAGGCCCAAGAGCACAAACACCGTGGGCTGGAGAGAGAAAAACAAGCAGGGTGGGACTGCCTGGGCTAAAGCTGGGATGGGACAATGAACTGCAAGATGCAAATGGAGCAGAACTTAGAAAAGTGAGAGACCTCGTGACTGCTCATCCAGTTTGTGACCATCTTGGGTGTAGCCCTGGTTGGGCTCTTGTGCTGCACAAGGTGGATCCATTGAGGCCTCCTAATAAATCCCAACTTTACTCTTTAACTCTGCCCAGTCTCTGTTCTAGTAGGTCAGCTTTTACAAGGCATCAGAGCAAAGGCACAGACCAGGCTGAAGTGGCCTCAGGCCCTGCTGCCAGGTGCACAGGGCTGTACCTGATCTCCTCCTACCTGCTGAACTGCTGGTGGGTGAGAACCAGGCTCTCCAGGCGGATGGGGAACCTCACATCACAGCTCCCCACCATATTCTGGATCTTGAAGTCCAAGAACTTGGCAGGGAAGCCGAGCTTCTGCACCACCCGTGCGTATTTCCTGGCTGCCAGCCTTGACTGCTCTTCACTGAGGGAAGAAACTTTTATTGTAATCTCCAAACAGCCCTCAAATCACAGAATCCCACAATGTCTGGGGCTGGAAGAGACCTTAAAGCCCATCTTGTTCCACCCCCTGCCATGGGGAAGGACACCTTCACTATTCCAGGGTGCTCCAAGCCCTGTCCAGCCTGGCCTGGAACACTTCCAGGGATGGGCTTTTCACTGAAGGAAGAGCAAAGGGGAAAAAACAACTTTTATTTGTGCTTTTCTCTGCTCTTGAGGTGGAATTCAGTTTATAGCCACCACTGTGCTAATCTGCACTCCAGAAAAAGAGATCTGCCACTCAAAATAGCAAGGTTCCATCCCCAGAACTGCTGCAGGGAGCTAAAAGGAGTAAGGCACTGGTTCATTCACCTTCCTGTGGTCTGGTTGAACCCACTGGAGGGGTTTCATCACTCAGCAGTTCCCCTTCTGAGAGGTTTCTCAGTTCCTCAAAACAGCTCAGTGCTGATCCAGGAGTTACACAGCAGGCACCAGTACAGTCACCTACCTGGGGTGGTGTAGGGCTGGAGAAGAGGTCTCTTAAGCATAAGTTAATTAATTCTAATTGACTGGTTTGGGATATAAAAACCAAGGCAGTCTCTGCTGAACTTCAGGGGAAAAAAGCTTCAGAGTACAGAAATAAACTTTTGCTTTCCCCAATTCCCATTTCCTCTAGAGGCAGATGTGTTGACTGGTGAGCACAGACACTGAAGAGAGACTTGACAGACACAAGTTATGTCCTAAACACTTTAAAAAAATCAGTGAGCTATGCAAATAGTCCCTTAACAATTTCTGGGAATTTCAGCAGCTTTTCTGCTGATGTCTGCTCAGCTCAATCTAAATTCAGGGACACAAGTACACAGTTCAGAAATTGCTAAGGTGCCATCATGAAGAAAGCAAGACTTTCAATATCAGCACTTCACTTTTCTTGCAATTAGTCCTTTGCTAGATGTTTTAAGGAAGACTTTTCAGACATTCTGCATCAGAATATGTGCATAGCTGCAAGATCCAGACCTTTATAGGGAAGGGGAAAATCAGAAAAATACCTTTTTGCTCCTGTGCAGACCATTTTTCCTGAACTGAAGATGAGGGCTGTTGTTCGTGGTTCCCTGATTCTCATGATGACAGCAGCAAACCTCTACAAATTCAAAGGAAAACCTGACAGGAATTAAGCTGTATTTCTGTTCAGTCTTACAAAAATTAACACTTTCCAGGCTGGTCACAACACATTTGCTTTTTAAGTGTTTCTTTCCCATCCTGAAGTTATCTCCCACACATCTAGGAGCAGGAGAATTAAGAGCACAGTCACAGGAGCATTGGGAACTATCAGCACTGGGAAAGGGAAGTGAGGGTACAGCTTTGAGTCCAAGATTTACCTTTGGGTTATACTCTGCATTTCTAGCATGCAGAACTATGTTCTTCAGATCCAGTTTACAAGCCAAGTTTACAGTTGACACGATATTCCTGTGGAATGAGGGAGGAATTTTCTCATTGCAAAATCCAACCACTGCAGAGCCACCCCCCAGCAGAGCAGTCACATTCCAATTAATAATTGCCATCAACTGATTTCCTGCCTGTCTCTTCCCCACTCAAGCATTAAGCTACTTCTGGCAAAACTTAAGTAATTCAATCCAAAACTGCACTTTGAGACAGAACGAAGTGTGAAATTATTAGTCCCTGAATTAAAAGTTTGTGTGTCTTCCAAAAACTGCATCACTGAAGCCTTTCACAGCTTGGGATTGAACCATTGCTGACTATTTAGAGTTACTACAGCAACTAAGGTAGGTAGGGGTGGGTTTTTTTGTACAGGTACAGACTATTCCAGAGTTGCTCTATCCTAGACAGGACAGCATCTTTTAATGAGGCCAGAGGTTCTCACACTCGGTTCTGCTTCTCCTTTTGAAAAGGCAGAGTGACATCTTTAAACCCTTGGGGTCTGCTGTCATCCTTCACATTCTCCTTCCTGGAGGAAATCCTCCTTCTCAAGTATCTTCATATTTTTATCCAATATTGTAATTTAATTTTTTCCACCTTTCCCCTTCAAGAGGAGAAAAAAGCAACTACTACAAAAAACTACTCCTGTACTTTTGGCTTATTTAAGACCAAGCCATGTTTGCTACATTCTCCAAGTGAAAAGTCAGAGCAACACCTTGCAGTTTAAGCCAAACTCTAACTATGGTGTGTGTGCTACATAAATAACACATAACTTACTGCAGCTGGGGGACTATTCCAGAACTTTCTGAAGCAGATGGTGCCGGGGTGATCGGAGTCATCGGAGTCAGGGGAGGACACACGCCAGGAGCTTCAGGAGATGGCTGAGCTGTACCTGGATGTGACAAGCTGCTCTCATCCATGAAAACACCACTGCCCTCCGTACTTGAGAGTGACCCATCAAGCTCTTTTTGGGTTTCCTGATCATCCTCAGAGAGGTTCTGTTCTTTGTTATCCTGGGTGACATCTGGGAGAAAGCTGAGGTCCACAGAGGAGAAGTCTGTGTGGAGCTCCTTGGACTGACTTAATGGGGAAGATGCTTGAACTGGAAGCTCTAAATCATAAGGGCTCATAGGAGTGAACAGATGAGGACTTGTGAAGAAGTCATCCTTGAGTTAAGAAAAAATGCCATTAAGGGTCTTGTATTACTATAACAGGGAGAGTAAACTAAGATTAATCTTCAATGAGGAATTTTCAATAATTTTTTCCCACTGAATATTTTAGCCAAGACTAGTTTTAAGGTTGAAAGTGTGTCCTTTGCTTGTCTGTGAGTGTATAAAAATGCAGGTAGCTTGTCTAATGCATTTTCACTACAGTCCATGGCTCTCTAGAGAGCTCCTGGGATTGCACAAATTGAGAAATGCAGGTACAACACTGGCACTTCACCCTTCACAGCCACTGTCACACCACAACCACATTATCACACTCATGAGTTTTTCCTAGGAAGACAGACAGCATTTTCTGCTGTCTTGATCTCCCATTCTGTATATTATTCCATTTCCTCTCCCTGCTAGCAGGGGACAGTGTCAGCTTTGCTTTGTGCAACAGAGGGCAGCAGCTCACAGAAACAGCAGCAATTAATTCCTCAGCTCCTGGAGGCCACCAGCCTGAGTGAAGCTAGAGATGAGAAGATGGGACTAAAAAAAGCCTCACCACAGTCAGCAGAACCAAGCACACAACACACCTGCAAGTAAGCTCTTTCATACTGATGTCCTCCTTTATCAACTATTTATTATTTAAAGCTGTTTAAAAAGCATCATCATGTCAATGAGTCAAGAGTTTCAGGACAGGATTTATTCCCTCTCCATTGGTGCATAAGCCTCTTTCTGAAGGTGGTTTCTGCCAACATCCACTGCAGGTGACAGCTTGGACTAAAGAACCCATACAAGAGGTTTTGTGTTTAATCAGGCATTTTTAGGTTCAAGAGCCAGAAGGACTTGAAAAGTCCAAGCACAAATCAGAGCAGGGAGTGATGCATGAGACTGAGGCCCTGGAGTTGGCAGCAAGTGCCTGACCTCCAGCAGGAGCAGGATTTCCAGATCAATGCTTCCCAGCCCTGAGCTAGTGCTGCTCTCTTCTAGGCAGTTCATGGCAACCCAGCCATGCACATGGGGACAGCTCTGCTCCTACTTTGCAGTGTATCTGCCTGCAGACACTTGGAGAACTCTGACAAAGTGACACATCCTCACAGAGAACCCTCACTAGCCTGAATACAGATGCAATCAGGAGAGCATTGCCAACATCCACAATTAAAACTGCTTCTAAAACTGACTTCTAAATGCAGAGCCCCACAGGAGATCTGGTGGGGCAGGGTGCTGTTGAATAAATCTATGTACTCCTTTACCCTTTAGAAAAAAGGGTAAAATATATAATTAATAGTTACAAATAAAATACTAAGGAAGCACAAAAATACATCTATTTTAAATAGATCTTTTTCAAGGCAGCAGCAAGGGAAGGAAGTCACAGTGTCTGCAAGAATTTCAGTGGATTAAGGATTAGCTGTACAGGAGCTCATTAGGAAGGCTTTGTAGGAACCACAACACAGAGAAAATGATACAAAAGCTCCCTGTGAGACTACTCAGATCAAACTAATGGGCATCAAGGAATGAACACAACAGCAAAAAAACCACCCACAAACAAACAACCAAAGCCAGTTTGTGACATATCTCAAAGAAGCTGATGGAGAAACGAGTAGTACGTGAGGCTGGAAGGATCACACAGCTGTGAAGTTTTCAAAAAGTAGAGTAAATTGCATAGAGCACGTAGAAACAGAAAGCAAATTTTCCTTTCTGATCAGGTTTGCACCTCAGAGGCCTGAGGAAAAGCCCTGACAGGGTTAAGTGCTGGGGAATATTTCCTTCTTGTCAGACAGATGCTCAGAGGCTGCAAAAGGGGCACAAGACCGTGTTTGCATTGGGCTGGCTGCCAAGGGTTATTGCTATAGACTCTGGGTTAATTAACCTCACCAAGGCCCCACCAACTGCATAGCTTTGGCCACCTCCCAGCAGCTCCAGGGAGGAGATTTCACTCACAGATCCTGTCTGAGATCCCTCAGTTTGGGGCAGCTTGAGGGGAAACAGCTTTTTTCACTTCCATTGCAGAAATCTCTGCAACTCAGGTAGACACAAATCAAATCCAGCTGCCTTAAGCAACAGGCTTGGATTATTATTTTTTTCCTTCCTGCAGTGATATCACACATCTGCTATTATCAAGGGTACCAGCAAACATGAAATATAAAAAGCTCACCAGCACTTATAAAAGCTGTATTGTTCATTACCACATTATATACTTTGTGAAGGCACATTCAGAGGGCTTTACCCACTGCCACTTGATGGTCTCTGGATTTAAACAGCTCATGCTAAGCCTGTTTTCTGAGCTGAAAACTAGTTTACAACAGGATGTAAAGAAGTTTTGTTCCCCAAGTAAGGAGGAGGCTCAGCTGTGGAGTCCAGCCCTCTCCCGGTTGTTCCTACAAACACCTGGGATCAGGATGGGTCTAACAAAACCAGCACTCTTGGCTTTTACTTTGAATTACACTGTTTAACAACAGCTTTTCCTGTTGGAAATCAGGAATTTAAGCATTTACACAAGGCTCCTTAAACAAAATAACATTTTTCTTCAAGCGTTTCTTTGGAATCCTTTCTTAACCCTCTGAAGAGCACATCTTAGTGGGTTGGCGGGGGGAGCAGAAAAGGTGAGACTTACACGTTGTTTACAGTGGGTAGAAGACAACCATTCCAAACACCGAAATAATGAATTTTTGCAGACATTTACTCACCAGAACGAGGAGATGCGAGCCTGCTGCCTTCTCAGTGCCCACCCACGCCAGCACCCGGGCTGACCCTCGCAGGCAGCATCCTCCCTCTTAGCAGGGAGTGAAGGCGACCTCCCGCTCCAGAGAGCTCCTCCGTGCTCCCGGCAGCTCCGGGGCAGCAGGGATCCCCTGGGACAGGGAGGAATCCCCCGGGACTGTGGAATTTCGGGCTCGCACGGCAGGAATGCCGTAGTGACCTAGTTGTGCCGCGGCTGCGAGCCTCCCCTCAGCGCAGCGTTGGTGGTATAGTGGTGAGCATAGCTGCCTTCCAAGCAGTTGACCCGGGTTCGATTCCCGGCCAACGCAGTTACTTTTTATTTAGCTTTAGTTTCTTTATTTCCCCTCCTCGCTTGATTTTTCCCTCCCTCCCTTACCTGCCCGCTGCAGCTCTCTAGGTACCGCTCCAGCGGCGATACACCCTCCATGGGCACAGCCACCGACACAAAGCCCCCAGCCTTGCTCCTGTCCTGCTTTTAACCCCCAGGGACAGCACCAGGACCACCTGTGGCTTGTCAGGGAGCAGAGCCCATCACAGCTGGGAGCTTTACCTCATCAAGCAGCCTTGGAGCCTCTGGTCTGCCTGCACGGCTGTCTGAGAGGGTTTGCCCCATCCTGCAGGATTAGAGAAATCGGGGTGCTCTTTCTGTGCGCTTTACAGGAGCCTAAAAACACAACCTGTGCCTCTGAGCCTGCTTTTCTCTGCAGGGTTGACGAAAAATGGAATTAGACCTTGTAGTTAGTAGTCGTAAGTGTAGTTTAGACCTTCCCAGATGATGCTTTTTAGCAAGTGTCATGTGCCCCTTAATTTCTCCCACCTGCCTCATCGAGTGCAATGAGGCACATCTGAGAGGAGGCTCCCACAGCCAAAAGTGTAAACTTCAAACTGAAGGCATTGGGATGAATTGGTTTATTCTCAGTTGGGTTAACACCACTTAGGGGGGGACAGGGAGAAGCCTTTAGTTTTACATTCACTGTCCTCCCTGTGCAGGCATTTCCCCTCTGGAGTGTACTTCTGGCCTCTGTGAGTGATGATTTGGGGCCATTCCCTTTTCCCATGTCCTGCTGTGAGGCAGCACGTTCCCAGGAAGGAGCTCATGGCTGCTGGGGGAGGCTCACACTGCTGGCACAGTTTGGCTTGGGTGCCACCTGAGTCGATGCCAGCAGTTGCTGCCTGACTTGTTCCTCCTCTCCTGTCCTGCTGCTGTGTGGTGATGGATGGATGGATGGATGGATGGATGGATGGATGGATGGATGGATGGATGGATTTCTGTGGAAGCACAGCTGGGAACACATCCCTGTGCCTGCCAGGGCTGGTGGATGTCGTGATCACTGCACTGTTGCTCTGCCAGACAGGATTTTGCTGTGAGATTTGCTTACAAACAGCAAGCTGAGCTGAGGAAACCCTTTGGAAGAAGATGTGACAGCTCAGACATGCAGCAGGTCCTTGGGAGGTGCTGCCAGGCTCTTCTCAGTGCCCCAGAGGTGCAAGGGCTTAGATTAATGCCCTTTATCCAAGGAACAGAGCACACATGGCTGATGAGCATCCTTCCCTCCTCAGGCAGCCTGCTGGGCTTGTTTGTGGTATTTCTGGGACTCACTTTACAAGTGAGTAATAAAAGGTGCCAAATCCTCCCAGCTCCAGAAAAATCCAGCCTCAAGCAGGTTGGTTTACATCACACAGCCTGTCCTGGAGGCAAATCAGGCAGCAAAGCAAGGAGAGCACTCAGGGAGATTGTACTTTGAATTAGGGAGGCTGGCAGAGCTAGCTTGGGTCAGCTCAGGATGGTTAAATCTAAAATGTCCCATTTAGGGCAGGCAGGTGATTGGGGTGCTTGCAGACAGCTCTGTGGTCTCAGCTGCCTTTGTGGGCACAACAGGATGGGGCACTGAGGGCTGGGGGGCTCTGCAGTGCCAGCCCTGTTCCCTGAGAGCCCTGTGGGCCTGCCCTGCCCTCAGAAATCACTGAAACGAGCACAGGGATTGTGCTGAGTGCTGCCCTTGCAGTGACATCTCAGGGGGCCAGGAGGCTGGGGCTCCCCCAGCGTGTGACACGATTGCTGTGCTCGAGTTGGGAAACTGAGGGTGCTCCTGGGGCTGCCCTGGTGTGGCCCTGCCTGTAGCATTGCAGCTGCAGTGCTGTGAATTTCCTCAGCTAATTAATCCTTCATTGCAGAACCCCCTGGAGAGGAGATGTGTTCATCCTGGAGCCCCTGGGAATTGATTTGTCTGCATTTTGTGAACCTGAGATACAGAAGGTCACATTATGATGTTCAAGTGAGTGAGGCTACATCAGAGAGCATCATAAAATACAAATCTCTTGATACTGGTATTGTTTCTTTCCTTGATTAAGGACAAATGGCAGGGGCACAAGGAAGTGCTGAGATTTTGGGCGAGTCACGGAGTTTTGTGTCTCAGGTTAAATGAGTGAAAGATGATTTACCCATTTGAAGAAGGGAAGGTGTTTAGAAAGCTGAGACAGCCTCTGAGGATCCAAGAGTCACACTGTGTGTGCAATTCAAGCTTTCAGGGTTGCTTTGCTGTAGGGGAAGGGTCTTCTGGCCATTGCCCAAAGGAGGGCAGGTATGGCTGTGCCTCAGGAGGGCTCTGTGCCCATGTCCTCTACCAGGGAGGCTCCATGAGGGGGTGTGCAGTGCTGGGAGCCCCATGGAGTGAAGGCCGAGGTGCTGGGAGATCCAGAGAGCAGTATTACATCGAGCTGAATCCCCCTGGGCTACTCCCAACTTCTGTGTCTCTCCTTCTTAGTCAGCAGAGGCATCATTCCCTCTCTGCTCCTTCCTTCTTCAACAGAAGACTGACCCCTGCCATGGGTTGGACAGATGTTAATGCAAAATGTACCACTTAGAACTCATGAGACCTACATGCTTAATTTCACATCATCTAAATCAAATAATGTTAGAAAAGGCAACTATTTTTCCCACGTCAATTTTAAAAAATATTATTTCTCTCTCAAACTGCGTGGGGTTCCACCCACCCCTTTTTTCCCCTCTCCCTCTCTTATTTTCCTCCCATTCTTTTTTCCTCCACCTTTAAACTCCTCTGGGAAGCAGCAGCCGTCCTGAGTCAGGGCTGGAGGAGCCCCTCCCCAGTTTGGTGACCGGCTGATGAATCACTGCACGGCAGAGTTACTGTCATGAGGAATTGTCATGAGCCTTCATTAGCAAATTGGTTAATTTGACTTAGAGAGTTGACGATTAGCTCAACAATAAGCGCTTTGTGTGTCCTTTTTAAGAGTCATTCAACATCACTCTTCCTTGGATAACGAATTGGGGGAGGCTGTTCCACAGAGCTCCTGCTAGCTCACCTCCATCATCCTCTTCAACATTTCTGTAGCAGGCACTGCTGCATCACCTGGATGCTGGAATCTCGTTAGGGGATGGCACTAATCACAGGAAACTTCCAAAAACCTGGAAGGGACAAGGAGCAAGTCATTAAGGAATCTCTACCTGTTTAATTCATCGGTGCTCTGCGCAGCTGCATTCTATTCTAGCGTGCCCTAAATGCCTTGCTGCTTGCTTTGAAGTTGGTTAATCTGGTTTGGCTTTATCTTATCTTTTTAAGGAGCCAGTTTCAGAATTAAAAGCTTGTGACTGACAGTGTTCTGCTTTCTGCTCTCCTGAGCTTTATGCTAAACCTTTATGGCTGTAATTGTCTCAGAAGAGTGGAGCTTGCCTCAGGTGTAGCTTCTATCTCCGGGTGCCCTCTCTGCCTGCAGCATTTAAGCTCTGCCTTTGGAGCAGTAGAAGAGCAACTGAGAGCTGGACCGTGTTCTAAGGGGAAAAAAAATCAATATATTATGCACAAGGTGTCTCCAAATTCAGCACTTTGTAATTAGTCCAGGAGCCAGCACTCCTCTGTCAACAGCAGGATCCAAATCTTGTTGTGGAGGTTGTTCCTTCTGTGTGGTTTAGCCTTGTTTTGGTCCCTGTGCCTTGATTCCCATCGTGGCAGGGATGTAAACAGAGTGAGGTGCTGAGGGGGAACTTGGAGAGGGTCAGGGAGGGGAGCAGGTGAGCTGCAGCCACGTCAGTGGGAGCAAAGGATCTGCAGGGAGCTGGAAAAGCTCTTGAGAAATGCCTGCAGCCATCAGAGTGCCTTTGGTCTGACAAGTGTGACCATCACCCTCATATTATCTCTCCCATAATTGTCATTCCAGACCTCATCAATCCCTGGCAGTATCAGCAGATACTGAATTTATTGCTGGGGAAGGAAAGAAGTTGCCATGACTACTCACCGAGTAATAGTGAGTAATTTGGCTTTTAATTGTGAATTATTTATCATCATCATCAGGTTCTGGTGGTGTAAACATGAACAGAATGAGGTCCATTAGAATTGATATCTGGGTCTAACTTTACCTGTGTAAGTCAGGAGTAACCCTGTGGCAGAAGTGAGGTTACAGTGGCTGGGAGTTGAGCCAGGATCCAGCGTCATTTCCCAGGTAAATTCCCAGAAATATTTATCATCATCATCATCAGGTTGTGCTGGTATAAATACAAACAGAATCAGGTCCATTAGAATTGATACCTGGGTCTAACTTTACCTGTGTAAGTCAGGAGTAACCCTGTGGCAGAAGTGAGGTTACAGTGGCTGGGAGCTGAGCCAGGATCCAGGGTCATTTCCCAGGTTTGCTGGGTTTTGGGAAGGGCTGTAAATTCCCATTTACCCTCTAGTGCTGTGTGCCCCTCCCTGGATCAGTGATGCAGCCCCAATCACACAAAGGTAAGGCTGCCTCTTTGCCCTGCTCACACTGGGGCTCTCTTATTCCCTGAAAAAGGCAGAAATGGGGGAATTTGATGCTTTTTGCAAACATTAGGGGACTCTGGGCATTTGTGTGCTGTGCCTGCCACGCTCACTGGTGGAGACCAGGGTGTGTTGGCTTTTGGATCAGGGAAGAAAATCACTTCTATCAGATGGGAAAGGGGTAAACTGGCCAGAAAACAGACATTTTTTTCCTGGCTTCTATAGCTCTATTATGTGCAATGGAGACACTAACTGCCCCCATGTCAGAGAATTGCTGAGAACCAGACCCAGATAGAGGATTGCCAAATTTTCCACTGAATGCCAGAGGAAGAAGCACTGTAAGCAGAAGTCATCTGTCTCAACTGAAAGGCTGAATGGTGACTTGAAAGCTGTACAGTTAACTTCATTCAATTTTCCTATCTGTGTCAGGCAACAAACTGATTAAAGGAAAGCATTCTGTGTTGTTTGCATAGAAATCCACTCATCCTGGCCCAGCCTCATGTGGGGCAGGGCACAGCAGTCTATTTTTATTTTTCATTCTGTGCTGTATTTAAAAGGTGGCCAGAAAAGGGGGGAATAGGATGAGGAGAGTTTTAAACATTGGCTGCCACCTTAATTGCAGCCTAGCAATGAATGGCTGCAGGCTTTCTTGGACAGCTCCTCTGTGAATGTCACACACAAATCCAGCTGACACCTGGGGTCAGAAGTATTCTTCTGAGCTTTTTGTTAAGTCATCTTTCCCACTTTTGTGCCAAAGGGTCTGGCTAAATTGAATTGCATTTAAATGAGGTGAGTGTGTGATGGATCATCTGAGTGCTGCTGTTTCCCTCCAAGTTTTGTGACAAATCTCTCTAATGCAAACACTGTGTCTCATACCTTGAACTCACTGCTGCAATTAAATACTGATCCTTTAAGCCTTATCTGGAAAAACAATATAATAACAGCAGCCCTGTGTGCTTGCAGAGAAAAGGAGAGGTGTGCATGCAGCAGATGCTGGCAGAGCTCTGCTAATTCACTTTGCAGGGGTCACAGTCACATTGGAGACACCAGCAGTGACATTAGCATGTCCAGACCTTCAGTGCAAGCTCTCCAGGAATTAGAGCATGTGCTGTGATGCCTTCACTGCTGTGTCAGCTGAGCTGTGACACCACCACAGCTCTTATCAGCTTATTGTACAACCAAATGCAAATACAATGAGTCAAAGAAGGGTGCTGAGCAATCACTGAATTCCCCCTAAAACTGAGTTTTGGCTGAGTGATCAGCAAGATAGGATGACTGACACTGGAATGAGTCTGCAGGGCACACAGCTCGGTGATTAGTCAGTTCTCATTACCTCTTCCTCCAATTAATGTCAGCAATTCACTGCTCCTGAATCAATGAGGACCTCAGGAGAAACAAAGCTTCCCCAAAACGCTGCCAGATGTCAGCAGAAGCTCCAATCCCCTCTCCTTGATGGTTCTGTACTTTTAACACACATAATTAACTGTTAACACCGTCCTGTTTCTGTCACTCCAGCCCCTCTGATAAATGCTGTTAGTTCAGCTGTGATGGAGGAGTCTGTGCCCAGCTCTGCTGCCCCATGATGAGCTCCTGCACTTCATCTCATTTCCATGCTCATCTCAGCCAAGCAGGAGCCCAGCCTGGGATCCCTTTTGTTACAGCTTCATCACCCCATTTGGCTCTTCCTCCCTCCTCCTCGCTGCCTTTGCAGTTTCCCTCCAACAGCATTTGGCTTTTATGGTCAGCCTCTGGAAGTGGAATAGGAGTTATTTTTCCCCATACTTTCCAAGATACTATAGGGAATGTTTTTATGTATTTTTGGTATCTGCAGGCTGTGGAGGAAGCTCACTTGTCACAGTGCCCTTCATTACAAAGGTGTTTTTATTTTCCTCTTTTTTTTCCCTGTGACTTGTCAGGAAAAATTAAATGCTGTGATTGCTTTGGCCTCCCTTCAATGGGCATTTACCCAACTCATAAATATAAGAGTAGCTCCCTGAAATCTGTTTCCACTCAGGTAGAGTTGTGAAGGTTTGCTCAGTGATGCTCTGAGGAAAACGAGGAACCCAGATGGGCTTGAGTTTGGGAGCTGGTTGTTCTCTAAAACCCAAATAGTGTTGCTCAGATCAATTAAGATTTGCTTATTAACATTAAAAATACATTTATCCACAGGTATTTTCACAGTTCTCTTTGCTCCCAAATTGGCATGGGCAGTGCTGCTGTCCAAAATAAATGAAGTGTGTGAAGACAGACAGTTTAAAGGCATTGAGGAATTTCAGACCTTTTACATCTCACTCAGCTTTCACCTAATTTGTTAATGGGTATGTTTTTCCCTGTGGGAAAATAAAGCTTTTCTCTCTGACATTTTATAAAGGACCTACTAAACCTTTTTTTGTTCCTTTGGGTAAAATCAGTTGAATTGGCTTTTCTGGTGCCTTTCTGCTTTCCCTAGAGAATCTGAGTTGGTTTTAACCCTTTCTGTCCCCCAGGCCTTATGAACAGTATGACAGAAACCTTGGATACCTTACAAGTCTAGGCACAATGTGGGCAGCTGTAGGTTCACTAGGGAGAGGCTTATTACTGTGTAAAAAAAAATACATATATAGGTGAAGAGAAGAATATTTGCTCATTTTAGGTGTGAGCTAAAACAGAAGCTTGCAGAGGGATGCACGGTGAGTTTGCAACATTGGGAATTTCTGGATCTCCTGGGGGACCAGAGAACAGGATGTGATTGTGAACAGGAAGGGTTTGTGAACACTTCCAAGTCTCCAGCCACCCTTGGGACACAGGTGTGTGTCACCACCAGGGGTGGCAAACTGGGGACCTTGGCCTGACACTCATTGCTCCAGGCAGGCAGACACATCCCCTGTGAAACCTCAGACAAAATACCTCCATATTAACCTACTCTGTGGTGGCAGGAGCAGCTGGGATGGCTCCTGTGCTCTCTGGTTTCTGCAGGCAGGCTGGCAGGGTGTTTGCTGCACGTTTCCTCAGAAGATTGTCACACCTGACACGTGCTGTTCCTGCAATGCCTTGCAGAGCTCAATCCATGTCCTTCCCTGGCTGCAGAGGAGAACATGCTGAGCCAGCCTTGCAAGCTGCTCCAGCCCTGGACACCTGATCCTCAGGCTGAAGGAGCCCTCAGAGCATGAGGTCTGTCTGACTCTGCATTTCTTTTTTTTCTCCCCTGTCACTGTCATATTTTCTGAAAAATCCCTTCACCAGGGTTTCTTCTCCTGGGAAGCTGAGAAGAGAGAAAAAGGAAAAACAATATTATCTCATTTTTCTCTCCTGTGTTTTGCTGCTTTGGAATCTGGTTGGAGATTGTTTATTCAACATGTGAACTGTTTTTATTTAATGACCAATCATGGTCCAGCTGTGTTGGGACTTTGGACAGGGTTACGAGTTTTTAATTAGTATCTTGTTAAGCCTTCTGTCTGTATCCTTTCTCTATTCTTCAGTATAGTTTTAGTATAGCATTCTTTAATATAATATAAGTATATAAAATAATAAATTAGCCTTCTAAGAACATGGAGTCAGATTCTCAATTCCTCCTTCATACTGACGACCCTGAAAATACCACACTCCCCATCTCTCACTTCATATTCTGTTTGCTTTCCATCCTGCTACGTTTCAGGTGCTGAGGAGGGACACGTTGTATTGGTGTTGCAAAGGTTTTTCTTTGCAAAGGAAAACATCTTCATTCCACAGGTATTAATGAAGAAGAGTATTAATTTAAAACCTGCCCTAGATTAATGTAGAACAGTATAAATAATGAGCAGGTGCTGTGAATGATGAATGGGAGAAAAGGATTTGGACTGTCACTGCTCCACCACACAGGGACTGTTTTACAGGAGGTGTTTTCTGTGACATTTCTGCATTGCTTTACTTAACAATAACCATTAGTTGTCCACTCTTAAAAAATCATTTTCTGCTAGGATGCCACCAAGAAAGAAGACAATTTGGAAGTTGCTTTGAAATGGCATTCTAATGGGAATTCAAAGCATGGTTATTATTATGCTGCTTGGAAAGCTGCTTTTCTGTCGAGCTTCCCTGTGATCCCTTTAGCTCTATCTGATACCAAAGGCTTGAGATCTCCAGATTAGAAATTAAATTCGACCTCTGTGGCCCAGACCTGATGACCTGCTGCAGTCACAGCAAATAGGTTTTTCTTTACAGTGAATGCTTCCAGTTAAAGCTGTTGCTTTTTGGTCAAAATCAAACTTTTTTTTTGGGAAAAAAAAGATCATTAAAGCCATGTGATGCAGGTGTAGGAATAATAATTGACTTGAAATTGAGTAGGGATTATTCAGAGTGATGGCAGGCCCTGATCTTGCAGGGATTTAGGTGCTTGTTTTGTTCTGCTGGCATGTGTGAATACACAGGATGCTTGGGAGGGCTCTGTCCTGGGGGATTTAGGGGGATCTGTGCAGTTGGGACAGCTGGGTGGGATGCAGCACTTAGAGCATCAGGCAGCAATTCCTGCTGCTGAGCTGGGTGTAAACCACAGCTGGGTGTAAACCACAGCATTCCAGGGGGGGACAGGTCTGGTTTGGGTGTCTGGTGTAGGAACAGCAGCCTGGGCAGGGCAGGAGAGGGATTTTCCCATTGAGATTTCTGCTTTACTTTGCAAATGTAAAAACTGGGAGTGACTGGTGTCAGGCCTGTGCTGGGAGGTGGGGGCTGAAGAGCCTCAAGGGAAACTGGCAGAAAGCATGATTTCAGTGTGATCACTCTGAAAATGTCAGTCACTGAGATGGGCACTCAGCTGTCTGTGTCCCTCTAATTGTGCTGCTCATATTTTGAATGTGATAAAATTGAGCAGTACAGTTTTAAACCAAAATTTGGACTTTTCTGTGCTCAGTTACAATGATGAAATCCAGAAATGGAAGGTGACTGTAGTTTATAAATAAATATTTTTTTCCTGTGAACTCTGAACAGTTTTGAACAATTCACTTAATTAACTGGATTTTCAGCAGTACAAAATGTGACCATCTCAATTTAATTAACAGCATATCTACATTGTGGTAGTGTGGGGATTATGTGGAGGCTGCTAGTAGCCTGATAGATTTTCATCCTGCTCACATACAATGTCATGGTTTAGATTGTTGTTTTTTCATTATGAGCTTTTACTCTTCTTGCAAGAATTTCCACTGTCATTTCTGCTGACAGATGCTGCTTAGGACAGATTTATTTTTATTCCCTTACAGATGAATTGGATCTAACATCTTTTTCCATATAGCTCAAGTTTCCACAATGGAGTTACTCCTAGTTGACTGCTCTGAGAAGAAAATTGTAGTAATTTTTGTGACCTTCTTTAGCAGCAATTCAAATGGTTTTTGGCACGTGTGCATATAATCTATTAATTTCCACTTCCCGTCAATTGCAGGGATTCATGCTTATAAATAGTATAAAAAATTTTAATGCAAATAAAGAGAGAGGGAGAGAAAAATCCAGAATTTGGTCTTTTTTTTTCCCCTAGCTGGATTCAGTGAGGTGTTGAAACATGCAGGGCATTTGTTTCAGGCTTTGATAAGGATCTCTCACATTCTTATATAAAATGCTAAATTGACAATAATCAGCCCCCATGACTTACAGCCCTGCTCAGTGCATAGCTTGCCTTTCTCTTGGGTTTCCTCTGAACCCACAGATCTGAGGGCTTTTCCCCTGTGATCTGAGAAAGCAAAATTCCTGACAAAACTAATGACTTGGGGCTCCTGCAGAATTTAAAAACCTTTTCTTTTTGCCCATGATTGGCTGCCTAATGTGAGTGGGATTTCAGTGGCTTTTTAAAAATTTGCATTATATCCTCCCTGCAGTCAGGACATTCAGCACCATTTGCCTGCTTGGCACAGGGGTGAGGATTTCCACCAGGTTTCCCAATCCACACAACTGAGATAGTTTATTGCCTTATGTTTTGGGTGATGGTACCTGACGTGGGATTTTAAAGCATTTTCAGGTCCTTTATGCTGTGATGTTGTGGCAAATCTGTAAGATGGGAAGGACCAGAGACTTCTGAGCTGGTGGGAAGTGGAATGTTCTCAGCTGAAATCCTTCAGAGCAAGCAGTGACCACCCAGCAAGGAAATCAGCTCTGAATCCTGGAAGGAGGAAGAGGAGAAAATTCTGAATCACAGAATCGGAGAATATCCTGAGTTGGAAGGGACACACAAGGGTCTCATGATCTGACTGCTGGCCCTGCACAGACACCCCAACAATCCCACCCTGTGCCTGGGAGCATTGTCCAAACTCTCCTGGAGCTCTGGCAGCCTCGGGGCTGTGCCCATTCCCTGGGGAGCCTGGGCAGTGCCAGCACCCTCTGGGGGAAGAACCTTTCCTGATTTCCACCTAAACCTCCCCTGACACAGCTCCGGCCATTCCCTCAGGTCCTGTCACTGTCACAGAGCACAGAGATTGGTGCCTGTCCCTTGTGTAGCTGTAGCAGCTGGATTTGCACTCTCGGCTCTTCCATTGCCAGCATTCCAGCTCTCTCCCTCCAATGCCCTTCCCAGGCTCGTGGCTCCAATCTTTATCTGTTGGCAGGACCCTCACCCACCGTGAGGCAGCAAATCCCATTCCTGGGAGGCTGTGGTTTGCTTCTGATGCCAGCTGGAAAACTCTACTGTGGACAAAAGCAATTAAACATCTGCAGAATCTGCTGCTGCAGAGCCCTGCCACCACTCCTGGAATGGTTAATATTAGGAAGATTTGGCCTTAAATTTTCACCTTGGAAGCTCGGGGTGGGGATGCTGCCTTTGGCTGGATCATGAGCTGCTCTCAGCAGCGCAGTGACCGGCCGGGATGTGCTGAGCCAGGGAAGCTCCGGCATGAAGCAGCAAAACGCAGCCTGGCCAGCTGATGGCCGGTCGCACATTCCAAGTGTCCGGCCGCCTCCACACCCCCGTGGCCACCCCTCCGGGCCTGCTCCACCTCCCAGGCAAAGGCACAGCTTCCCTCAGTCAGCATCCACCTCATGCCGCTGCCTTTGTCTGCTCGGGAGAGTTTGGGAATGCGGCGGGATTGCAGCTGAGTGCCACGCATGGCTGGCCAGAGGGGAACGCTGAGCTCTCCCCGCAGCTCTGTGCGAATCCCTCTTTGATGGCGGGTGATTTCTCAAAGGTGCTGTGGGACAAATAAACAAATGGCCTGGGAGTCAGAGCAGGCATTGCCAGAGGTCAGCGGAAATGATGGGAGGGTGCAAAGCCCTGCGGTGATGCCAGCATCCCTTCTGCCGGCTGCACCCCGAGGCTGGGGATACCTGAGCAGCACCAGAACTTCCCCTTTAGCCACCGCTGGCTCAGCCGTGCTGCTGAGCCAAAAACTCTGCATTTTCTTGTGTTTTCCCCAACGTGTTTGGGATTCCGGGAAGCTGAGGGTTAATGTCAGTCCCCCAGCGATGGAGCTGGACGGGTGCCCTCGGTGGCTTCTTGGGTTGTTTCGCTGTCCCCAAGGAACTGAGAGAGCAACAGTTTCCATCCCCGTGGGTACCCGCAGAGCCGTGGTCAGCCGCTGAGCTCCGGCAGCAGAAAGCAATCTGCCCTGGGAGCACTTTGGGAAGGATCCACGTCAGAGGGAAGAACTTGGGGCTCTAAGAAGTCAGAGCTGAAAAAATCCAGTTAATCTCCCTCCCTGCAGACTCCACGGCTTTCTGGGATGTCACTGAATAAGCCCTTGGTATGTTTGTGCTGCAGGCAGGGCTGCCGGGCATTTTTAAGACATTTAAGGGAAATTGAAGGACAAGCCCGATTCCTGGTCATGAGGAGGTGTCTGGTCTCTTTCATGTCCTGGAGGAGGCTTTGGGGTGTGCTCTGTCTGCTTGCCTTGGGCCCCTGGGATCCCGCACCTGTGCCAGCTCCGGGAAAGGAGGTGGAGAGGGAATGGTGGCAACTAGCTGGAATTGGGGGGCTGGATGGGCGATCCTGTGCCCGGTGAGCCCGGGCAGTGGGGTCCCTGTGCCCGGTGAGCCCGGGCAGCCCTGCGGAGGATGGCCCCGCACACGGGTGGGGAGATCCCGGGGGAGACCGGAGTGCGGGAGGTGATTCCCACCTCGGGATGTGTTCCCTGCGTGTGGGAAACCCGCATGGGAGGATCCCTGCCTCCCGGAGCTCTGTCCGTGGGTGGGGTATGGTGGGGAGATCCCTGGGCATCCCGGTCTGGGGGAGCTCAGGGTGGATGATCCCTGATGATCCCTGCCTGGTAGAAGTCTGGGTAGGAGATCCTCAGGAACAGGCGAGGGATTGCAGCATGGGGAACTTGGGGGTGGTGGGATCTCCATGTGTGTGGGTGATCCCTGGGGATCTCAGCGTGGGGGTAACGTGGATGGGTGATCCCTGGGGATCCCTGTGTGAGGGAGCCTGGGTGGGTGATCCCTGGGGATCTCCACGCGGGAGGAACCTGGGTGGGTGATCCCCGGAGATCCTCGGTTGGGGATAACGTGGGTGAGTGATTCCTGAGGATTTCTGCATGGGGGGGGAGCCTGGATGGGTGATCCCCGGGGATCTCCGCGTGGGGATAACGTAGATGGGTGATCCCTGGGATCCCCACGTGGGGTGAGTCTCGGTGGGTGATCCCCGAGGATCCTCGCATGGGGGGAGCCCGGGTGGGCGAACCTCAGGCCGAGGTGTGGGATCCCCACGTGTGGATCTCGGGGGCGATCCCCCAGCGCAGGGCGGGCTGCGGGTGATGCACCCACACACGTGGCGGAGCCGGACGGGCGCTCCCCGCTGCCGGGGCTCCCCGCGGCCGGGCTGCGGCCGCGCTCGGTGCCGGGCAGGGTCGGGCGGTGCCGGGGGCTCCCGGCCGGGGCGGTGCCGGTGCCTTTAACGCGCGGGGGGGCGGCCGCAGGCGCGGCGGACGTGCGGGGCCGCCTCCTCCCCTTCCTGCCGCCCGCGCCGCGCAGCACCGGCCGCTCCCGCTCCGTCCCCGCAGCCCCGGCACGGCCCTGCCGTGCCCTGCCCTGCTCGCCGCCGTCTCGGTGAGTCCCGCCCGGGGAGCGCCGCGGGCCGCAGCGGGGTCGGGCCCTTCCGGCGAGGGGCGGCGGGCCCAGGCCGCGGCGGGCCCGGGGCTGCGGCTCGGCCGGGGGGGGAGGTCCGGGCGCGCCCCCACGGCGGGGAGAGGCCGCTGCCCTGGGGCCGGCGGGGTTCGGGGGGCTCCGGTGGGGCTCCGGTGCTTCCCGAGCGCATCCCCCCGGAGCCGGGTGAAGCGGGGCAGGCGCGCCGTGCCCGCGGTGCTCCCGGAGCCCCCCGAGGGGCGGCGGGGCGGCAATTGCCGCCCGAAATGGGGTTTGGAGCGGTCCCCGGGGCTGTGGGAGCCCCGGGTGAGGTCTGGCGAGAGGCGGCTGCTGCTGCAGCGCCCGGGTGGCCGTGGGAGCTTTAATGAGCATTGCGCTTCATTACCGCGCCGGGCCGCCTCGGGTGCCCGTGCGGGTGTCAGATGCTCGCACACGCTGCTCCCCACCCTCGCAGGTGATGTTGTCAGCGGTGTTTCGTTCCTGAGGTTGCCTTTGCCCTTTGGTCCGGCTTGTGTGCAGCTCTGTTAACCCTGGAGGTGTTGGTGCCCCCATCACCTCTCCTTACTCACGGCTGACTCCCTTCTACCAGCCTGCAAGTTACGGAGAAGGAAAGAGGAGTTAAGGTGGCAAAGCTGAACCTTTTGTACCCGGCTGCCTTCAGCTGATGAAGTATTTTAATTGAGTAGGTGGTTATTAAGAATAACGTAGCTTAGTGTCTTTTCTGCATTAGACAGTGACAAGTTCTGCTCTCCAGTGATGTGCATCCACCCGTGTGCTTTAGGTTTGTCATTTTACGACCTTTTTCCCCCCACACCCCAGCTAAGGCAGTGCTGTGTATTTTGAGGTCGCTGTTAGAAAACCTCAAAGATAATTTTTCACTTTGTGGGAGAGGAGCTGAACTGATACCCTGCTGTAGCTCTTTTCTGTTTAAAATTCTCCCTTTTTTCCCCACCATGTTCCTTTAGTGTTTCCATTGCTGCCTCTGTCCACCAGCACAAATGGCATTTAGTTGATATAACTATTCCATTTAGCATCTCTTTACCTATGACAAGGCAAAAATCTCTCGCTGGGCAGTCCAAACTGGTTGCTGCAAAAGTTGAGAAGGGATTCAGTTCCTGTGTTCCACCTCCTTTCAGATGTTTTTCCTTGCCTTTTCTCTCTGTGGATCACTATCATTCTCCTGTTTAGCTTGGGCTGGAAGCATTTCTCTGCCTCGTGGACCTCTTGCCTGTAACTGTGCTGTAATTTCTGCCCTCCAACAGGCCATGCAACTCGCTTTACCACATATTTTTTCTCTTGCCTCATATGCTGATGCTGCTTTCTGCATACTGTGATTAAAATAACTTTTGTGTGTAACTGCAGCAGTGAAAGGTTGGGGATTGGAAAGAAACACTAATTCTCTGGTAGAGTTATTACCAAATACCTTTTTTGGTAGTTTTTTTTCCTACCTCCTCCCTTTCCTAGCTACTTTAAAGAAGATGCTTTCCGCTCTCAGAAATAGCAGCAGCAGGATCTGAAGGACACAGTGAGATTTTGATTTTACCCTTTATCCCCTGTCACAGACCTGATGACTGCTTTGTTTCTGAAACCCCTTGAAGAAAAGGGAAGGACTTACTCAAGCCTGTGTAAAGCTGTGGTGTTGCTTGGTTAGCTCTGGAACAGCTTTCATTTGCGTCATCTGCTCTTGCTGTTGGAGATTTGGTGGTTATGGCTTGAAAATGTCTAATCATTCTTGACCCTGGGTGCTGGCTAAAGAAATCCCTTAGGAACTGGAATTCCCTATGAGTTTCAGAGGTGCTGGCCAGGTCTGTGTTTAAGCTACACACTCTAGACCCTGAAGTGTGAGGACACAGGGGACAGGACATGTGTTTTATTTTAAGCATCAAACTTGGTTGCTCCTAATCCCTTCCCGTGCTGCTGCCAAGGCACCCACCTCTCACCATTGACTTTGTGAGGCTGCAGCTCCCAAGTTTAGTTCCCTGGTCATAGCCCAGTGATGTGCCTGAGTAAATAGTGTGAATGCCCCCTGTGCTGGCCCGCAGGGATGGGGAGGAAGCAGAAGGCAGGAGTGGCAGGAGGAGGTAATTCTTCATCCCACTCTTCACTCCGAAAGCTGTGGCAGCAACTCAAATCAAGTTTAGTTTCCCTGTTTTTAGCACCCATCCGTGCTGTGGATGCCTTTCATAACACAACTGCTTCCAAGGTGAAACTTGATCAGTTTATTCTTTCTCCATCTCCGCAGGAGAGCTGTTGGGGAACCTCCTTGAAGTCTCGAGCAGTTGCTGAATTTCCATCCTCACGGTGCTCGTGGCCTGTTTGTGTCATTCTTTTTTGGTTCTTGTGTTTCCATTCGGTTTAAATGATTGTTTTCCCTCCCTCATGTAATTAGAGCAATTGGATCCCCTCTTGACCCCTTGTTTTCATAGGTTAAACAAGTCGAAGTCTTTAAGTCTCCTTGAGTTGTTGTCTTATCGATATTCTCAGGATTTCCTTGTCAGGGACAACCTTTTGCCTTTACCCATCAGAACCTTTTTAATATAAAGGGAATTTTATGCATCTCTGTTTAGCACTTCCTGCTCTGCATTGGCAAAGCAGCAGGATTGGGCTATTTTTAAAAGTAAGAATATTTTGGAGGGGGCTGACTGCTGCCCTAAGCTCACAAACTTTTTGACATTCCTCGGGTGATTGTTTCAGGCTAATGAGACAGGGAGTTGCTGGGCTAAATCTGTCCCAGACAAATCACTTCTTGTTAATGACTGTGCATAAACTATGGAGATGATAAATTGGAGAATTACCAGCCCATGACTCTTAGGAATCTGCTTCTCCTCTCATGTTATACAAGATGTCCAAGCAAATAAAACACACGGAGACTTTTTTTAAAAAAAAGAGTATTTATTTATGTTTTTAGAAATGTAAAAGCTTCTTCCTGTTCGCATGCCTGAACTACAGCTGGTGGCAGAAGAGAGAGTACTTGGGAGCTTTGAAAACTTCCTATTCCCTGCCAGAATGGAGCCTTTAAAGTATTTTCTTACAATGTGGACTCTTTGGCACTTTCTCCAGGCTGATGCCTGTGGTCTGCAGTTTGGGAATGCATCTGTGCCTGCTGGCGTGGGCACTGCCTTAAAGGCTGATTCCTGCTTTTTTTTGGCCCCCATTTCCAGTGATTTCAGAGCAGGAGCAGCACTCCTTTCATGGATAAGCACCTTGCATTGATCTGGACTCTGCTGAGGAATTGTTTTTTACCTGGTGGAGGGAAGAAGCAGAGTGGATCCAGGTGCTGCTCTGAGATAGTGCACAGGCATCTGTAATTCCTGCCATTCCTCTGCAAGAGGGTTTTTTTCCCTCTCTGTGAGATCTGAGTAGCACCCAGGCTGGCTTCCCTGTGTTTGAACTCGTCCTCTCCTGGTCACTGCCATGCCTGTGTGCAGGACTGCTGCATCTAATTAGATTATATTAGAATGAATAAGTGAATCTCAATAAATGAGCTTACAGGGGCACTGTTGGGTCAGCTCAGTCCCTAAATATAGGTCCTGGGCAGAGGGCAGGCTTGGTGCAGGATCTCTCCATAAAGCAAAATTAAACAGAGTTCTCCTGGGAGTGTAGAAATTCTTCCGCCTTGGCCATCTTGTCAGCCTGGATGCTCCAATGTCTTGGTACAAGAAATACCAAAGTCCACCCAAATGTGAAGATTCTTTAATTGGAGCTTGGGTGTGGAGTTGGAAGGGGAAGTCATGGCAGTGGAAACTCTAATAATCTGAGGTGCTAAAGAATGCAAATCTCATGATCCTTTTTAATGCTTCCAATTTAACTAGAGGTGCGGAGGTTTTTTTTTTTAAGTCTCTTAGATACTGTAGAAAACAGGAAAAAAGAGGAATGGTATCCATTACATGAAAACTCTGGAAACAATCTCTAACTGCACTAACACAGATAAAGAACATTATCTCCTTGCCACTATGTCGTGCAGAGAAGCTTTGTGGTTTCAAGTAGTTTCAAGCTTTTTGGGTGCTTCAAGCCTTGAGTTTTGCTGTGGGATGAGTGTGGGGTGGGAGAGAGAGGAGAGGGGCAGGAGCTGTGAGGTTTGTGGGGTAATCAGAGTTATTTCTTTTCAGCTCTCCTCCTCCTCCTCCTTTTCTGCAATGCTCTGTTTTTGTTTGTGCTTTGTGACCACTCTGCTTACCACAATCCACAGCTCTAAACTGCTGTTACTGGAGAGAAGTAAAAGTAGTTTCTTCCCCTTTTCTTCCCATGAAGATTTATTTAGAGGAATAGCATTTTTTCTGTTTCAGATGAAAGCTCATCTTTGCTTGTGCATCACTGGGGCTGCATTGTAACTCGGAGAAAGTGTCTGTAAATCAGTCATGTGGACAAGCTACTCCTTTTGTTGCACTGATAATCCCTATTAAAAATAGTGTTGTCCTCTGCTTGCATTTACAGCTCTTTGCTCTCAGGTGTGCAGGATTTTCAGGGGCAGTGAAACACAGGGAACAGCTCTTCTTGCAGGTTTTTTTCTCTTTTCCCATTGGACATTCTTGCTTCTGGCTGATCCCTCTGCCTGGCTTCCTTGTCTGGATCTGCTCACAGCCAGGCAATCCTGCAAATCACTGCTCTGCTGGAGCTGCTGCATCACAGCTCCCCTGATGCAGGAAGCATCTTTCAGCCCTTTTATGCTGTAAAGTTGAGGAAATAGAGCAAAACTCCTGTTTTCTTTCAAGTTGCAGTTGAATGACTAATGCAGGGGCATCAGGGAAGGCTCTTTTTCTCTCAGAAGAGGTGTGTTGATCTTATCCAGCAAAACACAAGTTCTGATTTTGGGATTACACCTATTAATTGAATAGCTGACCTTCTCAGCCTGCCTGTCTGGTGTCCAGCTCGTTGAGCATGGGTTGAATGACCCAGGGAAAATCAAGCTGGAGTCCAGAATTACGTGGGTGTCAAAGGCTCTTAAAGCCTGGTATATTTATGCCCGTGATTCATGGTGCTTCCAAAAACAATCCAGCTCTCATCCTGCAGAGGGGAAGTACCTCAGTCCAGTGTTATCAACTTTTGCTTAGCTGCCAGAGCAATATAAACTCAACCAGAGTTATTTTGGGCTCCTTATTCTTTGCCTTCCAAATCCCACCCTGCAAGTTTCTTGCAGAAGAAATGCTGGCTTAGTTCTGTTTTACACTCTCGTGTATGGCCTGAAAACATTAAGCAGGGTATTTTATTTCAGGGTTGTGACAAATTTTAGTACATCTCATTCCTTCCTGTGGTGTGAAAAGGTGTCTTTTGTCCGCCTGCTACCACACAGGAAGGAAGTTGTTGAGTCTGGGAGATAAAAGCTTTATCTCCTCCCCTGCAAGGGACAAGCTGCCCACTCCTAGGCTGGCACTGCTCTGCTCTGTCCTGCCTGTAGTAGGGCAGAGAGGAAAACTTCCATGGGAAAATGTGAGTGGACTCAAAATGCGTTTGTAAGTGCGTAGCTGTCAAGGAAGATGATGACAAAGCTGTTGCACAAGGTGCAGCTCTTCAGGGAGCTTGCCAGGATTGGACTGCATCATGACTGACTCATGAGAGAGCCTACAATACCACTCTGCTCCTAATTTCATTATTACTGGTTTCATCTGACCACTGGCCCATGACTACTTTTCTTTCCCAGCCAATTTGCTGTGGGGTTTTAAGTTGGAAAGTCTACACTTGATGACAATAAATTAAAAAATCCAATTTATTGGAGGAAGTGAATGGTTCCCAGGCCTTGGGTGGGAAGTGCTGTGTGGCAGGGCTGTTTAAGCTGATGTTGGCATTTGGCTCACGTGGATATTTCTCCATCAGGCATCTGCCCTGTGCTGCTGCCAGGCTCTGGCATGGCACTTACCTGCCCGTTGTACAGAAGGGAAAGCACCTGCAGGTGAAGGTGCCAGGAGGTCACCAGCAGAGAGCTGGTGGTGCCTTTTTCTTGTGCCATCTGTGACCTGAACCCCTGGCAGTCAGCTGGTGGGTGAGCTCATTGTCAGATAGTGACAGGACAAGGAGGAATGGATTTAAACAAAGAGAGGAGAGATTAAGATTACATATTAGGAATTTTCCTTGTGAGAGTGGGGAGGCCCTGGCACAGGTTGCCCAGAGCAGCTGTGGCTGCCTCTGGATCCCTGGAAGTATTCCAGTCCAGGTTGGACAGGGCTTGGAGCAACCTGGGATAGCTGCTCCATGGCAGGGGATTGGAATGGGATGATCTTTAGGGTCCCTTCCCACCTAAACCATTCTGTGATGGGACATGTAACTGCTTTCCTGCAGCAACCAGGACTGTCCCATGTGCCCCTTGCTCTCAGGGTCTCTTCTCTGGTGTGGGTGTGAAGTTAGGGTCAGTGATGTTTCTGGGTGGGAGGCCAGGGTTAGGGTCAGTGATGTTGCTGGGTGTGAGGTTAGGGTCAGTGAGTTGCTGGGTGTGAAGTTAGGCTCAGTGATGTTGCTTCTTGCCTCCCAAAGTGGTTTGAAAGGCTCCCTTGGTGTTTGGTGCTGCTTTGCCCTCTAAACCATCACTTAATATTGCAAATGGACATCCCAGCTTGGCTTTCACCAGGCATTGCCTTTAATTCTGTGTGAGGGCCTAAAAACAGGTACATGAAACCAGCTACAGCATCTCTGCTTCAGCTCCAGGTGTACCTGAGAGCATCACCATGGCTACAGCAGCTCACAGCCACTGCAGCTTTCACAGGGCATTTTCAGATCTGGGAAGAGATTGGGATTTGGGGTGCTGTGTGCCAGGAAGGGCCCTTTCCCCCAGGACTAGGTGGGAATTCTTTTGCCTCCTTGAGCTTGCTGTTCTCCAGGGAGATTCCATGTCCTGTCCTTGGATCAGGCAGTGTCTGCATTTCTCTGGGGGTGTGGTGCTGGGAACTGGGAGAAAATGGAGTTTACAGGTCAGGGCTGTATCTCCTGTCACACCTGCTGACCTTTGCTTGATTCAACACCTGCTGGCAACACGTGTGGCTCCAGCTGTGATGGAAGGACAAAGGACTGAGCTGCTTTTTCTCTTCATGCTGCCTGGTTTTGTGTTTACAGCAGTGGTGATGGAGCTCCATCAAGCTTTACTTCTCCAGACTCATGGAGAATTGTGCTGAGAAGGTTCCTCCCAACCCTGTCCTCAGTGTGGACAACGAGCAGCCTTGTCCAGGAGAGAGGTGGAGGTGGCATCTCAAAGCCTTAGAACCCACCAAGCGGCCTGGAGGATTTATGGAGGTTTTGTTGGGATTTTATTGGGTTCTCTGGGCTTTCCCACGGCAGCTCAATGGGAGTTCTGACAGTTTTTCCTTGTTGCCTTCACCTAAGGTCACTTCCCTACCTTCAGCCTGTGCTACACCACCACTAGGATTGGGTTGCATGCTAAATTTAGTGAACCTTTTTACAGCTTGGTTTGTGTGTGTAAAGCCAGAGGGGTTTTTAGCAGCTTTTAAGGGGTTAGAGCCTGGTTCAGGATGCCCAGCAAGGCCAGGCCTTCTTTGCACAGCAAAGGTGGCAGCACCCCAGGCCAGGTATGGGAGGGTTCCTCTCTGCCTCAGTGTACTTCCACACAGGGAATTGCTGGGGTGCAGAGCCCGTGGGAGGGAGGGAGGGCTGTGGAGGCACAATTAGAACTTGCATAACATGGTCTGCAGTCTGAGGCATGTGAGAAGTGCTGGCGAAGGGGTTGGGTTTCAGAAGTTTTAAAGGCTTGTGAAAATTCTTGATCAGATGTTTCCATTACAATCCTGCCTTTTTCAGCCCCCCCACCCTCTACCTCCAAGTTTTTACTTCTCCTCCTATGCTGTTTGTTTGCCAAAAGAAGAATTTTTTGGCTTCAGGACTGGTGTACCTATTTCTAAGTAGATTTTTTAATCCCTGCTTGGCATCACAGGCTACTGGAGTAATAGTTTGAGATGTAACTTAAGTTGGAGGCACATAGGTTTAGATCCGTGTGGTTGCAATGAAGTGTTTGTTCAATTCTTGCACAGCAAAGGAGGAGCAGATTGTGGGACAGCAAAGCAAAGGGAGTGAGAACCCAGGGAAGCGTGAGAGAAATGACCTCAATTACTCTGCATTTCTGTAGCTGAGCATTTTTAGTCCTTTTTAACAACCTAGCATGTTCTTGGGTTCAGATCAGTGCTGAGCACGTTGGGGAGGGTGTGTGTGCTTGTGTTAGGAGGCTGTTTTGGGGGCAGAGCTCTGGGCTGCTGGGTTCTTCACTTGAACTCAAAAACTCTTCAAATATGCATTTCCCTGTTTCCAGTTTCTTTAGGAGACACCTGCAGGCTTGGTCCTTGTGGTATCAAGTGGAAAGCACCAGGAAAGCTTTAGAGATGTGCTTTGAACACACCTTGCATGATGTTGCCCAGCTCAAAACTGCATTGTATGTGGGGGTTTGCAATGAACTGGGACCAGTAAGGAGGGTTGCAGCATCCCCTGGGCTGCTGCTGCTCAGAGGAGCATTGGCCACCCTCAAGCATCACTCAGCTGGGACATCAACAGCTGCTTGAGGAAGGTGGTGAAGGAAAGCTCTCCACTGCGTGGCTCAGGTGTGATTCAAGCATTAAGCAAGTCTGTGGAGGAGCTGGAGCCTTTTCCCTGCTGCTGCAGGGGAGTCTGGTCCCCTCCTCTGGGTGTTTTAAAAGGCAAATATTGCCTCGGGGTCTGCTGAAACACTGCACTGATTCCTGAGCACATGTGACCTTCCTAAGCTGCTGCCAGAGCCTAAAGGGTGTGGGTGATGACACCGAGAGGTGACACCAGCTGTGTCTCATTTCTTCAGCTGTGAGTGCCTGCAGCAGACTGGGCAGTGAAGCACAGGGAGGTTAACAAGGTGAGAAGAAGCTTTGTGTGAATGAAAAATTCAGAGCTTGAAATGCTGTTTATTATGCTTCCCCCCCCAAGTCTTGGGTTTGGGAGGATTGGTGTAAACAGAGCATGGAAACAGAGATATAAAATGATATTCTTTAAAAAGAATATAAATATATAGGTTAAATTTACCCTGAGTAAGGTGGGTGCCACAATATAAGAAGGTTAGGAAGGTATTGGAGAGCACCCAGGGTCCATGGAAGGGTCTAGAGGGGAAGCCATGAGAGGAGTGACCGAGGTCACCTGGCTGGTTCAGCCTGCAGGGGATGAACTGAGGGCAGACTTCATCCTGGCCTGCAGCTTCCTCACAGGGGGAGTGGAGGGGCAGATGCTGAATTCTTGTTCCTGAGCATCAACAGGACCTGAGGGAATGGCTGGAGCTGTGTCAGGGGAGGTTTGGGTTGGATATCAGGAAGGGGTGTGGGTGATGACACCGAGAGGTGACACCAGCTGTGTCTCATTTCTTGCTGTGAGGGCCTGCAGCAGACTGGGCAGGGAAGCACAGGGAGGTTAACAAGGTGAGAAGAAGCTTTGTGCTGTTCAGGGGCACATCTCCTTGTTGTGGAAGCTGAAGGATGGCATCTCAGTGGAGCTGTGTGAAATTCTTGTTGTAGTGCAGGAGGTGTTGGGGATGGATGATGAGGTGAGCTCTTAGTGCTGCCCTTGATAAATGAGATACGTGCAGTGTCTCAAAGGAGAGCAGAGAAAGGCCTTAGCACTTCACCTCCCTCAGCAGGGAAATGACCACAGTTCAGCAGCAATTTCTAAAACTTCGTGTTGTGCTTTCAAATAGAGTTAGAAGTTCCAGCTCATGATGCAATTTATACTTTGAAATGCACTGGTGTAACTTGTATGGTGCCAGTGCTGCAGGGATTGCTTCTAAAGCCTTTTTTGTTCCTAAGTGATTTTGAAATTTTGTTTCTAACAGTATTAACAGCACCATATTCTACAGCATGAGGGATCTGGCTTGGCTATAGAAGTGCTGTCTTTATGCCTGCATGATAATGTGCTTTAGGATAAATGTTGAAGGACAGCTTTGCTATGGAGCAGTCAAACTAATTCATATCTGCTGTGGAAGTTTGTTCAGCCTTCAGCTGGTGCAAATTTCTGCTGGAGCAGAAAGTCAGAATATCAGTGCTGGAGGAAGCCCCATCACCAGCAGGACCTTCTGTGGTCCAGGTTCAGTCCTGAGCAGACCTCTAAACAGTCCCTGTGTTCAGAGGGTTTGTAAGTAGAGTGTGAACAGTGCTTTAATCTGGCAAATGATTTTAAATTTAATGGACAGTTGAAATAAAATCCACTCCTCTTTAGAGATATCATTCCTAATGTGACTATGGATTAAAACTCATTGATTGCTACCAGCAAAAGAATGAAGCAAACCACAGTGCCCCTGCTCCATGCAGAGGCTGCAGATTGACCATTCCAGCTCTGAGCACCTTGTTGGATTGAGGATTGAGTTTTTTCCCAACTTGCAGCCGAAATGCAGCCGTGGCCCATTGCTGCCCATTTGTTCCCAGGCCAGCATTGTCCTGTGGCTGCAGCCCCTCCCTGCAAGGTGGGAGCAGAGGAAGCCGGGCTGGGTCCTGTTCCTTGGGGGCAGCTCAGGGCAGCAGAGCTGGTCCTGCACAGAGGAAGGGAGGGTAGCCTGCTCCAGCCTGGCTGTTCGGATTTTCCAGTGTTTTTTGTGTCCTTCTGACCCACCACTGTGGCGTAGAGTATTAAAAGTAAAAATAGACCTGCTGATGCAGTGCTTAGCAGGCTGCGTGGGCTGAAGAGGAGGCAATTCCAACCTCGTAGTACTCCCTAAATTCTAGTTTGGTAGTTGTGCATGGTGGTGATAATCTCATTTATGATTCCTCTGTCAGTTTACAGGAACTTTGACTTCTCTGTGTTTAGTCTCTGTTCCTCCAGTCACCCAACCTAAACTGAAGCTCTCTTTAGCAATGCACTCGTTTGAAGCCTGCAACCTCCTCAGTAAAGTGCAACCTTTATATCACAAGTTTAAGGCTGTAGGCTCTAGAGATTATACTAGGCTCCTGAGGATTATAATTCAGTAATTCCCACAGTCCACTGTCACAAAGATCTAGAGAATACACTGTTTTCTCTTGAGTTAGCCTTAAACATTTTTTAAGAAAGCTGAATATGTTTAAATACGACACTTTACGCCCTTTTAAAATCTTGGTGTTGAGAAACTAACTGCATAGCCCTGACTTCTAAACTCTTGGCACATTTGAAAATTTATTATCACTCTGTGAACTTTGGTTGTTTAACTGGTGGATGCTTCTCCCTCCCATTCTTTTATCGTACTGTGTGTGGTGACAGAGAAGAACGAACTTCCCTGTTGATTCCTCTCAGTTTGCAGCTGAAGAATTATCAAGACTCAGTCTGATGGTGGGTACAGCAATCTTGTTTCACTTGCTGCCTTCTGATGCTCTCATTTAGCTACATCTGTGCCACATTGACAGTAGTTTTCTCTTTAGAGACAAATGAAATCACTCAGCTGCTTAGACATAATGTGTGCAATAAATAATGTCTCGAGACTTCAGGTAGTTAGAAGAAACCACATGAAAGCATCTAGATCTGATATAATTCACAATCACTGAAGTTTTGATTTCCCTCTGAGCTAACAACTCTCCTCTGCCTTGCAGCCTGTTCCCAGCACAGCTCAATTTCATTTTCCTCCAGGAATTTGGATAGATGAGAGCATCTGTCTGCTGCTGGCTTCTCCTTTTGTCCATTGCTGTCCAACAATAGGATTGTCGAGTCACTGAGAGGTTAACGAAGCTTTTTTTTTTCTTGTCAGTGGTCCAACCTCTTTGTATAGCTGTGTGGAACAGCACACTGCACAGAAATAATGGGAAAATCTTGTTGCTGGAATGACTGGGGCTGTCATTTTGTGATACCAGGGTAAAGACCTGCTTAAGCTTCAGGCTTGTGGCTGAGCACAAATCTCTCTGCAAGAACATTAAATATTAGTTTCTCTGTGTCTCCTTGCATCCAGCAGTGTTGGAGGGAATCTGAACTATTACAGTCTCTTCCCATTTAGTATTTAGAGTGGTTTTGTTAGGAGCCTTTTAGGGGTTTGGCATTGGGAAAAGGGTGAATTGTAGCCCTTAATTATGAAGTGTGGGAACAATTGGAGCTGGACAGACAGGCAGCAGTCCAGCTCCTCTTCCTGAGTGAGCAAAGCCTTTGTGCTGTGCCATCCCACTGCACAAATGGCCGTGCCGGGCTGTTGCTGGATTGATTGGTTTTGATCCCTTTTAGGAAGGGGTTTGGAAGCTCTAATTTTGGGTTTATCACAGTAGTCAGGCTCCTGCCCTGTTGCTGCTCTGATCAAGCCTGTTACTGTGGCTGCCCCAAAGAGCTGCCCATGGAGGGGGGAATGTGGCATTAAAACCCCGCTGTTAAATCCAGTTCAGCTGGGACATCAGTGGCTTGGCTCGTGTGGGTTCAGTGACAAAGAAACTGCAAGGAAAGCTGTGAAGATGCTGTGCTCTGCTCCTGCAGGGAATGGAGAGCTCTGAGGGGGAATTGAGCTTGGCATGGTGTGGGGTGGGTGGCTTGCTGGATGCCACCTGGGACACTTCTCTTGCCCTGTCTCTTATCAGCTTGTGGATGAGGGCAGCCAGCAGAGCAGGGTGGCAGTGGGATTTACAGGAGTGTTTGCTGGTGGCAGTGCTCCAAGAAACTCTCACCTTTTCCCTCAGAGCACCTCTCCAGGCTGGGCTTTCCCTGCAGTTCAGGCAAAGTGCACCTGTTATCACTCAGGCCTTGCTGCTGACCCCAGCCATGCCTCCTTTCCAGGCTCTCATTCCAGCAGAGCTCATGCTGAAAAATGGAGAATACAGAACTCCTCTTTGGGACACAACCTCACTTTTTAAAATTTTTTTTTTTATTTTTTTAAATTTATTTTCCCCTCCTGGGAGCTGCTGAGCCTCCGTGGCTGGCGTATGCAGGGCCCTGCATTCTCCTGTTGGGAATGTTAAAAATACCAGCTACAATTTTTCCTTTCCACATACCAAAATATATTAATGTGCTGCTGCTTTGATTAGTCATTTCCTCTTCTTTTGTTCCTTTCGCAACAGGGTAGAGGACAGCATGTGCACACTTGAGTAAAATCTTGTCTGGTTAAGAAGTCTGAAGCTAAATAGATTCTCTTAGGTTAATACCTGTCTTTGTTGGCAGAAGAATTCTGTTCTTATCCCTTTAATATACATTCAAAAATAAGTCTGGATAAAGTCACTTTTATGGTCTTCAGACTAAGAATATCTTTGTGTGATTTATTTTTGTAGTGGAAAGAAACTCTAATATGAACAAGATTAATATTCTTAGATGAATTTAATATATTCTTGCAGGAAGACCTTTGGTGATCCATTGCTATAGGAAACTTTCCAAAATCATTTATTTTGAGGTTTCTTGTCTTTCTCCTGTGCCATCACCTCGGTGCACACATTCCTCCTTCTTGAGCTCCTGTGAGACCTCATTTAGTGTGGGTGGAAACTTGGTGAAAGCAGCAGTGACACTGTTGGGCTGTGCATGGCTCAATTTCTGTAGTTCTGGCAGCCTTTGCACCCTCAGGGTATGGGGGTACAAAGGTTAATAAATCCAACTTACAGGGACCTGCTAAAGTTGCTCTGAGTGACCTGCTTGCCCTTGAAGAGGCTTATATTGAGGATATTTTTTGCTTCTCTGTCGCTGTGGCTGCCCTAGTGAGAAATTGGGGAGAAAAGCTTTAGCACCAGGTGGTCTGGAGAGCTGCAGAACAAGTGATGGGTTGAAAACTTTCTTATATGTGTGGAGGAATTCCAGTGAATAAGCTAAAAAGTTGCCTGGTGAGTATAGTTAAGGGCAAAGTTGAGTAGAAATCCAGAGAATCCTGCAATAAATTAAGGCTGATCTCTTCTCAGTTATGTCCAAACTTTAGAAACACAGCCCATAAACAAGATGCCATCCTCTTTAGCAATCTGTCGTGGTTTTCCTGTCGCTGTGGCGCCGAGGGCGGCTGCTCTGCCCTGAATTCAGATGGAGAACAGCTTGTGCCTGCCCTGGGAGGGAAAGCTCTGCTGCTGGGGATGTGCAGAAAAGGGATTTTACCTCTCCTGGGATGCACAGGCAGGTAATGCACTCGAGTTTTCTCCTTGATTCTTTGCAGCTCTTGTGGAGAAAAACCTGGGTTGTTTTTTTTGAATGAGCATTAGCTCCCAGTGCTCGGATGCCATTCATACTTTCACAGAATCTGCTAAGGCAAAAAAAAAAAAAAAAAAAAGCTGGACCAAAGGCCTTTGCTTCTTTTGTTTCTGTCTCCTCTTATTTTACATTAAAAAAAATATTAACAAGAATTCATAATACAGGAATGTATATTTATATAGTTACATTTGCAGTATATAACTGAGAAAGGGAAAATGTTTCATTCCAGCTGTTTTCTCTTTGCAGATTGCTGTGAAGGTATGAGAGGAATTTGAGTACTGAGAAGCTACTGCTCATACCTGCTTTCCTCTGTTACAGAATCATGGAATGATTTGAGTGTGGAAGGGACCTTAAAAACCATCTGATTCCCATCCCATGCCATGGGCAGGGACACCTTCCTTTAGACCAGGCTGCCCTAAGCCCCATCCAAAGCTGTATTTGAACACTTCAGGGATGGGACAGCCACAGCTTCTCAGGGCAACCTGTGCCAGGGTCTCACAGCCAAAAATTTCCTTCCACCCTTGGATATAAGGAGATGAAAGGAATGTAGCAGCCCTAAATGTCTTAGGAGATGGCCTTTAATTTTTTTTGATTTTACTTGGAATTTGGGGCTTTGCCTCATTTATGACCAGAGGGTGGTCAAATGCATCATCCCCATGGGTGCTTCAGACCTTGTTTTAATTGAGTTAAAGTAATAGAGCGTGCCAGGGGGAGGTGCAGAATGAACACACTTAGAGTAATGCAAGGGATTAAGCTGTGTTAGAGTGAGCAAACCCAGCTGGGCTCAGGCCTGTATTGTACCTGCCCTGGCTTTTTCGGGGCTGGTAGCTGCTCCCTGAGGCTTTCTGTGGGACCAAGGTGAAGATTATCTTGTGAATGTCTATTTATACACCAGACCACAACAGCTGTCTTAAGGCCTTTGTTGAGGTGTGCAGCACTTTAAATCTGTGTAAATGGCTTTTGTGTGTGGTAAAGCTGAGCTGCTGTGGAGTGTGGATTTTACAAACCCTTGTGAATTTCCCAGACAGCTAATTAGAATAAAACCGGGTGTGGCCTGGTCCCTCCCTCCTGTCCAGGTGCTGGGCAGAAGCAGATTTCAGGGTGTGGTTGTGTGTGTTTAATGCCTGTCTGACCCAGGAGTCCTGGCTCGAATCTGTACCAGGTTTGTGCTTTTTTTTGGGCTCATGTTGCAGGAGATCCCTTGATGCTCAAAAACTGCACGACAGATGGAACTGCTGCTCAGACAGGGAACCTCAGCTCAGCTTTGGCCATAAGTCTGCTAGATTTGGCTCTTATTTGTAGTATTATTTTGAGAAAATTCTGTAATCTTTTTTTTATGCCTTCCTATTTTGAGAAGTATCACTTCCCAGTTCCCTGTGCACGGAAGCGGGCGGTGATTGAAGAGCAAATGTCTGATCTGGTCCCTGCCTGCGTGGAGAGCAGGGAAAGGGGAAATGCTTACCCAAAAGCCTGAGCTGGCTGCTTGGGTGTTTAAATGCCTCTCAAATAGTTCATGGTGGTGTGGGCAGAGCATGTCTGTACATGAATGTGTGAAGGAAGGAGCTGGGGGAGCCTCAGGGACTCCTTGGAAGTAGGGATGGGAAGATGCAGACTTGCTGAGTAATTCCTGCTGGAAGAAAGAAACCTTTGATTCTTTACAGGCACTTTGGAAAAAGGTAGTGTAAGGATAATTTGTTATCTTCTAACTCTGGGGATAATAGGGGTGTATGTGTGTGTTAGCTGCTAGTGATTTAAAGGGGAAACTTGCAGTTTCTGGAGTCTGGTGGAGCCAAGGACATTTTTTTGCTGGTCCTGACACACACTGGTTTTTATCCCAAGTAACATCCTTTCACAAATACTGCAAGAAATGTTTTGGTTTCCTAAAACTTTGCTGTGCTGAGCAGTACAGACTCTTCCAATTTGGGTTGGAAGAGCCCTGTAAGATCAAGTCCAACCATTCCCTCAGCACTGCCAAGGCCACCACTGTCCCATGTTCCCAAGTGCCACATCCATGCAGTTTTTAAATCCCTCCAGGGATGGGGACTCCACCCCTGCCCTTGGCTGCCTGTGCCAGTGCCTGACCACCCTTTCAATGAGGAAATTTTCCCTAATATCCACACTGAACCTCCTCTGGTACAACTTGAAGCTGTCTCCTCTTGTCCTGTCCCCTGTTCTGTGGGAACAGAGCCTGAGCCCCCCTGGCTGCCCCCTCGTGTCAGGGAGTTGTGGAGAGTGAGAATGTCCCCCCATTTTTCAGGCTGAACCCCCTCAGCTGTCCCTGGTGCTCCAAACCCTTCCCCAGCTCTGTTCCCTTTTCTGGACAAGCTCCAGCTCCTCAACATCTTTATTTTCATGAGGAGCCCAAAACTGCCCCCGTGACTGGAGGTGCTGCAGCAGTGCCCAGCTCAGGGGACAATCCCTGGTCCCTCTGGCTCATATCAGTGCATTTATTTGTGCCCATGCTTTGGTGAGCCCCGTGGGGTTCTGCTGAGCCAGGCTCTGTGCAGTTTGGGATATCAGTGTGAGGGATGCAGAGCCTGCTTCTCCCTGCTCTGTGCCAGCAGCAGGTGTGTGAGCATTTATCCCCTGCTCAACCGAGGTTGCTCGCTGCACTTTCACTGCTGCTAATTCCAGTGCTGGGCTTTATCCTCCATCCATCCAGCCCAGGTGGTTCCAGGGCGTCAGCTGCCTCCTGGTGAATCCCTGCCCTGCCTTATCTTGTAGGAACTTGCCCAAACAGCCCGGCTGTGGTGGAAACCTCTCGTGGGAGGTACCTGGGTGCTCCCTGCTGCCGGCGCTGGGACAAGATCAAGGACATCTGCTGGTGCTGGTGGCGAGGTGGTGCAGCCTTATTGTGCTCCCAGCTCCCCCTCAGCGCTGCTCCTGCATTTTGTCAGGTGTCGGCTCTGAAGTTGTATCAAAAAAAAAAACCCTGTGAAAGGAAAGGCTTTTGTTGAAGCAAAGCTACTCTTTCTGGAATTTAATAAAGAGCTTGTCTGTGTTAACTAACATCAAGCGACTGAGAGCAGACAGAGCCCAACAGATGGTACAAACAGCGGCATGTTTGGAATGGAAAATATTTACCTAGAGGGTATTTGAAGCACTGAGCTTGTGCTCTGCAAATGGCTTAATTGTATCAGTGAAATAAAGTGGAGAGCAAGATTTATTGACAAGTTTTGCTGTGCTCTTGCTGTCAGCACCTCGGAGGGGGTGTCAAGCACTGTTGAGCTTCCCTTGAACAGGTCTCCTTCCTGGGAAGAGTAGTTTTAACACCTGAATGGCTCAGTTGGTGTTTTTGAGTGTCTGCAGCTTTCTCCTGGGGCTGTACAAATCATGCTGTCAGGGCAAGAATTGAAATGAAAAATTCAGAGCTTGAAATGCTGTTTATAATGCTCCCCCCCCCCCCCCCCCCCCAAGTCTTGGGTTTGGGAGGATTGGTGTAAACAGAGCATGGAAATAGAGATATAAAATGATATTCTTTAAAAAGAATATAAACGTGTAGGTTAAATTTTACCCTGAGTGAGGTGGGTGCCACAATATAAGAAGGTTAGGAAGGTATTGGAGAGCACCCAGGGTCCATGGAAGGGTCTAGAGGGGAAGCCATGAGAGGAGTGACCGAGGTCACCTGGCTGGTTCAGCCTGCAGGGGATGAACTGAGGGCAGACTTCATCCTGGCCTGCAGCTTCCTGAAAAAGGGGAGTGGAGGGGCAGATGGTGAATTCTTGTTCCTGAGCATCAACAGGACCTGAGGGAATGGCTGGAGCTGTGTCAGGGGAGGTTTAGGTTGGATTTCAGGAAAGGTTCTTCCCCCAGAGGGTGCTGGCACTGCCCAGGCTGCCCAGGGAAGGGGCACAGCCCCGAGGCTGCCAGAGCTCCAGGAGAGTTTGGAACACACTCTCAGGCACAGGGTGGGATTGTTGGGGTGTCTGTGCAGGGCCAGGAGTTGAACTCTGATCCTTGTGGGTCCAACTTCCAACTCAGGATATCATATCACATCACTCTCTTCTGTAATTTTCTAATTTGCCACTGGGATCAAAACTCACAGATCCATTTGGACCTTCAGCTTTCCTGGCTGCTGAGTGCCTCATGCATGACTTTAAACTGTGCAGTGTAAAAGTGACCTGTGAGAAGATTGTGTGTGATCTTACTGGACCTGTGCCTTTTCTTTATGTAGGTGTCAGCTGAGGTTTATGTGCAATACCTTAATTCTCCTGTGAAAAAACTGCTTGGGTACAGTCAGCTGCTTGCTGGTGTTCTCTGCACTGGATGTTTTTGGGAATGCTGAGCTCAGTGTGGCTCACCTGCTCAAGTTAGCCAGGTTTTAATGAACTCAAGCAAGTTTGATGGCTAAAATCCCTGCCTGCTCCAACAGCTCTTTGTGTCACATCACAGCAGCTCTGCTGTCTTTTGTGTCTTGTCTTGGGACATGAAAAAAACCCAAAACTGCTTAAAAACCCCAAAACTAAACCAACCTAAGCTGTAATTCTGCAGTTTTCCCTTATGCAGTACCAACACTGATGTTAAATTAACTACCCTGAGGTTTTTCTGGCTGCCTCCCTCCCTAGAGCTTGAGCCCAGCGATGCTTTAGTCAGGTAATACAAACAAGTCACAGAGAGCTGGTTGCTCTTGCTGTATGAACGTGAAATAGGCATGGAGTGGCTGAACTTCTTGTTTAATTTCATACCTTGCCTGTGGCAGATCTGGGTTTAATTGCCCAAGTTGCTGGGCATCATCTCTGGAAAAGCTCTGGGGGAGGATGGGCTTGGGAGTGAAGCTGTTTTCAAGAGGATCCTCTTTGCAGCTGGCTGATATGGAGCGTGTTCCAAGCTGCGTGCAGAATAGGGAGAACAAAAATAATGTTATCTGTTTGAGGAATTTATTGAATCCAGATACTGCTCTGAGACTTCTTGCTGTGTTCCTAGTGACTGTTGGATGTGAGTCTGCTTGCCAGCTTGAGAAAATCCCAGGGAAGTATCCCAATTAAAGGAGCTGTTGCCTTGGCTAAATCATGCTTGGTATCTCTTAAACTGCTTAGTATTTAAAAAAAGGTACCTTGGTACCTGTATTTTCCCTCTTTAATGTTAGTTTTTCAAAGAGGCACAAATCCCTGAAGATTATGTGCATTTTGGGACCCAAGCTTTTATAGAAGCCGTGCTTCTCGTGTGCTGGGGCTAAGCTATGAGTGACTCATTAGCCAGATGGAGCTATAATTTATTTCTATCTTCTCAAGTAAGTTAATCCCCTGGACCTAAACTGAATGAATATCCTGTGAAATGTGGTATCTGCACAGGGCGAAACTTGAGATTTAAATTCAGAAAGGCAGAGGGTGGGTTAGAAAATCCAGGGCAGCGTGAACTGGCAGGAGAAGTCAGGTGCAGGCAGTAATAGCACACTGGAGTTCAGAAATAGTTATTTTTCTGTGGCACGGGCTCTGTTTAGGGAACAAAAGTGCAATTCTTTTGTTAAAGGCAGGATGGGAACAGTAACTGGGTCTGTGCACGGCCTGGGACAGATGCAGCTTGTTCCCCTTTTCCAGAATGACTGAAGGGATGTTGTGAGGTCTGGAATTCACGGGTGAGACGGGAGCGTGTCTGCAAGGGGGGAGCCTGGCACGGGGGCTGGGCTCTGAGAAACGTGAGCAAGAGCAGGCTGAGTATCAAATACAGATGAAAGGTGAGTATTTAACCAAATACCTTGAAGTTTAAGTGTAGCTGAAGTTGCTGTGCCTCTGTAGGCAGTAGTGAGGGGGAGTGCAGTGTGATTGCACTGGGAGTGCCTTGCCTGGGATTGTGGGTTTGGGTGGGTGGGGAGCTGCTGCAGCCGCCCTGGAGACTTCAGAGCTGCAAATGATAAAAGTCCCATTGCAGCACTTCTGGGGGAAAAATTCTTTTTTTTTGTGAGAGTGTCTTCTAACCAGGATGATAAAACTAAATGGAGCAGTTATGCTGGTAGCTGAAGGTGTGTCAATGCAGCATTTGCTTTTTTCTGCTTTAACAGAATGAGTTTCTTCATCCTGTTTCTTTCTGCATGGCATAGAATTTTTTCCCCCCTATAGATTGGTTCTGTTTTTTCCTAGATGGCTTCTTAGTGTAATACAGAAATACAAGTGGAAATGATGGAACTGTTAGTAATTGTAGATTGTCAGAGGACAACTGGAAACTGTGTGTGAGCTAAAACACTGCCAATTTACCCCATGGCAAGGATGCCACTTTATAAAGACATTTTGACAGGGGGTGGTGTGATGGATGTTGTTTTGTCATTCTGCATAGAGCCAGCAGCAGTGGGATCCTCCTGGGGTGAGTTTTAAATACCCTTGCTGAGCTGAGCTGAGAAATTAGTGTATGGCCATCAGAGCAGAGCTTTTCCTTGCTGTTCCTGTGTGCATAATCAACTCTAGTTACACCCTGAGACTTAATTATTTAGATTTAGGGGTTTTTTTGAACTGTGCTTCTATGGGAAAAACTGAATTTGTGTGTGTAATTCAGAGATCAGATCTGATCATAAATTCAGAGGTCTTCTGATCAGTGTGTGGGGTGGAAAGGTCTGTGTGGCTCGTGTTTGGCTTTGCCCTGATGAGCAGGAGGGGGACAGGAGCAGGAATGGAGCCTGGGGAGGCTCTGGAGCTCATCACTGCAGTGTCATGCTCCAGATCTGGGAGATGATCCTGTGTTTGTGGAAGTGCAGGGAGCCAGGAGGGGGACAGGAGCAGGATTGGAACTCATCACTGCAGTGTCATGCTCCAGATCTGGGAGATGATCCTGTTCTTGGGGAGTTACAGGGAGCAGGAGGAGGACAGGAGCAGGAATGGAGCTCTGGAGCTCATCACTGCAGTGTCATGCTCCAGATGTGGGAGATGATCCTGTTCTTGGGGAGTTGCAGGGAGCAGGAGTGGGACAGGAGCAGGAATGGGGCTCATCACTGCAGTGTCATGCTCCACATCTCCAGATTTGGGAGATGATCCCGTTTTTGGGGAAGAGCAGAAGGGGGAAGGAGCAGGAATGGAGCCTGGGGAGGCTCTGGAGCTCATCACTGCAGTGTCATGCTCCAGATCTCCAGATCTGGGAGATGATCCTGTTTTTGGAGAAGTACAGGGAGCAGGAAGAGGACAGGAGCAGGAATGGAGCTCTGGATCTCATCACTGCAGTGTCATGCTCCAGATGTGGGAGATGATCCTGTTTTTGAAGAAGTACAGGGAGCAGGAGGGGGACAGGAGCAGGATTGGAGCTCTGGAGATGCTCTGGAGCTCATCACTGCAGTGTCATGCTCCAGATCTGGGAGATGATCCTGTTCTTGGGGAAGTGCAGGGTGGGGGACAGAGGCTCAGCAGAGCTTGTCCAGCTCTGAGATCAGAGCCCAGCTAGTCCAGCACACGTTCCCCACCCAGACTAGCTGTTGTCATTATGGATTTATGGCTCCTCTGGAAGCAGCTGTAGCTTTTCAGTGTGTCTCTCCTCTCTGGTCTGGGAGCAGCCATCACTTTGTGGAGCATGTCCTGCCTGGATGGCCATGGTGCCCTGCTGACCCTCTTGAAGAGCTCTGAAGCTCTTTAGCAGAGTGTTACCCTGAGCCTGTGCTTTGTCCTGAGCATGTGGTGTCAGAGGGGAGCTGTGTAGGGTGTGCCTGTCCCTGCCATGAGTTCATGGCTGGCTGTGTGCTGCTGTCATGAGCCGGGCTGTGCTGGGCTCCCTGTGCTTGGCTATTGTAGCTGCTGCAGCCGTGTGTTGTAATGATCAACTTAATTACACTTGTGAAAAATCTGCGTAATTACATATTTACTTTGGGGATTAGCTTTTCCCCGTAAGCATTCAATATTGACTTTGGCTGAGACAAATTTTCAAGATCTGCTTCCTTCAAGAGATGACTAATATTAGATCACTTAGTGCAGGGAGCTGGGTTTATCAAGTAGCTGTAATTAATCATTTTGAAAGCTCCAGCTTAGTTTTGAGCATCTGTGCTCTTTTTTTTCCCCCAAAAGACAAGCTTTTCTTCCCATCCCTCTCAGCCCTTCCAAAACTTTCTGTGCTGGATGTAATTTTAGACCCTGTAATTTTCAGTGAGCTGTGTACACGCAGAAAATAAATACAAACTGGGAGGAGACTTAATGTTAAGACAACTGATGAATAATTAGTGTATTGAAGTGTTAGTCTTTTATTTGGATAACTTAATAGCCAAATTAGAGTTCCCAAGCTCTGCTTTCTGTGCTGCTCAATGCACTGTACAAATATATTATCACAGGAGCTCCTCTCTGTCCAGAAATTATTCTATATAACAACTCTCCCCTCTTGAGCCAGAGCCAGACTCCACACCGAGCTCTCTGCACTGTGGCAGGATGGCACAAGCCAGTTTGTGATAGCAGCTTCCAAACCAGCCAGGAATTGAGGTAAAACAACTTGAAATGAGGAAATCTCCTGCCCAGAGGCAAGGAGAGCCTGCCCTCTCCCTGCACCACGCGGCTTCTCCGTGGATTTTATTCCCTGTGCCCTGGGTAGACACATCTGTTTTCATTTTTCAAGCAGCAGTGGAAATATTCTGAATAACCTGGGTTAAATCCTTTGCCTTTCATTCCCCAAGAGGATGGGTGTCCCAGGGGACTCTGGAGTTGAAGAGTCATTTTTTCTTGTCTAGAGGAAAATGGAGTTGTGGCATGTGCTTCCCATGATGGGTTTCAAACTGAGTTGGTGGATTGGGAATTGCATTTACCTAATTAGTTTGGGTTAAGCGTGGATTTTTTTTTTTACAATATTAGGAGGTGGTTGGTGTTTTTTTTGGGTTTATTTTCCTTCTTGGAGAAAGCAGTCTGGAGAAGATCTGGATTCTTCCTGCAAAAATCCAGGTCTGTTTATAGCAATCAGTTGTGAAATGGGAAAATCTGGCTTGTTTTGACCCCAAAGTTAGGTTTTTTAACCTTGTTCTGACTTTTTTTTTTTAAACTATGTGGTTCCTGCTTTTTTTAGAAAGAAAATAAATGTAATGTTTGGGACAAAAATATTGTTTTCAGCAAATTATCCTGGAATCATCTGTTCTGTATAAGTGCCCTGGAAGTTTTATACCATCACATGTTCAAAATAAGTAACAGATCTTCCTGTTTCCCCATAAATGTATGGAATTTTCCTGAGTGTAAAGCTGGGGTTTAGACTTCAAAAAGCAGTTTTGAAAATACCTGATTCTTTATGGCTGACTAAAATTCAGGGCTCTCTCCTATCTTCTCCTCATTCCACTTCTGAAGCTGTCATAAATCTGGGAACAAAAGGAAGGTGAAATTTAACTCCTGCTTGCCAGGATAAGAATCTTAATTTGTTATATTTGATTTATGAAAGAAAAAAAAAGAAAAAAAGTGGAGTTCTGTACTTAGTGGTCTCTTTTTCACAGCCTCTGGAAGTGCTGTCTCATGTGTTTCTGAAATCAGAAGCTTTAACTTTATGTAAGTGGGAAGGAAGAGTGAGGAGGATGAAGAAAAGCGAGGGAAGGGAATTATTCTCTCCCCAGATCAGCAGTCTGGCAAACTGCATTTCTTCCTATCCAGGCCAACAACTTTGAAGCAAGTGGTAAATGATTCCAAAAGCTGTTCTATGGCTGATGTAGTTTGGTAATTTTATTAAAGCTACTTTGAGGCTTCTCTATAACAAGGAGAAATCTTCTTTGAAATAACACTGAGGGAAAACCTGTTCAAAACCTAATTTTTCTTCTTTTTTTTTTCCTTTCTCCTGTAGGTTTTTTAAAGAAATCATAGCTAAGAAAAAAAAGCACAATGGAGTTTTATGAGTCTACCTACTTCATCATCCTCATCCCTTCTGTGGTTATTACAGTCATCTTCCTCTTCTTCTGGCTTTTCATGAAAGAGACTTTATACGATGAGGTCCTGGCCAAGCAGAAACGGGACCTGAAGTTCCCACCCAGCAAGGCCGACAAAAAGAAAACCGAGAAGAAGAAGAACAAGAAGAAAGAGGCTCAGAACGGGAACATCCACGAGTCTGACTCAGAGAGTGCCCCTCGGGACTTTAAGCTGTCTGATGCCCTGAGCACGGATGAGGAGCCTGTCCCTGCTGTCCCCTCGGGTGGCACCGAGGCCCCCGCCGGCCTCAGGGAGAGGAAGAAGAAGGAGAAGAAGCACAAGGCCAACCAAGATGATCACGTAACTAAGGACTCGGAAGGATCCAAGTCTTCAGGCAAGAAAGTAGATCCAGTCCCTGTTACAAAACAGCCCACTCCACCATCTGAACCAACAGCAGCTAAGAAGAAGCCTGGGCAGAAGAAGCAGAAAAATGGAATGGGTATCTGATGTTGCATATGCTTCTTGCACAGAACGCCAAAACCGTGTTCTGCTTTTTGCAAGGCCACAGAGTGTCTCTCACAACTGTTCTGCCCGATCTCTACGGGGCAAAGCTCCCTTCTAACCTTCTCCTTTTTTATGAGCTATTGCTTTTTTCCCCCCTGTTTTTCATCTGGCAGCAGTGCTCTGGTTTTCCTCCTCCCGGCCTTGCTTTCTTCTACTAAAGATGAAGTGAAACAGAGTAGCTCATTCCTCTGCTTTGCTCTGTGGTTTGGCTGCTTTGCTCTCAATCAAAATTCTGATTACCTGAGAGAAGTCAGGAGATATTTTTGCTGTGTGCATTCTGAGCCAGGCAGTGAAAAAGCAGAGTCCTAAGAGTGGTTGCTCTGATAAGGGAGGGCATCTCAAGAAACCTAATAGCAGTCTGCAAAATAAATCACTCTAAGTGCAGGCTTAATGCACAGAGAGGTGTTTGGTGGCTGATTCATGGATTGGTACTTGATTCATTGCTGCCCACCTGCTACACCTCTTTAACTGAATGGAACTGATGCTAAAACTGGTCTGGCTGTTGTGACTGAAATATCCAACCTGGAACAGACCAAAAACTCATCCAAGAACCACTTTTGACTGTCTTGACCATATCCTCATCAGGATATGTCTCCGTGTGGTTGTCTTGACTAGGAATAGAAGTGAAAAAAGAATAAAAATACCCAGTTCTAGAAATAAATGAAACCCAAGATATTTGCAGATCCCCTTGTGAGATGCAGGCACAGCAGGTCTGCGCAGGGTGTGAGGAAAAAGAATGACATTGCTGCTTGATGTGGTAGATTTTTTTTCTTTTTCTGAAAAAACCCCCAAAAAACTGGAGAAAAAAGACCCACCCACTACCAACAGAGAAAGTATCCGATCTTGTTTGTGGGTGTTCTCTGCAAATCTCTGTGGCACAGTTAAAATGTGGTCTGCAAGCAAGTTCTGAGGGCAGCCACAACGAGCTCTTCTCCTTGATTACAGGAGCTGACACCAGAGCCCTGTGCTGTGTGTGTCAGCTCTGACAAGAATCTTAATATAGCACAGGCTGTCCAAAATGATAAAAAAATTTCTCACTAGAAACTGCTTTTAAAAAGAACAGTTCCCTAATGGGAAACACTTATTTTCTGCTTCTCACAGTCCCAGTAGCTATTGGGGGTGTCTGTGTTTAAAGTGCCCAAGTGGGTTCATGGAGGGGAAAAGTACACTTGTAAATAAGAAAATAATATGGATAATATGTGCTGTCTGCTCTGTCACAGTGAAATCTGGATTGGAGTTGTTAAACTGTTCCTTGCATTGCTGTGTGTTCTGCTTGCACATGAGATTCCTTTCTTAAAAAAAAATCACTGTGTGCTGTGGCTCTTGACTCTGCTAAACCTTCCTGTTGCTTTGGGGGTCTCACCTGATCTGGGAATTGTGTATGTGTGACTCTGTGTGTATGTATAGGGGGATAAATTTGTGTTCTGATTTAAAAGATGTGAGTTTGTTTTCCTGGGATTGGAGAATTTGGTTGTTACAGATCTGCTGATGGAAAGGTAATGTTGAGAATACACAGAAGAGCATATATTGTCTCAATTGTCTGTTGCAGATGATCAAGATAGTAAGACTGATTCTGTTGTATCTCCTGCCAAAAAGCAAGAGCCAGTGCTACTCCACCAGGAGATAAAGCAAGAAAATGTGTCGGGGAAGAAGAAAAACTCTGCAAAGAAGCAGAAAGTTGATAATGGTAAGAATCCAATCTGTGACATTGTTCAGATAAACCTGACTGTTAAACCCTTTTGCCATCCATGCTTTAGTTCCTCTTCTTTGGAAAAGGAACTCGCAGGATAGTAACTCTTGATCTGGAAAAGCAGCAATTCCAGGTAGGAAAGATTTGCTGAGCTTGAGATCCTGTTAAATTTTATGAACATTTGGTACCACTGAGCATGGGATAATGAATGTTGTGAACCTTTCTGAGCTCTCTTGGATCCAAATATCCACACTTGAATGAGGAGCAATGAGCAGACTTGAAGTTGCTCTGAGCAAGGCATGTCTGGAACTGCTGCAGTCATTGCCCCAAACAGGATTGCAGTTTTTTCAGGCAGTTGCTTTGACCACATTCCTCTCTTATTGTCCTTTTGTTGGCTGGCTCTTGCTCCAACAGAAACTGTTCATCTTTGCTGTCAAGGCCTTCACTGTTGTCATCCCTTGTTTTCTGCCAAGATGCTGCTTCTTGTGTCCTCTTGGCTCACTGTGCCTCTGTGTCTGTGTGTTTTTCTCTCTTTTTTTTTAAATTTTTTACAATGCCTGCTGTTGTGTCTGTCTTTTGGACCAGGGTGACCATGAAGTTCTGTGAGGCCACCTCGTTAGCTCCTCAAGATTTCTCTGCTGGGGCAGCTGTGAAGTTGGGAGCTGATGGGCTGCTCCTGGAGCACTGTTGCCCACTGTTCCCTTTATACTTTGGTCAGGTTATCAGGGTGCAGATCTATTGTGGGCCCTGTCCAGTCCAGGATGGAGTTCCAGACTCTGTAGTGTTCCTGTAGAACAGAAAAACTCCTAAATGATTCCTGGAAAAAACCTACTGATGTGATCACCTTTTCTGTGATCACCTTTTCTGTGATCACCTTTTATTCTTGTGCTTTTCCTGATGGAAATATGTGCATTGCACTTTTTTTAGGGGCCACAAACTTGTCTGTACAGGACAGTAAATGTCAGTACCAGCTCAGCAGTAGCAAAGCTGAGCTGTCAGTGCTACAGGGCAATAGCTCATGCATTATTTGAATGCAAACTGTTTTCTTTTCAAGCCACCTCTCCAAAATCAGAGTAAAAATGAGCTGTGGTGGACACCAGGATTAGCCAAGACACGACTGTGGGGATTTCATACTGCAAAATGTCTCATTGATATTAAGTAGGTGTTGAAAGGGAGGGAAGTTCATAAGGAGAGGAAGGGAAAATGTGAGGAGAGCAGCTGGTGGTTGTTTCTGCTAGAGGAGAGCTCTCCTCTCTTCTGAGCTTGCAGTGTACCTGCAGGTGTTTGCTGGCTGCTTAAGTGGAGAGACACCAGGTGACACGAAAAGGTCCATCTGGCCTATTCTCCTCCTTTTACAGAGCCAGAATTTAGGAGTGTTCCATAACTGGCGCTCTGGCAGCCAGGAGTGCATCCTTGTTGTGCTGTGATGCCCAAACCCAGCATCCCACCCAGTTCTTCCTCTCTCTGTGCTGCTGCCTGGCATCTGCTGTCCATCAGCCCTGCAGCCTGGGCTGGCTGGGGCAGGGATTTGCCTGCTGGCCCATGCACAGCCTCTGGCATCCTGCAGGCAGTGTGGAGCAGGAGCTGGGCAAGGAGCAGCTGCAGCTCTGGCTGTGCCTCTTGCCTCAGCTCTGTCACTCCTGTTCTCCCTTTTCCTGCTTTTGTGTCTTTGGGCAGAGGCTGCTCCTCACCACGCTGATCCAGTGGTGTGGGAGTGGAGGGCTGGGGTCAGGCAGAGCCTCTGAGCACCTCTCTGCATGTTAATGATGCCCAAACCTGCTGTGACAGATGAGAGATCTTCATTAAGTGCAGTGGAGTCTGCATGCAAAATAAGCTCGAGCGCTGGCCCTGCTGCATGCTCTGCCCAAATGGCTGAGTTCACAGGTGATGTAATCCATGAAAATGCTGCCAGTGAAGTACCAGCTTTTAGCAGAATAGGGACAAAAGGCTTTATTCATATTTTAGGGACGCTGAAGGATTTTCTCCACAGCCACAAGTAAAATCGTTGATGCCACGTGCAACTTTCTTGCTAAAGTGAAATGAAAGTCAAATGTAAAGGTTCTTCTCTTCTTGTTAAAATGCTAAAAGACAGCTTTGGAAGTAGAAATTTAATTGAAGCTATTAAATTACTATGCATTAGAGACCTTTATTTAATGGACTTACCTGAAGAGCTTTAATGAGTTAAACTGTGAAGGATAATAGAAATGGAGAGTATAATTAACTATTGAGGTTGGAGATTCTTTACTTCAACTCTTAATGTTGTGGCACCTTTTCTAAAAATGTTGGTGTCAATTATTACAAAGCTTTAACCCATCCTGTGGACTTATGATTACAGTTTTGGTGGATGAACCTCTTATTCAAGCAACTACTTATATTCCTTTGATGGATAATTCTGACTCAGGCACTTTGGAAAAGCGTGAGCCGGTTGAAGTTGTAAAACACAACGTGAATGAGGGCATCCAGAAGAGCAGTGGCAAGAAACTGAAGAATGAAACAGATAAAGGTAAGAAACTGATATTTCAGTGTGTTTCTGGCATAGCCTGCTTGCAAAATTCAGCAGGGAAGACGTGTGGGGAAGGGGATCCTCTCTGATGTAATGTGAAGAAGGGATTTGAGGAAAACATTTTTTGCAGGATGCTCTTCTTGTGTGTGCTCGTTTCTGCCTTGTCTTTGGCACTGTGGAGAGGGCTCTGTGCCATCTGAGTCCATTCAGCTCTGACTGGGCTTTTGTGTCCCCAGTGAGCAAAGGGGTGATCACAGACCACACAGATGCAGCGAGGGAGTTCACAGAGGAGAGTTCAGACATTGCTCACAGGGATGGATTCCAAACCCAGAGCATTCAGCACAAGCTCTTGGAGGCTGGAAGGACACCTGCATGCTCTAGGGCTGTTCATGGAGCTGTCTGAGGCTGACCCAGTGCAATGCAGACTCACCTGAAGCAGATTGTCAGCAGAGAGAGTCTGGCGCTTTCCAGGGAGACTCCAAGATTTCCCTTCAGTGCAGTTGGAATTGCTTGGGACAGGAGAACTTCCTTTATACTCTCCCACAAATGCCTGGAGTGATTAATGAGCATTGTGTTCCACTCTGAAGCTTTAAATAGGCCTCTGACCATCTCAAGGCCTGATGAGTTGAGACCTCAAGTTTGTGAGCAGCCAGAGAGAAGCCAGGTGGCTGAGCAGTGACACCCAGCTCAGGTCTGGGCAGAAGGCTGATTCTCCAGTGCTGTCTGGTCACTCACTTCACTCTTTGGAGCCTCTCTTTTTAGTCTTGTCTGCTAAAATACCCCCTCCAAAGCTTCCTGGCAGCTCTTTAATTGGATTCCCACATTCCTGAGGCTCCTGTTGTGCTGCTGGCTCAGTGGCTGCACATTACTGTCCTGCAGCATCAGAGCCCCTCACGTGCTCCTGTCCCTTCTCATTTCCTTGGCACACTGTGACCTTCTCCATGAACTCCTAATTCTCCTGTGTCAGCTGGGATTTGCCCTCCCAATATAGAAATCTTGCCCTGCTCTAATTGTAAGCTCCTTGGATGCAAGGGCAAGGTCTCTGTGCCTTCAGGGAGCGCAGGGCTGGGGCTGCTCCTGCTCCTGGCCCAGCTGGGATCAGTTCCTGGGCTGTGGTCTCAGCATCTTGGCATATTCCTGGTAGCAGCATCACTGGTGATGTCAGTGCAGCACTGAAGTGAGCTGAAGTGAGGGCTTAGTTGGGTTTAGGACTAGGACAGAGTGTGCTAGAATTCCTCAGCACTCCCTCCCCATGCTCTGTCATTCAGTGATTTTATGCTTGGTAATTTCTTTTAGGGCATAGAGTCACTGCTGCTTTTTTGTTCTTCATTTATTTCTCAGACAGATCTTTGGGTTTGATGTGTTAACTTGATTTCAGGGGCATGTTTAGCACCTGTGGTGACCAGACCTTTCTCCATGATCTATGGGACAATTTCTGACCGAGCATCACTTTTGAGCTTGTGCTTTTTGTAATTCTTCCCATCCCTTCACACACTTTTGGGCACTGGTGAATATTTGACAGGGATATGGGGTGCCTTGGTCTTGTGCTCCCATTTCCTGGAGTCAGAGGGCCACCTAATGACCTATGAGCAGCCTGTTTGTGAGCAATGGTTTTTGTTAGAGAAAATAGTTTTGTTTCAGTTGAATTGTCTTTCCTTGTGTGTGTCTCTTTAAACACTTGGTCAGCCATTAAGAGGGATCTTACTGATTTATCTTCCTACTGCTGAACTCTTCTTGCAGCAGTTCCCTCAATCTAAATTTGGAAGTTAATATTTTTGTCTTCCATATATTGTAATCAAAAATGCGCCAGTTTTTTAATTAATTAACTTTTCATGTGCATATTGCTTGTGCAGCCAGGCTGTCCTCCAAATTGAGAGCTCAGTTTAAATTACTGTCATGATACACTGGAAAGGACTCTTGAATTTTTCACATTTATGCCATTTTTCTCCTCCAAAATCTGTGTTATGCTTTGTCTTCTTGCTAGCAACACTATAAACGTTACCAACTGTGCAAACAGAGTGCTGGGATTTTCTCTTTTCCCAAAACTATCAGCTGGCAGATTGTTATCAGGTTTAAATTGGAGAGATGTTGTTTTTGCTGAATGTTCGTGACCTCTTGCTTCTTGGCATTTCAGACTGGAATTAAATATAATGCATAATGATACCCCATCACATGCTGTTTCAAGGCAAAATAAATAATTCTGTATGGAGTCCAAAGTAAATAAATCCTCCCTTCTGTGTTACAGAGAATGCTGAAGTAAAATTCAAGGATTTTGTAACATCCATGAAGAATATGATCTTCTCTGAAGACGAGGCCCGTTGTGTAGTGGAGGTGTTAAAGGAAAAATCTGGTGCAATTCATGATTTCTTGCAAAAGGTGAATGACTGTGGAGTGTGGGGGGAAAGACAAAACTGATTAAGCAAACAGAAATTGGAAGAGGTGCTGTCAGATGAGCTCTGTCAGTGTGATCTGGGCACAGTCTGCCTTTGGGAGCTCTCTCCAGCTGCTCTGAGCTTGCCTGGCATGCAGCACTGAGCTGTCAGATGCCTTTGTGCTGCCATCTGCCATGCCAGGGGTGGCTCTGGCCACTTGGGAAGAGCAGGAATGGCCATGGAGAGCAGGGAATCAAGCAGGAATGCTGCTGCTGACACGTGTGTGTTGGCACAGGGAGGGATGACTGGTGACTTTTGGGAGTGATCTTTCCCAGATGTGTAAATAGGATAAGCTATGGGGGAATTCAGAACAAGCTGGCTGTGCACTTGATCAGCTAATTCTGTCTTTTGCAAGTCTATACAATGGAGTTTGACTTCTTTGGGTATTTTTCATAGGATTGTAGGGCAGTTCAGGTTTGGAAGGGACCTCAAGGGGTTTGCAGTGCTTCAGCCTCCTACATGAAGCAGGACCAGCTCTGAGGTCAGCCCATGCTTTATCCAGGCTGGATGTCTTGAAGTCTTCAGGGAATGGCTGCAAAACCCCTCTGGGCAACCTGTGCCAGTTCTTTTTAATTCTTGTAGTCAAGACAGAAGAGAATGGTGTCCACCAGTACCTTATCAATGCAGAATCTCACAATCCTTGGGGTGGAAGGGAGCTCTGGAGACCATCCAGTCCAATCCCCTGGCCAAGGCACCTGGAGCAGGTGACACAGGAATGTGTCCATGTGGATTTGGAATGTCTCCAGAGAATGAAACTCCACTCTTCCCTGGGCAGCTGTTCCAGGTCTGTGCCATCCTCCAGGGAAAGCAGCTCTTTTTCACATTGAGGTGCAACTTGTGTTTTAGTTTGTGACCATTGCTCCTGGTCCTGTTGCTGGGCACACACCTGCTCCTCCCTGCCATGACTCACTGTGGGTGTCACTTTGTGCTGTCACATCCTGTGTGTCACACTTGAGCTCTTGCAATCCTGTGTTCCTCTGCAGACACAGTACCAGAAATGCAGAACTGGCTCCGTGTCAGTCCAGTTAATGCAATATATCAGAGTAACAGCACAGTTTGGGCTGGTGGGGGCTTCAGGAGGCTCTGCAGTCCAGCTGCCTGCTCAGAACAGCTCCAACACTGAATTCTGAGCAGTTTCCTCATGGATTTGTCCAGTTGCATCTTGAAAACCTCCAAAGACAAAACCCAGTAGTGCTGCCCTTGGAATGGTGTTGCCTGTTTGAGCAGCCACCCTGCTTGCTCTGGTTTTTTCTTGTTTTAAAGGAAGGTTTGGTGTTAAAGCTGAACCTTTAGGATGAAAACTGGGTTTATAGACAACACAAAAAAGTAGGTTTCTGTAGGTGGAAGTGTGAATTGTGTTCTCTCTGTAGCTCATGCAAGTCCCTGACAGTGTGTTTGTACTGCAGGCATGCACATTACCACTAAAGGAGAATTTCCAGACAAATTCAGGGTCCATTTATGGGACTGACACTTCTTTCCTTCTTCAGTTATCAGACTTCAGTGAGTGATGTCCAGGTAGTCCAACCTCCTCCTCAAAGCAGCACCAGCTCTGAGGTCAGCACAGGCTGCTCAGGACTTTATCCAGTCTGGGCTTGAAACCTGCAAGGGCTGAGACTGCACAACCATCACACTTCCCTGAGTCAGATCTGAGCTCAAGCACATAGAATTTGTGCTCTTTATTGCATTTATTTCATTTGTAGGACCAGTATGCATGTAGCAAGACCATGGGGATTGTTCCTTTAGGTCTGTTCCCTGGAGTACCTCTGAAAGTTTTTGTGTCAGTGTGCCAGCAGAAATGTAACTACATCAGCTGGAGGCTCTCCTGGGAAGTGGAAGGAGACGCCAGATCAGTGTTTCTTTTTCCCTTTGTGGTGAGACATTTCAAGCAATTACATTTGTTGGATTATACCTTCCCTGAGTGTGGGCTGGACCAGCTGATCTTGGAAGTCCTTCCAACCACAGTTATTGACTGATTCAGCATCTCTGCATCTTTTGCCATTATTTCTCTTAATGGCTGTTGTTTGTTTTCCCCACTGCAGCTCTCTTCCAATGGGAAGCACCTTAAGAGCCCATTTACCCTCTTAATTGCTTTCCATGCTTTCAAAATGCATTTCTTTGCCTCATGAATCCATTAGTGGCAGGATTGGGTACTGGTGGTGCCACGTGCATCGTGCAGATGGAAAATTTGGGAGCAGGAGGGAGTGTTTCCTCCTCTCAGGTTTGCTCTGCTGCCTTTTAGTGTGCTGTGCCACTACTTGTGGTTATTTTTGTGTCATCCTGCTGCAGGCCAGCAAGGCTGAGACAGCTGCAGCTCTGCACCAGCTCCAGGATAAGGAGAAGATGCTCACAGCAATGAAGGAGGAGGCAGCTGTGGCAAAGGAGCAGTGCAAGCAGCTCTCCCAGGTAAATACTGAGGTGTTCATGGGAGTAGAGGGGAGCAGGGGTTTGGAGGACTAGCAGCCAGCAAATGCTGGTTCACTCAGCTAAGCCAAAAGGTAGAATATTTTTACTGAAAAAGCTTATCAAGACACTACATTTGATTTTACAATGTATTTATGCAGTTACTTTCCAGTAGTTTTTCCAGACAATTGAATTTACTGCGACTTGTAAGCTGAGCCTGTTTTTCTTTTCAAATGATTACTTTAAAAGCACTTCCTTCACCACTGTGAGACTTTCTGTGGATGCAGGTATGAAATGTCTTTCCTGCATCACAGTTTTAATTTGGTCCATAGTGTAGCATTCACATGCCTGTGTGTTTCTAGGCACAACAATCATTGGTTTTCTTCAAGAAGGAAGATACAGAAAGTGCAGAAGATACAGAATATTGCCTGCTTAGCCCCTGGAGGTGCAGCTCTGATTGCTTTGGACTTAGAGGAATGCTGATGCATCACTGTCAAAACTGCTTTATGAAAATTTACTCTTTTATTAATGTTTCAGAGGATAACAGTTGCAGTAGACCAAATAATGAGGCAGATAGGAGAATTTTGGAGTCTTGGGAGAAAGGTTTATGTGTTTTGGCTGGTGTGGAAGCACATGAGCATTAGACTCAGGAAGGCCAGGTTGTGGGACATAATTTGGGCACAGAAAACTGGGTGGCCAAAGGTGGGAGCAGAATGGCCAGAGGATGCAGGAGCTGGGAGATGAGAGGGGAAGAAAGGAGTGGGTGTTATGTGAGCTCCTGGAAGGGCACAGCTGTTTACAAGTGGGATCAAGAGGTAGATTTGGGATAGTCAATGTCTGACTGGAGAGAGTAGGGGCTTGTGATGTGTTTGGAGGGAAAAAATAAACTGGCTCAGGACTGCAGAATAAAATTAGAGAGAGGGATTTGCTGCTGAAGGAGCAGAGGGAATGGATGAAGGAATCTGAGTGCAGGAAATGCAGATGTGGTTGGGGAAAAAACATCTGCAAAGTGGTGCTTGTGAAGGAGAGACAGGAGCTGTAGAGAGGTAGGAGTCATTGGATGGGGGGTTCCCATCTGAATTGGAGAAGAGAAAAGCTGGGAGAAAATGGATAAAAGCAAAGTTGCTGCAATGCTGAAGTATCAGGACAAACAAGGGATAAAGCTCAGCTAGACTGATAAAAGCTCTTATCTCCCAGTTAATGTGTTTCTCTGAAAGCACTGTCAAAAGCTAAAGGTGCTTTAAGGTGCAGAGTGATTCCTGCAGGGATCTTGATGAAGATAATACCTGGAGAGGATAAATGAGAGCAAGAACTGAGTACCTCAGAACTCAGATATATTTGGCAAAACACAAACTAGGGAAAAGTTAATGTTCCCAGGATCTCTGGTTCTGCCCTGACAGGGTAGCTGGGTTATTGAGAGCTGCAAGTGAATGGTGGCATTGGTGCAGGGATAGAGGCTGCAGTGTGTCCTGGTGCCCTTTTAATTGCATCTTAGTTAAAAAAAAATGGAGAAAGATTTGTTTCACTCTGTCTGTATTGTATTTGCAGAAGTGGCTTAAAACTTGGAGTTTGATGTACAAGACAGAATAGCTTTTATTTAAACTAAAAGGTGAAAAAGACTATAATTACTCCAAAGAGATGGAGGGTATTCAGGCTAATAATTTAGAGCATTTAAATTGTGTCAGGACTCCCTGGCAGTGTTAGGAGTTGTGTGGCTGAAAACACCTGAAGCTTGGGTGACACAAATTCCTATTTGTGTGATGGCAGCTGCTGAAAGCTGCACTTAATGGTTTTGCTTACTACAGCAAGTGCATTTATATTGCAGAGGAGCAGCTCTGTGGATTTCTCAGGTGTCTGGGTTGAATTGCTGGCTAATAAAAGATTAAAAAGCAATGTGTATTTTCATCTGAAAGCTATAATGTGGCATCATGCTGGTGGGATTCAGGGCTTCTCTGGCCTTTGTAGTGCACTAATAGCCCATCTCCTGTGGCAAAGCTGTTGGCTTTGCAACCTGCTGCAAAGCAATTATTTTGCTCTAAAGTGCTCTATTTTGCCACGGTGCTTTACCTGTTGTTCATTTTGCTAAACTTGGGATGAAAGTGTAAGCTTTGTCCTCTGTGATATCTGTGGCTTTAGTTGTTAGGACTGTGTGATTTGGCCAGACTTGATAGAAATAAGACTCCCATCTCTTCTGAGACAGCACAAGATCAGTGTTTAAATTGGCAAACTTTTTAATAAACGTGAGATTTAGGATGATACAAGATCAGTGTGAGGTTTTGGAAGTTTGGTCTGATTCTGTAAATTTGCTGAATGAAGATTTTATTGCTGATTTCAGGAAGGTTGTGAGTTCAGTCCTCACACCATTAAATGTTGGGTTTTGGATTCTTTTTTCTCTTGTTGAGGTTGGGATTCAAGGTACTCCAGACAATGATTTGCATTCAGGTTTAGGTGTTTATTATTTCTTATTTATGTTACAGCTTCACAGGTAGTGAGTTCTGCAGTTCTTCACTAACTAGGTATAAAATGGTTAATCTTTTGCTAAAGGTTTTTTAAGGCTAAACTATCCAATTAAGAAATTACACCTAAATTATTTTCACTTTTAACCCAATAACTAATCACTCCAAGTCTGCAATGCAGACTTTTCTGTCCAATTACAAAATACCATCCAAACCCATGAAGAAGAAGGAAGAAGGAGATAAAGTAGGAAGGAAGAAAAAGGTGAGGAAGGAAGGAAAAAGGAGAAGAAGGAACAAAGAAGAAGGGAGGGAAGGAAGGAAGGAAGAAGGTAAGGGAGGAAGAAGGTAAAGAAGAAGGAAGAAAGTAAAGAAGAAGGAAGAAAGTAAAGAAGAAGGATCAGCTTCTGCCTTAAAACTTCTATCTTGCTCTATATATATTACTATATTTTAAAACTGTAAACTCCAAGTTTTGCACCCTGTGATATAACACACTTCTAATCAAACTCCACACCCATAATCCCAGTGTTATCAATCAGTTTTGGAAGCCTGTTTCACAGCCTCAGGTCAAATTTTGAAATGCTCTCCTGGGAGCCAGAGTCTGTCAGCACTGCAAGTCTAAAATTCTCAGCATCCAGAACTCCAACAACTTCAGTTTGATGCACACTTGCTGTGTTTTTAGTTATCTTAAAGACTCTTAGCTTTTAGAAAGCAGCAGTGGGTGACTTGTTGTCGGGATCTCTAGCTGTTCGGAGTGACCCTGAGAAAAGTTGGAAAATCTCTTTTCCCAGCCCTTGAAGAAGGAGTCAGACCTCTTCATTTCTCAGTCTCAAGGTTGTTTATTGTGTCTTATCTATGAAATATTTTCTGCTGTCCAGCTGAGGTCTGTTCAGCAGGACAGTCCAGGCACTCTGCCTGCCCCCGGGATACTAAAAACTACATGTACAATGTTTACAATAACTTTCCAACACCTATTACCTATGTTAGGCAGTAAGCTCTAAACCAATCTACAAGTGCCAACATCACAGCAGAAGATGGAGGCCAAGAAGAAGAAAGAAGGAGAAAGGCTGGACACCCCCAGATCCCTCCATCTTGCCCCCCTGAATCCCCATTCTAAAAACCCCAAAATCTACATTTTCTCACCTTGTGATAAATTCACTATCATTCTACTTAATTTGTCACGGCTTACAGATCTTCATCTAAGGCTGGTAACTTGCTCCATGGGTCATAATCAAAACCACAGGCATTTTTGGTCTGTGCCAGGGTCTCTGAGGGATGTCCTGGGTCCTGACAACTTGTTTCCCTTTTGCTGTCCCTTCCCACCCAGGAGCTGGTGGCAGAGAAGGAGAGGAACGGTTTGCTCACGGCCAAGATGCGCGAGCGCATCAACGCGCTGGAGAAGGAGCACGGCACCTTCCAGAGCAAGATCCACGTCAGCTACCAGGAGTCTCAGCAGATGAAGATGAAGGTAAATGCTTTGCCAAAACTCCTGGGGTTGGTGCTCATGCATAACTGCTGAGAAATCGCTGCAAAAGTTTGTGGTGGATTCCTGGTTTAAAGGAAAGGGAGTCCTCACTGATGGTTTTTGAGGTGTGTAAAGCCCAGTGCTGGCCAGGCAGCTGCTCCCTGATCTAGTGACTTCTCCTTCCTGGTGTTCTGCTGAAATGTTATTCAATTAAAGTGTAAAGTCTAATTGAAATACTCAGCTTAAGGGAGCCACTAATGCTGATGATCATTTACCAGCAGATAAATGTCTCTAAGATTACAGTGCAGAGTGACAGCATAGTATAATATACATGAAATATCAGTGCCTGAGGGAGTGCTTTGCTGCAAATATTTGCAGAGCAGCCACTTGTATTTTTTTTAGACCCTTGTTACTTTCCATTGTACTTGTTTTATAATGGAGTGACCTTAGAAGGGTTTGTTTCATCAGATTTTGAAGTTTTAACTTAGATTTTTCCAAAGAAAATGGCCCATCTTACACTTAGATTTCATTCTAGTCATTCTGTCCTGTGTGGCTGTCACAGCATCAAGCCCAACATGTGAACTTTCCAACTTCAAAATTGTATCTTCTGTCTTGGCCCTTTGGAGAGCAGCATCTCTGCAGTTTTGGAGCAGAGGAAACTTTATTGGAACCTGTGTAGATAACTGCACAAGGAGAGGGTCTTGCTGCTGGCTGGGGAAGGAGACCTGGGCACACCTGGGAGACTTCAGCAAATGCTGCTGTCCCAGGCTGAGCGGGAGAAAGGAAATAGAAAAGATCCAGTGCTCTGGTCCTGCTCCCTCTGCTGATGTGCTGCAGCATGGCAGAGGAGCTGAAAATGGTCACAGCCTCCAGCTGGGTGGGGTTTGTGCCCCTGCTTCTCTTGGGATCTCGTTGGCATTAAAGAACAAAGCAGGCAAGGAGCAGAACCCCCCAATAATGTCCAAAGCCCACCTTGTTACATTTGTTGGGGCAGAACTGGAGGTGGCTGCCCTACAAGGGACTGCTCCCTGCTGCTGGGTTGTTACACAAACATTTATTTGGATTTTCTAGTGTGAGAAAGGCTCACTGATGAATCATCCACTCGATGAAACTGGGTCCTGGAATGGTGTCAGCCATATCTGCAGACTGGCACTGATAAAGGAACAGTGTTGTGTGTGCTCAAGGATTTTCAGAGCAGACTTTTGGGCTCCAAGACCAGCTCTGCTGTGTCTGCATATGCAGAGTCCATTTTTTTTCTCTTTTTATCCTGTCTTTTTACTTTCTTCGCACCATTCTGAACCTTGGATTATCAGGGCTTCTTTCTGCCTCAGCTTTGAAACCTTGCTTAAAATCAGCATATTAGATGAGGAGTAGCCTTTTGCAGTTTGCATGCTGTACTCTTTTTATTGTTAGTTTCTTTTTAATTTTCCTGGTTTTTTGAAAGGAACAGCAAAGGAGGATTGTCTAATGATAATTCACAGCATGTTTGTTTTATTTCCCTTTGGAAAAGTGATATATTAGTATCCAGTTATTGGTAAATATCTCAGGTTATGTAGCTGAGCAATTGGTATTCTGAGTAACACTTATGTAGCCTTTTAAACAATAAAAAAGGTTGCCTTGATAAATAGGTTGATGCACTGATATAAAAGGAAACCTGTGCTTTGATATGAGCACAAGGGTCTCAGTAGCACAGTTTAATTTAAGAACTGGTGTGTGAGGAAGGAACAAAGCTCCCCCTCTCCCAAAAAACCCACTTAGCTTTATTTACTGAAATTATTGTGATATCTTCCCTACTTGTACAAGCTGGTTTCTTTTGTTTTTATTGCTCCTTAGCTTAATCTTTTCCAGAATTGATCTTTCTTTCCCCATCAGTTCCAGCAGCTCCGTGAGCAGATGGAGGCAGAGATAAGCCACCTGAAGCAGGAAAATGGTATCCTGAGAGATGCTGTCAGCACTTCCACCAATCAAATGGAGAGCAAGTATGTTGGCAGCTCTTTGGAGCTCTGTGTGGTTTTGAGCCTCCCCTGAAGAGTTGTTCTGGCTTCTGCTTCTTTTGTTTCCAAGTCCTTGGCTGTCTCTGAATTAGTGGTTAAGCTGGGAACACAAATATTTTGGGATGGGCAGGTGACTGGTGGTGTTTGCGTTGAGCCAGGGCTTTCAGAACAAATATTTGCATTTTTTTCAACGTGAAGCCTGAGCTTTTATGCTGTGCTACTGAGGCTTTAAGAGAAAGAAGTGCAGCAGTGCTCAGGCACCTCTGGTGTTTTTGGCAGGGTGTGTATCCTTCCCCTGGGGCTTTAGGAGAGGTGCTGGTTGTGGCTTCTTAGGAGAACAGCGGCTCTAAACTTACATATCAATACCCTGCAGGTAGTGATGCTGCTGGGGGGGGCATCAGTAAATAAATCCTTGGATTTATTTGCTGGCCTTGCAAATGGTTGGAAAAACAAAATTTGTCTTTTGGGAGTTATGACTTGGGCTGCCCCTGAGCTGGCAGGGAGGATTTTGTGCATTGTGCAGGTAAAAGCTGAGCACCCTGGTTAAGGTGTGTAGGAGACAAAATTGACACAATATCCTGTCTCAGATATTTATTACTGAATGTCAAGTGCTCAGAGAAGAGTGTGGAACTCTCATTTTAGGTGTCCTATTCATTTAAATGAAGCATCATTATCTTTCAGATAGTTATCCTGAAAAGGCTTTAATTCAAGCAAACCTGAGATAAAAATGAAATGCTTTTGACTTGCCTAGGCACAAAGGGGAGCCTCTTAAAATTCTTCCCTCGGGCTGAACAAATGCATCTTCTCTCCCAGCTGAGAAAGTGCATCAGATACCTCCATAAGTTAATAGTCAGGTCAAGGCCAGGAGGCAACAAATATTCTGAAGAAAAGTGTGCAGTCAGTCCAGGAGGAACAGTCCTCAGCCAGCAATGATCAATAATCCTTTATGGGAATAGGGAAAGAATGTGAATTTCAATGTGAGACCTTTCCTTCTGCTGAGCCTCTTGAGTTGACATCAGCCTGCCCAAATCTTGCCAGGCAGCTTGCAGACTCTTCCAGGAGCTGCTGCTTGTGGCTCATTGCTGACCTTGAATTCCTGACCCAGCCTTGTGGCTGCTGCCTCGTGCTGCTCCCCTGGACCGATGGTTCTGCTGCCATGGATGGCCAGGACTACCTGACCCTCATCCCTTTCCTAGGATAAAACAATCTCAGAGAGGGAAAACACCCCAACCCCACCCTTTGGTTGCAAATGCATGACTTGCTGTTGACATTTGAGTAGCAAACCTGTGGCAATGTTTGTTTGTTTGTCTGTTTGTTTGTTTGCAGGCAGTCAGCAGAGCTGAACAAGCTGCGCCAGGACTACGCCAGGCTGATGAATGAGCTGGGGGAGAAAAGCAGCAAACTGCAGCAAGAGGAGCTCCAGAAGAAGAATGCAGAGCAGGCAGTGGCTCAGCTCAAGGTGCCTGGGGTTGGCTCTGCCTCTCAGGCTGTGCTGAGGGTTTTATCTGAGCTGGGATGTGAGGCGGGTGGGAATTGCTTGAGCTGCTTGTTTCAGATGGGCTCAGCCAGCCTAGGGCTTTGTTTCATGGTTTTATTCAGTGCACTGGGTTTTGAGTGATTACAGGCCTCCCTGAGAAGTGAAACTTACCTTCCAGGTAAATATCTTTTCAACATCACCAGTTAAGCTTTTCACTTTGCTTTCTGTGAGAGTACAATTCCAACAGGAGCTGGTACTTCAGAGCCATTCATCCAGATGGCACTGTCCTTGTGTGGTTTTTATTTGAAGCTACATTTATGTATTACATTTATGTATTACATTTATGTATTACATTTATTTTAAAATACATTTTGCTTAAATGTATTTAAAAATAAATATACTTTTAAAAGAGTTAAATTAACTATTAATTTTAAAATATAAATTAATAAAATAAATACACTTTAAAAATAAATATACTTTTAAAAGAGTTAAAATGTAAGTGGATAGGCTTCTAAATAAAGATAGAAGCCTATCTATCTATAGATAGGCTATAGAAGTGGATAGGCTTCTCTTTCTATTTCTTTGGAAGAAAAAGTATTTTAATTTTTTTTTAAGAGGAGGAAGTGTTTTCAGGTGAGAATGTCTATCCAGAGCTCATGATTTCTTTAATATTTGCAATGAAATCTTACATACCAGAAGTTCTCCCTGCCTTTTGCCCTGGCAGGTGGAGAATTGGTATCTAGAGTTGAGATGTTTTAATTACTGAATGCAGATTTATGTGATGCTTGGCTGGTCTGGCTTCTGGTGTTAATTCTGAACTATCAGGGCAAAGATGCAACATTTTCATATTAGAGAAACCATTCTGTTAAGAGCCTGTAATGAAATCCTGTTCACAATTTGCCTTTCAAATTAATAGGCTGAACTAGTCTAGGAGGAGGATTACAGAGCACTCTGTCTCTCTGATGTGCCCTAATGGAAACAAGAAACAATTTCACTTCATTGCCATATGTTTTGGGACTAGCACTGAAGAGATGCACTCTGAATGCTTCAGAAAGAAATTAAAGGTAAAGAAATTAATTAAATTCTTCTCATCATCTCTTTCTTCAATGTGAAGGTCCAGCAGCAGGAAGCAGAGAGAAGATGGGAAGAAATCCAAGCTTATCTCAGGAAAAGAACAGCAGAACATGAAGCAGCACAACAAGGCAAGTATCACAAAATTCCCAAATAATGCTTACTGCAGTGAACTGGCTGTTGCCATTTGTAAAAAAAAGGGCATTATTGAGTAAATGACTTAAATAAAGCTCAGGTGAAGTCAGCCCTGCTTCAGCACCCCTGGGGAAAGGGTTTTGGGATCCCAGATAGTCTGAATGCTGATGGGGGAGCTGAGCCTTGGAGTGAGGTTCCTAATCAGCCTCTCCTTTTACAGTGAAAATGATTTCCCCCAGAGTTAAATATTGACTTCTGAATTAAAATCCTGACATTTCTGCTACAGATGTGCAGAATAAGCTTGTGGCCAAAGACAATGAAATCCAGAGCTTGCACAGTAAACTTACTGATACAATGGTGTCAAAACAGCAGCTGGAGCAGAGGATGCTGCAGTTGTTGGAGGCTGAGCAAAAGAGAGCTACTGAGGAGGACTCCATGCAAATGCAGGTGCAGGTAGTATTCCTCAAGTGTTTTAAGGGTTTGGGGTTTTCCCTTTCACCAGGGATATTTCACAGAAATATCCCTGAAATGGTGCTTTAGTGAAGCTTCCCCACTGAATAAAGGATGAAAAAGCTCTGTTTATGGGGTGAGACCTTGTGTGTGGTGCTGTGAGGAGGTGTGGGGCCACCTCACACCTTGAGGAGCACTTGGGACAAGTCAGGAAAAGGTGCTGACCCCATGTGCCAAGCTGTGAAATGTTCCATGGTGTGGGGAGCACCCTGGCAGAGCAGCAAACCTTTAATTTCTGTGTCATCTCCCTCCTCCTGGCATCAGGTGTGAGAGGCAGCATGGACATGACCTTTGAGGGCTTCAGGGACACCAGATGGGTTATGGTGGAGCGGGGAATGTTTTTCCTTGATACACAACAGGTTCTGGTGCTTCCACTCTAACTGGTTGGTTGTAGTGGGGAGAAAAAAAAAACCAAACCCAGCATCTTTTGTAAAGTGTCTGACATGTAAATGCTGAACTGTTCTTACTAACATAATCATGGCTAAAAGCTAATCCTAGCAAAAGTGGAGTAGCTGCAGATCTCAGCCTGCTTTTCTTTCTGTGCTCTCTTACAAGGAGCTGATAGAGCAGAATGATGCTTTGAATGCTCAGCTTCAGAAGTTTCATTCACAAATGGCAGCCCAGGTACAGCATGTTCTCTGACTTCCTTTTGTAGTCATGACTCGTGAACTTTCATTAAAAGTAAGACTTTTTGTAGCTGGGTATGAGATGTAATGCTGAAAGCAGAGACTTGTCAGCATCCTCTTTTCTAATGCTCTTTAAACTGTTTTAAAACTTTAAGCTTCTTTTTTTTTTTTTGAGGGGGGGGGGGAAATTCAATTTATTTCCTCCCATAATGGCTTTCATTTATAACTAAAGGGTGTAGTATCTTTTTCAATGGTTTTTGTCCTGTAGCTCTTTGCATGTCTACAATTCTGTCTTGTGGTTCTTCTGGTCTTTCTGCAGTCCTCCTGTGAATCACCTGATTGTGCTTTTTCCCTTCTGGTAGCTCCTGTATCAAACTCTTTGTTCCTTTTAGTGCTGATTTCTGTGCAGAAGCAAAAAAGAAAACAAAATCACACCAAAACCCCACCAAACCTGAACAATACCTTTCTCAGTTACTTTAATATTTTACATTTTGGTTTAACTAGTTTCTTACAGAAATTATTTCTGTTGTAAACACTGTGTAAAGCCTCAGGATCACTGGAGTTGCTTCCACATGGAAGAAGGTCACAGAAATCAGCTCAGAAAGGCTTTGGGGGGCACAAGAGGAGGCTGTTCCTGTGCAGTTGGATGCTTCCCTCTTTTAATCATGGATGTGCTTGATGGAATTTGATTAAATTCAACATCAGGCTGAAAATCTGGCTTTGCTTGAAGTGCTTTAACCCACTGGATGGGGAGAGCAGTGAGGGAAGAGCCACTGTAGATTTCCAGCATCTTCATGGCCTGCTCCTCTCATCCCTTTGAGGGCTTTGGAAATAAATTCCTAGGGAAATTCCATTGGACTTTTAGTCTGTAAGTTACACAGGGAGGGTGCTGGAGGTGTGTGCTTTCCCCAGGTAGCCTCAACTGGCCATGAAAATTCAGGGATGTTTTTCCACCATGGACAATTGGGGTGAAAATAACATTTGGAGAAGGGAGTTGGGGCTGCATCCTGCTCTGGATATCAGGGGTGGTGAAATTCCTTTAGTTGTTAAGAGGGACTGGAATTGTGAGCATGGAAATTCTACCACAGTCTGCAGAGGTCCCTTGAGGCCTTCAGATCAGTTGTGGTGGGTCTCTCATGCCCTGTTGTGTGTGACAGGCTAGAGACAGGCTTTGTGCAGAGGGGAAAATGCCACTTGCTGAATCTTTGTGTTGTTTCTGTTCTCAACACAACTCCTGATGTACTGGGCAGGATTTCCTTTTTTTCTTTTTCTTTTTTTTTTTTCCTTTCCTTTTCTTTCCCCCCCCCCCCTTCCCCCCCCTTTTTCCCCCTTTTCCCCCCCCTTTTTTTCCCTCCCCCCCCTTTTTCCCCCTTTTTTCCCCCTTTTTCCCCCCTTTTTCCCCCTTTTTCCCCCTTTTTCCCCCTTTTTCCCCCTTTTTCCCCCTTTTTCCCCCCTTTTTCCCCCTTTTTCCCCCTTTTCCCCCTTTTCCCCCTTTTTCCCCCTTTTTCCCCCTTTTTCCCCCTTTTTCCCCCTTTTTCCCCCTTTTTTCCCCCTTTTTCCCCCCTTTTTCCCCCTTTTTCCCCCTTTTTCCCCCTTTTTCCCCCTTTTTCCCCCCTTTTCCCCCCTTTTTCCCCCCTTTTTCCCCCCTTTTTCCCCCCTTTTTCCCCCTGTTTCCCCCTGTTTCCCCCTGTTTCCCCCTGTTTCCCCCTGTTTCCCCCTGTTTCCCCCTGTTTCCCCCTTTTTCCCCCTTTTTCCCCCTTTTTCCCCCTTTTTCCCCCTTTTTTCCCCCTTTTTCCCCCTTTTTCCCCCTTTTTTCCCCTTTTTTCCCCTTTTTTCCCCTTTCCCCCCCCCTTTCCCCCCTTTTCCCCCCTTTTTCTCCCCTTTTTCAATTTTCCTTTTTTTACAATTTCCTTTTTCAATTTTCCTTTTTTTTTTTTTTTAATTTGAGTATTTTGTCAGCAGAACATCCCATAAAGCACTCAGTTCCTGGGAGGGAAGGGCTGGTGAGCCCCATGGCTTGTTTCAATCTAGTGAAGGACAAATACTTGGGGTCTTTTTTCCCTTCATGTTGCACCAGGCCAGAGGGGAAGGGCCATTGCTATGTGCTGGTATTCCTTCAATGTTCCTTAGCCAGGAAATATTTGGAAGCATCCTGTGCCAGTTTCAAATAACCAGACAAATGCTATTCCTGGCTCAGTGTAGATGGGGATTCTTTGACTTGCTTTACTTCCAGTTATTTGTTTTTATTTTTTTTTTCCCTCCTGCAGACCTCAGCTTCAGTCCTGGCAGAAGAACTTCACAAAGTGTGAGCATCCATTTCCTCTGGGATTTTGGGATTTGGGAGGTGTTGCTGCCACCTTCACTCACGTGCAGAGCGTATGGGAGGCACTGCTGAAGGAAATGTTGCTGTCTGTGCTTTTAACTGCTCATGAGACCACCTTGGGAGCTGGGAAACAGCTTCCTACAGATTCCCCTTCCCTGTCTGGCCTCAGGTTTGGAGTTTTGCTGTAGCTCTGAGCTCCAGAGCAAGCAGATCTCCTCTGTTGATCCCTGCCTGTGTGCAGGGTCAGTGCAGCGTGCAGGAATGTGCGTGACCGTGAGAATTGTTGTTATTTGGGCTGTGGGGCTGTGCCAGGAGGCTTCTCCCTCTGGGACATGGGCTGCTGGTTGTGTTTCAGAGCTAGGCAATGTCTCATAAATCTTTTGGCAAGCAGACAGCATTTAAAATGGAAAAGCTTTTGGACCCAAAGTGTTCAGTCAGCAGGATTTGGAGCAGGAGCTGGGCTGAAGGGCCAGGGTGTATTTTGGGTTTAGCCTGATGCTTCCTGCACCACTTCCATCCACATCTTCTGTGCTGATCTGTCACTGTTTCCCCCTTGTGCAGGATTGCAGAGAAGGACAAGCAGATCAAGCAGATGGAGGACTCATTAGGCAATGAGCGTGCCAACTTAACCAGCAAGGAGGAAGAGCTCAAGGTACAATAAAAGCTGTGCAAATGCCAGCTGATCTGGCTGCATGTACAAAATGCAGCCCCCAAGGCTGCTGTCCTTGGGTCTAGAAACAGCCTTTTCAGCTGCAGGTCTGCTCTGCTAGGCAAGGCCAGTGCTAGATGCTGGAAAAGCTGTTGAAAAGGAAACTTGAGGATATTCCTTCAAAAAATCCCCTGAAACTTCACTTGGAGAGTGAAAGACACTCTGTGCATGAACTGCAAATACATTTCTTTTTTTCCTTCCTTCAGGTCTTACAGAATATGAACCTCTCCTTGAAATCAGAAGTACAGAAGTTACAGGCTCTGACAAATGAACAGGTGAAACAGTTGGTTTGATTTTCCTCCCTTCCAGTACCTGTTCTGTCATAAATGCAAATGCAGATCTGTTGGCTTTAAGCAAGCTCTGCTTAAGCACTTTAATGGTGTGAGGCTTCCGGATTGGGCTGGGATCTGATTCCCTGCAGTTCTTAGAGCTGCTGGGAGCCCTAATTCTTCCCCCTCCTTCACCAGCAGAGTCTTGTACTTGGATATCCAAGTTATTGAAACCTTTTGCTTGGTTGGTGTAGATTTTCAGACATGCAGAGTGCAGGACACTTCACAGGAGTGAGCACAGCTGTCTGTGAAAATGCAGGCCTGCATTTTCATACAATTTGCATACAAGATTCATAAACATCCCCCCCAAAAAATCCCCAAAGCCCACAGCTCCCCCTGCACCAGCACAGAGATGTTTTTAGAGCCAAACAAAATGCTGTCCCTGTGTTGCTGATATTACAGAAGTGGAAATGAAGTGTTTAATTAGAGATAATCCCAGTTGTCAAATGAATCTCTTGGAGATGGTTTTCCCTTTGTATAATTGCATGCTTGTGGATTG